>CM076582.1:672194934-672832067 GCA_034641835.2 Pinus albicaulis | reverse complement strand
AGTGGGACGGAAATTCTAGTTGTCTCTGGAGAAAAGACCATGCTATGGCATCAAAGGCTTGGACATATTGGAGAGAAGGGCCTTCGGATACTGCATAGAGATGGTATGGTAGAAGGTATGTCTAATTTTTCTCTGGATTTCGATTTCTGTGAACATTGTGTATATGGAAAGCAGAATCGGGTGAGTTTTCCTTCTGGTGCTAAGAGGGCGAACAAAATATTAGAACTTGTGCACAGTGATGTGTTTGGACCTGTGTCAGTTCCATCACTGGGAAAGTCTGTGTACTATGTGTCATTCATAGATGACTTCTCAAGGAATACATGGATATATTTCTTGAGGAAGAAATCTGAAGTCTTTGACAAATTTAAAGAATTTAAGGCTCGGGTGGAAAACCAGACAGAGAAGAAGATAAAGGCGCTGAGGACAGATAATGGTGGGGAGTTCTGCAAGAAGGAATTTGAAGAGTTCTGTAAGAAGTGTGGTATAGCACGGCAGAAAACTACTCCATACACACCTCAGCAAAATGGAGTTGCAGAAAGAATGAATAGAACACTGATGGAAAAGGCAAGAAGCATGCTCAGTGGTACCGGGTTAGGACAAGAATTCTGGGCAGAGGCAGTGGAGACTGCATGTTACTTAGTTAACAGATCACCTTCATCAGCGTTGGAGGATAAGACTCCACATGAGGTATGGACCGGTAAGAAACCCTCTCTTTCACATCTAAGGGTATTTGGATGTGATGCATATGTACATGTTCCAAAGGAGAAAAGGACCAAGTTGGATAATAAATCTGAAAGGAGCATCTTTATTGGGTATAAGGATGGTTTAAAGGGTTACAAGCTTTGGAACCCAGAAACAAGGAAGGTTGTGTACAACCGAGATGTGGTGTTTAGAGAAGTGAAAGATGTTGTTAAACATGAAGTCCTACCAAAGGAACCCGAGAAGATAGAGTTTGAGCTAAAGGAGGATGAATCAGACTCTACAACAGAAGAAGACTCAGAAGATGAAGAGCCACAAACTCCAGCTTTGAGAAGATCAGTTCGGGAAAGAAGGCAACCAGAAAGGTATAGTCCATCTGCTTTCTGTTCAAGTTTTTCCTTAACTATAACTGATGATGAACCCAGAACTGTCAGGGAGGCAGTATATTCAGAGGATAGAAAACTCTGGAAGGAGGCCATGGTTGATGAAATGGAATCTTTGCACAAAAACGATGCATGGGATCTGGTGGAGTTGCCGGCTGGAAGGAAGCCCATTGGGAGCAAATGGGTGTTTAAGAAGAAGATGAATGTAGAAGGCAAGGTGAAGAAATACAAAGCTCGGTTGGTAGCGAAAGGTTATTCCCAGGTGCCGGGAATTGATTTTGGTGATATTTTTTCTCCTGTTGCCAAAGTTACTTCTATTAGACTACTTTTATCTGTTGCTACTGCATTTGATTTTGAGATAGAACAGATGGATGTGAAGACAACATTTCTTCACGGGGATCTAGAAGAGGAGATCTACATGAAGCAACCCGAAGGCTTTATGGTGAAGGGTAAGAAAGAACTGGTATGCAGGTTGAAGAAGTCTCTGTATGGGTTAAAACAGTCACCAAGGATGTGGTATCAGAAATTTGATACCTATATACAGGGACTTGGCTTCACTAGGAGCAAGGAGGATCACTGTGTTTATTTCAAATTAATTGGTGACCGTGTTATTTATTTGGTCTTGTATGTGGATGATATGTTGTTGATTGGAAATGACAAAGAAATTATCCAATATTTGAAGACCCAACTGTTCTCCAAATTCGACATGAAGGATCTGGGTGCTGCAAACTATATTTTGGGTATGGAAATTAAGAGAGATCGGGCAAAGAGGAAGCTCTGGTTAAACCAGAGGAAGTATGTCGAGACTATATTGCAGAGGTTCAATATGCAGGATAGTAAACCGGTGAAGGTTCCTATTCCCGTAGGTGTAAAACTTTCTGCTGAACAGTGTCCCAAGACACAAGAAGAAGAGGAGTATATGTCCCGTGTTCCATATGCAAGTGCAGTGGGTAGCCTGATGTATGCAATGGTCTGTACTAGACCAGACATTGCACATGCAGTGGGAGTATTGAGCAGGTTTATGTCAAACCCAGGGAAGGAGCATTGGACAGTAGTGAAGCTGGTTTTCAGATATTTACGTGGCACTAGTGATTATGGCTTGTGCTACCAGGGAAGACCAGGATTGGAAAGAATGTTGGACATTCATGGTTTTGTTGATGCAAACTGGGCTGGAGATCTGGACCAAAGAAGATCTACAAGTGGGTATGTGTTTAGCCTATTTGGAGGCGCAGTTAGTTGGATGAGTAAAAGACAGTCTGTAGTGGCTCTTTCAACTACAGAGGCAGAATACATAGCAACCACTCATGCAAGCAAGGAAGCAATTTGGTTGCAGAGATTGTGTTCAAGTATGGGTTGGTACAGCAAGCTATAAGGATAGACTGTGATAGCCAAAGTGCAATTTTCTTGGCTAAGAACCCTGCTTATCATTCAAAGACAAAGCACATTGATGTTCAATATCACTTTGTTAGAGATATGGTTGAGGCTAAAAGGGTGTTGCTGGTAAAGGTGGACACTCTGAAGAATGTTGCAGATGCATTGACAAAGTCTGTGAGCACTCAGAAGTTCTCTTGGTGTAGAGAAACAATGGGTGTTGAAGAATTGGGCCAATGACTAAGCCCTCTTGTGGCCCCCCGTGGAAAGAAAACAACAAGTGGGAGAATGCTGGGTATGTGTTATATTCTTTCCACGACTAAGCACGCGCGGGGTGGTAAGAGGGGGGGCGATAGCCCCCCCTGTCGGGGTCCGGGGCAGCGCCCCGGTGAAAATTTTGGTTCCTTAATTTCCGCTGGGTAGTCTGCGTCCATGGTTTTGTGCATGGTTTTGCACATGGTTTTGGGGTTCGATGGTTTTCGGCCCCTGGTATTTTTGTAGATCCGGTCAAGGGAACTACGGTTCTGTTCTAATCCAGGGTTAATGGATTGGGGTTTATGTATGCTCCGGCATGTATATATATGTGTTGTAACACTAAAAGGAATATAATGAAAAATCAAGCTGGTCGTCCCGATTTGGGATCCAGGGGAAAAATCTCTGTGTTTATCTGCTTTATGTTTTATGCTCTACTATCACCCTGGAAATATGAAGACTCAGAAGATGGAAAATATGTTTCAAATTTAATGGGATCAAAAAAGGCTTCTGAGAGGAAATATTCTAACTTAGAATTGAATAAAGATGACTCAAATTTGAGATCAGAAGATACATCTTCAAAATAAACCAACCTTGTAGGAAAAGATGTGGAACTTACTAGTGGAGGTGTACCTTTTTAAATTCTTGAGACTGTGGCCTTTGCTTTCTCAATAGCCTCTCAGGGTCACTAACTACTGGTGAAGGATTGGGATAAGGATTGGACCTCGTATGCCTTTTTGGATGTAGTGTTATTCTCAATCTGAAATTTGGCTCGAAATGACTAAATTAGACTTCTTTGAGTGCTATCACCCATCACCCACAGGTCTAGGCTTCAACAAACTATAAGAAAATCCCCAGGTAAGATTTGACACTCGTTCCCCGGAAACGGTGCCAAATGTTAGTGTTGAGATTCAACAAGATGATGATCTTAGTGAAAAGTAAGCACCTTCACTAAGTGGAGCCCGCAAGCTATTTTTAATTGTATGTATATTTTTAGACATGGTGAGCATATTCTATAAGTTGCAGGATGCTATTTGTACGTGGTTGGTCAAATGTGAAAAATAGATGAAATTCTGTTTTTAGAATATTGGGTGAAGTCTATTTATAGATCGTCAATCTAAAAATAGATGCATGTCAATTATTATTAGCTCTTAATAATAATCCGACAATAAACATCAACTTATTCTCTTGGAGCACTTTATTTCAATATACATATTTGGAAAATCAGTGGGCTGAAGGAATTACGCAATTCCTAGGGTTTATTGGTGGCTCATGCATGAGGACTCAGTTATAACTGAAGTGGCAAAGTTATGACAAAGTTGGAAGAGTAGTTACAGAAGTTGTTATTTAGTTTAACTCAGTTAATGGAGTTAAACTCAGTTGAGCTAGTTGTATCTAGTCTAACTGAAAGATACATTAGTGAGAGTTAAGTGAATTAATTAGTTAATTAATTCACAACAAATAACTCACTAAAAATTGAACAAAAAAAAAAATTAACTACAGTGCATGTCAGTTCCAGTGGAGACCCAGTGGAGCGATAGGTGAAAGGGTAAGATGGACTATCCATTGTGACTATAGTGATGCATTAAATGCATCTAACATACATTGGAATTGCCAATGAGGATTGCGTAGTCAAGAAAATGTAGATTCGAATTCATTCAAGGGTCTTCTTCTCCAGGGATTGCGCAGTGGAGGCAACCTATCAGGAGGCAAGAAATTGGTGCATGGAGATGCAAATTTTTGCATGACAGTGTGTAATGATTGTTGATTGTACTGAGAGCTTGATGTATGAAGCTTTGTATGAGATTATTACATGATTCCATTGATATACATAATATGATAGTTCAGGTTTTTATCTTTAATCTTTCCCTTTAAACAACTGTGCTATATGCGACTAAATTTATTTGCATGTGTTTGCAATTGAGTTTTAAATTTCCGCAAGTTTAATTAGTGGAAGGATTATGTATTTTGAAAGAAGATAAATATTGTGAGATCGGGAGGATCTAGTAATACATTAGTATTAATAAATTTCTACATGGTATCAGAGAATTTTTTATTACTGGAGATTGCAATTGCGGATAATTATTGAGTCTGTGCTGGTGAACAATTCGAATTGGCTGCAGAAATTTCTTGGTGCGATAGTTGAGTATTCATTGAAATGTCTTTCAATGGGTTGCGATTGCAGTATGCCCTTTATGTGAGCTCAAATTACATAGCCTAGAAGGATAGGATGGAGGCGATGCTTGAATATAATGGGTTGAAGGCGTTCATCAATAGCAATGTTCCTAAGCCTGCTTCTAGCAATGCTGCAGGACTTGACGCATGGCAAAAGAAGGTAGAAAAGACAAGAAGAATTAATGTTGGAAGGTGTGAAGGAACATATTTTGTCAAGCCTTAAAATGAAAGACACTCCATTTTCAATGTGTAAGGCTTTGACAAATATTTTCCAAAGCAGTAGCGACCAAAGGAAGTTGGTGCTGAAAGATAAGCTCAAAAAAATAAAAATGGAGAAGGGTGATAGTATTCCAAAATATATCACGAAGTTTTTCCACTGTAGGGATGAACTAGGAAGTGTGGGGATTACTATTTATGATGATTACTTCATGAGCTTAGCTCTCCTTGGGCTTCCGAAGAGTTTGCATAGCTACGAAGACTCTGTCAATGGATGCGAGAAACTGTCGGGTTGGGAGCGACTTTGGTTAGATATTTTGTAGGAGGAGATAAAGAGAAGTACCAAGGATGGCTCTTCATCGAAGAATAATGATGAAAATAATTTTTATTTTGATGCCAATGTAAGGAAATGGAAGGGGGATAAATTCCCTCCAAAATATGAGGCTAAAGGCAAGAAGCTGGATTTGTCCAAAGTGAAGTGTTTTCACTGTCATGAACATGGGCATCTCACCACTAACTGCCCATAAAAAAAGAAGAACAAGAAGGCTACTGGAGCTGCAGATAGAGAGGCCTTGGCGTCACAATTTGAACTTAATTTCTCCTTGACCGCATGCTTGGTTTCAAGCTCAATGGGATTAGTGTAGTATCTTGATAGTGGTGTGTCTTTCCATATGACGAGAGACAAGGAGTTGTTTAGTGACTTGGAGGAGAAAGATCTCCAAATGCATATAGAGATGGGCGAGGATGGTAGATGCAGTGCGATCAGCATTGGAACCATTACCTTTGAGAGGGATTCATGTAATCCATTTATGCTGAAAGATTTTATGCATGTTCCGGGTCAGAAGAAAAACTTGGTCTCGGTCGCAATGTTGGAAGACAGAAGTTATGGCGTTGTTTTCAGTGAGGGAAAAGCTTTCCTTCGACATAAAACAATGGTTCAAACCAAGAGGATATGGATTCGAGTTAAGAATCTCTACAAGCTGGAGGTAGATGGCTGCACTGTAATGATGGGAAAAGTAGAAGAAGTGGTGAGCCAGGATGAAGGTGAATTATTGCACCGGAGATTGGGCCATCTTCACAATGGCGCTTTGAAGATTTTCAATAGATTTCTACTGGAATTCCCAAGGGAACTCTTGTGCAGTAAGATCAAAGAAAGGGATGTACTATGGGTAAGTTTTTGAATACCACCTTTCATGAGAAGGAGAACCGTGCTTCGGTGATCCTGGAGAGAATTCACACAGACGTGTGTGGACCTTTCTCGATTGCTTCAACAACAAAAAATAGTTATTATGTTATATTTTTTTATGAATATTCTCATAGATGATGGATCTTCTTCACGCAGAAGAAGAGTGAAACATTCTCAAAGTTCTGTGAGTTTAAAGAATTGGTGAAGAAGGAGTCGAGGAAGCAAGTGAAGGCTCGACAAAGCAACAATGGTGGTGAATATATATCGAACAAATTCGAAGACTTCTGTAGCAAAGAAGGAATTCGAAGAGAACTCATAGTGCCTCATAAGCCACAACAGAATGGGGTCACGAAGAGGAAGAATAGAACGATTGTGGGTTTTGCACGAGCTATGTTGCATGACCAGGGCCTACCAATGCACTTGTGCGTGGAAGCATGCAACACTGTAGTTTATACGAAAAACCGTTGTCCTCATAGAGTACTTGGAATGAGTACACCTGAAGAAGCTTTTACTGGTAAGAAGCTTGATATTTCTCATTTGAATATTTTTGGCTCATCTATTTACATTCATGTAACAAAGGATGCCAGGAAGAAGCTAGAGCTGACTGCAGAAGTTGGGATATTTATGGGGTACATAGAAACGCCCCATAATTATCATGTGTATTTTCCAAGGAGTTGAATGTCTGTGGTGTGACATGATATAAAATTCAATGAGGTGAAAGCCATGAAGTTGTCGCTTGAGAGGGAGCTACACTTGCATGTAGAGGGGGAACTTCTTGTTCCCAAAGTTGAGTCTCTAGATGTGGATCAACCACAGGAGGAGATTCATGGAGTGGAGGAGTCCACTCATGAAGAACAAAACATCAGAACAGGAAAAAAGTGTTCCACAGAAGTTGAGAGACTAAAGCTTGATGCGGCATAGATTGTAGGAGTCCCTACATCACAGCGCAGACAGAGACAGTCACCTGACCAGTTCACTAGATACATGGCTCTCATGAGCAAGTGTATCGTGATAGAGCCATCTTTTTTTGAAGAAGCAGCGCAAGAGCCCACATGGGTAGATTCCATGGTGGAGGAGTATGACTGCATTGTCAGAAATAGTGCTTGGGAGATTGTTCCAAGGCCGGTGAGTAAATCAGTTGTAGGATCAAGATATATCTACAAGGTAAAGAAAGTTGTTGATGGGAGTGTCGAGAAGTATAAGGCAAGATTTGTTACCCGAGGCTTCTCACAAATTGAGGGGATTGATTATGAAGAAACCTTTTCACCTGTCGCATGGTATTATTCCATAAGGACCATCCTTGCTCTCTCAGCGCAAATGGGTTGGCACATTCATCAGGTGGATGTGAAGACTGCGTTCCTTAATGGGATCATTGAGGAAGAGGTGTACATTGAGCAGCCTAAAGGATTTGAGATATTCAGCAGCGAGTCGCATGTGTGCAGACTCAAAAGAGCGTTGTATGGGCTAAAGTAAGCACCACATGCTTAGTACACATGGTTTGACAACTATTTCATTAGACTTGGCTTCACCAAGAGTGAGGTGGATGCAAACCTATACCAAATTGTGGTGGAGGGTAAGTTTTTAATCATTGTTCTTTCTTTTGATGATTTAATTCTAACGGGTGATGAGCAGTTGATACACTCATGCAAGGAAGATCTTGCAAAGGAGTTTGAGATGAAGGATTTGGGCCTCCTTCATTATTTCCTTAGATTGTAAATATGGGAGCGAGAAGGTGAACTGTTTGTGTCTCAAGGCAAGTATGCTCGAGAGATACTTGGTAAGTTTCACATGGAGAACTACAAGCCCATGCATACTCCTCTCTAGGAAATTGGAGGAAAGAGGATGCTGCATCGGCAGAGGTACTGGATACCACTGTTTATCGATGGTTGGTGGGTTGGCTCATGTATTTAATTAATACAAGACTGGACATATGCTATGCAATAAACCATATTTCACAAGCGATGGTTAATCCTACCAAGCTCTTTTGGAAGGCAGGAAAGCATGTCCTGAGGTATCTCAGGGGCACATCTGTGTATGGCTTATGGTACAGACAGATGGATGAGGTGAAGTTGCATGGCTTCACGGATGCAGATTGGGTAGGTAGCCCAATGGAAAAAAAGATAAAATGAGGAGGGGCTTTCAGTATCGGATCTACATCAATTTCTTGGTACAACAAGAAACAAATATCCATGGCACTCAGTTCAGTGGAAGCAGAATACATAGAAGCAAGTCAAGCTGCATGTGAGGCTATCTGGATGAGGAAGATCCTGGTGGGTTTGTTTGGTTCAAATTTAGATCCTACAGTGATACATTTTGATAATAAGAGTTGCATTAAAATGTTGATTAATCTTTTGTTTCATGATATATATAAACATATTGATATCTAGTATCATCATATCAGAGCTTGTGTGCAACGAAAGATTATGTTTCTTCAATACATTCCTACAGAAGATTAGGATGTAGACATTCTGACGAAGGCGCTCTGTAGGAGAAAATTCGAATACCATAGAGGCAAGATCGGGTGAAGGATAATCCCTATCTTGTTGAGAGGGAGTGTTGAGATTCAACAAGATGATGAGCTTAGTGAAAAATAAGCACGTTCATTAAGTGGGGCTCGCAGGCTATTTTTAGGTGTATGTCTATTTTTAGACATGGTGAGCATATTCTATAAGTTGTAGGATGTTGTTTGTATATGGTTGGTCAAATGTGAAAAATAGATGAAATTATATTTTTAGAATATTGGGCGAAGTCTATTTATAGATCGTCAATATAAAAATAGATGCATGTCGATTATTATTAGCTCTTAATAATAATCCGACAATAAACATCAAATTATTATCTTAGAGTGCTTTATTGCAGTATACATATTTGGAAAATCAGTGGGCTGAAGGAATTACGCAATTCCTAGGGTTTATTGGTGGCTCATCCATGAGGACTCGGTTAGAACTGAAGTGGAAAAGTTATGACATAGTTGGAAGAGTAGTTAAAGGAGTTGTTATTCATTTTAAATCAGTTGAGCTAGTTGTATCTAGTCTAACTGAAAGGTACACTAGTGAGAGTTAAGTGAATTAATTAGTTAAATAATTCACAACTAATAACTCACTAAAAACTGAACAGAAACAACAGCTAACTACAGTGCATGTCAGTTCCAGTGGAGACCGAGTCGAGAGATAGGTGAAAGGGTAAGATGGAATATCCGTTGTGACTAGAGTGATGCATTCAATGCATCTGACACACATTTGAGTTGCCAATGATGATTGTGCAATCAAGGCAAGGTAGATTCGAATTCATTCAGGGGTCTTCTTCAGCAGGGATTGCGCAATGGTGGCAGGTTGTCCGGAGGCAAGAAATTGGTGCATGTAGATGCAAATTTATGCATGACAATGTGTAATGATTATTGATTTTACTAAGAGCTTGATGTACTAAGATTTGTATGAGATTATTACATGATTCCATTGATACACATAATATGATAGTTGGGGTTTTTAGCTTTAATCTTTCCCGTTAAACCACTGTTTTATGTGCGACTGAATTTATTCACATGTGTTTGGAATTGAGTTTTAAATTTCTGCAAGTTTAATTAGTGGAAGGATTCTATATTTCTCAAGAATATAAATATTGTGAGATCAGGAGGATCTGGTAATACATCAGTATTAATAAATTTCTACAGTTAGCACTCCTTAGTTTCCTAAGTTTGAGAAAGGAAACCAAAGAGGTAACCATAGACCAAATTTTCACTTGGTATCTAGCCCTACTAAATCAAAGAGGTCTCTCTCAAAATAAACCTCACAGCCAATGGAAATGGCTATAGAATATTATGGTTTTAGGCTAGTTATCATCTCAATAGGGTTTTGATTAGGGTTTGTTGGATAAAGAAGCACCAAGTTATGAACTAGGCAAAGTATTCCAAAAGATCAGTTGTAGACAAAGAGTGAGGCAATGTAGATGTAATCAGTGACACAAAATAGATTTTTCATTATATTATGGTGATGAGGAAATCAGATAAATAAAACAAGTGAGAATACATGCATGAATTTACTTGTTAGAGGATAAAAACACTTATATGATAATCTCAAACAAAACAAAGCATTATAGGTAATGAAATTGTTTAAAACTTAGGATATTAACACAAGGAGAAATGTAAATGGATGTTATAAAATTTTTTCAATAAAATACATAAGAAACACTAGATAAAACGATGCCACTAACCACAACACATGAATCCCATAAAAATAGTTGCAACTTCATGCATATTATTTCTGCAAAGAGTCAAGTACACTAGTTCCAAAAAGTGTGAACTTCAAGTATCCAACCTCGCATTTAACTTGTTTCTGAGTACATATAGAAGAAAAAAAAATATTCCACCTCTAAATGGTCGAATCCTAATCCATAGCAACTAATTCATGAAACAAATTACTCAATTCCAAATCGTAAGGACGTTAGAAACAAGTTTCCCCTTTTTTAGCTAATTGGTTGAGATTATATCTCAAAGAATTGATCAAAAGATTATTTATAATGATAATCAATAACAAGTCTATTAACATCAAACAAAATCGTGATTCAACTATTTATATCAGCCAAGTTTTAATTTTTAACTCCACATGTAGTGAAAAATCTCCAAACAAATAAACGCAACAACATTTCCCAGAAACACAGGAAATGTTCTTAGCAGAAGCGCAACAACTTTAGCTTGATTTTTTGATGACTTGGAAGAGATTTTGAATGTTTCTAAAGGTTGTTGAAGAAATATTAGGATTTCTACTATACTCTGGGACCATTAAGTCATCCAAAATCATCATTTTAGTCTCCTCAAGATTGATTTTAAAACCAAGTGTCTAGAAACACAACGAATTTCTGAAAAGGTGGCAGAAAGGTCTAAAAAAGGCATTTCTTGATCATTTTATTCAAAATCATGATTCTAAAAACATCATAAATTGATTTTATGATATCATTATGTCATTATCTATCCAAACATGCTTGAAATTTTGAATTTGGACACTTTGAGAAAAAGGCAGCAACTAGTAGTTGTGTTTCTGTAGGATGTTTTTTTCCCTATGTGCAGAAAAACTTAAAATTTTCAAAATTGTGTCTCATTTTTATTTGATTTCTATTTTTCCTTCATACCGCTAATGATGCATCAACCAATAGGTCTAGGATTTCCTTTATTTTGAGTCTCCTTAGGGATATTTTTATTTTCTTCTTCATATTTTTCACCCTAATTTTGCAAATCATGTTCCTATCATAATACTGCCTTGCCATATTTCTTTGCCTGGTGGTATCCCATTTTTTTTTCCAATAGATTCTCTAATTGTTAATTCACTCCTCAAAGAACTATCTGCTAGGAAAAATATGAGAAGGAGACTCCTTATACTATGGTTTCAAGAACATATTTTAGTGCTCTAGGTCTAAATCCATTCTCTTGAACCAAATTTCACCTTGATTAGGGAGAGTATTTGCTGACGTTATGACCTATTTTGACACGTGAAATTTCACCCATACTATAATGTCTTGATATTTCTTGAATTTGATGGCAAAGAGGCTTGTTAAATCATGATGATAGCCTACCTCTTGCACCTTTAGACAAAATCCTAGGCAGTCTTCCTGCTTAAATTATTTTCTAATAAATTTTGATGCACTGACCTCTTACATATGAGTTGGATCATATCTAGAGAGCTCTCCTCCCTTATACCTCCTCATTTAACTAGTTTTCACCATGGTTATATCTTCAGTTTTAATAATAAACCCTAATTTCAAACAAGGAAGGGCAAGGGGTTTGAGGTGAAAAACAAGGCTAAAAATGCAGCAACTTGAGGGAAGGGAATGGAGGGGATCGGGGGTAGGAAAAAATATGAAAAACGTATGGGAGGTAGGGATAGCTGTTAGGAACATAATTAAAATTGATTTTCCCAAAATGAGTGAGAAATAAGTGGGGGAAAGGAGAAATGAAGATGTTTTACAGAAGTGCAGCAACAAGCTGGGTTTGATGAGGGAAATTGTGAAATGAAGGACTTTTAGTGAGGGTAAGGGTGGGGAATGTTCAATGAGGATAATTAAGGAAGTATGAACCCAAACAAAGGATTTTTCCTCTGAAAAGAAGAAAATAACCATTAGAAGAGAAAACACAACAAGAAAATGCAACAAAACCCTAGGGATAGATTTTGATCAATTTTCTAAAGAAGAAGACTGCATAGAGGTTTTGCAAGATTGGAATTACTTTTTAAAATAAAATTTGAAGCAATGAGATTATAACTGGACCCTTTATTTCTCCCTTTGGCCTCCAACTGAAAAGCGCAATAAGACCCTTGATAAACGCAACAAACTGATGAAAAGGAAGTGGTGGACCAAATTCGAAGTTTCAGTCAGTATGGAAAGTATCACAATGATAGAGAGGAGCTCTTGAAGCTTAAGGAAGGATGGAATGAAGTTTTAAAATACTTTGGTGCTCCTTTCGATCTGAAAGGACTGTATTAGTTTTTTGTGTTAAGTTTCTTTTCAGTTATAAAACATGTGCATACTTATCTCCATAGTTTGCTTAAGGATTGAGAATTTTAACCATGAAATATAGATGATTTTTTGAATTAGAAGCATGAAAATAAACCTAAATAACATTAAATACAGTGTATAAAAGAGAAATATAAATACACATATAATTTACATTGCAGGCATGATGAAGAAGTTCACCCCTCCAGGGCTACATTTGTTGGTCGAGCTTCCAATGGCATGTTCATCTTTCATTATTCTAAAATTTTTGCAAATATATGTGTTTACAGGCCTTTGATTGTTGTTCTCTGCACCAATGGATCCAAAATGCTCCAAGTAGTCTAGAATGATTCTTCGTTCACTCATATTGGGAAAACATTGACCCTCCAAGTCATTTGCCCAATAACTCCTAGAAAAGCTCCACTAAATTTGGTGAAATCCACTTAACTAAAGTTATTTTTGGCCAAAACCCACAAATTTAGGGGCATGTTACAACTCCGCCAGCGCTAACCATTAGAATTAAAGGTTAAGGGCAGGGGTGGCCACATGCACACCCACTAACCCTCCCTGACCGTAATGGTCAGAGTTTAAAACATCGGAGAAAAGACCTTAACCACGGGAATGTAGTCATGTGACTAGGATTTAAGTTAAATTTCGGAGTTATGAGCTGTTGGTGATAACGTTTTAACCACGCGGAGGTTGCATGTGATAAGGCATAGTATGAAATGGTTGTAGACTGTCAGCATTAATGTTTGTTGGTCGGAGTTAACATTTGATGTTGTGGTTATAATGTCATGTGACCAAGTTCAATGCACCGCCGGTGGGTTGGGACCATTGGCAGTCCAAACCCCCATCATGATTTTAATTAAACCTTAAATGTTACCTGAGACCCTTATATGTTAAGATATTCTCGTGGCTCATGCAGTGTGGTGGATGGATGTTCTGTCGGAGGTCGCGGGGTTGAGCCCTGCGAACCTCCATTAAATTTTATAACACATTCCCAAGGACACATGGCAGCCTCAAGGCTAGCTACGTGTCACCCTTCCATTGGTCCTTAAAAAAAACATGTATAACCCATCCAAGGAATGAAATCATGCCACTTTTCATCCTCTATTTGGCTCTGAGAAAAGGAATATTCCTTTTTTCTGACTGTGAACCCTCCATGCTAACTGGGCATCCTCGTCAAACCTGTCGTAAAATTTATTTGTTTGGGAATTCGATCAGAACGTGATATCTCCCTCATATGAGATCGATTTTTCGAACCATTCACGGCGTCAGAATCAAGAATAAGAGATATATGAAACCATTTAGGTTTTAACCCAATCCTGTAACTTTCAATTTTGAGAAAAATTTATGAACTCTTGATCACACCTCCCCATTGGGAAGCTTTTGGACCCAAAAATACTTGATTACATGTTTAGTAGATAAGGGTGAAACTCCCTCACCTTTACAACTTCCATCCACTTTTCCTTGCTTGTCTTACTTCCTTTGACCCAACTCGAAGGTAGTCAACACTTCCCCTCTTGGATGCTCTTTTCCTCCTGTCAAGAATTTTATCTTGCTTGAGCTCATATATAAATTCTCATGAGAAATATTCAATAGAAGGCAGTTGAACATCACTTCCTTGATCATTGATCAAAGGTGGCTCATACAAACATAATTTTTCAACATTAACAACTGCATACATTTGCATATATGAAGGCAAGGCAAGTTGAAAAGCATTATTACCAACTTGCTTTATGATCTTGAATGGACCATACCGAATGGGTTTGAGCTTGTTACCTTCCCCTTGCATCCTTTCTTTGCTTATGTGCAACCATACCTCATCTCCTTCTTGAAACTTGCGATCAAATCTATTTTTTCATGCCTCTCCTTTTATTTTCTTTGACTCTTCTCAAGTTGTTCTTGAACTTGTTGATGTATAGTCTGAATTTTCTTAAGGAAATTTTGAGCCTTGTCAATATCACCATGCCCATCAATTGCAACATCCTTCTCAAAGATGAAGTCTAATGGAAATTTTAGAAAATACCCAAAGCATACTTCAAAAGGTGATGTATTTGTAGAAGAATGATTTTCCCAGTTGTAAGCATGCTGAATGTAATGCAGTTGTTCATCCCACAACTTAGGATGTTTTTTGTAATATCTTCTCAATAGATGCACAATGGTTCTGTTCACCACCTCGGTTTGGCCATCAGTTTGCAGATGAAAAGAAGTACTCTTTTTCAACTTTTTTTCTATCATACTCCAATGATTGGACCAAAAATTCCCAATGATCCTGGAACCCCTGTCACTAACAATAGAAGTTGGAAATCCATAATGTACCCATACATGTTGAAAATAAATTTCAACATTTTTTTCAACAGTAACGGTTTTCTTACATGGCATAAGTATACACATTTTACTGAATCTATCCACAACTATATAAAGATAATCATGTTATTTTCTTGACATAGGTAGACCTCCAACAAATTCCATGGAGACAATCTCCCATGGCCTTGATGGTATTGGTAGTGTCGTGTACAACCCAAGCTTCCTATTGCTAGGCTTGCTTGTTGAACACATAGAAAAACCACTTATAAAATGCGACACACTATCTACCATGCGAGGACAATAGCAATACCTATGTAGATGCGCCATTGTTTTTCTTACCCGAAAGTGTCTAGCAATAAGAGATGAATGAGATTTTCTCATGACACTTAGCCTCTCTCCTTGTGGTATACACAACTTTCCCAAATGAAACAACAAATTGTTATGCATGTGATAATCATTTTCTTCAACTTGATTCCCTTCACTCAAACTAGCATACACATCTTGAAAATCAACATCATGTGCATATTGTTCTATATAACTCTCATGTACAATAAAATTATTTTTTGGTAAAGTAGAAGCACTTATAATTGGTCATGAAAGCATATCAACAACTTTATTGAAAATAGCTTTCTTGTACCTTATAACCAAGTGTTACACAACATTTTGTCACCGTCCCTACAGTCCCTCATCCTGTACATTGGAGGATAGTTTTCATGACCTATGAATAGTAAAATGTCCTGAAAACACCTTAATGACATCCTTCTCCATAAGGACAATAATTCTCCTGAAGAATAATTCTTTTGGAAAACCCTAAAAATCCATGTTTTGGCATTGGCATGGGTATTCAATTCATCCCTCGCTCCAATGGGGAAAAAGCACCATAGTGGGCACGTCAACTGGCGCTCTATCTGTGTGTCTTGCTCGCGCCATGCCTATTAAGAATTGTTTTTTAAAAATAAATGGCGGAAGTTTGATTCTAAAAAACTCAGAATGAATGATCAGAAAGAAGTTGGGTTGTTTGCCTCCAGATCTACCTGATTAGGAAGTGGTTTTCAACCTCTCATGGAACCTTCCTAAGAGATAGGTATCTATCCCATGATTATAGGGATCCCAACCTCCCTTCCTCCCTCTATTAAAGCCTGCCCTTTCCATTTACAAGCTAGCTGAACGCTTGGAAGCTAAACATTTGGGAAGGAAACTATAGTTGAGTGACTATTGAGAGCAGAGCCAAGGATAAGTTCGTAAGAGAGAGAGCCTTGTCCAAATTCCTGAAAAGCTTTGTGAGACACGCTCCACTGGAAGCCCTGCCAAAGGAAGAGCACGATGTCAGAACTTGGTTGTAATCTTTCTTTCACATTTTAATATATGCTCAACTATTTTATCGGTTCCACTATTGTGTTGCTTATCTGTGTAATGCAATTTAGTTCAATCATTTCCGACTGATTGATAGTTACATGGTTGAATTGCTACGTTGTATGCCGTCGTTTCTTCTCTGCATATGTACAGGTGTCTAGGCATGGTGAGCGAAAGGATCGTGACCTGTCAAGCTAGGGACAGGAAGTAGCACTTCTCCTTCGATGACAGCAAAGTAGGACTTGAGAGGTAGGCTATCTATCGTAACTTTGTCTTTTGTAACTAGGAATCAGTATCGTAGCATGTTTAGATTATTGCTAGACCCACTCTAGGGCTAGTGGGATCACCTCTGTCCACAGAGGGGATTTACCGCCTCAACAATTTGGCGACTCCACTGGGGATCAGTGGGAGTTAGTATTTTCTCCATTAGGTTTTTTTTGGCCTTGTGATTGATTATTTTTCTTTTCTAGTTCAGCTTCCTTGGTGTTAAACCCCTGTTCAACCCCCAGAAGACCAAATCTAGCCTCTGTCTCTCATTTTTCTCATTTTTTTAAGGTAAAATGGCTTGGCGCAGTTATACTCCTGACAGTCACGCCGACTAGTGCTAGTTTCTCTTTAAGACCCCGCGCCAACCCCTGCTTGGCGCATATTACAACCAAACAGGTGCCAACCCTGCTTGGCATTAGGGTTTGCCTGTTCTTGGACTTTTTGAGCTTGAATTTTGGTCCTGGTCCATTTTTTCTGATTGCTTGAGTGCTTTGAAGTCATTTTTTACTGTGTTTAGCCCCTGTCCTCTGTTTTTTCACCTTTTTCTATCAATTTTTCATTCTAGCCCTAGGGCTTCTAGGTGCTTCAGTGTGCTGAGCCTTCCATGGGAGTTTTGGGTCTTTTTTTTCCCGATCAACTTCATTTTTTCTTCTTTCCATTCATATTGCTGGATTCCATTGAATCATTGCATTAATTGAGTGATTTTCCTCTCTTTCGTTCAGTTTCACTTTGAGTTGCTCCAAGCCTAGATTACACGGTTTGTTTGAGTCTCTTTCGAGATCCTTCTTCTCTTTGAGGGATTTCGTCATCGGTTTGAGTCCTGATTGTGTTTTTTTGGATTGAGTGAACTTGTTTTGTTTCATCTCTCTCTTTGTCATTTATCAAATTGATGTTTTCATTAGTTTTTCATTCATTAGGTGCATTTTCTCTGATATATTGAAAAATACAAAAACAAATATTTTGCATTTCGATTGACATAGTGAAAATTGAAAGCTCTTTCGCATTACTAGTGTTATATAACTCTAGAGAAAAATTTTCTAGTTTCGTTAGTTTGCATTGGAAACAATAGTGGATGTTTCTGTGTGTTCATTTTTTTGTCATTTGAAAGCTCTCAACTCACCCGTAGATAACTCTTGATTGAACAAAATGATATTTAGTGGCATGTAGTTTGCATATAGAAGTTTTATGAGATCCAACATTTGATAGGGCCTTGAAATTGAAACGTAAATTGAAGATCAACTTTAAAATTTATTGAATTAACCTAAGGCAGCATTGAAACTTAACGGAACATCTAGTAGTCTAAGGTAGAGATGTGTTCCGGTGTCTTTAAGCCTAGTAGCTGTCGCTTTCCATCTGGCTATTGACAACACTAGTATGGACTTGTGCTCCCCATACCGTTGAGTATATAAAGTGAGACCCCATTAGGTTGCAAACATTTTTCTGTAGGAAGCCGAGTCTGCCACCTTTTACCCGTGATACACCGGACACAGCATTCAGGGAGATTACCTACACATACGTCAAGTCCTTGGTTGATTTATTTTTAATTTTTACCAAGGTGTATATGGTAGTTGGCGGATATCTGGTACACCCATTTACCTAGATTACCAGAGCATTCATTTTGATCTTTACTGACTCCTTAAACTGGAAAAGATCATCAAGCGCTTTTCCTTTCACGCTTGTTTCCAAACTGAAAATGATAGAGTCATCTTTTACTCCTTCTAGACTGTTAAAACATGAAACAATAAAATTTCCAGTTTCAATGTGGTAAAATTAATCACCTACGATCACACGCCCATTTAGAGATTGTTTTTTTGGCCTGTTTTTGTTTTCCTTGGTTTTTTCCCGTGCGTCTTTGTTTTTGATCTCTTCCTATTTTTCACTATAGTCACATTGGCGGATCCATCTATTTTGTCTACTGGTATTCCTTATATAGATGATTCGTTAGATGTTTCTCAGTCCTCTGCTGAGTATCAGCAGCCCGTTATATCCGAGTTTCCCTATGGGGGACCGGTTATATCTGAACTTCCCTTTAGAGGACCAGTTGACTTCAATTGGCCCTTGTCCAACGTTTGGTTTGATTTGGAGTAGGGGAACACTTCCCTCCTCTTACATCAGGATCACACCTTTTAGCTGCTATCAAACCTCCTAGTCCCCATCGTCTTTTAGAATATCTTACATCAGTGTCAGATATGGACTCATCCAGTCCTTCTCCTAGTGAGTGAATTCCTACTTCTGGTGAAGATTACCAGCTTTTTCCCGAAGACATCCCCGAACCTTCTGTTATGTCTTCATCTGGTCCTATTCTTCTAGCTAGATATAGGTCTTTAAGTCAGGTCATGGCCGCTATTGCCTCTATAGGATTATCAACTCCGTCCACGAGGCCGACCATTCCCTCATTAGGGATGTCGCCATCGACACCTTTTACGACATCTCCTTTTGTTACATCAGCACCTGTTAGACCTACTATCTGCGTGGTTGCATATATGCCTGTTCTCACTACTCACTAAAATAGGACCTTGTCGGTTCTTGAAGACGTTTATATCGCTTCTACCATTCCAGAGAACATTTCTCCCGAGGAGTACCGGCTGTCGTTATAGCCGTCGATCTCCGAGGTTGGTCAATCCTCTCAAGATATTAATCGTCCTTACTTTTCCCATTACGAAGCGGATGGTGCTCCAATCTATTTATTTCCATATCAAAATGATGAGTAGGGAAACCCCCTTCATTTTCTAACTCCTGAGGCTTATCAGTATATTAACGATTTCTTATCTACCCAGCTTGGGCAACCTTATAATCAACAAGGGAAACCCTTTCAAGGAAAACCTTTGTTTCAACAAGGATATTCTTCTGGCCCACAAGGACAACCCTTCCAGGGACAACCTTCGGCCCAACCAGGGTATGCGTACGACCCACAAGGACAACCCTTACAGGGAAAACCTTCGGTCTAGCAGGGATTACTTTACGGCCCACAATGGCAGTCTTACAATCCTCAAGGTCAACCTCTACAGCCTCACCCTGCAGTCCAACCAGGGTAACCTCAAGGACCAACAGGGCAATCGGGGTATCAACCTGGACCACCATACAATCCTAGGGGGAAAACCCATCCTTCTAAACCTTTGGTGAAAACTCAACAACCTCATTTTTCGATTGTTCAAAATGTTGCACAGCCAGGGCCATCTTATGGTCCTGTCACAGGTCAACCTGGTTATCAGGCACAACCTAGCCCACTCCCGCCATCAGGCCAACTTGTTCAACCAGGGAAACCTGGTGTCCCTCATGAGCTAGTTCAACCTGTTCAACGATGGAAACCTACAAAGCTAGGTCAACTTGTTCAACCAGGACAACCTGCATAGCCTCTTAACCTTGCTCAGCAGCTGATCTATTATATTCCACAACTGAATCCACCTGTGTGCCCGCCTTATCCGACTCATCAGGGTGCCACTTACCAGTAGCGCGTTCGACCCTAAGGCGGCTATTACCTTCAAGGTTAGTCTCGAACAGTTTACAACTCGCCTCAAGGTTCTAGTTATTACCTTCAATAGCCAGGCTATACTTATACTTCGCAGTCAAATCCATACACTACTCAATCAAGCCCTACGTATAATCAAAATTAGTACCCTGGTTATCAACCCCTGTATCTTGGTTTCCAGCCGCCATATCATCCTCATTATCTGGCTTATACCCCCTATGGTTAGAATCCTCCTCGACAGAACCAATGGGGGAAGAATTATGATCAACCAGGATGGAGTACAGGTACAGGTCCTTATCAGGGCCCTAGCATGCCTTTTAACCCTTAGTTGCCTTTTCTCGCCACGTTGGAGTTACCAGACGTGTCCAAATTGACCAATGATCTGATTCTTCATAATCCATATTGGCCTTTGGTTCTGACCAAGGTGCTTGGTGATTGTCCTAAGTTTGAAGGTAAATCTGGAGAAGACCCCCAAGCACATGTCATGACATACCACTTATGGTGTTCTTCGAATTTTTGGATCGATGACTCGATTCATCTACGCCTTTTCTAGCGCACTCTCACTAGCGCTACTGCTAAATGGTATATAGAACTACCCCGTGGTATTTTTCAAGATTTTAATACTCTAGCCATGGCATTACTGACACATTTCTAGTTACCGGTTCATTACGAAGCTGGAACGCATCTCCTAACATCTCTAAAACAAGACAAAGCCACTCATATTTCAGATCATATTCACGAATGGAGACGTTGTCGTCATCTGATCAAGTTTTATATTCCTGATCAGCTTCTAACTCACTGGTTCACTATCTCCTTTTTCAATAATATTTCACAAGACATTGCTATGGGGACATGTGTAACCGAGGAACAAGCCATTTCTCATGCCCAGTACCTTGATTTAGTATACTCCCAGTTCGGCAATTTATATGACATCTTGACCGATTCCTCATGACCAGGGACCTCTAAAGCGCCAGCTACCCCATCAGTAGATGGTGTTATTGGTTCCATTTCTTAGACTTCTCGTAAGTCTTCTAATGGGAAGCAGGAATCGAATTCTTCCAACAATTTTGCTCCTCCAACTACTCTAGATTTTCGTAAGACCACAGAGGTCAATGTAGTTCAGGCCAATCCTGCAGACAAGACTTCCAAAGGGAAGAAGAAGGGCAAAGGAAAAGCCAAATCTGATGCCCCAAAACTAGAATCATCCAAACCACGTGCTGATGATGGTTCACAATGCAAACCGAAGTACCCTTGCCTAATCTGTGATGAAGACCACTACACCAAAGACTGTCCTAGATGATTCGAGGTGAGTCAACTTCTTAAGGGCTCTAAGGGAACTCCGACAGTTATGGAAGTAAGATATGTAACCAGGGAAATATGGAAGATAGGGATTAATGGTGTGTCTTCTGCAATCAGGGCTTAATGAAGCGAGTGGTGGGAACTTATAGCAAGTAGGTTTGTATACACTCGTGAAAGCAGGTGGTGGGAAGATAACAGTGGTAGGGTCCACCCATGAGGTTTTATACGATACAATACATGGAGGGCGGGTTGCACATTGAAATAAAAAAGAGATTCTCTTATATTCTAAGTGGCCTGGACACATGAGGTTGACAACAACAAACAGTGGTTCTCGGTTGGATTATTAGATACCGCTGGCTTCACCCAATATATACATCCATCTAATGGCAGCCAATCTAATTATCGAGTTATTCCCCATCCGCTAACTACTAATCTGAATCCCCGTGCTAACTAATAACTAATTCGAATCCTAACTAACTACTAATCCAAATCCATGCTATAGACTGTGTGCCGATCTACTCTTTCTCTGGATCACTTCCCAAGTAAGGGTCTATTATTGATTGCTAGGCCACATGAAAATTGTGGGGCTCTGGTCTTCCATATTCTCTTCTACCACCAAAGAGAGTATTCTAGGCTATTTAAGGTATACATTGTTTTATATCCAAGCTTTGGATTTTCTATCCCCAATGCTGGATTTTTTTGACACTGATGACCCCCTTCGACCTGAGGAGATCTCGATTTATACCACCCTGATCTAGCAACCTGAGATTATTGATCTTGATACCTTACTGACTTCGATCTCTCGATTGATGATACCCGTCGATCTCTTCTTGTGAACTGGAGATGGATGATGAACTTGACACGACTTGCTTTTAGGCTTGACGAACATGGATGGTTGCTTGTTGGTCGAATTAACCCCGGCCAGCTAGAAGTAGGAGAAGAAAAAGAACCGGCAGAATGCAATTACTTACGTACGTGATTATTTCTTGCTTGAGATCAAACTTTCCCCCCTTGACCTTGGCACCTCACGAATCAGCCCACCGTCCCATCGTTAATAAGTTCACCCGTCACCACCACAGCCAGCACACTGAATGAACACGGGGCGCTTCGCTTAGTGTAACGTTATAACCCCCCCCTTGGTGGGGGAGCGAGGTGGGAGGCTGAATGAAACCGATCCTTCGAACTGATCGATCGAACTTGCTACCTGTCCGTCTCGATTTTACTGATCGTATCTCTAGCTATCTCTCCTGATCTCTGATCTATCTATCCCCAATATATGATCTCTCTACCTCCTGATATATTCTCTCTCATAGTCTGTCAGTAAAACGACGGACCCACATGAGACCACCACCAAGACCTAGGGACGTGAACATCAAGCCCTCAGTTCACCTCAAGTCCACAGTGAAACCTCGCTTACCCGAATGGCTTATATAAAGAAGCAACAAATGCATTCCTATATACATAATTGTTCTAACCAGTGCTATTTTTGCATTGCCTGTTGTCCCCACTTATAGTGTTCATATGCCTCAGTTCCTAGAAGGGATGTTTATTAATAAGGAAATGTCTAAAGAAGCGGTGTTCCATCTCGTATAGGTCCATGCTTAGACCCCGAACATATTACAGCTCAGGTCTCTCCCTCTAAAGAACCATTTCCATCTCAGGAGACCCAGATGGTCGAGCAGCCTTTGCCATCTGCACCGTTTGGGTCCCATGTTTTCATGATGAATGGTGTTGCACCTATTTCTATTGCCACTCGATCGAAGGATTATGCCAGATCACGCTAGGTAGATGGGAATGAATTCATTGATGGCCCTCCTCCCCCACCTGTCTCTAGTCCTCTTAATATTTAGAGGCCCAATGCTGAACCCGTTGTACGGCCACCTTCCAAAGGTGTTCTCCAAAAGTCTTCCTATAATACGAACACCCGTGCTGCTCAGAATTACAGCACTGTTGAGGACTTGGCACAGGCGCCTTCCGCGATGTCCACATTGGAATTACTTCAGAGTTGTCTGTCTCAACGGAAAGATCTGTTATCTAAAATCGGCGGAATTGACCCTGTCGATTCTAGCCTTCTCGCCTTCGATCTAGATAATTTTTTCCCCCGAATTTCGCACCAGATCACGCTCGTTATACAAGTCGGTATTAATGGCCTCAATATTCATAGAGCCATTTTTTATGAAGGTGCCTCTACCTACGTTATGTCATCTTCTTACTGGAAGGCCATTGGCTCTCCAACCCTCACTTCATCTCCCAATGCCCTCAAGGTATTCGATGGAAGGGAATAAAATCCCTTGGGTTTTCTCGCGAGTCTACCGATTAAAGACAGTCAACGTCGAAGTGGAAGTTGTTGATGCCAAACTCAACTACAATCTTCTACTCGGTCATAGCTGGACCCACACCATGTTGTGCATTTCGTCCACCCTCTTTCAACTTTTGGATTTTCCACATGAGGGAAAGATTATTACTGTAGATCAGTTGTCTTTCTTTACCTCATCCTCCGAGAACAATGTACCGTACGTGGATCAAATTCCTAATCCCCCCGACAGTATAGGACCCGATTTTTTCAAGGACCCCATTCTCATGGGTATTTTTCCCATTCCACCACTGAACACCATTCAAGTCAACATGATCTCTAGGTGCGATGACCCGTGGATCATCCTTCTCCTGAACAGGTTGCCTCTTTTGGAGAATCGATGCCTCTGACCCCAGTTGAAATCAATTATTGTGAGATCATTGCCGCATCAGATCCTCCTCCTGCTGATAATGCTCCTTTGAGCATGGCTCTTGATGTTTATTCTCAATCCCCTTGGCTCGGCAATGCAGATTCGCCCGATCCTTTGAGAGAATGTTTTCCATCTGATGAAGCTATCGTGGAGACTATGTCTCTTGAAGATCTGTCGTGGAGCGATGGACATCATCATTCCTTGTTCATGCCCGGCCTGGGAGCAATCTCTAATTGTCTCGAGTGTTTTTCATCTCAAGTTCCCTCTCTGCCTCTCCAAATGTCAATATTAACTCATGAAGTTTTCTCAGAAGGAAATCTAAGTAATATTACCCAAACGATTCCTATCGACATATCCGTTAAACCGAGGGTTGTCGAGAACATCCATGTGGGAGTCACTTATTCTCCCAATAATATTCAAGTGTACACTAGTCTTTTCCAAGAATTCTGTGATGTTTTCACATGGTCTTATGAATAGATGTCTGGGATCGATCCCAGTATCTTCGTGCACGAAATTGCCACCTATCCCGATGCGAATCTTGTCGACCAGTGTCTGCGTCCAGTGCATCCTCGAAAAGCCACTGCTATAAAAGATGAAGTTGAGAAACCTCTTACAGTAGGCTTCATATATCTGATCGCTCTGATAGAGTAGGTTTCCAATATTGTCCCTGTGGATAAGAAGCAGGGCACAATTCAAGTTTTTGTTGACTATCGAGATATCAATCGGGCTTGCCCTAAGGACAACTATCCCACCCCTTTATAGATCAGATCATTGACGATTATGCAGTGAGTGAGGTCTTTTCCCTTATGGAAAAATTTTCAAGTTATAATGAAATCAATATCCTTCCATCCAATCAACATAAGACCGCTTTCATTTGTCCATGGGGAATGTTCGCATATAATAAGCTTCCTTTCAACTTAAAAAACGTTGGGGCTACCTTCCAGCATGCCATGTCTTACGCCTTTCACAACATACGTAATGTTGTTCAGCCGTACCTGGATGACCTTCCGGCTTATTTAGATCTACGTGAAGACCATCTGGAACATCTCCGCCAGATTTTTCTCCATTGCAGACGTTACAACATCAGGCTTAATCCTCACAAGTGTGTCTTCTGCGTTGAGTCCAGTCGGCTTTTAGGATTCATTTTCTCTAAAGACGGAATTCACCTTGACCCTCTCAAGGTCGAGGCTATTGTTAATCTCCCCTCCCCATCCTTGCTACATCAACTTCAGATTCTTCAGGGGAAAGTGAATTTCTTACGTCACTTTATCCCGAACTATGCAAAGGTAGCCAAAGGGTTTATGCAACTTCTAAAACAGGACGTCCCTTTCTGTTGGGACAAGATTGCTCAACAATATTTCGATAACCTTAATACGTTGCTAGTCAACACTCCACTAATACGTCCTCCAAACTATCATCGCGACTTTACCCTTTATTTGGCTACCGTATTCAGTACAATTGCGATGGTTCTGGTGTAGGATGATAATGATGGTAACAAACACATGGTTTATTATCTATCTCGGAACCTCCTCGACACTGAAACATGTTATTCCCACGTCGAGAAGTTGGCGCTGGCTGCGGTCCCGACCATTTAGCGATTTCACCGTTACATCCTGTTGCGTACGATAATCGTGATTTCCGACTGCAACCCCATGACTTACATTTTATCTCAAAAATTGCTGGGGGGAAAGTACTCAAAGTGGATTTTCATCCTCCAAGAGTTCGATTTGGAGTTCACTACTGCCAAATCGAAGAAGTCACTAGTTTTTTCTGATCTCATTTTCTCCCTCCCTACCGACTCTATTCCATCTCAATCCGAGGATCATATCCCAGATGAAACTCTCTTCTTAATCAGAACTCTCGATCCATGGTATGGTGATATCATCATGTACCTCCAGACATCTACCTTCCGGTCCAAGTTATCGAAGTATTCTCGATGCCGTGTTCGACACCAGTCGCAACCATACCGCATTATCGGAGACACCTTCTATCGTGTCGGAGTCGATTCTATACTCCGCCGATGTATGACATTAGAAGAGGCTGAGAAAGTTCTGAATGACTATGACAGTGGCGCCTGTGGTGGTCACATGTCCGGTTATGCTACCGCCCAGAAGATTCTGCGCGCGGGCTACTTCTGGCCATCTATCTTTAAATATTGTATTGTTGCAGTACGGAAGTGTCATGAGTGCTAGATCTTCCAATGCAAGATGCGTGTGCCGCCCCTCCCATTACATCCTGTCATTATCGTGGGCCATTTTTCCAAATGGGGCATTGATTTTATAACATGTAACCCTCACTCGGCCAGGGGGCATGTTTATATCATCGTTGTTGTATATTATTTCACCAAGTGGGCTGAAGCGATGCCTACACTGGCTGTAGATGGTAAGACAGTTGCACAATTCATTTTCAACCATGTGATCACTCATTTCGGCGTTCCTCAAGCCATCATCACTAATCATGGCTCTCATTTTTGGGACTATATGATGGTAGAGCTGACATCTAATTTGGGCTTGCGTCACGACAGCTCGACGCCATACTAACCTCAGGAAAATGGCCAGGTTGAAGCCATGAACAAAGTTCTTATCAATATGCTTCAACGAACAATTGGTATACACAAATCAACTTTGAATCTCTAGTTGTTTTCAGCTCTTTGGGCCTACCGAACATCAGTGAAGAGTGCGATCGGATTCACACCATTTCAGTTGGTGTATGGCCTGGAAGCTACTCTTCTGGTTGAATGTGAGATCCCTTCACTAAAATTGGCTGTGGAATTACTGCCCGATACTTCCCTGGAGGAAGAACATCTCCTATATCTCGAGAGATTAAATGAAACTCGCCACTTGGTTGCTTTGGTTATTGAGGCACAGAAAAAGCGAGTTAAAGCTCATTTCGATCAAACAGTTTCTCCGTGCTCTTTTATCAAAGGGGACCTCGTCCTCTTGTATGACCAAGCCCATGACAAGCTTGGGGCAGGAAAATTCCAACCTATGTGGTATGGGCCCTATATCGTTAAACGCGTATTGAAAAATGGGGCTTATGAGCTGATCGATTATGAAGGTCTTCCTTTGGCACAACCCAGAAATGGGTTGTACCTGAAGAAATATTATGCTTGAATCATTTTTGCGTAGTATATGTACATAGGTGATTTTTTCATTTTTGTGCACGTGTGGTGTGGTGTGCTTTGTAAGCGTTTTTCTGCTTATTGGGTCTTCCTGATTGTGCAAATGTCTATTAATCCTTATATCGGTTTCGCGAATGGTGCCTCCCGCAATACCAGGAACCTGTCTTCGGCAGCCTAGGTAATTTACAATCCTGCTGGTGAGTTGGTTAATTTACAAGGTGTTTGTCTAGGGCCTGCTACAAATAATGTCGTGGAATATAGTGCCATTCTAGAATTATTAAACGAGGCTATCAACCTCGGTATTCGTGCATTTCTTGTATATCTGGACTCACATCTTGTTCTTTTACAGCTCAATGGTCATTATTCAGTTAGAAAACCATGTATTTTAAGACTGTATATATGTATTTGTTTACTGGAAAGAAATTTTGATTACATTACATATCAACATATACCAAGACGAATGAATACACTAACAGATGTGGTAGCCAACATAGTATTAGATAGACATTTACGCAATTTGTAAAAACATCATCATGTGTAAGCAAGATCCATGTAGAAATAGATGTATATATATATGTCGAATGTTTGCAACGTGTGCATCATATAAAACCAAAAAAATATACATGTTTGTGTCAGTTACATCCGGAGACGGCATGTCTCTAAAAAATATGCATATAAAAAGCCTAGGCGACTAATCGGCATGGTGCTCATGGTAGCACATCACTGCCTACACCAACTCCCTTAGTAAGCGGTGGAGTTGACTCGGCACCCCTACGGTGTGCCTCTGATAACCTAAAGGTAGATCAGCTAGGCAAGCATAATCTGGAACCCCACGAGAAATCCCCTCTAGGTTCTGTACAAGTTCATCCCCCTCTCCCCCCTCACCTTGAGGATCATAAGCGAGAGGGGTCCTCCTCGCCACTGGTGACATCCCGGTGGGCCTCTCTGGGCCAAAATATGCATACATATAGGATTAGCTATTAGAACATGCATGTATACCAAAAAATCATAAAAATCATAAAATTAAAAAGAGTCTTACCCATCTCTCATTCTAGTCCTCTCCTTCAGGGAGCGGAAGGTATGGAGCTCTAGTGAAATCAGTGCCTGCATAGGGCCAGTCCTTTACGATGATAAACTGTCATCGGAGCCATCCGAGGAACTCAGGCCACCATGACATCTGCTGGCCACCCCTGCCCTGGGCATAAATGCTACCCATCGAGCCATCCATGGCTCTCTCAACAGTGGATCCGGAACTATAGCACCCTGGCCTTGGAAGACAGGTAGTCATTCTAGGAAGAATGATACCAAGATTGACCCGTATCCAAAATGTTTCAATTTAGTCTTTTTGCATTTGGTCAGTTGTTGTTTGATGTTCATAGTCATGGTTGTGGCCTAGTCAAACACTATGGGATTCATGCATTATGATGCAAGAAGGAGCTGTGTCTTGGTAGTCTCGTGTGGTTCCTCTGACCCCGCAGCCTACGTGATGGTATGTAGCACTACTCTGAGTGATAGATCGGGAATGGTCTGAATGTCTACATTTCTGCTACCTGACACTTTGCATGCCATTACACACACTCTGTCCATGACCATTGTCATGTTTTCACCAGAAGGCCTGGTGCCTATCAAGATAGGAACTGGACCTCTACATGACAGTCCAGTGATGAAGTACACATCTGATACTTCAAGCTCAAGTACTTCATCTTAGAGTTTAAACTTCTCCTCATCCTCATCCCAAATACTAATCAAATATTGCAACAGTTTGGGCTAAGTCTGAAGACATGGCGTTAGGAATAATTTCTTCAAACTGCAATTTCAGAGAACATTCATAAACTGCTCATTATCCATTGCCATTTCATCTTCCTCTCTATGCTCTCTTTCCTTCCATTCAATCACCATTTTCGTTGGGTACCTGCATCAAATCAAACATAGCAATGTTAGAAACCTCCTCAAGTATTAAAATTTTCTTTTCATTGGTTCATTACTAAGAATTTTTGGCTAGAATTTGCATTGCGCCGTTGGCATGCATGTCTAGCTAAAAGTCGCACTAGTTGGCGCGGCCTCTGTGTAAAACAGAGCAGATTGGCGCGGGTTCGTGCTTGGTACCCGCACCAACCGGGGAGCCCTAAATTTTGAAATTCGCCCCCCTAAAATGCCTCAGACGATGATTAAAGATAATGAAATGCAGCTTAAAATATGGTTGATGGAAGTGGCTCTTACCTGGAGAAGACGTGATCAAGATTCATCCACTGGATCGCTCACAATCGGCACCTCAAGATCGCAAAGGAAATGGCTCACTATCGCTTTGCAAAAAGGTAAAAAGGTGAAAAGTAAATAAGTTTTTAATATTGGTAATATTTATAAGTTTTCAAAATCAAAATTAGGTTTTGGGACTTATTTTTCCGATATTTTACTATATATTTGTCTAAAAATGGGTTATATACTTGCTTTTTATGTAGCGACAGGTTTTCATGTCATTAGGACAACGACACGAGTTTTATTTTATACTTTTTCGGACTCGGTAAAAACACAAAAAATTCACTACTGGAGTCACCTTTCAGCTCTTTTCTGACTCTCTAAAATTGAAAATATTGCCAAGATGCTTGTCATTTTGAACTCATTAAATGGCTGCGAAATAATATCTACGTAGTATATGTTTACCCCTTTTTTGGGCTGGGATAGATTATTTATGAAAAATGAATGCCCTAGCCTATCATGACTAGGAGGTTCTCTCAGACATAGTTTTCTACCTTTTCGGATCTGTGGGACTATCTACCAAAATGGACTACTGGAGTTTTCTTTTCCGCTATCCTTTCAAACTCTCTAAACATGAAAAGATGTTGATTTCTTCCTTTTTCAGACTCGTTAAAAAACTGATGACATCAGACTCTATCATAATGACATTACTCGAGTTTATCCTTCCTAGGGCTCGTTAAATGTACAAGTTTGGATTTGTCCAAAGGACGAACTTATATCGCAAGCATATGCTATCCCCTTCAAGCTTGTTTTCAAAAATAATTGAGGTACTCGCCAGAAATGGTGGGGAAAAATGGAACCAGTATTATAGTCGTGTTGGCAGTATGCCACTCTTGAACATGGCACTTTTCTGCATTCGTGTCGGGTTGGGACCATCTCATCTCGTAATATGCTTGCCTTCATGGGTTTGGGTAATCTCTTTTGACCACTCATCTGCTCTTTGCCACGTCACCATGACCTCAGATCCCTTGATTTCAAATACTACCAAATCTAATTTCATTCTGCCGATATGTTCAAGAGAAGTTTGCTTCTGCAGTTTGCAACCTCCCTCTGATTCTCTGTTGGTCTTGATTCAAAAACATTATGTTCCTCTATCTCATGTCGATGATGTGGGAAACATTATGGCCCACCTTCGATCAAGGTCACTTCCTATTGACTTAAGCTCATTATCCAGGAAGTTGATATGGAGACTCCCTTCAGGTACCTTGGAGCCTGCATGCCACAATGGTAGTTTCTTCGCATTTGACGCAAGGTTTTCATCATTGGCCTTCGATCAGATGATTCTGTGGATGTTCGATACCAACTCACTGTTTACATTTTGTGGATTGTACCTCTTGTACCTTGAGAGCCATCGTCATTATTGGTGGTTCCTCTCGTGTCTGTTAACGACTTTCATTATTGGTTGGTAATCAGATGATGTTCTTGCATGTTCGACTTTAGCTCACATATTCGCATGCTCGAACTTGTACTGTGTTCGAGTCGAGATGGAGCGCAAGACCCTAGATTTTGTCTGATAAACATCCAGGCTGTGGGTTCTTTGTGGATTATTATGATTTATTACATGACTCATTTGATTGGATGGTTGCGACCATACCTGAGTCTACTTGTCGATCCTTATTTACTGGATAGCTACGTCCATGCCTTAGATCCTGGTTATTTTACACTGTATTATGGATGGTTGCGCCCATACCACATATCATGTATCAGAAATATCAGTTGTATTTTTATTTGTAGGTTTTCTGACAATAATGTTTTCAGTTGGGCGCGTTCTCATAAAGCATTTCACCCCTCCCTCTCTCTTGGACCTCATGCTTTAGGGGGCATCTGTTACACAAAAAAATTTCACCGTCCCTGCAATCCCTCATCCTGTACATTGGAGGACTGTTTTCATGACCTATGAATAGTAAAATGTCCTGAAAACACCTTAATGGCATCCTTATGCATAAGGAAAAGAATTCTCCTAAAGAACAATTCCTCTGGAAAACCCTAAAATTCCATGTTTTGGCATTGGTGCGGGTAGCCAGTTCATCCCTCGTGCCAATGGGGAAAAAGCACCATAGTGGGTGCGCCAGCTGGCGCTCTGTCCTTGTGTCTTTCTCACGCAAAGCCTATTAAGGAATATTTTTTAAAAATAAATGGTGGAAGTTTGATTCTAACAAACTCAGAATGAATCATCAGAAAGAAGTTGGGTTGTTTGCCTTTGGATCTCCGTGATTAGGAAGTGGTTTTCAACCTCTCATGGTTATAGGGATCCCAAACTCCCTTCCTCCCTCTATAAAAGCCTGTCCTCTCCATTTACAAGCTAGTTGAATGCTTGGAAGCTGAACATTTGGGAAGGAAACTATAGTTGAGTGACTATTGAGAGAAGAGCCAAGGAGAATCCTGTAAGAGAGAGAGCCTTGTCCAAATTGCCGACAAGATTTGTGAGACACGCTCTGCTGGAAGCCCTGCCAAAGGAAGAGTGTGACGTCAGAACTTAGTTGTAATATTTCTTTCACATTTTAATATATGCTTGAATATGTTATCGGTTCCACTATTTTGTTTCTTATCTGTGTAATGAAATTTAGTTCAATCCTTTCCGACTGATTGATAGTTACATGGTTGAATTGTTACGTTGTATGTCGTCTTTTCTTCTTTGCATATGTACAGGTGCCCAGGCGTTGTGAGAGAAATGATTGCGACCTATCAAGCTAGGGATGGGAAGCAACGCTTCTCCTTCGATGACAACAGCGTAGGACTTGAGGTAGGCTATCTATCGTAACTTCGTCTTTTGTAACTAGGAATCGATATCGTAGCATGTTTCGAATGTTGCTAGACCCACTCTAGGGCTAGTGGGATTGCCTCTGTCCATAGAGGGGATTTACTGCCTCAACACCAAGTGAAATTGTTGAAGAAATCCCATCCACCTGAAATGTCGTGATTGCTGCAATTTTGTTTGCGACTGCAAGTACTGTAATGGTTGGTGATTGGTATGTACAATCGTCTCTTTACCCATCAATTAGTGTTTCAACTTCTTGATGCTTTGTACCAATGCATATATTTCTTTTTCATATGTAGGATAATTAGTTACAACACCATTGAATGTTTCAGAATGAAAAGCGATAGGCTTACCATGTTGCAAAAGAACTACGCCCATGTCATAATCACTAGCATCAGTTTGTATCTCGAATGGTTGTCTAAAATTCAGTAATGAAAGGACTAGAGCTGAACTGATCTTGTCTTTTAAAGCCGCAAAAGATTTTTTTTGTTTGCCTCCCAATTGGAAGCCTTTCTTCACACTTGTCATTGCATGCATAGGAGCTACGATGGCAGAAAAGTTGGCAATAAAATTTGTCCAATACTAAGCTACAACTAAAAAACTTCTTACCTCGGTTACTATTCTAGGTGTGGGCCAATTCACAATGGCTTCCACTTTAGAAGGATGAATTCTCAACTCGCCTCCTCCTACAATATGTCCCAAATAAACCAAATAAGTCTTTCCAAACTCACACTTTGACATCTTAAGAAACAATTTCTCTTTCTTCAAAACACTAAGCACTCTATTCACATGCTAGACATGTTCTTCTCTTGTTTTGTTGAAAATAAATATGTCATCTAAGTATGAAATCACAAAGTCATGAAGGAATGGACATAAAACACTATCCATAACATGCATTAAAGCCGTTGTTGCATTACACAAACCAAATGGCATAACTAAGCACTCAAAGAGTCCTTGTTTGGTTTTGAATGTGGTTTTCCATACATCACTTTATGTAATTCTTACTTGTTGATATCCACTTCTTAAATCTAACTTAGTGAAAAACTTTTCTTATTTCAGTTAATCAAGCAAATCATCTATCCTTGGGAGTGGGTATTGATTCTTTACCGCTATCTTGTTTAAAGCTTTGAAGTCTACACACATGCACCAAGTCCCATCTTTCTTTGGAATCAAGAGTATGGGTGCACCACATGGCGAAGTGCTTGGCCTTATGATTCCTTTGTCCAGTATCTCCTTGATTTTCCTCGTTATTTTCAGCATTATCCATTATCAAAATGCGATACATGCCAATGTTTGGAAGAGGACAATCTTGCTACAACTGAATCTCATGTTGAATCTCCCTTTTTGGAGGCAATCCTATTGGCTCCTGAAACATCTCATGATGTGCATCAACTACATCATATAAATATTATTTCAACTTAGGATCACAACCCTCAAATGATTCATTATTAGCATCAAATTTAGGCTTAATCATTAGAAGAACAAAATTCTTACTTTAATTTACCAGCCTTTTTACTTGTCCATCATTTATGATAGCAATGTTTGTCTTCTTGCGATGTGCTATAACAATGTACTCCTTTCCATCTTTGACTAAAAGGTATTTGTTCTCATGGCAATGGCAGATCACTTTCCTGTCATACAAGTAAGTACTCCCCAGCACAATACCGATTATCTCAAGAATAACCACATCTAATTCAACTGTGTCAACAAAATGTGCAGTTATTGCAAACCGCAATATACACTTCTTTGAAACTTGTAAATTTTCATCCTTACAAATCCAACCAAGTGGATATGTTTTTGGATGTGGTATGGTCTCAAGATTAAGTTTCTTGACCAAGTCATCAGAGATTAATTTTTCTTGTGACCCACTGTCAAACAATGTGTCAATATTAGTATGTTTGGATATGACCCTCACATGAAACAATTCAATTCTTTCTTCTTCATTTGGAGCATGTATGTGACAGTTTGATGTACTAGTATTGGGTTTAGTTAAATTTCTTTCCTCTTCATGTTGTTCAATCCCATGGCTGTAATTTTATATTCATCACCTGAATCCTCTCCTAAATCATGTTGAGTTGTAGTTGCAGTTTTTTGTTTCCCTTTTAGTGAGGCTATGTCATTTATGTGAGTGTCCCCTTACCTATGTTGTGTTGTCCCTTGCTATACTGGGTGGATGTGTATTCAATAGATACAACCTATTTCCAGTGGGATCGTCTCTTGGAATCGCCAGCATCAAGTAGACAGAGGAGAAGGGATGGAGCTTCGGTAAGGAAAGCGGGCTCATACCAGCAAAATGAGCGAGATTGTTGTAGTATTTGGGCTTCTTTTCAGGATGTAATTTCCAACAATGATTTTCATCATGGCATTCTTTTGAAAAAATCTTAAAAATCAATTTTTCACCCTCTTTCTTAACAGATTAATTTTTCTTGCTTTTACCTTTTGAGGTATTCTCTTTGTTTCCCTTTAAAGGTTTCTTCCTACCCTCTTCAAAAAAAAAATTCCCTCTAGCTTCTAGATGTGTGGCTTGAACACATACCGCATCTAGACTTGTGGGGTTAAACATGAGAATAATATGTTTTAGGTAGCTATGTAAGCCTCCTATGTACTTGAGGAAATTATCTTGGCTCTGAAAATCTACCCCTAATAAGAGAGCTCCTCTCCTAAATTATTGAGTGTATTCTTGCACATTTCGTCCCTTCAATTGCCTAAAGTTTTTCCAGTTCATTATGGCTTTTTGCATATGAGCTAATGGATAAAACTATTTTTTTATTGTAGTAATGAAATCAGTCCATGATAAAATAATCTTACCAAGCTTCTTGATCTCCTCCTTTGTCTTGGCTTCCCACCAAAAAATTGCTACACCTTCAATTCTCAATGAAGCTAATTGTATTTTGGTATCATCATCTTGAAGGTTCTGGATTCTCAAATAGACCTCCAATTGCCTAATCCAATTATCAAGCTTTTATGCATTGACTTCACCATTAAACATTGGCACATCAAGTTTAAAAAAATGACTTTTACTAGTGTTCTTTGACTTGTGTGGCTAATGTATTGAAGATGACGTAGAGGATGATGATGATGAGGGTGAGGATGGTGACTTTCCACTGCCTCCATTTCATCCATTTCCCTTCTTTGACTTATCTTCATGATTGTGACCTCGTGAAAATCACTATCCTTCCTTGTGAAGTTTGGATCCTTCTCCTTCTATTTTATCATTCCTTTATTGATAAAGGATTCTAATAATCTCAGTCATGTTAAGAAATGCTTTCCTGAACACTCTTTCTTCCTCTTTGTGATCAAGTTCTTCATGGATTTCTTCTTCCTCTGGAGGCATGCTTAATTCTGCTTCTGCTTCCTTAGGAGGTGAACTAGGTGGTGGAGATTGTGGCAATCTTGCTGTCCTTTTTTGTGGCTCACTTTGAGACCCTATTTCTTCCACCAATGTTCCTTCTCCTCTCTTGAGATTAAGCTTAGTAAGCATCTAACAATTGAAAACAGTTAAATAAACATTTGCACAAAACAACACCATAGAATAAAATATAGCTCTGACACCAACCTGATCTGAAAGGACTGTATTAGTTTGTTGTGCTAAGTTTCTTTTTAGTTATAGAACATGTGCATACTTGTCTCCATATTATGTTTTAAGGGTTGAGAATTTTAACCATGAAATATAGATGATTTTTTTAATTATAAGCATGAAAATAAGCCTCAATAACACTGAACAACACCGTATAACAGAAAAATAAAACCAGACATATCATCTACATAGAAGGCTTGATGAAGCAGTTCACCCCTCCTGGGCTACATCTCCTGGTCCAACTCCCAATGGCATGTCCATCTTTTGTTATGCTCAAAATTTTGCAAATACATGTCTTTACATGCCTCTAATGGTTTTTTTCTCTGCACCAATGGCTCCATAACGCTCCAATTCGTCTAGAATGACTCTTCATTCACTTATATTAGGTGAAAATTGAGCCTCGAAGTTATTTTTTGACTAACTCGTAGAAAAAATCCACTAAATTTGGTGAACTCCACTTAACTCGAGTTATTTATTCCCAAAAACCACAAATTTATGGGTGCACTATAACTCCGCCAGTGCTAACTATTAGAATTAAAGGTTCAGGGTAGGGGTAGCGACATGCTCACCCACTAACCCTGCCTGACCATAGTGGTTGGAGTTTAAAACGCAGAAGAAAAGACCTTAACCACGGGAATGTATCCATGTGACTAGGCTTTAAGTTAAATGTCAAAGTTATGATTTGTCAGCGATAAAATTTTAACCGCGCGAAGGTTGCATATGATAAGGCATAATATGAAACGATTGCAGACTATCAGCATTAATGTTTGTTGGTCGGAGTTAATGTTTGAAGATGTGGTTACGATGTCATGTGACCAAGTTCAATGGACTACTGGAGGGTTGGGACCACTGGCGGTCCCAACCCCCATCATGATTTTCATTAAACCTTAAATTTTAACCAAGACCCTTAGATGTTAAGATCTTCTCGTGGCTCATGTGATGTGGCGGGTGGTTGTTCTGTCCGAGGTCATTGGGTCGGGCCTTGCGAACCTCCATAAAATTTTATAACACATTCCCAAGGACATGGGCAGCCTCAGGGCTGGCATCCTTCAATTGGTCCTTAAAAAAACACGTACAACCCATCCAACAAATGAAATCACGCCACTTGTCATCCTCTGATTGGCTCTAAGAAAAGGAATATTCTTCGAAATATTCCTTTTTACTGACTGTGCACCCTCCATGCTGACTAGGCATCCCAGTCAAATCTATTGTAAAATTTAGTTGTTTGGGAATTTGATCAAAACACGATATCTCCCTCATACTACATCAGTTTTTGAATCGTTCGTGGAGTCGGAATTAGGAAGACGAGATCTACGCAACCATCATAGTTTTAACCCAATCCTGTAACTTTCAATTTTGAACAAAATTTATGAACTCCTGATCACCTTTATAACCTGAAAAACTCAATTTTGGCTTGATTTTGGAATGGCATCATGTACTTTTGACCAAATGACTTTAAGATGAGATTAGTAATGCAACATAATTTCTTCAATAGGAAGGTTACATCTCCAATGTGACATATATGTACCTATGATTCTCTTTAAAACACTTCATTCCCTAACCGCTAACTCTCATGACAGCTTACTAGATTTGGATGATGATGACATGACTCCAAATGGAAATTTTTTGACACCCATGGCACTCTCATGATCAACTTTATGACACCATGACTCTTCCCTTTCATATTATAAATAGTGACACTTAATGGAGGAAAAATGACCTATGGTGACTAAATTACTCATGAAATTGATTATGAATTGACCTTTATGACCATGAAATGAGAGTATGATTACACTTAGACAATTACGTGACCATTTCACAACCAAGAGAGATGTAAAATTTAATTTGAAAATACAACAATTTGACCATAAGAATATAACTACAGTGAAAAGAGTAAATTTTGATCACTGTGACTATTGGACACTAACAAGTAGATATAAGATGGATTTAGCAATTTGAAACATGATAAACATTGAATTCTTTATTGATTGAGCATCCTAGCATGCTATTATCATAGATCCAGTGTGACACAACAATGGTGGGTACCATAATGGGGTATCGAGAAGTAGATGATATTTTGATAAAGTATTTCATAAAATTGTTGATCATAGTATGGCGAGGCATAGATAGGATAAGTGGCAGAGAAAATGATGTTGTTGCAACAATGAGTGACATGTGGCGGGAAAAAATAAAGTTTTTATCTAACTAACTAGGCTTTGGAAAGTGACTTGCGGTAGTGATAAAGGGTGACATATGGAAGATGACATGTAATATGGCCCACATAGAAGATAGTGATTGGTCCACAGTGGTTTGATGTGGGCTACCTAGAGGTCTCAAGATTTGTGCAAGGATTGAGCTTATCAAGTGTTTCTCATGTATTCTTTTTTTGGACCGAAAAACCAAAATGGTGTGGTTGTGGGCCTTGGTTGTAAATACTTAAGGAATCAAGCCTTGGGGCCCCATATGATATAATATATGGAAAGTGCCATAAATTGTATATGATTTGTAAATTTTGTTAGAGACGATTTATCTACAAGGGTACCAAGGTGCTGGAATGGACCACTAGGCTAGAACACTCCAATATGACATGTTTTGATATGACGGTGAAAATGTTTTCAACTATAGATAAATTTGAAAAGTAAATCAGCTAAAAATTTGTCTACCAATTTATATTATCATGCCAATATTGGAACAATTTATATTAGAGCGATGTGTTAAGACTAAGGTCACAACACCTGATTGTGGATTCTTAATGGTTTTGCACTTGGAGCTAAAGGATTATAAAAATAATCTGGGTATCCATGTATCTTTTGTGTTCAATGGGTGATTATAGTAAATGACATGAATTTTAGATTTACCAGAATAGTGAGTTAATACCATGGTCATGGCACATGGCCATATGCTCTCATGGTTCTACTCTTTGGAGTTAAGGGCTAAGGCTTATTAATTGATTTAAATATATCAATAGTGGATCAAGAAAACTTTGCATGAAAAACAAGAGTGAGAATGTTCATGGAGAAATTAAGCTTGAGTGAAACAAGCGTGAAGTGAAATATTAATAAAATTAAAGGGAAGTGATGATACAAATATGATATGTGGTGTTAAAGAAAACAAATTGTGAAGAGATGAAAAGTGCAATGCAGTGTATGAGAAGAGTGTTGGACGTGTAAGTAAGATGCCAGTAAATAGAAAGAGATCGTAGAGCAAGTTTCATATAAAGAAATTCAGATTTGAAGGATTTGACTAATTGAGGTGCCTGCAAATGTGAAGATACGAACAAAGGGAGTCAGAGAATATGAATGATTTACGGTAGAGAATTAAAATATCAGAGAATGGAAAGGATGCTTGCAAAGAATTGTATAAGAAAACAATGAATTATAAAAATAATACTAAAGATAAAAAATAAATAAGGTAACTCAAAAGAATTGTTGCAAAATAGACTGAATCATAAATACAGGGAGATTTTTGTCTCCTATGATTTGGGTCTTATGAATATGAGGGTATTGTTGTCTCCCATGAGTTGTTTTTTACAAATATGATGGGATTGGTGTCTCCTACAAGTTGGTGCTTGGAAATTATAGGGGATTGGTGTTTATTGTAGGTGAGTGGATACGAACATTGTAATAGTAGGTTGTTGCCTACATAAATCAATTAATTAGAAGATGTTTTGTGGCCTTTTCCCATATTAGTTGCCACACATATCTTGTGTTAAATGATATCATGTGATTGGCATCTTATTGTGATTGAATTATTTAATTATGTAAAATTTTACTATGTTGACTCATTCCCTTGTTGAAAAATGTAGCTAGGTTCAATCTTCATATTTGTATTTGAGTAATTATGAAATGTATTTATCAAAATAATGAAAAATAAAATTTTATTATTATTACAATGACTTATTAAATCATGGGTTTCATGCTTTGGTCATAATTTATAGGTCAAAGTCCCCATTGAGGACTTTTATGTTTTATATTCATTCATTAGAGTCATTTTCCATTTAATGTGACCCTTCTTGGGCTTTTGAATCATGTAAAAAGGAATTTTTATTGAGTCAAGTAAGTAATTTTTCACCTCCATGCCAAGTTAGACCTTGTTTGTTGAGGTCGGCCTACATGAGAGAAAGACTCAAAAGAAGGCTATATATAGAAGTGCATTTCAATCCACTTTCTCATCCACTCAATAAGTTTGATATACACAAGAATAAGTGGAGGAAAAGTGCGAAGTTTCAAGATAACAAGGAGAAGTGCAAGAGAAGAATAAAATCAAAGTTTTGGGCTCTCTCTCTCTCTCTTTCCTATGAATTTACTGGGAAGTTTCATGGATCAAAGGGGTCAAATTTTATGGGGTCAAAGTTCTAATTCTACAAGGTCGAAGGTCTAGATTGAATCTGATTGAAGGAAGGGTTGACTTGGTGATTGGAGGAAGTCTATGTCTAGTTGAAAGAGTCTTGTATTATCTGGTCTTAACTACTGAATGAAGATGTTTGAATAGGTTTTCCTCTTGATAGGGGTTTTTCCCTAGCTGAGTGCCTATATCTTGTGTATATTATTATTGTGATATTCATGTACACACAATTAGGTAATTGATTTATGAAAGATAATATAATAAAGAAGTAAAATAAGCCAACATAATTCATGAGTAATTATCAAGGAAGAGGAATCAAGCCCTAATTCTACTCAAGCATTGATTTCTCAACATGGTATTAGAGCTAAGGTCAAGGAAGATTGGAGAGCACTTTGTTGGATATAAAGGAAAGGTTACTCCCCCAATGATAAGTTATTTGAAAATGGGATTCAACATTGCAGATTGTTAGATGAAAAGAAACATCTACAACTTATTAAATAAGGTCAAAATCAAAGGGTTCTTAGTTGCACTCAATTATGAAAATGCATGGATTATTGATATTGGAGCATCAAGTCACATGACAAGAGAAATTAAACTTTTTCAAACTCTATAAAAGGAACCATCGTCTTATGCATTGGAATTGGGGGACAAATAAATTTATGGTGTTAGAGGCCTCGGATGAACTTCTTTGAAGCTGGAAAATGGAGCAAAGTTGCATCTAAAAAATATACTCTATTATTCGGGTTTTAGAAAGAACTTAATTTTATTTTCTTGCTTAGAATATAAAGGTTATATAATTTATTTTGTAGATGGAAAAGTTATGGTTTGGGGAAATATTCAAGCATCGATAAAGCTAGGGTTATTGATGTACATGAAGGAAGTATATATAGAGTCATAATACCATCTCCTCAAGCTGTATTTCACATGGAAATTAACCCCATTGAACTATGGAATAGAGCATATGGACATTTACATTATAATTTTATTCCCTCTCTCAATATTTTGGTAAATGGCATCCCGAGTATCAAAGAAGATTGTGAATAAATATGCAAGGGATGTGCTTTCGGAAATAATATAAGTAAACCCTTTACAAACAATGAAATAAGGTATAAGGTATTAGACCTCATTCATTCATATGTGTATGGGCCTATGTTTGATAAATAAATTGGAATTCATATTTATTATGTAAACTTCATTGATCATCACTCTAGAAAGACCTGGCTCTACCTTCTCAAAAAAGAGGATGAAGTATTTGAAGAATTCAAGGAGTTTAGATATAAAGTAGAGACCCTAACCGAAAGAAGAATAAATACTTTGAGATCTGACACTGGTGGGGAATTCACTTCCAAAGAAATTATTTCATATTACAAATAAGTAGGGCTTAAGAGGGAGGTCATTTTTCCCTGCTATCCTGAAAAAAATGGAATGGACGAAAGGAAAAGTAGGACAATTTAATAATATATTTGAACAATGATTTTTGATCAAGACATACCAAAATTTCTATGGGGAGAAGAAACAATGATAAAAGTATATATATAAAAATAGAATCCCTCATATAATTCTTGATAACATGCCACTTGAGGAAGAATTCACGGAAAGGAATCCATGTGTGGACCATCTCTAAATCTTTGGGTGTCCCACTTATATTAACATTCTAAAGGACACATGCAAGAATCTATACTCTACAGAAAATTAAAATGATCTTCATTGGCTACAGTCTTTATTGAAATGCATATAGAATCTACATTGACGAAGGAACACATATTGAAGTAAGAAGGGATGTTATATTTGATTAAAATCATGCCTAAAAAGTATCCAAAGATATTCCTACTGATTTCGATGATGAAGACATACAACTATTTGTGGAAGAAGAGCACCATGACAAACCTACTACAATTCAAGAAGAAGAAGAAGAAGAAGGACCAAGTGATCCTATTCAACCTATCATCATACCTGACATAAGGAAGAGGAAAAATTGGTTAAAAGCTACTCTTTAAGATGTCGAAGAACATGGAGTTGCGAGAGGATCTTTTAGAGAAATAAAAATACCAAAAATATATTCCAGATATGTTGCATACATGAAAAAAATAATATATGTTGAACCAACAAAATTTGCAGAAGTTGATGATCAAGAAGTATGGAAGAATTAAATTTAGGAATAATATCAATCCATCCTGAAGATTGGGATTCTAGAAATCGTTCCTAGACCATGTAACAAATTGGTTTTCAGTTCAAAATGGATCTACAAGATCAAGAATGTTGTTGATGGAAGCATAGAAAAGTACACAGTTGTATTTGTTGCAAGAGGCTTCTCTCAAAAGGAAGGAATAAATTATGAAGAAACCTTTGCACCTACCGCAATATATAATACTATAAGATCCTTGGTTTCATTGGTTGCTACAATGGGATGGAATATCCATAAAATGGATGTAAAACCAACATTTATGAATGGAACCATCGATGAATAAGTATACAATGAAGAACCTGAAGGCTTTGAAATAGTTTTAGAAAAGACACTCATGTTTGTAGACTCAAGAAGGCCCTATATATCTTGAATCAAGCTCCTAGGGCATGGTATGCAAGAATGGAGCGACATACCTTCTAAGAATGAGGTTTGTCAAAAGTACTGTTGATCCAAATATCTACATCAAGGTTGTGGATAATGAGCCAGTCATTATTGTACTATATGTGGATGATCTATTCATTACAGGTGTGGTGATATGGATACAAGAATGAAAGAAGATGATGGCAGCCAAGTTTGAGATGAAGGATCTCAGACTGATGCATTATTACCTAGGTCTGGAAGTATGGCATAAACCTAGGGATATATATCTAGGGAAAGGAAAGTATATAATCAAGTTGTTGTAGAAATTTGGTATGATGGATCCCAGTCCCATGACTACTCCCATGATCACCAATATCAAGAATTTGAGACGCTTTGACTCAAGTCCCGTAGATCCTACCACCTATGATAAGTTGGTGTGTTCTCTGATGTATCTAGTAACTACTGGAACAAATATATGTTTTACTATGAATATTCTTAGTCAATTTCAATTGGATGATTTCCATGATAATTGGATAGTTTCCAAGCATATATACGTTGCATTATACATCACTTCCTGAAGTACGACAACAAGGAAGTCAAGATGATAGGTTTTACAGATTTTGATTGGGGTGGCAGTGAGACCGATGGAAGAAACACTACGGGTGGATGTTTTAGCTTGGGATCTGCTATGATTTTATGGATAAGCATAAATCAAGATCATGTTTCTTTGGGTGGTGTTGAAGCAAAGTATGTGGATGCATGTGAAGTAGGAAAGGAGGTTGTATGGTTGAGAAAAATTCTGTCAGATTTTTTTAGAAATCCTCTAAGTCCTACTTTAAAAAATTGTGACAATAAAAGTTGCATCAAGATCTTTGAAGATCCCATGTTCCATGCAAGGACGAAGCATATCAATAATAAGTGTCACTACCTCGGAGTATTGGTACACGATGGGATTGTGGAGCTATGGTATGTCTCGATTGACGAACAAGTAGTTGATTTGTTAAAAAATTATCTTCCCAATAAGAAGTTTGAATATGTGAGAATCATGCTTGGTTTAGTTGATAATACTAACTTTTTGAGGCTTTGTGTGTAATACACATTTGTTGGGAGGAAGTTTGGTTGACTTGTGTGTTGATTTCTTGTTCCTGAAGTAAGGAGGGTGGAACTCTTCATAAATCTCTAACCTTGAATTACACACCTAGTTCCCTGGGTTGATGGTTTTCAATTAAGCCTGATGGTGCCTAGAGTGGCTAAAAGCTTTAGTCCATCTTAGTCCCAATAAGATAGATTTCCCTAGCCAATAATATAGTCTGTCGCACCGTGTGTGCCTAAAATATTCATGGTTCATGTGTTTTTGTATCTTCCTTGTACTTTTATATCTATGTCATTATGAATACCTCCCTAGTTAAGAGGGGGTGTTGAAGAATGTAACTAGGTTCAGTCTTCATAATTGTATTTGAGTGATTATGAAATTTATTTATTAAAATAATGACAACAAGAAATTTCATTATTATTACAATGACTTATTAAAGAATGGGTTTTATGCTTGGGTCATTATTTATAGGTCAAAGTCCCCATTGAGGAATTATAGGTTCTATATTGAGTCATTAGAGTCATTTTCCATTTAATGAGACCATTCTTGAACTTTTGAATCATGTAAAAAATATTATTATTGAGTCAAATAAGTAATTTCTCATGCCACACCAGGTCGACCCTTGTTTGATGAAGTTGGCCTACAGGAGAGAAATTTGACCCACAAGAAGGAACTATATAGAAGTGTAGTTCAATCCATTTTCTAATCCACTCGACAAGTTCAATATACACAAGAAGAAGTGCACGAAAAGTGTGAAGTTCAAAGATAAGAAGGCGAAGTGAAGGAGAAGAATATAATCAAAGTTCTGGGCTATCTCTCTCTCTCTCTCTCCCTCTCTCTTTTCTGTGAAGTTATTGGGAAGTTGCATGGATCAAAGTTATGGAGTTGCAGGGTTCGAAGTTATGCAGTTACAGAGGTTAAAGTTTTGTTGCTGCATAGGTGCAAGGTCGAAGGTCTAGATTGAAGCTGTCGGAAGGAAGGGTTGACGTGGTGATTGGAGAAAGTTTGTGTCTAGGTCAAAGAGTCTTCAATTATCTCATCTTAGCTACTAAAGGAATAGGTTTGACTTGGTTTTCCCCTTGATATGTGTTTTTCCTTGGCTGATTGTCTATATCTTGTGTCTCTTGTTCTTGTGATCTTCATATACATATAATGTGGTAATTTCTTGATTAAAGATAATATAACAAAGAATTAAATGAATCAAACATAATTCACAAAATGTGAAGTTGGGTTACACTTTTTGCCTTTTTTTGAGAAAAAAATTTCATTTTTTTTCGATTTTTCAACTTTCTACAAACTATAACAATTTTTCTGTTTATAATTTCATTTTGCAATAAAAATAAAAGTTGAAATAAATTTTGTTAGCTTTCTATTACTTATTTTTTGGAATTTTTTTATGCACATTTGATATGTCAACTTAGCATTTCTTTGAGTGTGTGTTTTTTAACAATCAAAAGATTTATAAGAAGTCATGTTAATACACAATGTTGTATTCTTTGAAAATTTGTGTTTTTTAGAAAACAAAATGTGTTACAACAATCTATATAGAGTCCACTTCAGTTTCGTCATATTTACAAAGCCAATGGATGCATATCATAATTACTAGAATTTTTTTAAATGGTCCAATATGAAAAAACTGCATATTTTGAGTATGTTTCGCGACGCAAGAAATTTCTTAACATATAAGTTATAAACTAAAAATCTAAAAGCTACCCATTAGAGACGACAGACCAATGTAATGCCCCATAATTTTTTCAAAATTTTTTACAATGTATTTTGGGAGATACAGAATTTTGATTTCATTGGATTACAATGACCCTCAGAAATTGTTTGCACCCGTTTTATTACAAAATTAATTAAAATTAGTAAATATTTATGAAATTCCATAAAAGTTATATTTCCTGAAAGTATATTCAATTCTGAAAATGCTTGTCTTGGTTCTGACATTTAATTCAAAATGTTTCATGGAGTTTAATCAGTCCAAAGTTGCAGAAACGTATTCAGAGCTTGGACCTGCGTAATTGGTGATGCGTTAGTTCGGCTGAACTTTTCTACAAAGTTCGGTTGAACTAGTTTTTGCGCAAACGGGCCGTTAAGTCTCATGCCTTAATAGTTCGGCCAAATTTTTTTCCAAGTTCGGCCGACCTTCTGTCTACTTTTCTGTCGGTTGGAAAATTTCACGAAGCCCCTCCAAAAAAACATTTCCCGACAATACAAATTGCCGCAGGATAAGCCACCTTTTCACTTCACAAACCTATTTGGTTCATTGTTTATTAGGGCCAAAGGAATTTGTAACATATTCAAATGCCTTCCTCATTTGGTTCATTGTTTATTAGGGCCAAATGAAGTTGTAACATATTCAAATGCCTTTCTCATTCATCAAGACACTCAAATATAAATTTCTTATTCAATTAATTTGTTGTGATAATGAATTTGACCTCTAACATCAATATAATCCAAGATTTATATATAGAAAGGAAACAATAACGATATAACATTGCATATTTAAAACTAGTTCATTATTCATTGTATTCAAGGAATATCAAGACAAAAGATAAACTTATAGTATTCTACATCGATGTAAAGTATGAACACTTATTTGTAATTACCTGAAATTTACAAAACTAGTTGTTGAAAATTGATTCACCACTCAATTGTAGAAATCATGTATGGATTCCACTCCCAAGTAATAGTATGATAACACTAGGATGGACACTTAGAAGTCTCTAATTACCATAATATGACTCATTTCTTTCATGACAAAAGCTATCTAAACTTTTGAGCATTTTTTATCATTATTTAATTCATTTCAATAAATGTAAAAAATCCAATCATCAATTCTTCGCTTTCATAAAAATAATATATTGAAACATGACAAAAATATAGTCCTACCCAACTTACTATATATATTTAATTTAATAAATTTCAATTAATAATATTAATTTAATAAATCAAATACTAATTAATATTATTAATTTTATTATTCTCCATATATGACTTCAATCTCCACGAGTTCAATGTCCACACTAAAGTAGTATACAACAATTCGATAGAGTTTCAATCTACTTCCTCACCACTTCTCAATTATTATGATGAATTGATAATGGATTTCCTTGTAAGTTTTGGAGACGTTTGAAATTACCTTAGATATACGTTTGAAATTCCTTAGATATGCCTACCTCTTTCGGCTCTTGTAGCTATTATTCTTTTAAAAATTCAAGTCTCTTTGAACATAAATTTGATGGGAGAGTTAAAGTCTTGGACTAAAGAATATCTTAAAGCTATTATGGTGGCTATTATGGTGATGGTAGTGTAATTAGTTTGTTTTTTTTTTTTTGAAAATCATGGAAATGTTGGCAAGATTTTAATAAAATTTTGCAGGGATTTTTGTAAATCTAGGTTATAGCTATTAAATTTCAAAATTTTGGGTATCCTTGAGGGTTTTGATGGCGCTGAATCCATTTTCACCGTTAAAAAGAATTGATTTAAGCAATGCTACTGCAATATTTAAAAAAAATGAGTTCTTCCTTTTCCCTAGACCAATTAATGAATTAAATGGTTTTTAATCAAGGCTACTAAACCTCCCTCATTATATTTTTTATCAAGGAAATCACATATATCTAAGAAAAAACATAATTCATGTTTTTTTGTGCCAATAAAATTTTTCATTATAGAATTTGACTATAGAACTTATCCTTAACTCAAGATCCTAAATGAGGGGCATGGCTAAATACCTTGTCCTTAACTCAAGATCCTAAATAAGAGCCATGGCGAGTTTTCTTATAAAAATTTAGCTTCCCACCTCTAATTCTACATCCTGCACTTTCGCCACAACAACAATTTATCCAACGCTTTCTAACTTTCATATCTACATAGTGCTTCAAATCGTTGGGAGAGATGGAGAATGTAGTTGACAAGTTTCATTGTGAAAGATAGAGAATGTCATTAACACGTTTCATTGCCAGAGATGGGGAATGTGATGACATGAAGGGAATCTAGCTTTTTGGTACATGAGTCCTATAACTACCTTATAGTGTCTTTATTTTTAATTATATTTTTAATTTGAAATTGTTTTTGAGACAACTTGAGTAGGCTCAATGGTTAAGAACTTGTGATTTCTCTTGAGAGGTCACAGGTTCAAAACTCGAGGGGGGTAGGGTTTTCTATTGCCTCAAGGCCTCGGTCCTTGGGGTAGGGTTGGTTCTTGGGGTAGGGTTGTCTATTGCCCCTCATGACCAAGCTAAAGGGATAGAGGCCCCCAATGCTTTATGCCTCGGTCCTTGGGAAATTCATGAGTTTCTAGTATATGTGGCTTACCGGGTGCTAAAATTCATGAGTTTTTGGTATATGTGTCTTACGAGGTGCTACATAGGGGTGCTACATATACCCGAGGAAAGTACATTCTATTTTCTTTTGGGTTTTTTCCAATCACATCATTAGAGGTGAAATTGAAAATTTTCATTATTTAATTGTAGTTTTGAATGTGCATCTAGATTGTTCAATCTCAACAAGTCATATTTGCAATTCTTCTAAAATTTTGGCTAGATTCTAGGTGAAACAAGTCTAGTAAATGTACCCAAAAAAGATTCAAAAAGTGAATGTTTAGACTATGGGTTAAACAATTTTCAAGTAAAACCTAAAATTGTTTTTGAGTGGCTTCATGCTCATATTTCTTGGGTGAAAGGAAGCAAGTTAAATACACACCCCATTCTTATGGCCCACTAGTTTTTCATTTCAAATAGAATGAGTTTCATTGAATAATGATGATGTGTCAAAGCACATCTGTGAATAGTAGCTAGAGATAGTTGTGCAAGATATACAACTACCCATCCTTATATCACTAAAGTGTCATTTTAAATGACATGATTTTTATTGAATAATTAATCAACATACATTTATTAGTAATAGAGATTTAATCAAATTGTTTCATTACAAAAAGACAAGATAATTTTTAAAAAAATTACATATTCTTTGATAGTTGTCTTCATTTAGAAATTTTACAACCTTAAAACAAAATATCAAACTAGATTGTAAATATACAGTGTTATGTAATATTAATGTAAAAATGAATTGATTTGATATATTACATTAATACATATCATATTATAAAATAAATATAGTTTTAATATTATATATAAAATAGAAAATATAGATAATTTTATTTTATAATTAGATGAGTAACTTATAAGACATTGTGTAAACATATATTATGAATGCATTTTTATTTGCAAACTATGAAATGATAATATGTATAATTCAGAATTTTGGGCGTAGTTCGTGTTTTTAACGATGCTAAATTTATTTTTACTATGGTTAAATTTTTTGAAAAACAAATAATGAGGGAGAAATGATGGTTTCAGAACTAAATAATGATTTAAAGTTTATTTCATGTTTATTTTTAATATATAATTATTTAATTAAAAATCTAAAATTTTCTAGAATTAAAATTATGATAAAATCTTAACTTCAAGAGGATATTTCTCAATTTCCTCAAAATATCTAGAAGAAGTTAAACCCATTTGGTCGATTAAGAACATGTATGATATTAAGGATGAAAGCATTCAACCCATTGTGATGCTTAATATCATACGTGTTCTTATAGAGCAATCAAAACCACGTTTTCCCGTTAGGGAAAAAGCTAAAACCACTTAAAACTACTTGGAACTTGTGATTAAATCATTGTTAGAAGATTTCATTCTTGGAACTTGTGATTAAAACATTGTTAGAAGATTTCATTAATGTTAGACATAAAATAAAAATTATTATAGATTTATCTTAATCATTTATTTAATAGATTAATTTTCGTGAAGTCTAATTTTATTTTAGAGTAAAAAATAATAATATGTAATTTTCTATTGTTTAAATTATATTTTTAAGTATATTCTTAATATAAATTTATATTAAAATATTTTATTTATAATTTATTTTGGATATTTTATTATATACAATATTACAATATTTTTTTTTAATCTTTTTTTATACATATGGATATATATGAAGTTCATATTCATATAAGTTACTTAACATAAAACTTCAAATAATTTATTTAAATAACTTGTTAAAATAGGTATAAGCATCTTACTCACATATTTTTTTTACCTCTAATTACTTTACATGAAATTATATTATATCACACTCACTATTAATTTTTTTTTTCTTTTTTTAAAGGCTAAGTCTATTAAGAAAAAAACGTATGGTACAATTAGAGCTTTTCCAAAAGCAAAGTAAAGAAGCAGGGGAGCCGGAAATGATAGATTATCAACCTCGGTCCCAAAAAGCAACCTAGAACAAGCAGAAGGTAACAAGGTGAACTGAAAAGCATAGAGCAAGATAGAGGGATCTACCCAAAGTGGGTAGGAACCTCCAAACGACATTTTTTCACTTTCTTCTTGCTGACTTTGACCCAACCATTGTGACTTGGCTGGACAGGAACCAAATGTTGACAGTTCTGTTTTGAAGGAGGAGCCTCCTTATCTGAATCAGAGGAAGAAGGCGCATGCATGCGTTTCTGCGATATCTGCGGTGCCGAGGGATCCATAGGGCAGGCCAAAGGGGAGTCCTTTGCGTGCTCAGGATTTTCTTCATTCGCTTCTTTTTCCTCCTCATCCGAGCTGAAGGAATCTATGTCATCCATGGGTGGTGGATCACATGGTTTCCAGCTCTTCGATTTGGATTTACATTTTTTATTGTTCGTTTTGTCGAGGAACATGGTGCATGAGTTTTGGAGATGCCTCGTCTGATCGTAGTGACGGCACCAGAAGGCAGTATTCTCATAGTCCAAGGTTTGAGTCCAATGGAAGTCCCCAATTTTGAGATTGATCTGATCAGGTAGCTCGTTGCTAATGTCTATTTCTGCACAAATTCTGCCAAATGTGTATATTCCTTTCTCCCCCCTTGAGGTATCTATGGCCAAGAAGCAGCCTAAGGTATTCCCAATCCCTTGGAAGACTGCGAAGTGCCAGAGGTGCGCAGGGAGGTTTGGAAGTATGACCCAAATGGGAAGCCTGGTGATGACAACAGTGGAAGGGTTGAATTCTGGAAACCATGGAGTAAGGAAGAGCCCTGTTGATCCCCAGAACCAGGGGCCTTCCGTTAATGCTTTCTGATAGTCTTCATTGAAGGCAAAGGCCACAATGAAGAATCCTTTTGAGCAAAAGAAGACCTTGCAGTTATTAGTCCAGTTGGAATGGATCCACTGATAAGAATCTGCAGATCGAGGCGATAGGCCATTAAACCTGCAAATGATGGCCTTTTCTACAAATGTCTGAAATTGATCCTCCAATGTTGGATGAGAGATTTCAATGGAGGGGGTTTCCTCCCTCCACCAGGAAAGGCTTGGGAGCCCCAGCTGGTTGAGCGGCTCTCTTAGAGGGCTGTGAATGAACTGCATCCTTGTAGGAGAAGGTAGGAGCCGAGGAGGTTTGCCCAAAGGCTCCTCCTCTCAAGCGTAGGGAGAGCATAACAGAAGCATCTTTATTGATATTGTAATAAGACAGGGGCAGAGAGTCCTCGAGTTGTTTACCTCCATAAAGCAGTCTTAGGAGATCTGAGGGGATCCCCAATATAAGTTCGATATCTCGTAGAATATCCTGCACCAGATCCGTGGCTCGCACCTAAAGAAGCTTTGTTTCACTAGATAGAAGAGAGATCTGGATTTGATAAGCGGAGGGTGAAAGATCTAAAAACCTCTGCTCTTCACTTCTAACCAGCTTTTGAACTATGCAAGCTCCTTGATTCCCCAGATCCAGAGGGATTTTGGCGATGAGACTAGCGGGAAGTGGATCGACGGCGGCAGAGCCAAACCGGGCTGAGGAAACAAAGGCGTCGGTGGCCATGCAAGGGAAGGGGGCACCTCACTGCAAATCAGTGGGAGCTTCTTCTGCGTCAATAGCTACAGCAGAGAACTGGCTCATGCGAAATTGGATGATGGGCTCTCGTGGCCAGATTGAGCACTTCTTGCAACTGTTGAAGCCCCTTGCTACAGATTTTTGGGAGTTGCGCCTGCAACGACGGCTGCATCAGAGAAATCGATCTCGCCCTCATACCCTTTGGAGATGGCGCCTCACCGCAGGAACGGGCTCTCTTGACCATGAAATATGATATCTTGATAGAGAAAGTAGGGAGTAGCTGCTGCAACAGCCTCAGTAGCGGAGAACACAGAGACGGCGGAGGTCTTTGAGCTGGAAACCCTAACCTTCTCCATCTTCGACCTTGATCTAATCCCACCCACTATTAATTAAACATGCATTCTTTTTTCTTTTTTATTCTGACCAACATTGCTTTTCTATTTAGAGAATATTTTATTTTTATTTTAAGAGGACACGTATTAACTCCAAGTTGAGGACATACATACTTACACATGACCTTCACACTAGGTTGTAGAATGAGCACATTATGTTATTTATTAGTGACCAACTAAAATTGAAGCAACTAATACTAGAAAATACCATATACTTTATTCAAATCAAATCAATTACAAAACTTGAAAATTACAAACAAAATAATAGAAAAGACCATATATTTTAATCAAATAAAATCAATTACAAAACATGAAAATTACAAACAATTGTGTGTTATTTATTTAGAGGAGAGAAGTCTCTAGAATCTCCTCAAGAGAAACTTCTTCCTAGATATTTTAAGGAGGTTGAGAAATATCCTCTTAAAGTTAGGATTCTATCCTAACTTCGGTATCACCTAATTAATTATAATTCTAGAGGATCTGTGTTATTTATTTAGAGGAGAGAAGTCTCTAGAATCTCCCCAAGAGAAACTTCCTCCTAGATATTTTGAGGTTGAGAAATATCCTCTTAAAGTTAGGATTCTATCCTAACTTCCGTATCACCTAATTAATTATAATTCTAGAAGATCCTAGAATTTTAATTAAATATTACATGATAAAAATAAACATGAGATGTTCTTGCATCATACTACATACTACATGGGAAGAAAAATACAATCATATGTTTTGGTTTTAAAGTTTTTCAATGTTGGTACCATATTTTGAATTTTTTTCTACTATCATCTAATTGGTGTCTTCAATTGGTTGATTTCTCCATTTAACCAAGTATTGAAAACACTCCCTTTTTTCTGGTCCTTTTAGCTACTCTCTGATCGATGATGGATTCAATTTGCTTTGCTAGTGTTGAAGGTAGCAGTTTATCATCCATTGGTTCATTAAAGGGGTATAGATTTGAAACATTTAAGATTGGTGAAATACTAAAGTCTTTGGGTAGTTATATTTTATAATCATTCGAGGAAAATTTCCTCATAATTTTTCATGGTCCAATATTTTTCAGTTTTAACTTATTATAATCCCCTTTAGGAAATATTTCTTTCCAAAGATGTACCCTAACTAGGTCTCTAACATTATATTCTAATTGTCTTCTTTCGGAAACTTCTCTTTGTTTATACTTGCTACTGCTTTCTTGTAGTTGTTGCTTGACTCTGTCTTGTATTTCCTGCATATTGGTTGTAAAATATTCACCATATGCACTTCTGAATTTTTGTTTTCCCAGGTTCCTCTACTCATAAACACCTCTTGGATGCATTCCATAAACAATTTGAAATGTACATAATCCAGTTATTTTGTTGGGTGAATCTTTATATGCACATTCTGCGTGAGCAAGAACATGATCCCACTGTTTGGGATGTTCACTTACCAAGCTTCTCAAGATATCTCCAAGGCTCCTATTTACCACTTTTGTCTTACCACCAGTGTGGGGATGATATGTTGATATGAAACTGAGATTAGTTCCAAAATTTGTCCATAGAGTCCTCCATAGATGACCTACAAACTTAGTGTCTTTGTCAGAAACAATGTGTGTAAGTAATCCATGCAATCTAACTATTTGTTGGAAGAATAAGTTTGTTATGTTAGTTGCATCATTTGTCTTTTTACAAGGTACAAAGTGTGCCATTTTTTAGAATCTGTGAGCAACATCAAATATTGAATCACTTCCTTTTCGCTTTTTAGGCAATCCCAGTACAAAATCCATGCTTATGGAGTCCCATGGCCAATTTGTAATTGGTAGGGGTTGATAGAGTCCAGTGTTCTAACTTCTTCCTTTGGCATATTGACATTTCTTGCATCTTTCAATAAATTCTTTACATATGTTTGCATGTGAGGCCGAAAATAAAATGCTTGTAATTGTGCTAGAGTTTTATCTTGCCCAAAATGACCTGCTAAACCCCCACTATGTTTTTCTTTCATCAAATTTTCTCTCATCAGAATGCATAACTATTTTCTCTTGAACAGAAGTCCCTCCTATATCATGTAGTCTAACCATGGAGTTCTATCTCTACTTACAAGATTTTCACAAGCTTCATAAAACACATATTTCATTAAATTTGGAAGTATTCAATTGATATAGAATTTAGAACTTTAACTAGATTAAGTTTTTTCAAAAAGTGAAATTATAAAATCATTTAGTTTACAAATTTTAATGTTGATATTCACCATTTTTGGTGAAACATTTATCATGGTAAACTATATAAAACATATTTATATAAATTTGCAAAAGCAAATCTTTCACATCTTAATCTTGGATTCCTTACATTATCTCTTTTAAGATTTTATACGGTTTGTACTAAAAGTTAATTTTATTAAGGTTATCTTACGAAAATAATTTTATGTATGTTACTATTATTAACTTTATGAAAATAATGTTGTATATGTTACTATTATTAACCCATTTAATTATAATAGGATATAGTAAATACCATGTATGTGTTAAGTTACGATCATTACTAAGACAAGGTTGGCACGATTTAAAAGTATATCACCTTTCCAACACTAGTAATATGGTTGAAGATAAAAAACCCTCTTACATCATCCAGTTTATACTCATATTGGATTTGAATTTCAAAATATTTGTGGCGCAACCAACCTTCTTGATCTTTTAACTAAACAAAATTATGATGACCTTGAAATACCGATTTTAATGTTTTTTTAGCATAATAATAAAATTCTAAAGAATTTTGAGTAATATATTTATGGCTTCTTATATACCATATTTGTTCTTAGTGGATGATAATCATCATTATCACCATCATCATTACATACATTTTTATTTTTATATTTAGAACATAATTTATTTTTTCTATTTAGAACATATTTTCTATTTTTAATTTTTAATTTAAAAGGACACGGAGCACACAAACTCACACATCCCATCATACTTGGTTTTAGAATGAGGGTGGCCTCTCTCAATTACTAATCATTTTAATTATCAAAATTAATCAGGAATTAGAATAGTAACAAAGTAACACAATTTGATTATTTTCAAATATAAGAGGAATGAGAGAAAATTGACTAAACTATTTATTACAAATGCTTAGTTTTTATTCTTGGAGTTTTTAAGGATATTGTATTGAAAAGAACATATGACATTCATCTAAAACTTAGATTCCTTACATTATTTCTATTATCACGAATATTTATATTTATGTATTAAATTTCACTAGTAAATAATATATTTTGTAAAAAAAAAATCTTACCTAGTATAAAGTTATTTAACAATATATTAATAATTGTGTTTCTTACTATTATTGACCATTTTAAATTGACACTAACTACTTTTCCTATGTTGAGTACAATGTTGGCACCACTTCAAAATCTATAAGAGGAAATATTTTATAAGTCAGGTTGTGTTGTTCAATGATCAAAATCATTTTTTTATAAATTAGAGTGCAAAAAAACACCAAATTTGATTTATATCAATTATAATAAGGAATATTAAGGAAAACTCACTTCAAACATTGTTACAAGTGTCTAAAATTTTTTCATTAAGTGTTTAAATGGTTTATAATCAATATAATACTAATTAGCTACTCCACTACTGTTTTGATAGACCAAGTTTAGAAGATGTTGTTTTTAAGTGCATTATTGTGTATGTTACTATTATTAACCCATTTAATTATAATCTGATATAGTAAATATCATGTATGTGTTAAGTTACCATCATTACTAGGATAGGGTTGGCACAATTTAAAAGTCTATTACCTTTGCAACACTAGTAATATGGTTGAAGATGAAAAACCCTCTTAGATCATCTAGTTTATACTCATATTGGATTCAAATTTCAAAATATTTGTGGCACTACCAACGTTCTTGATCTTTTAACTAAACAAAATTATGATATCTTGAAACACTTCTTTTAATGCTTTTTGAGCATAACAATAAAATTGTAAACAATTTTGAGTAATATCTTTATAGCTTCTTATATACCATATTTGGTCTTAGTGAATGATAATCATCATTATCACCATCGTCATTACATACTAGTTTAGGATGTTTGAACCATTTTAAACTTGAGAGGAGAAAATAATTTTTTAAGATCAAATTAAATGTTGAATGAGAGTAATAGTATAATTTGTTTATTATTTATTTGTACTTTTGTGTTAAAAATTAAGTCAATTGAGGCTTACTTAATGAATAATATATTAATATGCAAGATATATATTAAGTATAAAGTTATTTAATGACAAATTATCATAGTAATCTGTCCAATATATACCAACATAGATCCATCTTAAATACCAATTTAACATGAGCCTAGAGGGATCAAATTTCTTCAAGTGCAAACATTTTTAGAGTGCAAAATACAACATGTTACTTTTCATTGTTGAACTTGTATTTTTGAATTCTAAATAGAGTATATATAAGACCAAACAAAAAATTTAACCATAAAAACTTAATTTAATTTCTATATATAGTTATATATGAACTTGATATCGACATAAATTACTTAACATATATCTTCAAATAGTTTGTTTGAATCTCTCGCTCAAATATTTTTGAAAAGTGAAAGATTTAAACATCTGATTCACACATTTTTTTTTACTTCTAATTACTTTACAACATATTCACTTTTTCTTTAATTATAGCCAATCTTATTTTTCTCTTTAGAACATTTTTTTATCTTTTTATTTTTAATTTAATAGGGCACTAAAGAGACAAACTTACACATCTCCTCATACTAGGCTGTAGAATGAGCCTAGCCTCTATGCTCAATTACTAATTATTTTAACTATCAAAATAAATCATGAATTAAAATAGTAACAAAGTAATACAATTTTATTATTTTCAAATACAAGAAGAAAGTGATCTAGGTGGATATTGGTGGTCACCCACCTATTCCACTTGGGGCTCCACCATTGTCTATTTCAGTTTTCAGTTTCGGCATAGTTTACTATTTTTAGCAGTTTTTCGGGTCCTAAACTTCCGGAGCCGTTTTGAGGCCCTAAACGACGTTTTTTGGGAAAACGGAGGGCAACATGGGTCCATGGACTGATGTTGCCCATTCCAAATTTGTAGTCCTTGGATAGATCTTTCTAACGAGGTATGGTACGCGTCAAACGGAGATCGTATGCCAAAGTTACGCCCCTGGGAAGTTGAAACACCAATTTACCCAAACGGGGCCCATAGTTTTGGCGCTTCATCTCCTAGGGTTAGGGTTTTGGCTGTTTAGGATTTCCCATTATTTCTAAATGATAAATATGCCCTCGAGCCTCATTGTAACACAGTTGAGAGGCCGGTAGCCGCCACATCTCTTCTCAGAGATAGCTACCAGCGCCCTAGCTAGTTTTATTTCCATTCTGTCTGTAAGCAAAATTCAGTTCGTTGATATTAATGAAATGAAGTGTTATTTCCGCTGCATCTCTGTATTTATGTTTATATGTTTATTATGTTGCGTTCTTGCATAAATCCGGATCAGTGGTATCAGAGCGGTCTGCTTTTTCTCGATCCTTCTTTGCATGTCCCCAACGAGGTCGGGGTATAAGGAGCTAGGGCTCGATCTGGTGGAACCTTTGCAAGATCAGCCTCGCAAACCTCGACGGACGCCCATGGGGGACGAAAAGAAAGATGAGGGAGCAGGAGATCCTATCAAAATATTGCTCGAGGAAGCCCTCGAAAGACAAAGGAACGTGATGATGGATAACTTTGCTCAGATCCTTCAACGGCTACCCACCGGCGGCGCATCTGCATCCAGCAGCCACTCTGGAGGCACGACTCCTTTTAAGGTACAAGTAAATTTTGACATTCCCATATTTGAGGGTCAAATAGACGCGGATGCCGTAGATAGATGGTTGAATCTGTTAGAAGGATATTTCTCGGTTCATGACTTTTCAGACCGGGAGAAGATTATTTTTGCACTCCTCAAAGCTACCCCCCATGTTAAGGACTGGTGGGAAACCTACTGTGAGAACAAGGACCAGACAGAACCCTCTCTGTTCTCGGCTGTACCAACTTGGAATTCTTTTCGAGACGCCGTCAAGGAACAGTACTATCCCGTAGGGAGCTATGAGGACAAGTACATACAATGGACCACGCTGCGACAACAAAGGGATCAAGATGTGCATGAGCTGACGAATCTGTTCCATACCCTGCGCACAAAGTTGGGTATCAAAGATTCAGAGAAACATCTGGTGCTAAAGTATCGCAGCTGTCTACACAAATACATTCGGGAGGAAATGGAGTTCCTTGACATCTCCTCGCTTGGTACGGCATACCGGTATGATGCCAAGATTGAGCAGAAATTCAAGCAGAAGAAGCGAGACTTTGGATCTGCGAATCAAAAGCAAGGGAAAGGTGCTTCCAAACCGCAGAACAAAGGACCAAGCCAAGGCATGGCGGCTAAAGACAACTCATCGAAGCCACAAGAAAATAACAACACCGCAAAGCCAAAGAAGGACACGGGAAAGTGGTGTGAGTTCCATAAGAGCTCCACTCACAACACAAGTGAGTGTCGGGCCAAGCAATCGCTAGTGGCCGAGATGAGGGCTTCTGAGTCAGATGCATGCTCCGACTCCGAATCAGAACCTGAAAAGGGGAATGAAAAAGGGAAACAGATTATTGATGCGGAGCCCAACGCCACTGTTGCCACTACAAAGGTCCAGAAGGAGGAACCGGAAGATCCAGAGGAGGAGGAACGTCTCTTCCATTCCCAGATGTGGGTAAAGGGCTCCCCTGTACAGTTCATTGTCGACAATGGGAGCCAAAAGAACCTCATTTCAGCAGACGCCGTGAAGCGGTTGGGCTTGCCGACCACAGCTCACCCACATCCATACACCATCGGGTGGCTTCACCGAGGACGAGATCTCCGCGTCAGCCAGCAATGCCGCCTTCCCTATAGCATCAAGCCCTTCACGGATGAGGTATTATGTGACGTTGCTCCTATTGATGTTTCTGATGTATTATTAGGACAACCATACTTGTGGAAGCGTCATGCTGTGTATGAGTCTCGACCTCGTGCTGTTATTGTTACTTTGGGAAATAAGTTGTACGGGATACCAGAGGTACCACCTCCTGCCGCTATCTCTTTGGTTACTGCAAAACAATGCAGTAAGCTCATTTCCCAAACCAGGAAATTCGTTTTCCTGATGATTCGCCCCCAGGGCAAGAAGAAGACTGTGGCCACGACCTCCAGACAGGGCTCCTTTGCACAACAACAACAAATGGATAAGGTTGTGGAGGAGTACGGGGACATATTCACCTCACCCACAGGGGTTCCTCTGCACTGTCAGGTCAAGCACCCGATTGATCTGACCCCCGGTGCGCCGCTACCTAATGGACCGATCTATCGGTGCTCTATTCTGGAGAATGATGAAATCAAGAGGCAGATTCAGGAGCTGTTGCAGAAAGGTCACATCAGACCAAGTTCATCGCCCTGTGGGAGCCCGATCGTGTTGGTACCGAAGAAGGATGGGACGTGGAGACTCTGTATTGACTATCGGGCGCTGAACAAGATCACTGTCCGGAATAGGTACCCAATCCCACAGATTGATGACCTTTTGGACCAACTCAAAGGTGCAAAATATTTCAGCAAGATCGACCTGAAGTCTGGGTATCACCAGGTACCAATTGAACCCTCCGATGTGTGGAAGACTGCCTTGAAAGCCAAGGAAGGCCTTTTCGAATGGCTGGTCATGCCTTTCGGGTTGACGAATGCTCCCGCCACCTTCATGAGGATGATGGATGACATCTTGCGGCCATTCACCAACTCATTTGTAGTGGTGTACTTGGATGACATTCTGATCTTCAGCGAGACTTGGGAAGAGCACCTTCACCACATCCGACAAGTCCTCCAAACACTGCGGCAACACAAGTTGTGTGCCAATTTGGAGAAGTGCACTTTTGGCATGACCCGGGTTCAATATCTGGGATACATTATTGATGAAAGGGGGGTGCATGTGGATCCAGCCAAGATCCAAGTCATTCGGGATTGGCCAGCCCCAACCACTATAACAGAGATTCGTAGCTTTCTGGGTCTTGCTAATTTCTATCAGAGGTTCGTGTTGGGATTCTCTCATATCACTTGGCCCTTGAGTCAAGTCACCAAGGGAGGAGCAAGAGAAATTTTTTTTTGGTCGGAACCTCAACAGAAGGCATTTAAAGAACTGAAAAACCGCCTCTGTTCTGCCCCTGTGCTCACTTTACCAGACTTGCAACAGCCATTTGAGATCGAGACAGATGCCTCTGACTATGCTATTGGGGCAGATCTTACTCAACAGGGACATCCAGTGGCATTTCACAGTGAGACATTGTCTGACACAGTTCGCAAGTACCCCACATATGACAAAGAAATGTACTCCATTGTGCAAGCTTGTCGACAATGGAAGAATTACATTTTGGGGAAGGAAACAATCATCCACACAGACCACAGGCCCCTGCAGTTCATACAGACACAAGGGAAGTTGCAGAATGATCGCCATCAGAAGTGGTCCACATATCTGCAACAATTTCATTTGAACATCAAGTATAAGAAGGGTAGCACCAATCATGTTGCAGAATGCCTCAGCCGACCACCAATCGTGGTGCTCACCACTGTGCTCAACTCTTGTGGGCACGAGACTTCTGATTGGCCGCTTCTCTATGAGAGTGACCCAGAATTCGGCCAAACTTACAAGGCACTCTTGGGGGGTACGCAAGTTCCAAATTTTCACCTCCAAGATGCACTCTTATGTCACATGGGACACCTTTGTGTTCCTTCAAGCGAGCGTGCCAAGATGATATGGGAAGCACACTACAGTCGAGTCGCTGGGCATTTCGGGGTCGAGAAAACAGTAGCAATCCTGCAAAATTATTTCTATTGGCCGAACCTTCGAAAGGATGTCGAGAAGCACATCAGATCCTGCACTGCTTGTGCCATTGCCAAACCGACCATCAAGAAGCAAGGCCTATATACTCCTCTACCTACCCCTAGTCGACCTTGTGAATCCATCTCCATGGATTACATGTCGGGCCTGCCTTCTACTAAGCAGGGAAATGACTGTGTTTTTGTGGTCGTCGACAGATTCTCGAAGATGGCCATTATGGCGGCCTGCAAGAAGAATATCACAGCAGAAGCCACTGCTAAACTCTTCTTTTAACGAGTGTGGGTGCACTTTGGGATCCCACAGTCTATCATATCAGATTGGGATAGCAGGTTCCTCAGCACATTTTGGTCCAGCCTCTGGTCGATGTTGGATACCAAGCTCACCAAGTCCACAGCTTTCCATCCCCAAACAGATGGCCAGACAGAGGTCGTCAACAGAATGATTGTACACATTCTGCGCATGTACAATTCAAAGCACCCACGCACATGGGATGAGAGCCTCCCTTATGTACAACATAGTTATAATCGGGCTCTCCACAGTTCAATCGGCCATAGCCCCTTTCAGGTGGGCTTGGGATTCCAACCACTATGCCCCATTGACGTAGCCATGCCATTTGCAGCTGCTCAGGCCAATTCAGCTCATGTCCAGTCTGAAGTTGACAAAGCCAGTAGCTTTATCGAGCGCATTCAACACATCCGCCAACAGGTTCATGATATATTGGACAGAGCTAATGCCAAGTACAAGCAACGCCATGATCAACACCGGGTGCCACACAACTTCCAGGTGGGTGACAAAGTATGGCTACATTTGCAGAAGGAGCGCCTCATTGGACCCCACCGCAAGCTTCGCCCGCTCCGATACGGGCCGTACACCATCACCAAAGCTGTAGGTAACAATGCCTTCGAGCTTAGTATTCCACCATTCCTTGGTCTGCACCCAGTCTTCAATGTGGATCGCCTTCGTCCTTACTTTCCACCTCTACTGGACACCTCGGACATTGCAGAACAACTCACACCAACAGAGTTAAACCCAGACCGCATGGAACAGGCCACCACAGATTGTATCATGGACATGCAAATCAAGAACACTCGTCAACAGCAGATCCAACTGTATCGAGTTGTCAAAGCTGGCCAACTCCTGCACCAAGGAAAGTGGTTCACCAGGGACCAAGTTCAGCAGAAATTTCCTCATCTCATGGAGGAACTTAACGCAATGGGGACCATTGCTTCCTAAGGGGGGAGGAATGATCTAGGTGGATATTGGTGGCCACTCACCTATTCCACTTGGGCCCCCACCATTGTCTCTTTCAGTTTTTCAGTTTCGGCATAACTTACTATTTTTAGCAGCTTTTCTGTCCAACTTGTCAAGAGGCCCTAAACGACGTTTTTTGGGAAAACGAAGGGCAACATGGGTCCATGGATTGATGTTGCCCATTCCAAATTTGTAGTCCTCGGATAGATCTTTCTAACGAGGTATGGTACGCGTCAAACGGAAATCGTATGCCAAAGTTACGCCCCGGGGAAGTTGAAACACCAATTTACCCAAACGGGGCCCATAGTTTTGGCTGTGTTGGGGGTTTATCGTTTAGGATTTCCATTGTTTCTAATGATAAATAGGCCCGCCCATTTCCAGGACACGTCAGAGGCTCAGAGGCCGCCACATCTCTTCTCAGAGATAGCTACCAGCACCCTAGCTAGTTTTATTTCCATTCTGTCTGTAAGCAAAATTCAGTTCGTTGATATTAATGAAATGAAGTGTTATTTCCGCTGCATCTCTATATTTATGTTTATATGTTTATTCTGTTGCGTTCCTGCATAAATCTGGATCAGAAAGAGAAAAAATTGACTAAAATATTTATTAAAAATGTTTAGTTTTTATTCCTGGAGTGTTTAATGATATTATATTGAAAAGAACTTATTGACATTCATCTAAAGCTTAGATTCCTTACATTATTTCAATTATCATGAATATTTATATTTATGTATTAAATTTGACTTGTGAATAATAGATTTTGTAATCAAAATCTTACCTAGTATAAAGTTATTTAACAATATATTAATATTGTGTTTCTTACTATTATTGACCATTTTAAATTGACACTAACTACTTTTCATATGTTAAGTACAAATTTATTATACTAGTACAATGTTGGCACCACTTCAAAATCTATAAGAGGAAATATTTTATAAGTCTACTTGTGTTTTTCAATGATCAAAATCATTTTTTTTATAAAATAGAGTGAAACAAAACAACAAATTTGATTTATATCAATTATAATAAGGAATATTAAGGAAAACTCACTTCAAACATTATTACAATTGTAACATTTTTTCATTAAGTGTTTAAATGGTTTATATTAAATAGAATACTAATTAGCTACTCCACTATTGTTTTAATAGACCAAGTTTAGAAGATGTTGTTTTTAAGTGCATTTTTGAATTCGATTATGCATATTTGATATGGTGAGAAGTCATGCTGGTCAAACAAAGCTTTCAAAACTTAAATATTTTATGGCAATGTCATGTCATTTGTATCACCACATGATTACATTGAAATACTAAATAATATAAAACTTCTCCAAAAATAATATGAAGATAATATTTGATATACAACAAATATTGAAAAGTGTGCCAAAATGTCTATTAATAGATCCTTCAAAAAAAAATTACATTCATGAATCATATAAACCTAATATTAAGATATGCGCTCAAGTAGGTCAAGAATAGCTTCTACGCCATATTTATTTATATTGGTCTTCTTGCAATGTTATTTCTTTGGAAGCCATGACCACACTATGGTATTAATTAGAATAGAGCCAAGTTCTGTGTCATCGGGATTCAGTATCCAATATTGTTCTAAAAATTTTCCATTGTATTTCCCTAAAATAGGCTTCCACCAATCAACCTTTACATGAATATTCTCACTTTCATTATCCCTAAAGATATCTGAGATGGCTTTTTCCATCCAAATAATCTCTCCTACATCCTCATCTCCTAATCTAACTAGCAACGTCTTTCCTTTCTCAACATCAATCATTGGATTGAATGTTGGATTTGGCTTGTTGCATTTGGTTCCAACATATACAGGTTCATCTATTGAATTATCAAAATCTTCGTCTATAATACTTGAGATCACATGGAGTGCATTGCGATCAACATCAACAATGTGCCTTATGTTGGGCTAGAAATCCTCAGAAGATGAATCACTTCCGTCTATTAAATTCTATGACCATTATAGATTCCACCTAACGTATCAAGAACTCTTTCCTAATACACTACCTTATTTTTCATTCCTTTGTAACAATTTGTGAATCCTCATTCCTGATAGTGTCTTTCCACATTTTTATGTATCATGTTATCCCTTCCTTTAGATCTTTTAAATAGGCATTATTCTTTTTGGAAGCTAAGAAAGAAGGGTTTTGTATGGGAATTATAGGTTGACCTTCATCATCTATACTCCATAACTCAATTGATTTTGACCACTCAATATCTCTAATGGATTCTTTGTACCTTAGTACTAGAATATCATTGAGTACAAGAAAATGGAAGTATTGAACATTAATATGTCCAAATAGTGCATTTTTCCCTCCATGATGTATCCATTAAGGAAAATTTTGAAGTCATATACATTGTAAATAAGTGTAGGTGGAAAAACTCGATTTCTTCAATTATGTGATATGTATCCATCATATCAGGTAAAGAATATATATCTTTATTTTTTTAGGCTGGAAGACATTCTTCTGTAGGTTCCATCTATGTATTTATGGGTGTGCCCCACGGGAAAGAATCCAACCTCATTAGTGATGAAGACACCAAGTTCAGTTAAACGTGATAGAAACATGAAAAGATAGTGATTATTATTATCACTTGCTGCATTTTCCAACTGTAACAACAAATGTGGAGGAAGAGGTTTAAAATCAACATATTGACTCTTTAATCTTCCATGAGATATAAAATCATCCTTCTACACTTGACATTTTGAGTAAAAAGATGTGTCAAGTAATGCATTTGTAAGTGGGTTTCTTGAACTTCCACTCTCATAAAGTAGATCACCATACATATCAATATGTGGGGTCTTCAAGTTCCCTTAAGCACTTTTCAAGGGATGTGATAGTAAGTTTTGATCCCATATGTACAAATGGTAGGGAGAAATGACCAAAGCCTCATATTTTATGCCCATGTGTTAGCATACTTGTCAATGACAAACTTGAATTTGTTCCTACAATAGATTTTTATTTGACACGTAGCCTTGGCATTAAAGTCTTTTTTTAATGCATTTTATCATGGATAATTCTCAAATAATCTTTTGGAACCTGCTCTTACATATTTCTATGGGCATATTAGCAATGTTGTGAAACCAACTCCAAAAATATAAGAGAAGAGATATCAACGCCGTACCATTGATCAAGAGTGTAGATTAAGAAGAGAGTTTCATCCGGGATATGATCCTCAGATTGAGACGGAACTGAATCGGTAGGGAGAAAGCAAATGAGATCAGCAAAAACCAGTGACTTGTTTGATTTGGCAGTAGTGAACTCAAAATCGAACTCTTGAAGGATCAAAATCCATTTTGAGTACTTGCCCCCCAGCAATTGTTGAGACAAAATTTAAGTCATGGGGTTGCAGTCAGAAATCACGGTTACCGTACACAACAGGATGTAATGGCGAAACTGCTGAACGGCCTGGACTGCAGCCAGCGCGAAATTCTCGACGTGGGCATAATGCGTTTTAGTGTCGAGGAGATTTTGAGACAGATAATAAACCACGTGTTCGTTACCATCATCGTCATCCTGTACCAGAATTATGGCAATTGTGCTGAATGCGGAAGCCAAATAGAGGGTAAAGTCGCGATGATAGTTGGGAGGATGTATTAATGGAGCATTGACAAGAAATGTCTTAAGGTTATCGAAATATTGCTGAGAAATATCGTCCCAACAGAAAGGGACGTCCTATTTGAGAAGACACGTAAACCCTTTGGCTACCTCTGCATAGTTTGGGATAAAGCAACGTAAGAAATTTTATTTCCCCTGAAGTCTCTGAAGTTGATGCAGTGAGGATGGGGAGGGGAGATTAACAATAGCCTTGACCTTGAGAGGGTCAAGGCGAATTCCGTCCTTACAGAAAATGAATCCTAAAAGCCGACCAGAGTCAACGTAGAAGACGCACTTGTGAGGATTAAACCTGATGTTGTAACGTCTGCACGGGAGAAAAATTTGACGGAGATGTTCGGGATGGTATTTTCGCAAAGCTAAATGATCTGGCAGGTCATCTAGATACAGCTGAACAACATTACGTATGCCGTGAAAGGCGTAAGACATGGCATGCTAGAAGGTAGCCCCAATTTTTTTTAATCCAAAAGGGATCTTATTGTAGGCGAATGTTCCCCACGGACAGATGAAAGAGGTTTTATGTTGATTGGATGGTAGGATATTGATTTGATTATAACCCAAAAATCCTTCCATAAGGGAAAAGATCTCACTCCCCGGACACTCATCAATGATATGATCTATAAAGGGGGTGGGATAGTTTTCCTTAGGGCAAGCCCGATTGATATCTCAATAGTCAACATAGACTTGAATTGTGCCCTGCTTCTTATCCACAGGGACAATATTGGAAACCCACTCTGTCAGAGGGACCAGATATATGAAGCCTGCTTTAAGAAGTTTCTCAACTTCTGCTTTTATAGCAGCGGCTTTTTGAGGATGCACTGGGCGTAGACGCTGGCACACAGGATTCACACCAGGATAGGTGGGAATTTCGTGCACAACAATATTGGGATCAATCCCAGGCATCTCTTCATAAGACCATGCTAAAACATCACGGAATTCATGGAAAAGGCTAGTGCACACTTGAATCTCATTGGGAGAACAAGTGACTCCCACATGGATGTTCTCGATGACCCTCGGTTTAACGGAGATGTCGATAGGCATCGTTTGGGTAATATTACTCAAATTTCCTTCTGAAAATACTTCATGAGTCAATATTGGTGTTTGAGAAGGTGGAGAGGGAACCTGAGATGCAAAACGCTCGAGACAATTAGACATTGCCCCTAGGCTGGGCATGAACAAGGAAGGATGATGTCCATTGCTCCATGGCAGATCTTTGAGAGACATAGTCTCGTTGATAGCTTCGTCAGATGGAAAAACTTCTCTCAAAGGATCAAGCGAATTTTCATCGCTGAGCCAAGGGGATTGAGAATAAAAATCAAGAGCCACGCTTAAAGGAGCGTTATCAGTAGGATGAGGATCTGATGCAGCAACGATCTCACAATAATTGATTTCAACTGGTGTCACAGGCATCGATTCTCCAAAAGAGGAAACTTTTTCAGGAGAAGGGATGATCCACGGGTCATCCAACCTAGAGATCATGTTGACTTGAATGGTTTTCGGTGGTGGAATGGGAAAAATACCCATGAGAATAGGGTCCTTGAAAAGACATGGTCATATAATTTCGGGGGGATTAGGAATTTTATCCACATATGGTACGTTGTTCTTGGAGGATGAGGTAAAGAAAGACAACTGGTCTACAATAAAAATCTTGCCCTCATGCAAAAATTTCAAAAGACGAAAGAGGGTGGATGGAACGCACAACATGGCGTGGGTCTAGCTATGACCGAGTAGAAGATTGTAGTTGAGTTTGGCATCAACAACTTCCACTTCTACATTGACTGTCTTACCTTGTAATGTAATCGGTAGACTCATGAGAACACCCAAGGGTTTTGATTCCCTTCCATCAAATGCCTCGAGGGAATTGGGAGATGAAGTGAGGGCTGGAGAGCCAATGGCCTTCCAACAAGCAAATGAGATAATATAGGTAGAGGCACCTTCGTCCACAACGACTCTGTAAATATTGAGGCCGTTGATATCGACTTGTATAACAAGTTCGATTTGGTGTGGAAGTCGAGGGATGAAATTCTCTAGATCAAAGGTGAGAAGGCTAGAATCGACAGGGTCAATGCCACCAATTGCAGATAACAGAGCTTTCCATTGAGATGGGAAACTCTGAAGCACTTCCAACGCAGACATTGCAGAAGGCGCTTGTGCCAAATCCTCAACAATGTTGTAATGCTGAGCAGCATGGGAATTTGGGTTATAGGAAGACTTGCGGAGAACACGTTTGGAAGGTGGTCATACAACGGGTTCAACACTGGGCTTCTCAATCTCAAGAGGACCAAAGGCAGGGGGGGAGGCGGGCCATCAACGACTTCCTTCCTAGTTGCCTGGCATGATCTGGCATAATCCTTTGACTGAGTGGCAATAGAAACAAGTGCAGCACCATTCATCATGAAAACCTAAGACCCAAACGACGCAGAGGGCGAAGGCTGTTTGACCATCTGGGTCTGCTGAGATGGAAATGGTTCCTTAAGAACTATCAGAGTTCCCTTAGAGCCCTTAAGAATTTTACTAACCTCGGATCATCTAGGACAATATTTGGTGTAGTGGTCTTCATTACAGATCAGGTAAGGGTACTTCGGTTTACATTGCGAACTATCATCAACACGTGATTTGGAGGATTCTGGTTTCGGGGCATCGGATTTGGCTTTGACTTTGCCCTTCTTCTTCCCTTTCAAAGTCTTGTCTGCAGGATTGGCCTAGATGGCATTGACCTCCATGGTTTTACCAGAATCCGGAGTAGCGGGAGGAGCATAATTGTTGGAAGAATTCAATTTTTGCATCCCATTAGAAGACTTGGGAGAAGTCTGAGAGATGGAACCAATAACACCGTCAACCGATTGGGTAGCTGGTGCTTTATAGGTCCCTGGTCACGGGACATCAGTCAAGATATCGTATAACGTGTCGGACTGAGATTACACTAGATCAAGGTACTAGGCATGAGCAATGGCTTGTTCCTCGGTTACACAATCCCCCATAGAAATTTCTTGTGCAATCTTGTTGACAAAGGTGGTAGTGAACCAGTGAGTTAGAAGCTGATCAAGAATGTCAAACTTGATCAGACGATGACATCTCCATTCGTGAATATGATCTAAAATATGGGTGGCTTTATCCTATTTCATAGATGTCAAGAGATGCGTTCCGGCCTCATAGCGAACTGGTAACTGGAAATGCGCTAGGAATTCCATAGCTAGAGTATTTAAATCTTGACAAATACCATGGGGTAGTTCTATGTACCACTTAGCAGTAGCACCTGTGAGAGTGCGCTGGAAAAGACGTAGACGAATCGAGTCATCTATCCAAGAGTTGGAAGAACACCACAAATGGTATGTCATGACATGTGCTTGGGGGTCTTCTCCAAATTTACCCTCGAATTTAGGACAATCACCAAGCACCTTCGTCAGAACCAGAGGCCAATATGGATTATGAAGAATCAGATCATTGGTCAATTTGGACACTTCCAGTAATTCCAACATGGCGAGAAAAGGAAATTGAGGGTTAAAAGGCATGCCAGGTCCCCGATAAGGACCTGTACTTGTACTCCAGCCTGGTTGAGCATAATTATACCCCCATTGGTTCTATCCCAGAGGATTATGATCATAGGGGGCATAAGCCGTATAATTGGGTTGATATGGCGGCTAAAAACCATGATACGGGGGTTGATAACCAGGGTACTGATTTTGATTATATGTGGGCCCGGATTGAGCAGTGTATGGATTTGACTGCGGAGCAGAAGTATAGCTTGGATGTTGAAGGTAATAACCAGAACCTTGGGGCAGGTTGTAAACCGGTCGAGACTGACCTTGAAGGTAATACCCGCCCTAGGGCCGAATAGGCTGCTGGTAAGTGGGACCCTACTAAGTCTGATAATTTAGGCGCACAAGTGGATTTGGTTGTGGCATGGAATAGATCGGCTGTTGAGCAGGGTTAACAGGTTGTGCAGGTTGTCATGGTTGAACAGGTTGACCTGGTTGTGCAGGTTGCCTTGGTTGAACAGGTTGACCCGGTTGATGAAGGACACCAGGTTTCCCTGACTGAGTAGGTTGGCCTGATGACGGGAGAGGGCCAGGTTGTGCCTGATAACTATTTTGACCTATGATAGGACCATAAGATGGCCCTGGCTATGCAACATTTTGACCAATTGGAAAATGAGGTTTCCGAGGTTGCACTAACGATTGAGAAGGATGGGTTTGCCCCCCAGGACCATAAGATGGTCCAGGTTGATACCCCAATTGCTCTACCGGTCCTTGAGGTTTCCCTGGTTGGACCACAGGGTGAGGCTATAGAGGTTTACCTTAAGGATTGCAAGACTTCCCTTGTGGATCGTAAAATAATCCTTGCTGGACCGAAGGTTGTCCCTGTAAGGGTTGTCCTTGCAGGTCGTACGCATAACCTAGCTGGGTCGAATGTTGTCCTTGAAATGGTTATCCTTGTTGGCCAGAATCATATCCTTGCTGAAACAAAGGCTTTCCCTGAAGGTTTTTACCTTGTTGATTAGAAGGTTGCCTAGGTTGGGTAGACAAAAAACCGTTGATATACTGATAAGCCTCAGGAGCAGAAAAATGAAGAGGGTTGCCTTTCTCATCATATTGATATGGAAATACATAAATTGGGGCACCATCTACTCCATAATGGGAAAATTAAGGATGGTTAAGATCTTGAGAGGACTGACCAACCTCAGAGATGGACGACTGTAAATATAGTCGATACTCCTCGGGAGAAATATTTTCTGGAATAGTAGAAGCTATACAAACATTTTCAGGAACTGACGTGATCCTAGCTGACTGAGCAGTGATAACAAGCATAGACACAACCACGTATAAAATAGGTCTAACAAGTGCAGACGTAACAAAAGGAGATTCCATGAGAGGTGTCGATGGTGACATCCCCAACGTGGGAATGGTCGGCCTCGTGGACGGAGTCGATACTCCGATAGAGGAAATAGTGTCCATAACTTGACTCGAAGACCTATATCCAGCTGGGAGTGAAGGACCAAGTGAACACATAACAGAATGTTCGAGGATGTCTTCAGGAAAAAGTTGGTAATCTTCAACAGAAGTAGGAATTCCCTCACTAGGAGATGGATTGGATGAGTCCATATCCGACCCTGCCGTAAGATCTTGTAAAAGATGATGGGGACTGGGAGGTATGATAGAAGCCAAAAAAGGTGATCCCAATGTAAGAGGAGTGAAGTGTTCCCCTACTCCAAATCCAAACCAAGCGTTGGACAAGGGCCAATTGAAGTCAACTAGTCCTCCAAAGGGAAGTTCAGATATAACCGGTCCCCCGTCGGGAAACTCAGATACAATGGGCTGCTGATACTTAGTAGAGGAATGAGAGACCTCTGATGAATCGTCTGTGTAAGGAATACGAGTAGACGAAACTAAAGGTTCCACCACTGTGACTATAACAAAAAGAGGAAGAGATCAAAGACACACGAGCAAAAACCAAGGCAAACAACAACAGGCCGAAAAATCGATCTCTAAATGGGCGTGTGATCGTAGGTGATTATTTTTACCACATCAAAAATGGAAATTTCACTGTTTCATGTTTTAAGAGTCTAGAAACAAGTAAAAGGTGACTCTATCACTTTCAATTTGGAAACAAGCGTGAAAGGACAAGCACTTGATGATATTTTAAAATTTAGTGAGTCAGTAACGATTAAAATGATTGCTCTCGTAATCTAGGCAAATGGGTGTACCAGATATCCGTGAAATTCCATATAAACCTTGGAAAAAATGGAAAAAGAAATCAACCAAGGAATTGATGTACGTGTAGGTAATATCCCTTAATGTTGTGCCCGGTGTATCATGGGTAAAAGACGTCAGACTCGGCTTCCTACGGATAAAGGATTGCAACCTAATTGGGTCTCCCTTTATATATGCGACGATATGAGGAGCACAAGTCCGTACTAGTGCTGTCTGTAGCCAGATGGCGAGCGACAATTGCTAGGCTTAAAGACACCGGAACATGTCTCTACCTTAGACTACTAGATGTTTTTATTAATGTTTGAATGTTGCCTTAGGTTAATTCAGTAAATTTTAAAGTTGATCTTCAAATTACGTTTCAATTTCAAGGCCCTATCAAATGTCAGATATCATAAAACCTCTAAATGCAAACTACATGCCACAAAATGTCATTTTGTTCAATGAAGAGCTATCTATGGGAGATTTGAGAGCTTTCAAATGACAACAAAATGAACACACAAAAACATCCACTACTGTTTCCAATGCAAGCTAATGAAACTAGAAAACTTCTCTTTAGAGTTATATAACATGAGAAATGCGAAAGATTTTCCAATTTTCACTATGCCAATCAAAATGCAAAAGATTTTGTTTTTGTATTTTTTAATATATTAGAGTGAATGCATTAAATGAATGAAAAGCTAATGAAAACACCAATTCGAGAAATGATGAAGAGAGAGTTGAAGCAAACAAGCTCACTCAATTCAAACACATACAATCAAGACTCAAACCAATGACAAAATCCCTCAAAACAAAGAAGAATCTCAAAAGGGACTCAAACAAATCGTGTAATCTAGGCTTGGAGTAACACAAAACGAAATAGAACGAAAGAAAGGACAATCACTCAATTAATGCAATGATTCAAGGGGATTGAACGAGACGAATGCAAACAAGAAAAAAAAATTTGACCGGGCAAGCAAGGACCCAAAACTCCCATGGGAGGCTCAACACACTGAAGCACCTAGAAGCCCTAGGGCTAGAATGCAAAACTGATAGTAAAGGGCAAACAACCAGAGGACAAGGGCCAAACATAGTAAAAAATTACTTCAAGGCACTCAATCAATCAGAAAAATGACACCAAGACCAAAACTCAAGCTCAAAGAGCCTAAAAGCAAGCAAACCCTAACACCAAGCAGAGTTGGCGCGCCTTTTTGGCTGTAATCTGTGCCAAAAAGGCATTGGCGCAGGGGCTTAACTAGAAACAAGTGCCAGCTGGCGCGACTGTCAGGAGAAAAAATGCGCCAATCGAGTTTACCCTAGAAAAATGATAAAAATGGACAAACAGAGACTGGATCTGGTCTTCTAGGGGCTGAACAAGGGTTTAACACTAAGGAAGGTGAACCAAAAAAGAAAATAAATCAATCAAAAGACAACAAACAACCCAAAGGAGGAAGGACTAACTTCCACTGATTCCCCAGCGGAGTCACCAAATTGTTGAGGAGGTAAATCCCCTCTGTGGATAGAGGCAATCCCACTAGCCCTAGATTGGGTCTAGCAACAATCGAGTCACGCAATGACGTTGGTTCCTAGTTACAAGAAAGACTAAGACCGTGATAAGTAGCCTACCTCAAATCCCACACTGTTGTTGTCGATGAAGAAGTGGTGATCCTTGTCCCAAGCTTGACATATCATGATCCTTCCGTTCGTCATGTCTGGACACCTATACACAGGTAGAGAAATGACGACATACAACGTAATACTTAAAGCATGTAACTATATATCAGTCAAAGAGGATATAATTTGTTGCATCACATAAAAGAGTAAACACAAGAACAGAACCAAAATCAGAGTCGCTTATATTATAAATGACAAAAGGGAGATTACAACCAAATGCTCTAACGCTATGACCTTCCTTTAGCGAGGCTTGCAGCAGAACATGTATCAACAAAGCCTATCAGGAATCTGGACGAAGCTCTCTCTCTTATGGGGTTCTCTTCGTCTCTGCTCTCAATAGTTGCCCGACTATAGTTTCCTTCCTACAATTTTACCTTCCAAGCATTCAACAAGCTTGGAAATGGAGAGGGCAAGATTTTATAGATGGAGGATGGGAAGTTGGGATCCCTATAATCATGGGATAGGTCCTATCTCTTAAGAAGGTTCCATGAGAGGTGGAAAACTACTTCCTATACATGGAGATCCGAAGCCAAAGCACTCAACTTCTTTTGATGGTTCATTCTGGAGTTTGTTAGAATCAAACTTCCACCATTTATTTTTAAAAAACATCCCTTAATAATCTTGGCACGAGTGAAACACACGGACAGAGCACCAGCTGGTGTGCCCTCTAGTGTGGATTTTCCCCATTGGCATGAGGGATGAACTTGCTAGTCGCACCAAGGCTAAAACATCTATTTTTAGGGTTTTTTATAGGAAATGTTCTTCAGGAGAATGTTTTTCCTTATTCAGGAGGATGCCATGAAGGTGTTTTCAGGAAATTTTACTGTTCACAGGTCACGAGAATAGTCTTCCAATGTACAGGATGAGGGATTGCAGAAACGGAGACAAAATTCTGTGTAACAACAACGGAGAGTGATCCTTTGTAAGGGCTTGTTGTTTCTGTGAGTGGTTCTGGTGTTAGTGTCAGTTTAGAGAGGAGTGCCCCACTCATATCTAGAATTTTATTTCTAGCAAAAGAAGTTGAAGTAGAGGAAGTTATACAACCAATTGAGTCCCTTCCATCTACTCTTCCTGCTAGTTGTCCTAACGTTCTTCGACATTAGGCCTGAGTCTTAGAGACTAGATAGTCCTTTTCCATTTCCTTTTCTTTCGATGGCCACGATTGGGAACATAGCTTTTTCTATGAGCACTACAAGTTTTTCAGACTCCTCTTTCAGTTGAGGGAGTAGGAACTATTGCCATATCAATAATCACTTCTGGTGTTGATGCTCTTGGCTCTGGAAAAACCCAGACACATGCTTCTAAATCTAGTCCCTTTTCTTATGGAATGCCCACTAGTGGAATTCCTTCTTTCTCCTTTTCTATTGCTTCAGCTATCTCTGCACCCTTACCTTCTATGGCTAGTGGATCAACTTCTTTTCAAGGGTTTCCCTTTGGAAGTGGGCATATCCCTCATTCACACCCTTCCTTAGGATCCATGCCTTTCACCTCTCAGAATCAAGGTTTTAATCCTTTTTCTGGAGGTTAAAGCTCTAATGTCTTTTCGGGATGGATCCCTACTTTTACAACATTAGGAGCAGGGAGTCATTTTTTTTCTATTCAGCAAGGGAATGTTCCTTTCCCTTCATTGAGTACTTCTCAGGCTTTTTCTCTATTTGAAAATTCTTGGAACCCTTACCAAGGGGTTTATTCTTCACTCAATACCTTGGTTGGAGGGAATGTTCCTATGTATAGTAACTTTATGTTGGGAGGGGGTCCTTCTCTGAATGTTGGGTCACGAGGATTTTCTTATGGCCCAACATTTTCTATGAAAAACATCTTGCAACCTGGTGCCTCAAAAAATCTAGGTTATTATTTTCAGAATGTGGGAAATCCATCCTATGGGGGATGGAATTCCCAGGCTCCTCCATGCTTACCATTTCTGGCAACGTTAAACTTGCCATATCTATCAAAATTAACTAAAAATCATATTTGATATATTCTGGATTCATCTCCGATCCCCACCAAACTCCCCTCAGACATTCCAAAGTTTGAATGGAAGACTAGTGAGGATCGAGCAGATCATATCATCACTTTCCATTTATGGTGTTTGTCAAAATCCCTTGTCAGTGATTCGATTAGGTTGAGATTATTTCAATGAACCTTAATTGGAAATGTGGAAAAATGGTACATCGAGTTAACTGGGGGCAGGTTTTCTACTTTTGGAGAGTTAGCTACCATTTTATTAAATCATTTTTAGTTACCTATCCATTATGATGTGGGGACTGACCTCTTGGCCAATTTTTAGTAGGACAAGGCAACTCACATTTCTGATCATATTCAAGAATGGTGAAGAACAAAGAGGCTCATCAAAGCCCAAATCCTAAATGAATTCCTTGTTGAATGGTTTTTTAAATATTTACAGCCATAAATTTCTAAGGATGTATCCCTTTCAGGGGTATTTTCTGAAGAGCAGGTTATTTTTAGGGCTCAGCAGCTAGAACTGATTTATTCTCAGTTTGTAGTCCTTAATAAAAAATTTCCAGATGCTCCTCACTCCAAATTAGACTTAGCCAAAACTAAACCTGGTCCTCATGGTGACGGGCTTATCAATTCGATTGATAGCGATAGGGCTAACCTGCTAAGTCAATTGCAGCAGTTGTCTATACAATTTGCTTCTTCTGGTCAGGCTATGCCTTCAGTGTCAACTCCTTCTCAACCCTTGGCAATTAATTTTGTTCAAAATTCTAATGCCAAAGGAAATCAGCAATCTGATGGGAAGAAGAAAGGATGGAATAACAAGAAAAAAGACAAGGGTGGGAAGGAGAATGCAAAAAAATCCAACGATCATGTTGGAGAGGGTAAGAAGGACAATACAAATAAAGTTAAGTTTCGCAAGTTGTGCACTGGAGACCATCTTACGCACCTCTGCCCTAAAATTCAATATGCACAATGCTTTTTATCTCAACAATGTTCTTCTAGTTCCTAGGCTGTGCTGACAAACCATTTTCCCCAAGGGCAGCAATTACTTGCTGGCGCAAATGCAAATACTGGGGCTCCCTCGCGGGGTAGCTAGGAAGGGAAAAATACATCAAGCATATACATGATGAGTGCTCACATAGATATTGGGATGAGATCTCATGATTATGGTGAATCTGAGTCTTCGAAATCTAAGGGTGCTCCCAACAGTGCTGAGCCGATCCATATACAGAGGCCTGCAGTTGAGCCTATACCTCAGATGATGAAATGGTCTAAAAGACATATGACTATCAATACTAATGCAAAGGCTACCCATAACTACTTGATTGTAGAAGGTCTAGATCAAATTCCTTGTGCCATGTCTGTGTTAGAGGTGCTCCAGTCGTTTCATGCACAAAGGAGTGGATTTCTCACTCACATTGGGGCTATTTATTCGAAAAATTCTCCGATGATCACCTTTGACAAGGCAAATTTTAAAAAGAGACTTCCTCATCATATGGATTTGCATATCAAGTGAACATATCGGAAATTTAATATTTTTCAAATAGTTGTTGATGAGGGTGCTTCCACATGTGTAACATCTCTTGCATGCTGGATGGGTGTTGGATCTCTTGTAGCTGTCCCTTTAGCCACTCTTCTGATTGTGTTTGATGATCATTTCACAGGCCGCATGGTATTGTTCCCGCATTACCCATCTGCATTGGGGGTAAAACTGTCAATATTGAAGTTGAGATAGTCGATGCAAGCTTAGACTATAACCTTATGTTGGGACGAAACTGGATCTATGAGATAGATGTTATTGCATCCTCATTATTTGATATTGTATGTTTCCCTCAGGAAGGGATAATTGTTATAGTTGACCAACTCAATTGTTCTCCTGTAGATCTGAATGCATCTTTTGACTCAATCATTCCCTTTGTGAAGGATGTCAAACAACCTGTCGAGAATCTGGAGGTTGGAATGTATACATCCTTGATGGCTACTTTTGATCTTTTGCCTCCTTCAGTTCATATTAATTATGTTTCATCATCCAAGGTCCCTATTCAGAGAGAGTTCTTTAGAACTCATTATTTTTCGTATCCTCGGAATTTTCCATCTCCTACCTCCACATTAGAATAAGTTCAAGTGGGTGGAATGGCATTTCCTATGTTTGCAGCTGAGATTGCTTACATATCTATTATTGACTATGAATATTCCATTCCAGATTCTCTTTCACCGGAGGAATTGGATGGAGATATGGCTCTGGCTTGGACTCTTAGTTCATATTCTGCTCAGGATTTCCATGATAGCACTATTCCATCTGAAGAGGCTATCCTTGAAGCAATGACTGGTTTACAGATACCATGGGATGATTTTCATCATCTATCTTACTTTTTACTAGACTTGCGAGAATTTGAATCAAGTTTCCCTAGCCTTTAGTTTTCTAGTCCTGTTCACCTAGTCCTGAACCCTTTATCACCAACACAGGTTTTTGCTGAAGGGAAAATGGTTGTTATTTATACTACTACTTCGGTAAACATCTCCAGAGATCCAAACATTATAGAGAATGTCTTCATTGGAGCCTAGTGTTCCCCTGAAGAATTTCAAACTTACACTGAACTCTTCCGAGAATTTTGGGATGTGTTTTGTTGGTCTTATGAGTAAATTCCTAGTATAGACCCATCTATTGTCCAGAATGAGATCAAGACATACAAAAATGCTAAGCCTATTAGGAAGAAGCTTCATTCGGTCAACCCTAGGAAGGCAACAACTATCAAAGCTAAGGTGGAGAAGCTACTTAAGGTGGGTTTCATCTACCCTGTTCCATTAACTAAGTGGGATTCAAATCCAGTTCCCGTGGACATGAAACAGGGAATGCTCCAAGTTTGCATTGATTTCAGGGACCTAAATAAGGCATGTCCTAAAGATAATTACCCCACACCATTTATATATCATATTATCGATGAGTGTGCGGGGAATGATATTTTCTCCTTCATGGATGGTTTCTCAGGATATAATAAAATAAATATCCGTCCTAAAGATCAGCATAATACTGCATTTATTTTTCCTTGGGGTACCTTTGCTTATAAGAATATGCCTTTTGGCCTTAAAAATGTTGGGGCTACCTTTCAGCGGGCCATTTCCTATGCCTTCCATGACATGAAACATATTATTGAGGCATATTTGGATGATTTAGCTGGTCATTATCGCAAGAGAATTTATCATCCTTCTCACCTCTGTCAATTTTTGCAAGATGTCGGTATTATAAAATTCAGTATTATTAAGTGTTTTTTCGCTGTCACATCTGGTCGGTTGTTGGGATTCATCGTGTCTACGGAAGGGATTCGGGTAGATCCCTTCAAGGTTGAGGAAATACTTCAGTTGCCTCCCCCATATTCAATTCGTTAACTTGAAATTCTACAAGGAAAAGATAATTTCCTATGGAGATTTATCATAAATTATGTTGAGATTACAAAAGGATTTATGAGGTTATTAAAGAAACGACTTCCATTATTTTGGGATGACTTTGCTCAATGATCATTTGATGCTTTGAAAAAATCATTGACCTATACTCCTTTACTAAGTCCACCTGATTATAGCAAGGATTTCCTCTTGTATCTCACTGTAGCAGAATCTACCATTGGTATGGTTCTGGTTCAGGAAGATGATGCTCTTTCCGAGCACATTATATAATACCTTAGTCGAGGCTTGGTAGGTATTGAACTCCGGTATTCTCCAATAGAGAAACATGCTTTAGCAGTTGTTCATGTTTTTCAGTGGCTCAGACATTACATTCTCCTTCACAAAATATATGTTTTGGTAGTAGTCAATCCATTTCAATTTGTTCTTAGTAGGCGAGTGATTAGTGGTAAATGCAATTAATGGATTGTTATTTTATAGGAATTTGATCTTGAATTTTTGTCTGCCAAGTCCAAGAAATCATTAGTATTTGCAGAGTTTATTTCTGAGTTTCCCTGTGGAGAAGAGATTGTTTGTGAAGAATCATTTCCTGATGAACATTTGTTTCTCAATTCTTCACAGGATCCTTGGTATGGATATCTTATAGTTTATCTCCAGACTGCGAGGTTTCCCTTAGCTTTTTCGAAATATAAGCACTAGAAGTTACGTCACTTAGCCAAAAGTTATTTGATTATTGGTGACACTTGATATTTTCGTGGGGTCGATTTGATCCTTAGACACTGCCTAAATCTCGAAGAAGTTGACGTTGTGCCAAATGATTGCCACAGTGGAGCTTGTGGTGGTCATTTATCTAGGCTTGCTACAACCCAAAAAATCTTGCGTGAAAGATATTTTTGGCGTTAAATTTTTGAATATTGTATTGAATCAGTCAAAAAATGTCATCCGTGTCAGGTTTATACTCGAAAGATGTGTGCTCATCTAACTCCACTCTGTCATGTCATCACTGTCAGTCCCTTCACAAAGTGGGTTTTTTATTTTACTACTTGTAACCCACCTTCGGCTAAAGGTCACAAGTACATTATTGTAGCTATAGACTACTTCACAAAGTGGGTTGAGGCTCTGCGTACTTTTGGGAATGACGGTGAGATAGCAGACCTGTTCCTCTTCAATAAAGTCATTTCTCACTTTGGTGTCCCCAAAGAGATTGTCACTAACCATGGTAGTCACTTTCAAAATAGCATGATGGCTGAATTGGCTCTGAAATTAGGTATTCAGCAGGAGCATTCGTCTCCTTATTATCCTCAAGCCAATGGGCAAGTTGAGGCCGTTAACAAGACATTGAAGACAATTATTCAATGGACGATTGATAAATCCAAATCAAACTGGAATATCATGCTCTATCCTACACTTTGGGCATACTAGATGTCATTCAAATTCACAACCGGTTTTACTCCATTTCAACTGGCTTATGGGTTGGAACCTATATTTCCTATTGAATGCAAAATTACCTCTCTTAAGTTAGTTGTTGAGATTCTTCCTTACACTTCCAGTCTCAAAGAACGCCTTCTCCATCTAGAACATCTTGATGAGAAGCGTCGAGATGTAGCTACGATGAATGAGGTGCATAAGAATTGAGTAAAGGTTCAGTACGATAAGGTGGTCAAACCTAGGGTTTTCTCTAAAGGTGACCTTGTCTTGGTTTTTGCCCAAGAGAAGGATGCCTTGGGGGTAGGTAAGTTTAAATCTATGTGGTATGGCCCCTTTATCGTCAAAAAGGTCCTGAAGAAAGGAGCCTATGCCTTGATTTATTTTGATGGGAACGAGTTGGCGGAGCCCAGAAATGGGCTCTATTTGAAGAAGTATTATGCCTAGGCTTTGGCCTATCATCTTGCTTTGTTGTATATATGTTGTTTTTTTTACATATCTGTGTTTTTATTTTTGGTGTGGTTTTGATGGGTTTGATCTACTTAGGTAGGTAATATTGGATGAACTGAGTCACTTTGGTTTTGCCGATGGTGCTAGTAGACATACCCAGAACTTGGCTTCCGTGGCTTGGTTAATCCATTATCCATATAGTCAGTTGTTGGTTTCAAGAGGTGTCTGAATTGGTCTTGATTTGAACAATGTAGCAGAATACACTGCAGTCGTCAACCTACTCTCAGAGGAAATATCTTTAGGTGTTAATTCGTTAGTAGTTTACTTGGATTCACAGCTAGTGGTTTCGCAGTTGAACAACACCTATCGTGTCCGAGACCCATTTTTGCATCGATTGTTTTTTAGGGTACATTTGTTACAATGATCATTTCAATTTATTACATTCATTCATATTCCTCGATCTAATAATTGGTTGGAAGACTCATTATCTAATCAAGCACTTGATTGGCATATTAATCATTCAATACTTTAAAATATATCAAAAACATCATTCATTATCTCACATTTGATACATCACATCATATAAATAGTTGTATATATATATATATATATCAGAGTGTTCAAAAATATAAAAAATCTGGACCATCATGTCCTACAAAATTAGGGCTTATACCCAATCATGTCTATCATCAAAAAATATTTCAGTTATCCGATCATATCTATAATCTACTCCTGAGATCCCTGCCCAACATTTGTGTTCCTATAGAACACAATGGAAGATGCTACATGGAAGAATAACCATAGCCAATCTTTTGGTACTCCTACCACCCGTCTTTGAACAACCTTCAGTAGGTCCTCTATAGCGGCCATAGGCACTTGGTGAGTCAAACTCCCCAAGTTTCTCTGTACTCCATAGAGTGTCCTGCCAGGGTATTCTGCATCTACCTCACACCTTTGTGGTGCTTATGCCTTGGGTACCCATCTGGCATGACTAGTCCTACATCTGCATCATGATCATCATATTTTTGTAAGTCATTTTGTCCAATCAAAATACATTTTTTCATTTTCCATATAATTTGAAAAAAAAAAAAATCATATAATCAAAAATAAAAAATCCAATCTCATCAATTTCGCCCCATGCTGCTCCGAGTGGAAGGAATAGATCTGGATATGCACAAAAGTCCATCCCAATGTAGGAATAATATTCCACTGCGATGACTTGTTCTTCCCACCATTAGAGGAAGTCGTCATCCCAAGTGGTCCATGGAACCTCACTTCCCCCCAATATCTTCATCAGATCAACCAATTGGGCTATTCTTGGATCTCTCGAGCTATTGATAGTTGAGATGACCTTAGGCCAAAATCCCTTGGACACTCTCGAAGAAGAATGTCAGCAAGATTTTACCGTATCCAAAGTGTTTAGTCTTTTATTTCTGGATTAAAGTCAATTTTTTTCTCATATTTCCCAGCAAGGTTGTGCATCAATCATATACATGTATCAAGCATTCCACTGCTATGCTCATATGCATACATGAAGCCTGATGTAGATAAGATGATCCCGCTACTCTACCAATGGTAAACAAAATAATTTTCATGTATAAATCCTTCATATATTTGATGGAAATCTAACTTCCCACCTTTTGTGCATTATCTACGTAATAGATTTGGACATAATCCTCTATAGTGAGCACCCTATCGGGTTTTCCATGCAAATATACTAGGTATCCCTTTCGAGACAACCCAGTAATAAAGTATATGTCTTCCACTTCTATGCATAGTGTCATCTGATCAATCATAAAAAAATCTTCTTCTGGTTCCCAGTAATCAACCATCATCTGAAGAAAATGAGTATTGCTCTTCATATTGGGCATTTTGAAAAGTTTGAGCAATCCACAATTCTAGAGAATATCTAAGGAAGTTTCATCCTCCATCACCTCATTGTCAATTGCACTATTCTCACGCTCTCTCCAGTTGATTGACATACTGGGAAAAATCATTAATTGGATGATTAGATACCAATTTTAAATTTTAGCTTTGTGCATACGCGACTTTGATTTTACACAGTCTCGTATCATACGTAGGTTCCTCCACATGAAATTGTGTATGCACAGAGGGTTTCAGTGAAAAATCTCTTTTATACGATAAAAAATCCAAATTTTTTCTTTAAATAGGAATGAAATTGATGAATAGGATGAGTTTAAGGCTTACCTGACTGATTTGGTGTGATTTGGTGGCTGGTTGCTCCATATTTTAGAAGAGGATTTTTTTCCCTAAAGCTCTTTCTCCACTTCTGCTATGTAACAATGATCAAAATGTCAGTCAAATTATGTATTTATGCCTAGAATTTGAAAATTTTCCCAAATTTTTTTTGTGCTTATTTTTTGAATTTGATTAAGGTTGTAGAACCATTTGGCTTGTAAGTGTTGGGAAAAGTATTTTTTCAAGTACATTTTTCTGAATTTAGGATTTTCCTAGTTTTTATTCGAATCCATGACAACTGACCTATTATGGCAATTATTTGATTTCGAACTGGCATATACGTTAGGGAATCCACTTTCCGTTGCATTTTTGCATACTAGACTCCATTTTGATCTCTTGCCATAGGTTTGATCCCATCATATCATGATTAATTAACCCATTTCACTCACTGATTTTTTAAAATCATGACTTGATGGTAGAGCCATCCTTTACATGGGCTTCCTAGTTAATTACTCACTAGAATTCATTGCCCATGCTGCAATCTATGTAGGCTCAGGAGTCCTCTTTAGTCCTATTATGAATTATGAATTAAAGCTTCATTCTTCTTCTTATTCACTATCTTTATTATGGTCATTTACCCTAGAGGCTCCCATATGTTGTCAAGTTGTATTTATGCATTTCATATTGAATAATTGTTTATCTTGGCCTTTATTTGGCTTCATTTGGACTCATATTTAAGCCCTCTTTTGGCCATGTCTTTCTGTACAAGTTAACCATGCAATCACTTAGCTTCCATGACTTCACATCTTTACCCATGGATGGAACATTCCTTTGACTATCACTTACCAGTTTTCGCCACCTTGCATTGAGCATAGGATTGTTACTATCCCAGGAACTAGTGCATCTATTCTTTAAAACTTGTTCTATCCATTGTACTATAGCATTATTTTATTCTTTATCAGGCTTTGAAATATGAAAAAGAAAAAAAAATTAAATATTTAAAAAAAGTTCGAGAACGGGATATTACTTCCATATTTTATGGCAAGTACATTGTCAGTTGTGTCGCCCTTTAACAAAGCACAAAAAATCTAAGTCTTTTCTCCATTTGGGATGGTTTTAGTTTGTTGACATAGGAGAATCCATAACCTTTTTTTTGAGTTCATACTCCCCTGGTTGGTTATCTCTTCCAATCGTATGGAGGGTTTGTTTATGCCTCTTGCATGACAAACTTATACAAAGTTATCATTTGCTACCATAGTCAACATGAGTCATGCTTTTGTTCAAGGGAAGTTAACCTAATTCAGCCTTTCTGTGATGTCTCTTGACTCATTTTTCAGTCGGCCTTCCTAGTCTTGTCAATATCTTTTTCTATCACATTATATATTTGGTCCTTTGCTCATGCCTATTTGAGAAGGTAGCCATTGAATTATTGCTAGCGAGTTTGTCTCTTATCGACTATGGCATATTTCTCTGAGAGTAAACCTAGAGCCACACCCTGGACCTATTTACATCATTGATAGGTGACCTTCTGCTCAACATTTCATCAACACCATGGGTTTTTGACTTAGTGGTTTCCCTTGTGTTCAACTTGAGCTTACATTATCACACCTAGGATTAGTGCAGTACCTTGATTTCCATTTGACCCTATCATTGGATATCTTGCCTCTTTGTCAGCTTTCATTATTGGTTGGTTCAGAGGGTTTCTGTCGTGCACTAGCTTCATCTGGTGCATGGAAAAAATGTACTTCGGGTTGGTTACTTCACTTTACTTCATCTATTTCCTTCCAAATATTGGCCTACCAGTTACACTCGCACTGGACTAATGTGGGATGCCTTAATGCCTTCCTTCTAACATATCTTTTCCCATCGAATCCGACTCATTGATTTGGGAATAAGATCTAGAGTCCTTTTTTCAGTACCTTAGGGTTTGCAGTCATCAGTGGCAGACTCTTCGCTATCAACAGTGATGTTACATCATTTCCTCCTGATTGATAGATTATTTCATGTTTTCAACTTTGACTCACTCATTAACACTTTCTAGATTGTACTGGGGCACCTTGACGCTCATTATCATTATCAGTGGGTTGTCTTGCATTTGTTAACGGTATACATCAATGACCGGTAATCAAAATATTTCTCACATGGTTGACTTCAGCTCATTTATTACCATTGTGTATAACTGTGCCATGGTGATCGGTGAAGACCTCAGTTTTGCATCAGCATGTTTTGGTTCACTTTGACAGCTCCGTCAGTTTTCTGCCAGTGACAACATCCACCCTTATATGTCATAGTTTCATCACAGCAGCATCCTATATGTTGGCTCCCGAGTTATATTTTGTACCATTTGTTCCACCACTTATGATTTGGTACTTGGATATTTAGTTGTGACTTTTGTTATCAGATATCTGTTGCAGCATCATTGGTCCATCTTCTATATGTGATACTTGGACATGATTTTGACTTATACTTCCGAGCAGTGATCAAATGATTCACTATGTACTTTACATTTCAGCTATACTTGTATACATATTGGATCCAATCTATACTTCATATACAGACATGATTTTATTTCACTAAGAATGGGTATGCCCTCCTCAAACATGAGCTATATTTTTTATCTCTCTCACTGGTTTTTGGCAGGCTGAAATTTGGTTAAGTCCTCTCTAGTCCTCGTAGGGTACTTTCTATGCACATAATACATTTCAGCCTTCATGTACCCCTTCTGACCTCATATATTAGGGGGCATCTGTTATAGCATAATTTATCACCATTATATACTTGATGACTTATGCATTGGCCTTGGGCAACCCTTCCATTCAGACTTGGTCATATTGCTCTAAAAAAGAGTCTCTTAAAACCTATATGAGACTTTTCCTAGACCTTTCCACGTATACATGTGATTCCATACATATAGAACCATGTATGCCTTCTTAAACATTAAAAAATATTTAATTTCCCTACTTTTGAGGCAGGGTTTATGGTTGTTCCTGTAACTTACCTACCCCAGCCCGTGGCCTAACTGTTCCCCAACTGAAAAAACTAATTTGAGGAGGTATAGATACCCTGTCCTAAGGGAGGAGAAGAGAGAAAATTATAGATATTATACTCTATTATAGCTCTATCTAGGTCTGATATATCCCTTGTGCCTCTTTCACTTCCTAGATTTTCAAGAAACCCTTTTTTCCTTGAGATTTTTACTCATTCTATGTGACATCCATCGTGCACTATTCTTAGAAGAAATTTGCAAGAAAGGGTTGGACGGATCCAGAGGACGGTATACTCGAAGGCCGTGGTAGATTTCAGGTGATATCTCCACATTTTTTTATTATACATGTCATTAATAAAAGAAGTCACATCTTGTTCTTGACATTCACATGTCATTTATCTCTTATACATGTGTAATGATCTTAAAAAAAACATTTATTGTTGGTTTTATGAGATTATGCATTCTTTTTACTAACATCTAGAACTTATATATGTTGTACAACTAGGTTTTTGTGCTTTTTCTTTGATGGTTTGCAGGTTTTGAAGCAGAAGGTCTTGTAGGGGGTTTGAACCCCACGAGATCTACTACAGCTGAAGGATAAACGGGTAAGGTATAAAACCCTTAGTTTCTAGTTTAGAGCATAGGAGTTGGTTAATTGAGTCCTTCTTATGATGACATGCCCCTGACCTATGAAGGCTTATCAACCCAAGGCCTTAGGGTAATGTTTCTCATTGCAGAAAGTAAAATGAAATTACCTACCTCTTGAGTGGATTTAGTAGCCTCTAGAGCATGGAGCCTCATTCCTACTTTTCTGATTCCATGTCCATTTCCTCGACATTAGATTTCTTTGGTTTGGGACTCGCACAAGCTCGGGTTTAGGCAAATCCCAAGGCAATTTTTGGGTCTTTGGATTTTCTAGGGACAACTTGATCATCACAATCCATTTGTGCTAGAGCATCTCGCTAGTGACCTCCTATGGTATTACCACATTTTATTTCCCTGTCGTAATCAATGCCTTCTTGCTTTATTTTCTATGTATTTTCTTTGTTGATTTTGTGGTTAGAAAGCCACTTGTGGTCTTCAGTTGTGGGGTCAAAAAGGAACCTGTGGTATTCAGTTGTGCAACCGTTGTCGCACATGCCTTCTTCTTCATCTTCCTCCATTGAACCCTAAACATATAAACTCATTATTGTTGGAAATACTGAGAGGGGGGGTGAATCAATATTCCTTTCAATTAGAGCATTAGTTAATCTTGAATTATTATTATTTTTTGTACAATGATAGCAGTAAACAAAAGGAACACAAATGCACATAGTTTTTAAGGTGGAAACCCACTCCGGGACAAAAACCACCTAATGCTTTTCTAATAATTCTTTAATATTCAACTCCAATTGAAAATAAAGCTCCAAATTCCTAGAATCTAGAAAAGCATTCTTCTCCAGCTCCCACTAGATGGATGCTCTAATGCCCAAGATCCTTTAGTAGTCAACTGAACAGATGCCCCAACACCCAATGAGCTAAAACTCACCCTATCACCACCCCACCACCCTGAAATTTTCACAGGCTTGAACCTATTGGTGACTTCATACACCATCCTAGCACCACCCTACCACCCTATAGAAGAATAAAAGAAGAATGGACTCTCGTAACAGGGAAAATGGTCCACTTTAAAATGATATAGAATGATGTAGAGGAAGAAGACACACTAGAACATAACCCCAACTATGACACAACCACCTAATGATGATCCTATACCTCCCGACACCGCCTCTTCAACTCTTGGAAGATAGATACTATTACAATTTTTACAATAATGTATTTACGATTACTTAGTACAATGATTCCTTTATAGTGATTGTATGCAGTGCTACCCACTTGAAGATTTCATGTGATGAAATTCTTGCTACTGTTCTGCACCTTTATTGTTTCTCTTGTCATGCTACCCTCTGTTGCACCTTGCTTTTCTTTGCTGCCCTAGAAAGTCTGGTCCTTTGCAGCCCCTGACAACACATGATCTACCTTTTTCTTGCATTCTAGGAGCTCGATATTGAATCTGGTGTATCTCTGTTATTTTAGATCCCCAATATATGATTTTCAACATTGTAGTATTCCTCTACATATTCTTTCCAATTCCATGGGTCTGACCCAATTTGGATTCTTCAAGGGAGAGTTATGCCAAATCTCTCACAATTCCTTAATTATGGACTGTTTCAATAGAGCGAACTTTTACGGCATGGCACGTGTCACTGTTTCTTCTTTCTGCTCTAAAATTGATATAGTGGAAACTAAATTCCGTGCACTATCTAAATTTTTTTATAGAATTCCAATCTGATACTGATAGAGATATTTATGATTATTTTCCCAATGTCACTTATTTGAGATGAATTTCAGGAGCCTGTAAAATCACTGAATTCCACAAATCATATCTCTGAAAATATTGCACACCATGGTTTGAAATTTTTACAGGAGCTTCCTTAGGATTTTGGCTTCACCTCATAAAAAATTTCATCTTCTGAACCTTCATATAAAATAATTTAGAGCGAAAATTCCAGGAAGATCTGTTTCCGATAGCGAAATCCCTACATAAGGAAGATAAGAGGATCACAATTTATATAAATGCTTAGGTTGAGAGGGGCTTCAACAAATGAACATGGGAGTAATTTTAGGAGCTTAAAAATTATTAATTATTGACTTTTCAATGATCCATGCCACAACCCTATGGGGTTTTAGCCCATTAACTGGGGTTACAAACTTCAAACATGAATATCTCTCAAACCGTGAAGAATTACGTGGCGTGCCATATATCAATGGAAACATCTCAACAAGTAGAAACCGTCAAAAGAATTCTTGACCTAGAATATAGTAATTTGGTAGGTCAAAATTCCCATGAAATATTGGGGTAGCCCCTAGTGCTTCTTGGGTTGACATCAATGACAATCGGTGATCAATAATATCCCCCTTTGGCATTGATGGAAACACAAGTACTCCCCCTACGATCATGAAACCTCTTCCTACAACATTCTCTCCCCTTTTGACATCAATGGCAAAGGGTAACTCCCCCTGACACACAACCATCCTGTGGATCTGTACACACTTCCACTCCCCCTTTATATTATGAATAAGGAAAATCTAATGAGAACTTGGGAGAATCCCAAGCTTATGGCGAAGATATTTAAATGCTTCACGAGGTAAAGGTTTAGTGAATATATCAGCGATTTGTCCTTTGTGCCAACATACTCATGTTTGATATTATTTTTAGAGACTTTTTCTCTAACAAAATGATATTTGATTGGAATGCGTCTTGTTTTTGAATCCATGACAGGATTCTTGGAGATGCTGATGGCACCGATGTTGTCACAGAATATGGGACTAGGCTCACCGAATGGTACTTGAAGATCTTGCAAAGTTTGTTTCATCCAAAGTACTTGAGCACACATGATGCCTCTACAATGTATTATTCTTCCGCTGTAGATAATGAGATTGAGGTTTTCTTTTTGCTCAACCATGATACAAAAAAACCACCTATATAAAATGTTGCTCCACTAGTACTCTTACGATCATCAATGCTTCCTGCCCAAACTGCATTTGTAAAGGCTTGAATAATGAGATTGTTACCCTTGGGATACCACAAGCCATATTCTCCTGTGCCCTTTAGATATCGAAGAATTATTTTGACGAAAATAATATGTGATTCTTTTGGTGCTACTTGGAATCTTGCTACATGTCCAACTGCTTGCATAACATCTAGCTGGGAGGCTATTACATATATAAGACTACCAATCATAGATCTGTACAACCTCTGATCCACATCCTTAGATGAGTTTTCTATGCTCAATTTGCAACCTGTTACCATCCGAGTAAGGACAGGTTTGCAATCTTCCATTTTGAATTTCTTGAGCATTTCCTTGATGTAATTGGCTTGACATATAAATATTTCTTTCTCTTGCTGAGATATTTGAAGCCCTAAGAAGTATGTCAGCTCACCAAGTAAAGACATCTCGAACTCACTTTGCATATTTGTAGAAAATCTCTTACTTAGTCGATTATCATTGCTACCAAATATAATATCATCCACATATACCTCAACGATTGTTAAATTATCTTTATCTATTTGTACATAGATATTGCTATCAAAAATACCTTTCTTGAACCCTTGTTGACGTAGATATCCATCAAGATGAGCATACCATGCTCTAGGAGCTTGCTTGAGACCATATAGAACCTTCTTTAACCTGCAAACATAGTCTTCTTTTGCTGATAGTAGAAAACCTTCAGGTTGTTCGATGTAAACTTCTTCTTCTAATTTTCCATTCAGAAATTATGACTTCACATCCATTTGGTAGACTTTGATTTTTCTTGAACATGCATAGGCGAGAAACATTTGGATGGCTTAAATTCTAGCAATTGGTGCAAATGTTTCGTAGAAATCAATTCCTTCCACTTGTGCATAGCCTTTGCAAATCAATCTTGCTTTGTTTCTGGTAACCTGTCCATCTTCATTCAATTTGTTCCTGAACTCCCATTTTGTCCCAATGACATTTTTATCTTTTTATCATGGAACTAATTCCCAGGTGTTATTCTTCTTGATTTGATCCAATTCTTCATTCATAGCTACTACCCAACGTTAATTCTGGTTGGCTTCCTCAAAACTACTAGGCTCAAAGGTTGCTAGAAAAGCAATGTGAGCTTGTTCTGATGAACGAAGTTGTCAACCTTCATTTATGCCATGAATGATTTGATTTGATGGACGGTTATTTTAAATTCATTCTTTTGTTCTCTTTGGATGAGATTCTTGTTGTTGTTCTGGTATATCTTGATGATCATTATTTACTTCTTTCTGGTTGATAGTTGCTTCTTGTTCTAGAATTTTCTCGGTGTCGTTTTCAACCTCTGTCTCAAGTTTTAAATATTCTAGGTCCTCATCATTATTCGTTAGAACACCACCTTCATCAAATGTAACATTTATGCTCTCCACTATCAGTTTTTGTCTTATATTATAGCATTTATAGGCCTTTATTTTGTGTGAGTAACCAACAAAGATACCTTCATCAACATGTGATTCAAACTTACCCAAATTTTGATCTTCTCTTTTGATATAACATTTGCTTTTGAAGATTCTGAAATATTTTACATTAGCTGGTTTTCCTTTCCAAAATTCATATGGGGTCTTGCTGAGATTATTTCGGAGAAGACTTCGGTTGATAACGAAGATTGTCGTATCAATTTCTTGAACCCAAAAATTTTCATCCAATTTTGAGTCCTTCAGCATTGTTCTACCCATTTCTTGTATGGTTCCATTCTTTCTTTCAACAACTCCATTTTTCTGAGGTGTTCCTGGTATTGAAAATTGTCTTTTTATTCCATTTTCGTCACAGTATTGTTGAAATAATTTGGAAGTGAATTCTCCGCCATTATCTAATATTAGACACTTTATTTTAAAATAAGTTTCATTTTTGACCGACTCCTTGTAGATCTTAAAGAACTCAAATGCTTCAAATTTTTTCTTTAGGAAACTGATGGCTGTCATCCCGGTATAGTCATCTATCATTAACATGAAATATAATTCTCCATCTAAGCCTTTTGTTCTCACAGGACCGCATAGATCAGTATGTGTCAATTCCAATGGATGCGATGCAAAGTGCTCTTTTGTTTTAAATTGGACTTTTGTCTACTAGCTGTGCCAACGGGCCTCACATAGTGTGTTGGAAGGTTTTGAGATTTTCGGAATTTCTCATACTAATTCCTTTTTGCTTATCTTGTCAAGATTGTCAAAGTTTTTGTGACCCATTTGTTTGTTCCATAACCAGCTTTCATCTTCTTTAGCTAGTAGACATGCTTTAGTTGCTTCATCCAGAACATATATGCCATTTGGAGTTTGGCTTGCTGTAGCCACAATTTTACCATACCTACCTTTCCTGATTTCAAATTTTGTGGAGTTGAATAGCATTGTGTGTCCTTGATCACAAATTTGTCCAACACTGAGCATATTGTGATTCATTTTTTCAACCAACAGAAAATTCTTGGCTATAACATATTTTATTCTGAGAGTGACGGTACCTGATCCTATAAAATTTGAAGATCCATCATTTCCAAAGGATACGGTTCCATCCTTCTTCTCTTTCAGTGATACAATTTCCTTCTATCTCCAGTCATATGTGTTGAGAAACCGCTATCAACATACAACACATCTTTGTTATTTTGAGCCTTGAGAGCAAGAGCACAATTATCAGTCTTCTTCTTCTTCCATGTCCATTTGTTATGTGGCTTCGAAGATTCTTCTGGAGCATTTTCAAGTCTACAGTCTCTGGCTATGTGTCCAAAGTTATGACATTTGTGTTTGGTCAATTTAGTGTGTCCTAAATTGCTACATTAATTTTTCAATCCGAGATTCGTAAGCTGACGAAGTGTGGCGCACTATATGTGCAAAATAACCTATCTCTTACTTTTTTTCTTTTTTGGGTTTTTATTTATCTTGGTTGGTTTCCTAATGTGAGATGGAAATTCTAAAAGACAAGTATGGTTATGAATGTTCAAGGCAATGATGTCCTTTATAATTATTTCCCAAACTTCAAACTTCAAAAGGATTTTGAAACATATAATGACAAAATTAATTTCTAAAAGAAAATGAAAATGTGCCACTATTCTAATTAAAAAAATAGTGAACTATTGATCATGAAAACCATTACCCTTGCTGCTGTCTAAACACAAAAGAAACTGTACTCAAAGAAATCCAAATATTGCAAGCAAAGTAAAGATAAAATCAAATTACATCAACTCATATTCTGACCCCTCACCATTAGTCTCGCTATCGCTTTCGGAGGTAATCATAAACAACTTGAGTAATCTGATATCTAATTTGCAGAAAAATAAACTAATACCAAATTACACACTCATACTTCAATCCCTCACCATTAGTCTCGCTATGGCTTTCGGAGGTAACTGATAATGACATGAGCAATTTAATATCTAACTTGCAGAAAATAAACTAATATCAAACTACACACTCATACTTCAATCCCTCACCATTAGTCTCGCTATGGCTTTCGGAGGTAACTGATAATGACATGAGCAGTTTAATATCTAATCTAACTAGTAAAGAAAATGTACAAAACTGAAATGAATAAAACAATGCTGGAATTAAAAACTAAGAAAAAGAAATCAGCAGAAGGACAAGATTGATTCCATGTCATTAGTCATTGTAAACTATGTGCAAATGCCCGGGCTGCCTACTATAATCTGGAACAAAACACTGATCAGTTAACAGCAGTATAAAGTATGAAAAATTATGAACAGAAACAAAACATTAATACCATAAGAAATGTAATATATACACGTGAATGACTATGGCACAATGAACATAAGGAAATGAAGCATGAAACTATACAATAATACACAAATCCTCGGCGTGTGCAGGGGCCCTCTACACAATCCTCGGGAAGCAGCTATCAAATACGAATTATGCTTATGAACAGAGTCTTCTCATATATTTAAAATGCAGTCATAACAAAGAAACAATGTCACGGCACAGTCGGCTTTCTATCCAGCAAATTACATTACAGCAACTAACTATTATGCGTATGAGAATGCATTATTTATAACACAGAATGTCATAACTGATTTCCTACATTCTGCGCTAATACAAGACACGTGAACCACCACGTCCAGAAATATAGCATCATGGCTGCCGTGAAGATTAAATCTATGGAGAGTGGTCGTTGGATTCAGCTTATGGAGCCGTTTACAGGTGTTGATATGTCTCCCGTGATTTAGAAACGGCCACGCAAATCTTCACGTTGTGAAAAATAGAGTTCTGTCACCGTGGGACTCTTCGGTTGACCACCGCTTGACTATCTTTGACCACAACCTTCTTAGGTGAATTCGACTAAACCAATAGGACTCGATCCATGTCCATGTCATTTCCAACTTGCCCATGTGGCTCGATTTGCCTGAAGACACCTGCAATATAGACTTTAACAAAATGGCTGCGGAAAGTTGAAGCAGCTGCGGAAAGTGACAAGATTCCGCAGCTCAATGAGCCAAAATCTAATTCAAATAGCAGACACAAAACATAGTTAAAAACCACTTTAAATGCTCTTTTTATGATTAATATGCAATGATGTTGATGACTTAGGAGGTCCAGGTAAATGGAAAAAGTCTAGAAAGGTGTATAGGAAAGATGCAGATTTGAGACTCAACATACCCCCACTGTGAAGGTGTTGCATGTCCTCATGCAACCAAAATTTTGATCAGCCTCTTTCAATTCATATGCCTTGATACCTTCGCCAGTACATCCAGTCCTCTTCTCCTCTTCCTTGGTGCTGCTAACATCCTGGGATTCTTCATCAAGCATCTGAATTTGATATTAATCAGTGCTCTACTTAACTTCTCGCATTTCTTCTTCAATTTCCTGTTCTTTTTCTGCCATAGTCCCAGATGTAGCATGGTATTCTCATGAATGATTTTGTCCAATCTGTTTTTCTACTTTAATGCTTCATTTTCATTTTTAATATGTCTATTTAAAACCTCCAACTCAAAGACTTCTTGTTTCAATGATTGGACTAGAGCTTCTTGCGCTGTGTGAGGCTGAGTGGATGAAGTGCTGGGACCTGTGGCTACTCTTTCTAAAGATTCTATGTAATCATACACTTCTTGCTGCTTTGGATCTATCTCGGGTGTCGTTTTCGTTGGGCTGTCCCCAAAATGTTGTGGAGGAGAATTGACTTCAAAATCTGGCTGAAAAGGGCTCATGTCAACATCTTGAGGACTACCTTCAACGTTTGGATGAGAATGAGGTGGACTATGTTCAACGTTTGGCTGAGAATGAGATGGACTATGGCCAGCTGGAGTTTTTTCAGTTGTTACTTCTCCCAAAAAAATAAAATGAGGTCCTTTTGTTTGTGTTTTCTTCCACTTTCCTTTAAGCCTGCTGCTTCTTCTTACATACTGTGGAATACTGCATTTTTCTTTTTGTTTTTCTTTTCCTCTCTTTTTGGCCATAGATGACTGTTCCTGAAGGTGAAATAGTCTCTCAGATAACACTTGATGATCTTCTTCTGAGGAAGGGGTTTGATACACAGCCTCAATGCTTCTTTTCTCTTTTGATTTTATTGGCTTTTTATCCTCAGTCTTTTCCTTCTTCCTTTTTGACAGTCTTTCTTCTCTACTAGTTCTTTCAACTATGTTAGTAGGAGTGCTTTGAGTTTTATCATTTGTTCTCTTTCTTCTACTTCTTTTTGATGTACTTCCTTTAGGAGTTTCTTGAGGTTCTTGAAAGAAATTTCTAACTAAGAACTGCTCCCAAGTGTCCTTTTTCTCCTTTAATTATTTTTCTACCAAATTTTTCACGAGACCATGGTGATACAAATGTGGTTCTACATCCCCTAGATGCTTCTGGACGGTTACAGACATCTTTTTCAAACTGTTTAATAAAACGTATGGAAAATTGAGGGACTGGTTGTCTAGGAAGTTCATCAACAGTCGGGTATGATACATGTACATTGACCCAAAACGACCCTCACAGGTGATAAACTTTTGAATAACCAACAGTAAACTGGCCCAATCTTCTTTTAAAGCATGAACAGGAATTCCCTTTTTGAAAATGGTTACATCCATACCTGGGTTACGTAGAATCACTCTCCAGGCTTCTTCGGCAATGCTCTTGTTCTTGAACCATCGTTCACCTTCTTGAGGGAGTTCTGTAGCTGCTGCTACGGATGCCTCAGTCACTGTAAATTTTAGGTCCCCAATTTCTACCTCCAAACCATTGAAAGACCTCACAAATGTTTTTGTTACCTCCTTATTGTAGCCTTTAAACTTTTGAATAAACCGAGGCCACTTTGCCTTTTTCAATATATCTCTGACTTGCGGGTATCCTTCCATAAATTTGGGTCCCTCTGGTTCCGTTCTCAACAACTGACCCATTCTTTCTTCTGTACTTTAAAACTTGTCTACGTGAAGAGGGTTTAACAGAGGTAAGACAGAAAAAATGATCAGGTTTTATGAAGGAGACCAATGACTGTAAGCGGATATCAGAGAATAGGTACACTGAATAAAGAAGAACAGAGAATAAAATGGGGTCAAAGCTTATGTGAGCATGATGGAAATGCAGCCGTGAGATCAATAGAACAGTAGGGGGAGTAAAACGCATCCAACAATATTTAAAATTGGGTGGCCGCAGAGTAGATGCAAGCACGTTTATGCAACGGCTACGGATTTTATGCGGCTAAGAGAAGCCGTAGTCAAATCAACTACGTTTCTTAACTACAGGTGGAGTATCAACGTATAGCTGAACACTAATGAAGACCGGAGGCTTGATTATGAGGCCGTTGAGAAATGAATGCAAGGATTGCGGGGAAATCGTATAGGGATCGTGGGATGGTTACGGAGTTATCAACGCAATCATTGCATATAATGGAGCTATGGTTTATAACTATGTAAAAATGTGCTTAAATGCCATTTGAAATAAATTTTTACTCATACCTTGGAATTCTTGCCATTTTTCATTGTTCTTCAATCAGTTGCTCCTCATTGATGTCTTTGAATGCCCCATGTCTTCATAATATGTCTTCATACCTGCATTTGATTTCATGATTGTTGAACTAACATCTGACTGTGAATTTTTGAAAAATAGAGTGGTGGCTGCAAAAACTGCTTCTGGCTGCGGAAACTGGTGTCAGCTGCGGAAACTGACACAGTAATTATTTGGGTGAATGGAGATGGATAGATGATAATTGTCTGAATGAAAATGGTCATGAAATAAAATTTTATTGATGAAATGGAGTAAAATGAAATGAAGTGGAGTGTAATGAAGTGGAATGAAATGGAGTGGGTTGTCATAAAACTTGTGAAATAAGAGAGAGAGAGAATTTTTTTTTTTGGAAAATATAGGGTGTCAGGTGTTCCTGATTTTCACCCTACCTTTTATGTATAAGACTGCCAATTAGTGATTGGTTTTTAGGCTTATACTATTTTGTTTTTTTTTTATTTTTTATTTTTATTTTTTTTTAACTAAAAAGAACAAAGGCTAGGCTAGTGGAGAAGAAGGATTCTTCTTCACTAGCCTTATTGCAGAGTTATCTTGAAACATTTTGACAAATTCCTCTTTTGAGAGTGGCTTATGATAGATCTTTAATCTGTGGCCATTCAAAATAAGAGGAGTTTGAAATTCATCAATGGTCTTGATTCTTACCATTCCATTGCTAAAGATCTTGTCAATCTCATATGGCCCAAGCCAATGAGTCTGAAATTTTCCTTTAAAATATATAAACTTGGAGTCAAATAGCAATGCCCAATCTCCTTCTTGAAACTTCTTCTCTTTGATGTATTTGTCATGCCATTTAGCTCTTTTATATTGAACTAAATCAGTTCTTAGAATTGTCTCTTGTCTGATCTCATATTTTCAAAATCAACAAGCTCCACAACTTCCAAACCCAAATCCACAACTTTCATTGCCATTTCTACAACAACAACCTTCTCAGCAGAATCCAAATCCTCAACTCATGCTTCCATACCAACAAAAGACAAATCAACTTACAGCTAAGCCCTTGCCAAATCCTAAAAATAAAAATCCTCAGAATACTTACATGATAGAAGGACAACAATTTCCTACCTATATGATTGTTCCTCTCAATGATGTACAACTCAGGTCTGGTAGAGTTTTAGAAAAACCTTCTATAGATGTCAAAGATCAAGATACCTCTGAGGAGGACTCTCTTAAAGTCAATAAGGATTCTGAGGAAGCATCTCTTCAAAACTCGAACATTCAAAAAGAAAAAGAAAAGTTAACACCCACAACTCCTATAGTTGAGAAACCTGTATCTTTATCCACACCTCCTTTCCCTAAAAGATTACAAATTGATAAAGGGGTGGAAAAACAAATCTTGTTGCCTAACTATGATTTTCTAGATGAATTAAAGAATGTTTGTATCAAGATTCCCTTGCTACAAGCCATTTGAGAGATTCCTATTCTAGCAAAAACAATAAAGGAGTTGAGTCTCAAAAGACCAAGAAGGAAACTAAAAGACACAAGAAGAATCCACCTGGTAGAAAAATTGCAAATATCATGATGGGAAAAATTACCATGCAGAAATATGTAGATCCAGGAAGTCCAATTGTCAAGACACATATAAATGGGATAGAAATTCCAAGCACATTGATTGACTTAGGGGCTGCTATCAACATTATGAGTACACAGACTATGGATCAGCTAAAACTTCCTAACCTTCTTTTTACACCTACTTTACTGCAACTTGCAGATCGATCAATTATTAAACCAGATGGTGTATTAGAAGATATTTCAGTCTCCTTAGATTCTTGGGAATATCCAGTAGATTTTATGATTTTGACTCCTAAGAGTAATCTAGGAGGGCATCCACTTATCTTAGGAAGACCTTGGCTAGCCACAGCTGATGCTTTTATTAGTTGTAGATATGGGGATATGTACATTTCTAATGGTAATTCGACAAAGAAATTCAATTTGTATCCTCCAGCAAAAGCAATCACAGAAGTAGGAGACAATGAATGGGTCAATGATGAGGACACTATACAACCTGTCTTTACCATTTCTGAAATCAGTGAGGATAGTCAAATTCTAAACACATTAGAAAATTTTGAGACATCTTCATAATATGACCCCACACAATTTCAGTTGGAATCTGACATAGAATATTTATCATCAAGACAAATGTCTCTTTACTCTATGGAAGAGTTCGGTAGTTCTACTATTGAGATTTTTCCAGGAAAAACATTGAATATCAACAAACATTTGGAAAAGTCACAATAATAAGAACTAACCAAAATCTTGCAAAAACATTCTACTGCATTTGCATGGGAGTATACTGACATGAAAGGTATTGATCCTAAGACTTGCATCCATCATATCTATATTGAGGAAAACATCAGACCAATCAGACAACCTCAGAGAAGGATGAATCCAATTCTTAGGGAGATAGTGAAAGAAGAGCTCCAAAAACTACTCAATGTAAACTTCATTTACCCAATTTCAGATAGCCGATGGGTTTCTCCTTTGGTTATAGTACCTAAAAAGAATGGTAAATGGAGGGTATGCATTGATTACAGGGAATTGAACAAAGAAACTTTGAAGGATCACTTTCCTTTGCCTTTTATTGATCAGGTATTAGAGACATTAGCAGGTAAAAAGTACTTTTCATTTTTGGATGGTTTTAGTGGCTATAATCAAATTCAGGTAGCACCTGAAGATCAAGATAAGACCACATTTACTTGTCCATGGGGAACTTTTGCCTACCGAGTGCTTCCTTTTGGGTTATGTAATGCACCATCAACATTCCAAAGAGCAGTACTAGGAATTTTTTCTGATCTAATCCATGATTGTGTAGAGGTTTATATGGATGATTTTACAGTTTATGGTAATTCATTTGAAGAGGCATTAGAAAATTTGAAAAAAGTTCTCATAAGATGTAAAGAAACAAACCTTTCATTAAGCCATGAAAAATGCTTTATGATGTTTACTGAAGGGATTGTTTTAGGACATCATATTTCATGAGATGGGATTAAGGTTGATAGATCGAAAGTTGAAGTCATCTCCAAGTTTCCTATTCCAAATTGTCAAAGAGATGTTAGAAGTTTTCTAGGATTTACTGGTTACTATAGAAGATTTATAGAAAACTTCACTAAAATAGCATCTCCACTTTTCAAATTGCTTACAAAAGACTGTGAATTTAAATGGGATCCTGATTGTCAATCAGCTTTTGAAACTTTGAAAACAAGAATATCTGAAGCACCTATCTTAAGAGGACCAAATTGGAAACTTCCTTTCCATATTTCTACAGATGCTTCAGATACAGCTCTAGGAGTTGTGTTGGGTCAAAAGGATTTAGTCCCTTATGCCATTTACTATACCAGTAAAAATTTGACTCCCACAGAGTTGAACTATACTGTAACTGAAAAAGAGTTTTTAGCTGTTGTTCACGCAATCAATAAGTTTAGACATTATATAACAGGCTATGAAACTTTTATTCATACTGATCATTCTAAAATTAGATATCTAATGAACAAACCTGTTACTAATGACAGAGTGACAAGATGGCTCCTACTTTTACAGGAATTCAATATTACTGTGTTGATTTTGAAAAGATGGAGGATATTGATAAAATTGAGCAAATATCCCATAAGGATTTTGCATACCTTGTGCCCATAACTGATATGGATTTTTAGGTTGGGGCCAAGGTTGTTGCCAAGGATTCCAATTTGGTGGGGGTTGAGAATTCATAGGGTTGTTAAACCATTGAGTTTGTTGCCCCTGCCAAGGTCTTCTTGCAACAAAACAGAGAGATTCTACTGAATTTGGGTCTTCTTGAAAGATAGCTTTGAGTCCAGGAATTGAAGGAAAATCCTTGGTGACATGATTCTCTGAGAAAATCATACATGTTTCTACAACTTTTGCATCCAAGGGACATTCCCTTAAAGTATGTTTCTTCCTACATTTCGGACAAAAGATTGCTAGAGCATCAGTTTCTGCTTTCTGCTTGTTTTGAATTTTAAGGGTGTCTAGTTGTTCACTAAGGCTCCCTAAGATATCAGTTTTGAATTCATCAAACATATTTCCAATATCTGCCCTACTTACTGATCTAGTTGCAGATTTGTTTTCCCTGATAAGAGAAGGATCTGTAGGCCCTTTTCCCGTTTTAGATTTTCCCCTTGAGAGATGGACACATAGTTCTGTTATGTCACGAAGTGGAAGTTGAGAAATGTCTCCTTTCCCCATAATGTTTAAAATATCTATCCATTCATCTCTGATGGCTTTTAATATAAGGGCTTTCAAATTTTATTCATCTAAGTTTCTCATCTTTTCTCTTTTTAAGTTGTATTGAAATCTTTCAAGTAAATCTTCCAAATTTTCATCTTCTTTTTGCACCATTTTCAATACCTCATCCTTGTGATTGGTGGGCATACAATAGTCCAAGTATCTATCCAAAAATGTTTTTTTCATATCATTCCAAGTCCTAATAGATTGGGTGGCTAATCCCATGAACCATTTCAAAGCGACTCCCTTCAATGTTGAAGGAAACAATTTGAGTTTTTGAGAGTCTTCCATATAGTCATAGGTTCGGCACACGACTTCAAAATCAAACAGAAATGTTTCAGGATCCTCACTTCGCAATCCATAAAAGTTGGGGAGGACAGATGGTGAGATGTTTTTCATCGTTGTATGAGTTTCCTCATCAACTATAGGGAATCCAAACAAGTTGTCTCCTTCCCTATTTCTTCCATTATTACCTTCACCTCCACCATTGTTGTCTCCATTGTTTCCTCATCCTCTACCTCTACCTCTACCTCCGAATCCATCTATTATTTCCTCTGCCATGATATTTTCTTTAGAGTCCTCAAATTCCTCTGGTTCTTCTATCAAGGGAGGATGAGAGGAAGTCTCTTCCTTTTCTTCTTCAGGTGATTCTACTTCTTTGATTACAATATACTCTTCTGTAGAAGTAAAGAAAGGGTCCTCTTCTAAATGAGATTTAGTAGGTGGTATAGGAGAATCCTTTAATTCAGCTGCTCCTTGAATTCCAAGAATCTTAAGGCTAGGGGTAGATGGTGGTGAATCTTGTCTTTTCCTTGAAGAAGATGGAGTTGTGAAAATCAAACTCTTGGCTCTAGCTATAAACCTTCCCCTAGAATCTCTTGCTCTATGCATGTCATTTTTTAAAAATTTTTTTTCTTAAGTTGGGCTAATAATTCTCTTTCTTATCTTCCAGGTCACACTAGGTGCAAGAAGAGAGCATACTTAAGAAATTACTGCTGAGTCTCAATTCTGCATCTTTTCCATACACTTTTCTATACCTTTTTCACTAACCTGAACCTCCCAAGTTGTCAATATCATTTGCAAAAGAGCATCTAACATGGTTTTTAATTATATTTTTGTGTTTGCTATTTGATTTAGATTTTGTTCATTCAGCTGCGGAATCTTGCCACTTTCCGCAGCTGCTGCAACTTTCCGCAGCTATTTTGTGAAACTCTATGCTACAGGTGTCTACAAGGAAAATGAGCCACATGGGTAGGTCAGGAATGATGTGGACATGGTTCGTGTCCTATTGGTTCGAGAAAACTCATCTAAAGAAGCCGCGGTCAAAGGCGTCCACATGGAAGTCAACCATAGAGTCTTACGGTGACAGGACTCTGTTCCGTGTCACGTAAAGGTTCATATGGCCGTTTCTGAGCTTGCAGAGGACAAGTCGACATCTGTACATGGCTCCATAGTCGAATTCAAGCATCCACTTCTCATAGATTTATTTTCCAACACGGCCATGATCCTAGATCCGTGGACGTAATGGTCTACGTGTTCTACACCAGCATAAACTTTAGGAGACAGTTATATTTCTTTTGTTATATAACGCGTTCGCATACGCATATAGAGTTAGTCCCAATTAGTCTCTGTTATCTTTTATTAGTCTGCTCTGTAATGTAATTACGCTGCCTTAGTGCCGTAATACTACCTTACTGTTATGACTGTATTTTTAATATAAGAAGACTCTGTTTTCCAACTTAATTCGTACTTGAAGATCGTTGCCAAGGCTGGTGTAGAGGGCCCCTGCTTAGCTAAGGTTTTGTGCATTAGTGTATAGTTCTTATTTCATTTCTTTAAAGCTCATTGTGCCATAATCCATTCACATGTTTATACATTTCATTTTTTTTCATTTCTGTTTATAAACTTTCCTTCTTTCCATTTCACTTCTGTCTTTCATGTTTTATGTTGTTAATCACTGATCAATGTTCTTGTTTCAGGTTATAGATAGGCAGCCCGGGCATTTTCATAGCTTTTTGACTAATGACATGGAATTAACATTATTCTGCTGCTAATGTGTTTTTCTTAGTTTCTGTCTAATTTCAGTACTGCTTTGTTTAATTCAGTTTTGTTCATTTGTTTCAGTAGTTAAATTTAGATATATTAAACTGCTCATAGCATCTTCAGTTGCCTCCGAAAGCCACAGCTGGACTGATGGTGAGGGATTGTATTATGAAATGTGTAGTTTAGTATTAGTTTCATTTCTGCAAAATTAGATATATTAAACTGCTCATAGCATCTTCAGTTGCCTCCGAAAGCCACAGCTGGACTGATGGTGAAGGATTGTATTATGAAATGTGTAGTTTAGTATTAGTTTTCCTTCTGCAAATTTAAATATATTAAACTGCTCATAACGTCTTTAGTTGCCTCCAAAAGCCACAGCTGGACTGATGGTGAGGGATTGTATTATGAAATGTGAAGTTTAGTATTAGTTTCCTTTCTACAAGTTAGAAATGTTAAATTGTGCATGACATCTTCAATTACCTCCGAAAGCCACAGCTGGACTGATGGTGAGGGATTGAAATATGAATGTATGGTTTGATATTAGTTTACTTTCTGCAAGTTAGATATCAGTTACTCAAGTTGTTTATGGTTACTTCCGAAAATCATAGCTGGACTAATGATGAAGGATCAAAAGATAAATTTATGTAATCTGATTTAGATTTACTTTATTGCAATTTTGAATTTCTTTAAGCATAGTTTCTTTTTGTTTAGACAGCAGCAAGAATAGTTTAGTTTCATGCTCACTAGTTCACTGTTTTTGATTTATTAGACTTACAGCATCTTTTCATTTCAGCAGTGCATTTTCATTTCCTTTCAAGTTTTGTCATTGAAAATTTCAAATTCCTTTTTAAGTTTCAAGTTGGTAAATCATTATAGGGGATATCATTTCCTTGAACAAATATAACCATTCTTGTTTTCATTTTAGAATTTCCATTTCACCTTAGAAAACCAAAAACGACAAAAAGTTAAGAAATAGGTTATCTTGCACGTATAGTGCGCTGCACTTCATCAGCTTACGAATCCCAGATTGACAAATTAAATTCAGCAAGTTAGGATACACTAAATTGACCAAACATTTTGGCGCCGTTGCCGGGGAAGTGTAACTAGGTAGCCAATTTCTTAAAAAAAAAAACACAAAATCATAAAAGAAGGGAAAACTTGATAACTTCTTGAAGTATGCTCTCCTCTTGCACCTAGTGTGATCTGGAGGATCAGAAAAGAGAGTTATTGGTTTAGTAATTTCTTAAGTATGCTCTCTTCCTGCACCTAGAGTGATCTGGAAGATCAGAAAGAGGATTATTAGCCCAACTTTTTGAAAAATAAAAAAAAAATAATAAAAAATAAAAAAATAAAAAAATAAAAAACAAAAAATGACATGCATAGAGCAAGAGATTCTAGGGGAAGGTTTATAGCTAAAGCCAAGAGTTCGATTTTCACAACTCCATCTTCTTCAAGGCATAGACCAGATTCACCACCATATACCCCTAGCCTTAATATTTTTGGAAGTCAAGGAACAGCTGAATTAGAGGATTCTCCTATACCACCTACTCAATCCCATTTAGAAAACAAAGAGACTTTCTCTCATTCTCCCTTGGTAGAAAAACTAGAGGACTTTAAGGACTCTAAAGAAACTATCATGGCGGAGGAAGTAATAGATGGAGGTAGAGGTAGAGGTAGAAGAGGAGGAAAAAATGGAGATAACAATGGTGAAGGAAATAATGGTAGAAATAGGGAAGGAGACAACTTGTTTGGATTCCCTATAGTTGATGAGGAAACTCATGCAACAATGAAAAATATCTCACCATCTGTCCTCCCTAAATTTTATGGATTTCGAAGTGAGGACCCTGATTTCTGTTTGAGTTTGAAGTTGTGTGCCGAACCTATGACTATATGGAAGATTCTCAAAACTCAAACTGTTTCCTTCAACTTTGAAAGGATTTGCTTTGAAATGGTTCATGGGATTAGCCACTCAATCTATTAGGACTTGGAATGATATGAAACAAACATTTTTGGATAGATACATGGACTATTGTATGCCCACCAATCACAAGGATGAGGTATTCAAGATGATGCAAAAAGAAGATGAAAATTTGGAAGACTTACTTGAAAGATTTCAATACAACTTGAAAAGAGCAAATATGAGCAACTTAGATGATGAAACCTTGAAAGCCCTCATATTAAAAGCCATTAGAGATGAATGGATAGATATTTTAAACATGATGGGGAAAGGAGATATTTCTCAACTCCCACTTCGTGACATAACAGAACTATGTGTCCATCTCTCAAGAGGAAAATCTAAAATAGGAAAAGGGCCTAGGGATCCTTCTCTTATTAGGGCTAACAAATCTGAAACTGGATCAGTAAGTAGGGCAGAGATTGGTAATATGCTTGATGATTTCAAAACTGATATCTTAGGGAGCCTTAGTGAACAACTAGACACCCTTAAAATCCAACACAAGCAGAAAGCAGAAACAGATGCTTTAGCCATCTTTTGTCCGAAATGTAGGAAGAAACATGCTTTAAGGGAATGTCCCTTGGATGAAAAAGTTGTAGAAACATGTATGATTTGCTCATAGAATCATGAGATCAAGGATTGTCCTTCAATTCCTGGACTCAAAGCTGTTTTTCAAGAAGACCCAAATTCAGTAGAATCTCTCTGTTTTGTTGCAAGGAGACCTTGGCAGGGACAACAAACTCAAGGGTTTAACAACCCTATGAATTTTCAAACCCCACCAAATTGGAATCCTTGGCAACAACCTTGGCCTCAACATCAAAATTCATATCAGCCATGGGTACAAGGGATGCAAAATCCTTATGGGAGATTTGCTCAATTTTATCAATATCCTCCATCTTTTCAAAATCAACAAGCTCCACAACTTCCAAACCCAAATCCACAACTTTCACTGCCATTTCCACAACAACAACCTTCTCAACAAAATCCAAATCCTCAACTCATGCTCCCATACCAACAAAAGACAAATCAACTTCCAGCTCAGCCATTGCCAAATCCTAACAATAAGAATCCTCAGAACACCTACATGGTAGAAGGACAACAATTTCCTACCTATATGATTGTTCCTCTCAACGATGTACAACTCAGATCTGGTAGAGTTTTAGAAAAACCTTCTATAGATATCCAAGAGCAAGATACCTCTGAGGAGGATTATCTTCAAGTCAATAAGGGTTCTGAGGAAGAATCTCTTCAAAATTCAAATATTCAAAAATAAAAAGAAAAGTTAACACCCACAACTCCTATAGTTGAGCAACCCGCATCTTCATCTACACCTCCTTTTCCTGAAAGACTACAAATTGATAAGGGGGTGGAAAAACAAATCTTGTTTCCTAACTATGATTTTCTAGATGAATTAAAGAATGTTTGTATCAAGATTCCCTTGCTACAAGCCATTCAAGAGATTCCTATTCTAGCAAAAACAATAAAGGAGTTGAGTCTCAAAAGACCAGGAAGGAAACTAAAAGACACAAGAAGAATCCACCTGGTAGGAAAAATTGCAGATATCATGATGGGAAAAATTACCATGCAGAAATATGTAGATCCGGGTAATCCAATTGTCAAGACACATATAAATGGGATAGAAATTCAAAATACATTGATTGACTTAGCTGGCTACCTGTATTGGATATGAGTGGATTGGGACTATGAACAATGAAACTTCTTCACCTTCTTAACAATGACATAAATCTTACAGAATGATCAGTTACAAACCAAGATGGAAGTATTAAAGAGGATTCAGTCTCTGATTCTAATACAGACTTTATGATTAGACCTTGAGTAATCTAGATGGCACCACTATTTAGAATACTTTGGCTTAGCCACACCGATGCTTTTATTAGTTGTAGATCTGGGGACATGTACATTTCTAATGGTAGTTCGACAAAGAAATTCAATTTGTATCCTCCAGCAAGAGCAATCACAGAAGTAGGAGACAATGAATGGGTTGATGATGAGGACACTATACAACCTGTCTTTACCATTTCTGAAATCAGTGAGGATAGTCAAATTCTGAACACACTAGAAAATTTTGAGACATCTTCAGAATATGACCCCACACAATTTCAGTTGGAATCTGACATAGAATATTTATCATCAAGACAAATGTCTCTTTACTCTATGGAAGAGTTTGATAGTTCTACTATTGATATTTTTCCAGGAAAAACATTGAATATCAACAAACATATGGAAAAATCACAACAAGAAGAACTAACCAAAATCTTGCAAAAACATTCTACTGCATTTGCATGGGAGTATACTGACATGAAGGGCATTGATCCTAAGACTTGCATCCATCACATCTATATTGAGGAAAACAGTAGACCAATCAGACAACCTCAAAGAAGGATGAATCCAAATCTTAGGGAGATAGTGAAAGAAGAGCTCCAAAAACTACTCAATGTAAACTTCATTTATCCAATTTCGAATAGCCAATGGGTTTCTCCTTTGGTTATAGTACCTAAAAAGAATGGTAAATGGAGGGTATGCATTGATTACAGGGAATTGAACAAAGCAACTTTAAAGGATCACTTTCCTTTGCCTTTTATTGATCAGGTATTAGATACATTAGCAGGTAAAAAGTACTTTTCATTTTTGGATGGTTTTAGTGGATATAATCAAATTCAGGTAGCACCTGAAGATCAAGATAAGACCACATTTACTTGTCCATGGGGAAATTTTGCCTACCGAGTGCTTCCTTTTGGGTTATGTAATGCACCAGAAACATTCCAAAGAGCAGTACTAGGAATTTTTTCTGATCTAATCCATGATTGTGTAGAGGTTTATATGGATGATTTTACAGTTTATGGTAATTCATTTGAAGAGGCATTAGAAAATTTGGAAAAAGTTCTCATAAGATGTAAAGAAACAAACCTTTCATTAAGCCATGAAAATGCTTTATGATGTTTACTGAAGGGATTGTTTTAGGACATCATATTTCAGGAGATGGGATTAAGGTTGATAGATCAAAAGTTGAAGTCATCTCCAAGTTGCCTATTCCAAATTGTCAAAGAGATGTTAGAAGTTTTCTAGGATTTACTGGTTACTATAGAAGATTTAGAGAAAACTTCACTAAAATAGCATCTCCACTCTTCAAATTGCTTACAAAAGACTGTGAATTTAAATGGGATCCTGATTGTCAATCAGCTTTTGAAACTTTGAAAACAAGAATATCTGAAGCACCTATCTTAAGAGGACCAAATTGGAAACTCCCTTTCCATATTTCTACGGATGCTTCAGATACAACTCTAGGAGCTGTGTTGGGTCAAAAAGATTTAGTTCCTTATGCCATTTATTACACCAATAAAAATTTGACTCCCACAGAGTTGAACTATACTGTGACTGAAAAAGAGTTTTTAGTTGTTGTTCATGCAATTAATAAGTTTAGACATTACATAACAGGCTATGAAACTTTTATTCATACTGACCATTCTGCAATTAGATATTTGATGAACAAACCTGTTACTAATGGCAGAGTGACAAGATGGCTTTTACTTTTGCAAGAATTCAATATTACAGTGTTGGATAGACCAGGAAAACAAAATACAGTAGCTGATTTCTTGTCTAGGATTCAGAATACTAAAGAAGATTCTCCTGTAGAGGATAAGTTTCTTGATGAATACTTATTTGTAGTAACTATTAAGACACCTTGGTATGCAGATATTGCTAACTATTTGGTTACAGGGAAACTACCTTCACATTTATTTCCAAGTGAAAAACGAAAAATTATTCAGGAGAGTTCAAAATATTCATGGATTTCTAACGAATTGTTTAAAACAGGGCCAGATCTTGTGATCAGAAGATGTGTCAGGGAAGATGAAATGCCTGATATTATTAAGGCATTTCATGATGAACCATGCGGTGGACACTTTGCAGACAAAAGGATGTCCTATAAAATCCTCTCTTTAGGATATTATTGGCCTTCCCTCTTCAAAGATGCAAAACAATATGTCAAAAGGTGTGACAGCTGCCAAAGAGTAGGGAAACCTACCCTTTCAAATGAAATGCCATTACAACCACATGTACTCATTGAACCCTTTGAAAAATGGGCTTTAGATTTCATTAGACCTATTAATCCACCATCTAAGCAGAAGAAGTATATATTGGTTTGTACTGATTATGTTACTAAATGGGTAGAAGCCAAAGCATTAGTATCTGCTACTGAAAATTCAGTTATTCATTTTCTTTATGAGGATATTTTTACTCACTTTGGTGTTCCAAGAGAAATTGTGACAGATCAGGGGAGCCAATTCACATCCAATTTGGTGGAGAATTTGATGGAAGAATACAAAATCAAGCACAGAAGATCTACTCCTTACCATCCGCAAGCAAATGGTCAAGTGGAGTCCACAAATAAAGTTCTTGAAAGTATCATCACCAAAACTATTCATCTACATAGAAGAGATTGGGCAGAAAGGCTTCCTGAAGCCTTGTGGGCCTACAGAACTACATGGAGAAATACAACATGACATTCTCCCTATGAACATGTTTATGGGAAAGAAGTCTTGCTCCCCATTGAGTTCCAAGTCAAGACCTTCAAGATAGCAGTTCAGTTGGGGATGGACTTATCAAAAGCCCAAAAGCATAGAATGGAGCAGTTGAATGAGCTAGATGAGATCAGACAAGAAGCAATTTTAAGAACTGATCTAGTTCGATATCAAAGAACTAAATGTCATGACAAGTACATCAAAGAGAAGAAGTTTCAAGAAGGAGATTGGGCATTGTTATTTGATTCCAAGTTTAAATATTTTCAAGGAAAATTTCATACTCATTGGCTTGGGCCATATGAGATTGACAAGATCTTTAGCAATGGAGCGGTAAGAATCAAGACCATTGATGAGTTTCAAACTCCTCTTATTGTGAATGGCCATAGATTGAAAATTTATCATAAGCCACTCTCAAAAGAGGATTTTGTCAAAATGTTTCAAGAAAGTTCTGCAATCAGGTTGGTACAGAAGAATTCTTCTTCTCCACCAGCCTAGCTTTTGTTCTTTTCAGTTAAAAAAAAAAAAAAAAAAATTGTATTAGCCGAAAACCAATCACTGATTGGCAGTCTTATATAGAAAATATAGGGTGAAAATCAGGAACACCTGACACTCTATATTTTCCAAAAAAAATAAAAAATCTTTCTTTCATTTCACAAGTTTTGTGATCATTCACTCCATTCCATTCCACTTCATTCCATTTCATTTCACTTCATTTCACTCCACTCCACTTCATTTCATCCATTTCATTCCATTTCATTAATAAAAATCTTTTTCATGACCATTTCCATCTGGTCATTTGTCATCTGTTCATTTCCATTCATCCAAGTAATAGTTGTGTCAGTTTCTGCAGCTGACATCTGTTTCCGCAGCTGACTCCAGTTTCCGCAGCCAGAAGCAGATTCCGCAGCTACTACTCTGTTTTCAAAAAAAATGTACAGTCAGATGTTATTTCCATAATCATGAAATAAAATGCAAGTGAGAGGATCAAAAATGAAGACATGGAGCATTGAAGACACCAATGAAGAGCAATTAGTTGAAGACCAAAGGAAAAGGCAAAGATTCCAAAGGTATGAATAAAACTTATTTCAAATAGCATTGAAAAACACATTTTTATATAGTTCTGAACCATGAGCTCTATCCATTATGTGCAATGATTATATTGACAATTCCGTAACCTTTCACGATCTCCATATTATCCTCTCGCATTCATTCTCAAACGGTTCCATCACTAAACCCCCGATTTTCACTCATGATACAATATTCCACTGGTGACAATGAGACGTATTTGATTTGACCAAGGACTCTTACAGCCGCATAAATCCATAACCATTGATTGAAATGTGTTCACATTTATTTTGCAGCCACCAAATTTCAAAACGCTGTCGAATGTGTTATACTCTGTTAATTGCACAGTCGTATCTCTGTTATGCTCACGAAACCCTTTTCTATTCTGTCTCACTCCATTCCGTTCATTGTGCTCATTTCCACTCTCGAATATCTACCCACAGTCTCACTCCATTCCGTTCATTGTGCTCATTCCCATTCTATAATATATTCCCACAGTCATTGAGCTCGTTTCTGTATATTCAGCCGTTCTATTTCCATTTGAATCCTCCACACAGGAAAGTCTTTGAAGAGCAAAAAGAGAAATGGGTAAATTGCTAAGAGCAGAACCGGAAGGACCGAAGTTCATGGATGGATATCTGCAAGTAAGGGAGATATTGAAGAAAGAAAAATGGCTACGTTTTATCCATAAGTTCAGAGGTTATCACAAAGAAGTTACAAAAGCATTTGCAAGGTCGTTTAATGGCTTGGAAGCAGAAATTGGAGACCTTAAGTTTGCGGTCAATGAAGCATCTATAGCAACAGCCATGGAACTTCTTCAGGAGGGTGAGTGTTGGTTTAAGAATAAAAGTATCAGTGATGAAGCATGGAGAACAATCTTACGAAACGAAGGTATGGACATAATTGTTTTTAAAAGAGGAATTCCTGTGCATGCATTGAAAGAGGAATGGGCTACTTTGCTGCTAGTTGTTCAGAAATTCATTACATGTGAAGGCCATTTTGGGTCCATGTACATGTACCATACCAGGTTACTGATGAATTTTCTAGATAATCAAGCTCTCAATATCCCATATTTTCTGTTAAATAGCTTGAAGAAAATGTCTGTGACTGTTCAGAAACATTTAGGAGATGTAGAACCTCATCTATATCACCACGGCCTTATAAAAATTTTGATTGAAAAGGAGTTAAAGGAAAAGAAAGACACATGGGAACAATTTCTGGTTAGAAATTTCTTTGAGGAACTCAGGAAATTCCTGAAGGTAGCACAGCAAGAAGAAGTAGGAGAAAAAGAACAATTGATGAAATCCAAAATACTCCTACTACTGCAATTGAAAGAACTGATAGGGAAGAAAGACTGTCAAAGAGGAAGAAGAAAGAAATCAAGGGTAAGAAGCCAATAACACCAAAAGAAAGAAACACTATTGAGGCTATACATAAAACTCCTTCTTCTGAAGAAGAAGATAATCAAGTGTTATCTGAAAGACTAGTTTATCTTCAAAAACAGTCCTCTATGGCCAAGAAGACAGAGAAAGGAAAACAAAAACAAAAGGATAGTGCACCATAGCGTGTGAGAAGAAGCAGCAGACTTAAGGGGAAATTGAGGAAAACACAAATGAAGGGTCCTCATTTCATTGATTGGGGAGAGGAAAAATCTGAACAGTCCCTAGCTGACCATAGTCCATCTCATTCAGTTAGTGAACCTGGTTCATTTCATTCCCAATCAGACATTGAACATACTCCATCCCATTCTCAGCAAAATATTGATGTGAGCCCTCCTCAGCCAGATTATTCTCCTTCACGGCATTTTGGGGACATCCCAATAAAAATGACACCTGAAATAGACCCCAAGCAGCAGGAAGTATATGACTATATAGAATCTTTGGAAAAGGCAGCTACAGGTCCCAGTACTTCGTCTATCCAGCCTCATACAGTACAAGATGATTTAGTCCAATCACTAAAACAGGAAATTTTTGAGTTAGAGCTTTTGAATAAACATATCAAAAATGAAAATGAGACATTGAAGGAACAAGGCAAACTGGACAAAATCATCCATGATAATACTATGCTACATCTGGGAATATGGCAAAAGAAGAACAAGAAATTGAAAAAAAAATGCCAGAAGTTGAGCAGAGCACTGGTTAATATCAAATTTAGGTGCTTAATGAAGAAACCCAGAATGTTAGCAACACCAAGGAAGAGGAGGAGAGGATTGGATGTGCTGGCTGAAGTGTTAAGGCGCATGAACTAACGAAGGAATATTAAAATTTTGGTTGCATGAGGACATGCAACACCTTCACAGTGGGGGTATGTTGAGTCTCAATTCTGCATCTTTTCCATACACTTTTCTATACCTTTTTCACTCACTTGAACCTCCCAAGTTGTCAATATCATTTGCAAAAGAGCATCTAACATGGTTTTTAATTATATTTTTGTGTTTGCTATTTGATTTAGATTTTGTTCATTCAGCTGCGGAATTTTGCCACTTTCCGCAGCTACTGCAACTTTCGGTAGCTATTTTGTGAAACTCTATGTTATAGGTGTCTACAGGGAAAACGAGCCACATGGGCAAGTCAGGAATGATGTGGACATGGTTCGTGTCCTATTGGTTCGAGCAAACTCATCTAAAGAAGCCGCGGTCAAAGGCGTCCACATGGAAGTCAACCATAGAGTCTTACGGTGACAGGACTCTGTTCCGTGTCACGTAAAGGTTCATATGGCCGTTTCCGAGCTTGCGGAGGACAAGTCGACATATGTACATGGCTCCATAGTCAAATTCAAGCATCCACTTCTCATATATTTATTTTCCAACATGGCCATGATCCTAGATCCGTGGACGTAATGGTCTACGTGTTCTACACCAGCATAAACTTTAGGAGACAGTTATATTTCTTTTGTTATATATAACGCGTTTGCATACGCATATAAATTTAGTCCCGATTAGTCTCTGTTAATTTTATTAAGTCTGCTCTGTAATTTAATTACGCTGCCTTTGAGCCGTAATACTACCATACTGTTATGACTGCATTTTTAATATAAGAAGACTCTGTTTTCCAACTTAATTCGTACTTGAAGATCGTTGCCAAAGCTGGTGTAGAGGGCCCCTGCTCAGCTAAGGTTTTGTGCATTAGTGTATAGTTCTTATTTCATTTCTTTAAAGCTCATTGTGCCATAATCCATTCACATGTTTATACATTTCATTTTTTTTTCATTTCTGTTTATAAACTTTCCTGCTTTCCATTTCACTTCTGTCTTTCATGCTTTATGTTGTTAATCACTGATCAGTGTTCTTGTTTCAGGTTATATATAGGCAGCCCGGGCATTTTCATAGCTTTTTGACTAATGACATGGAATTAACATTTTTTTGCTGCTAATGTGTTTTTCTTAGTTTCTTTTTCATTTCAGTATTGCTTTGTTTAACTCAGTTTTGCTTAATTGTTTCAGTAGTTAAATTTAGATATATTAAACTGCTCATAGCATCTTCAGTTGCCTTCGAAAGCCACAGCTGGACTGATGGTGAGGGATTGTATTATGAAATGTGTAGTTTAGTATTAGTTTTCCTTCTGCAAATTTAAATATATTAAACTGCTCATAACGTCTTCAGTTGCCTACGAAAGCCACAGCTGGACTGATGGTGAGGGATTGTATTATGAAATGTGTAGTTTAGTATTAGTTTTCCTTCTGCAAATTTAAATATATTAAACTGCGCATAACGTCTTCAGTTGCCTCCGAAAGCCACAGTTGGACTGATGGTGAGGGATTGTATTATGAAATGTGTAGTTTAGTATTAGTTTCCTTTCTACAAGTTAGAAATGTTAAATTGTGCATGACATCTTCAGTTACCTCCGAAAGCCACAGCTGGACTGATGGTGAGGGATTGAATTATGAATGTATGGTTTGATATTAGTTTACTTTCTGCAAGTTAGATATCAGTTACTCAAGTTGTTTATGGTTACTTCCGAAAATCATAGCTGGACTAATGATGAAGGATCAGAATATAAATTGATGTAATCTGATTTATATTTACTTGGTTGCAATTTTGAATTTCTTTAAGCATAGTTTCTTTTTGTTTAGATAGCAGCAAGAATAGTTTAGTTTCATGCTCACTAGTTCACTGTTTTTGATTTATTAGACTTACAACATCTTTTCATTTCAGCAGTACATTTTCATTTCCTTTGAAGTTTTGTCATTGAAATTTCAAATTCCTTTTTAAGTTTCAAGTTGGTAAATCATTATAGGGGATATCATTTCCTTGAACAAATATAACCATACTTGTTTTCATTTTAGAATTTCCATTTCACCTTAGAAAACCAAAAATGACAAAAAGTTAAGAAATAGGTTATCTTGCACATATAGTGCGCCGCACTTCATCAGCTTACGAATCCCGGATTGACAAATTAAATGCAGCAATTTAGGACACACTAAATTGACCAAACAATTACTGAACCAATAACTCTCTTTTCTGATCCTCCAGATCACACTAGGTGCAAGAGGAGAGCATACTTCAAGAAGTTATCAAGTTTTCCCTTCTTTTATATTATTGTTTTTTAAGAAATTGGCTACCTAGTTACACTTCCCCGGAAACGGTGCCAAAATGTTTGGTCAATTTAGTGTGTCCTAAATTGCTACATTAATTTGTCAATCTGGGATTCGTAAGCTGACGAAGTGTGGCACACTATATGTGCAAGATAACCTATCTCTTACTTTTTGTCGTTTTTGGGTTTTTATTTATCTTGGTTGGTTTCCTAATGTGAGATGGAAATTCTAAAAGACAATTATGGTTATGAATGTTCAAGGCAATGATGTCCTTTATAATGATTTCCCAAACTTCAAACTTCAAAAGGATTTTGAAACATATAATGACAAAATTAATTTCTAAAAGAAAATGAAAATGTGCCACTATTCTAGTTAAACAAACAGTGAACTATTGATCATGAAAACCATTACCCTTGCTACTGTCTAAACACAAAAGAAACTGTACTCAAAGAAATCCAAAGATTGCAAGCAAAGTAAAGCTAAAATCAAATTACATCAACTCATATTCTGAGCCCTCACCATTAGTCTCGCTATGGCTTTCAGAGGTAATCATAAACAACTTGAGTAATCTGATATCTAATTTGCAGAAAAATAAACTAATACCAAATTACACACTCATACTTCAATCCCTCACCATTAGTCTCGCTATGGCTTTCGAAGGTAATTGATAATGACATGAGAAATTTAATATCTAACTTGCAAAAAAATAAACTAATATAAAACTACACACTCATACTTCAATCCCTCACCATTAGTCTCGCTATCGCTTTCGGAGGTAACTGATAATGAAATGAGCAGTTTAATATCTAATCTAACTAGTAAATCAAATGTACAAAACTGAAATGAATAAAACAATGCTAGAATTAAAAACTAAGAAAAGGAAATCAACAGAAGGACAAAATTGATTCCATGTCATTAGTGATTGTAAACTATGTGCAAATGCTTGGGCTGCCTACTATAATCTGGAACAAAGACATTGATCAGTTAACAGCAGTATAAAGTCTGAAAAATTATGAATAGAAACAAAACATTAATACCATAAGAAATGTAATATATACACGTGAATGACTATGGCACAATGAACATAAGGAAATGAAGCATGAAACTATACAATAGTACATAAAACCTCGGCGTGTGCAGGGGCCCTCTGCACAATCCTCGGGAAGCAGCTATCAAATACGAATTATGCTTATGAACAGAGTCTTCTCATATATTTAAAATGTAGTCATAACAAAGAAACAATGTCACGGCACAGTGGGATTTCTATCCAGCAAATTACATTACAACAACTAACTATTATGCATATGAGAACGCATTATTTATAACAGAGAATGCCATAACTGATTTCCTACATTCTGTGCTGATACAAGACACGTCAACCACCACGTCCATAAATCTAGCATCATGGCTGCCGTGAAGATTAAATCTATGGAGAGTGGTCGTTGGATTCGGCTTATGGAGCCGTTTACAGGTGTTGATATGTCTCCCGTGATTTAGAAACGGCCACGCAAATATTCACGTGGCGAAAAATAGAGTACTGTCACCGTGGGACTCTTTAGTTGACCACCGCTTGACAACCTTTGATCACAACCTTCTTAGGTGAATTCGACTGAGCCAATCGGACTCGATCCATGTCCATGTCATTTCCAACTTGCCCATGTGGCTCAATTTGCCTGAAGACACCTGCAATATAGATTTTAACAAAATGGCTGTGGAAAGTTGCAGCAGCTGTGGAAAGTGGCAAGATTCCGCAGCTCAATGAGCAAAAATATAATTCAAACATGAGACACAAAACATAGTTAAAAACCACTTTAAATGCTCTTTTATGATTAATATGCAATGATATTGATAGCTTAGGAGGTCCAGGCAAATGGAAAAAGTCTAGAAAGGTGTATAGGAAAGATGCAGATTTGAGACTCAACAATTTGTAACATTCCATATTATTTCTTAAATGTTCAAATCTATTGATGTTTCATTGAGCCCTGGGAGGTTCATATTTGAAGGATCTACTACAATTGTATTGGTTCCTAGGGTACGTGAGTCATTCTACAGTTTTATGACCAAATTTTCCACATGAATAACAATAGCCATGAAAAATATGTTGGTACCTGGATGGAAATATTTGTCGAGGAATCGTCTTCCAAGGATGTTCTTGCGAATCTTGTCCAATGAAGTCTACATGCATGTCAAATCTCATAGGTTCATTGTATTTTTTTGTAGAAGGTCCTTCTTCTTCTTCTTTGTAACCGAGGCTAGTTCTGGTGTTGTAAGATCATTGATTGTTGATGAGTTTTTCCAATGTCTTCATTATGGATTTAGTAGCCTCTGGAGCATGGAGCCTCATTCCTACTTTTTTGATTCCACGTCCATTTCCTTGGCATTCGATTTATTTGGTTTGGGACTAGAACAAGCTGAGGTTCAGGCCAATCACAAGGCCATTTTTGGGTCTCTGGATTTTCTAGGGACAAATTGATCATTACAATCCATTTGTGCCAAAGCATCTCGCTAGTGACCTCCTATGGTATTACCACATTTTATATCCCTATCGTAATCAATGCCTTCTTGCTTTATTTTCTATGTATTTTCTTTGTTGATTTTGTGGTCGGAAAGCCACTTGTGGTATTTAGTTTTGGGGTTGGAAAGGAACCTGTGGTAGTCAGTTGTGCAACTATTGTTGCACATGCCTTCTGCTTCATCTTCCTCCATTAAACCCTAAACATACAACCTTATTATTGCAGTTTAGAAGTATTTTGAGGTTACAAAGAGATATTGAGGTCTTGGGATGGGATGGGCCATCGCCTAGAGTGTGGGAATCCAATTGATTTAATTCAACCAAAAGTATGATATGGGACATGTTATGGCATGACAACCCCCTTCCTCCTTCCTTCGAAAATGAAAAACTGTGCAACGTGAGGGAAATAAATCATGGAAATTAAAATATACAAGCTGTGAGAAGATGCGATGACCGCCTGATACCATTATTGAAAACCTTGAAAATTATATGGTCACTCTATATTTCCTATTGCATAGCTGGTGATTCCTTATCCACAAACACACCCGTTAGCTTTGAACCTGTTTGTGCTAGTTTTTCCAGTGACAGGAAAAAATAAATTTCTCAACGCTAATCTAAACCTTTCCAGTAACTACCACTTCGATCAAATTGATTCCCTCCTTGATTAGAACCATAAATGAAGGAACAAAATGGCATGAAAAAAAGGAAATTATCTTCCCGTGGTTTTGAAAGAAATAAATCCTATGAAACCTGGAAGAGAACTTAAACATAACGTGAATCTATCTTTCAACTTGAATTATATTCCATTAAATGTAATGTGTGTTTTTCTTTTGATTAATAGTAAGGTATTTTTTAATATAAACCATTATTAATCATATGAAAATTGTTTGAGTTCTCTATTTCACATTATTTTATGGGATTTTGGTTGATTTTTTAATTTAATCATGTTACATGACACTGTGTAGTAAAAAAAATGGAGTGAAGTAGTAATGCTATGGATTGATGATTATTTTGAATGAAATGTTTAGTTTAGTAAGGATAATTAATTTATGGATATTTTCTATAATGTTCAATAGAGGGAGTCAATATAGGAAAGGTGATAATTTGGCCCCCATGTGCTTTGGAAAATTGGTATCTTTTTGTCCATAAATGTTAGAGGTGGAAAAATAATTGAGGGAGAAATATGTAATCATAGATTCCCTTAAGGAGGAAGTGTTAAAAACATCATATTTTACTTGCTAAGAGGTCAAAACTATGTTCATAATCACATATTTATGGACAAAAAGATATCAATTAGTTCCTCTCATAAAAATTAATATATAGATTCAAATGCATTATTCTCATCTAATCCATATTTACAATATGGATGGATTTACTCATAATTTATATTCTCATAATCATATACTCACACCTTGATGAACAATATAAAGTAGGCATAAACTAGTCCTTCCAAACAATTGTGGTGAAAATCACACAAAAGGTTTCATTTTCATCCCTACCATGGACACCTTAAAATAAGAATTCCCTCGAAGAAAGGATTTATCTCAATTAAAACATAGGATTTTAACTCCTTCAAGATTCACTAAAGAAGTATACCCTACCCAAAAATTTCATCAATTTTTCTAATATCGAACTAAGTCTAGTACTTCTCTAATTATGTGGTCTTTAGTTTACAACATCACCTTTATCCTGAAATAAAATTTCTTGGACCTTAGTACCCCACTATGGCTAAGTACATTATGTCCTCCTCTATCCAATTATAAAATTACTCTTTAAATAATCCATTTACCATCATGACTTAGTGACAAATTCATCTTTCTTGAGGTAGAAATTGTACAGTAACATAGTGAAACAAATTCCTATAAGTAATAGTCTTTCCCATTTTCCCCAAGAGCTACTAAAATAGTTAATTTTCCTGAAACACACCTTCCCAATGTTAGCTTCTACCTTTTCCAACCCATTTCCAAGCATAATTACCATCCCTAAATAAGCACATGGAAAATTTATGGTCAGGGTTAAAAGCATTCAAGTCACTTAGAACCATTTTATAGCTTAAACCCCACCCCCTGATTGTTAGGTCCCTATAATACTAGTATAGTCCCTTATTGTTGTTAGTGTAACCCCCTTATTCTTATTGTTGTACCCCTATAACCCAAATATTGTTATTATTGTGCGCTTACATTATTATTGTTAGGTCGGCTAGGATTATATTGTGACCCCATGGACTCCTATATACACAAGGAGTTTTTTTCATTTGTATCATCCAAGAATTCTTCATTTATGTAATGTATTGGAAGTTTCCCTATCAAAGTGTCTGATTTATAAGCCGTTTATCTCTATTTTTTTCTATTTTTGGAGCTGGTTTCATAACATTTGGTATCAAAGCCTTGGATTCTAGGGTTTCGCTCCTCCAAACAAGTCATTGTGGAATTTTTTCTATAGATATTTTTCTATGAATGTTTAGAAGTTGAAAATTTTACAGAGAAAATCCAAAATCTCGAGGAACGTCGTGTAAAAATTTTAGATCTTATTTCACAATAATTCCGGAGATAACATCTATGGAAGTTATGGCTTGTTTAGGCTTCCAAATTTCACCTAAATAGGTCATTGTGAAATTTTCACTATATTTTTGTTTCTACGAAGGTTCAGAAGCTGAAATGTTTACAGAGAGAAACTGAAATTCTAAGGAATGTCTTATAAAAATTTTAGATCTTGGTTCACAATATTTTTCGGAGATATGATCTATGGAAGTTACGGTTTTTTCAGGCTCCCGAATTTCACCTAAAAAGGTCATCGTGGAATTTTAGCTATAAATTTTTTTCCATGAAGTTTTAGAAGCTAAAATGTTTACAGAGTGAAGCCGAAATCCTAAGGAACGATTTTTAAAAATTTCAATTCTTGGTTCGCAACATTTTCAAAGATATTATTTGTGGAAGTTAGGGTTTTTTTAGGATCCCAAATTTCATATCAAAGAGGTGACCATGGGAAAATCATCATAACTCTATCTCTGGGCATCAAATTGGAATTATGTAAAAAGTGGCCGAAGATGCACAAAATTTACTTTCCTTTTTATCAATTTCAGAGCCAAAGGAGGTAACAGTGACACATGGCACGTCGTAAAATTTCGCTTTACTGAATAAGTCCATAATTAGGTCATTGTGGGAGATTGGGCATAACTTTGCCCTGAAGAATCCAAATTAGGTCAGACCTATGGAATTAAAAAGGATATTCAAAGGGATACTACAGGGATGAATATTAGATGTTTAAGATCTGAAATCACAGATAAAATTAAGTTTCAATGTCGAGCTCCTTAAAAGAAAGAAAAAGGTGTGTATTTGTTTTTCGAATTGCATAAGTGTTGTGTGAAAAATCAGTTTGAATTGATTCCAAGAGCATATTGTAGAATATATAAGTATTGGGTTCTAAAATTCCCCCTAAAAATAGTTCAACACCAATTAAGCCTTTATAAGGCTCTACTATGACTCATGAAGACGAAGAACTGCACCATAAGATGTCAAATTTACAGGAGCATGTGCACCAAATTTCGCTCTAGCAAAGAGCAAAAAAAAATGAAATGGAAGTTTTGAAGAAAGATGTGGAAGCTAATATGGATGGTTTGAAGGAAGGCATGGAAGCTAAGATGGATGGCATGGAAGAAAAAATGAAAGACAACATGGAAAACTTGAAGAATGATCTAAAATCAGACATGGAAGGTTGGACAAAGTTGATACAAGAAATGTTTCCTAATGGCGAAAATATAGTAGAGGAAACTCATGATGAGAAAAAAATAAATTTTAATCATGATTTCATAAACTCTAATGTTGGATGGAAGAACCACGATATTCCAAATATGGATATGAGAAATTTTTATGGCAAGGATCCCATAACATGGATACTATATATAGAGCAATATTTTGATCTCAATAATGTTCAAAACACACAAAAGGTACACATTGCAACTTTACATTTAGAAACAAATACATTTGTATCGTATCGATGGGTTTTTTCCCGTAAAAAATAAATCAATTGGTCAATTTTTATAGAGGAAATGATAGCACATTATGAGGATACAAATAGAAATAGCTTCTTTAGAGAATTGATAAAACTCAAACAAAAGGGTTCAGTGGTGGAGCAGATTGAGGACTTCAAAAAATTGAATATAAGGGTAATTGATATTCTAGAGGAGCACGGGATTGATGTATTCATAGGGACTTTAAAGGATAACATCCAAAATGAAGTTTGCATTTGGTAACCTGATTCATTAGAGAAGGCATTCATATTGGCAAGAAAAATTGAATGTTAAATTATGGGGACAAGGAAGCCTACCACTCACATCTATAAATATGGAAGTGTTGCTACTCCTAGACTTCCAAAACCTACAAGGTTGACACCACAACAATTGGAAGAGAAAAGAGAAAAAGGGCTTTGCTACAGTTGTGATAGAAAATACGCTAAAGTTCATAAGTGTGATGAGAAGAAATTATGTTACATAGATTGTGAAGAGGAGGAAGAGGATGAACAAGAAACTTCAAAAGAAGAGGATATACACCAGGAACCAACCCTAGAAGAAGAAGAAATGAGTCTTACCATATTGTGTAATGCATTGGCCAGAATTACCACTCCTCAAAATCTCAATATAGAAGGACATATCAAGAAGAAAAATTTAATAGTGTTGATTGATTCAGGTAGTACCCATAAGTTTATTCATTGTAAGGTAGCGAAGGAATTGAATTGTTTCTTATACGCAACGCCAGAATGTCAAGTGATGGTTTCAAATGGAGGAACTATAAATTTCTCTAGAAAATGTCATAATATCAAGTTAACCATGGGGGAATATGTATTGAATAGTCCAATTCTTTCCATTCCAGTGGGAGGTGTTGATGTTGTACTAGGAGTACAATGGTTACAATATTTGCAGATGGTAGCTTTTAATTTTAAAGAAATTTTCTTGAATTTTTTTCGAAAGGGAAGGAAGTCGAATTATGGGGTATCACAGGGAAGCTGTGAACGATAATAAGCTCTAATTTCATGACAAAGCTTCTTAAGAAAGAACAACGAGGCACAATTGCACAATTATGCTCAATAAATGTTCCAACATCAAAATCATCTATTTCTCCAGATCTCCAAAAATTCTTGGACAATCATTCCAAGGTGTTTGAAACTCCCAAAGTACTCCCACCTATTTTTGATCATGATAATGCTATTCATTTGATTCCAGGAAGTGTTCCGCCAAATACTAGGCCTTAGATATACCCTTATGTCCAAAAGAGTGAAATTGAAAGTATGATTGCAGAAATGTTAGAGGATGGTAAAATTCAACCTAGTCAAATCTCTTTCTTTGCTCTAGTACTATTAGTGCACAAGAAGGATGGATCATAGCACATGTGTCTAGATTATAGGGAGCTCAATAAGATCACTATTAAAGATAAATTTCCCATTGCTATGATTTATGAATTATTGGATGAATTACATGGAGCAATTTATTTTACCTAGTTGGATATTCATTCAGGATATCATCAAATTAGAATGAAGATGAAAGATATTCCGAAAACACCAGTTCAAACTCATGAGGGTCATTATGATTTTTTGTTCATGCCTTTTGGCCTTACCAATGCACCTTCTACATTTAAAGGGTTGATGAATTCCATTTTCAAACCCTTCCTTAGAAAATTTGCGCTAGTATTTTTTGATGATATACTAATCTACAATAGGTCTTGTAAGAATCATGTTCAACATGTTGACAAGGTGCTCAAACTATTGGAGGAGAAATAATTATATACAAAAGCATTGAAATGTTTCTTTGGAGTACAAGAGGTGGAATATCTGGGTCATATTGTATCTCATGCGGGTTTTAAGGTAGACCATAACAAAATTAAAGCCATTAAGAAATGGAAAGTCCCCACAACTATAAAGCAGTTGCGAGGATTTCTTAGGTTAACAGGGTATTACCGCATGTTTGTTAAGAATTATGGGATAATAGCAGCACCACTAACAACATTATTGAAGAAAGATGAATTTTCATGGACTCCTGAAGCAACTAAGGCCTTTGAACATCTTAAAGAGGAAATGTGCCTAGCACCAGTCTTAGTTATGTCAAACTTCACAAAAACCTTTATTGTGGAATGTTATGCCTCGGGAAATGGAATTGGTGTTGTTTTAATGCAAGAAGGAAGACCCATTTCTTTTGAAAGTCATCCAATCAAAGGAAAGTATTTACAAAAATCTATATATGAGAAGGAATGTTGGCAATAATACATGCACTAAATAAATCGCGACCTTACCTAATGGAAAGACACTTCAAGATAAAAACCGATCATGATAGTCTTAAACAATTTTTGGAGAAAAGACTATTTTCAAAAGAGCAACAAAAGTGGGTCACAAAGATGTTTAGTTATAAATTTGAAATCATCTACAAAAAAGGGAAGCTAAATGTTTTTGCAGATGCACTCCAAAGAAAGGATGAAGAGGTGGAAGCATTGCTTTGTGCCATTTCTATTATCAAACTAGATTGGATAACCAAAGAAAGGGATGAATGGAAGAAGGACAAAGAAGTGTGGACACTCATTCAAAAGTTGCAGCAAGATTGTAGTACATCGGATACATTTAGTTGGAAAAATTATTCCTTATGGTACAAAGACCACTTATATATTTGTAAAAATTCCCAACTAAGACAAAATATTCTTTGGAATTGCACACTTCTCCTTTAGGAGGACACTCAGGATTTTTAAAAACTTACCAATGTTATAGCATCATTTATCACCATCATACACTTGATGAGTTATGCATTGGCCTTGGGCAACCCTTCGTTTCAGACTTGGACATATTTCTCAAAAAAGAGTTTCTTAAAACCCATATGGGACTCTGCCAAGACTTTTTCCATGTATACACATGATTCCATACATAGAGAACCACGTATGCCATTTTAAACATTAAAAAATATAAAATTTCCCTATTTTAGAGGCGGGGTTTATGTTTGTTCCAGTAACTTAACCACCCTAGCTCGTGGCCTAATTGTTCCGAACTGTGAAAACTAATTTGAGGGAGTATAAAAGCGAGAAATATAGATATTATACATTTCTGGAGCCCTATCCAAGTCTGATATATTCCCATGCCTCTTGCACTTCCCAGATATTTTCAAGAAACCCTTGTTTCCTTGAGATGTTCACTCACACTATGTGACATCTATTGTGCTCTATTCTTGGAAGAAATCTTGAGAGGTTGGGGCTGGAAAGATCTAGAGGACAGTATGCTCGAAGGCCGTGGCATATTTCGGGTGATATCTCCAAGTTTGTTCACTATACATGTCATTAATAACAGAAGTACCATCTTGTTCCTGATGCTTACGTGTCAATACTATTTTATACATGTGTAATGATCATAATTTGTTCATTTAATATTGTTTTATGAGATCATGCATTATTTTCACTAACATCTAGAACATATATATGATGTAAAACTAGGATTTTGTGTTCGTTATTTGTTGGTTTGTAGATTAAAGAGCACAAAGATTTGCAGGGGGTTGGTAGCCCGTGGGATCTACTACAACCAAATGATATCCGGGTAAGGATTGCAACCTATAGATTCTAGTTTAATGCATAGAATTTGGTTAAGTGAGTTCCTCTTGTAATAACATGGCCTTGATTTGTGAAGGTTCATAAACCCAAGACCTTTAGGGCAACATTTCCCGAAACAAAAATGGCAACTCCGTTGGGGATCACATTCTTATGATTCCTGTTTGGGTTGTTTTATATATCTTATTGGTTCCTAACAGGTTTTATCACCTTTTACAGTCTAGTAAGTACTTATTCAATCAGACAAAAGACTTGGTCCCTTGATCAGGCTTGACATTTTTCTTTTTCCTTATCTTTATTTCCATACGCAACTTAGTCTCTACACAGTCGTGTATACCTTCTGTATTTTCCAAAGTAACCCACGTATATGTGAGTTTCCTTGGTTACAGTCATGTATACACGCTATTTGCACACTGCAAAATCGCCTATGCCTGGAAAAATTTGAAAATATGAGTTTCCAACCTTTGTTGTATTTTTTGTCTGTGGTGAACCATTCCTGTGGTGTCTTTAAGGTGTCTGGACTATGTTTATGGTGATTGCATATCTTTTTCTCTCTTTTTTTTGTCAAAACCTAGCCATTTGGTGAATCACATGCTTTGTGTGATTGCAATTGTGGCTAAAGCACCAAGATATTTTCCTGAAGTTCTTGGTTGTTCCGACCATTCAAAACAATGAATCTCTTCTTAGTTTCTCTTCTTGGCCCTATCCATTGCTTCATTTGTGGTTTTTTTCTCTCTTGGCCTATCTTGGTTTTCATGATTTCTTGGACTTGTCTTGTTGCGAATCTTGAAGAATCTCTTTCTGGTTTTTTGAGTTGTTATTTGTTGCAAGATTGTGCTACTATACTAAATCAATTCTTTGATTTTTGTGTTTATTTTTTCTCGTTTGATTCCCACTACGAAAGTAGCACAGTTGGCTTGAACGCTTTGAAGCATTGTTGAAACTCATTTTTCTTGATTCATATTCTTGGGTAGTTTATGCTTGTCTTCTTGAAATATTTTTCTTCCATTATAAGTAAAAAGCCCAAAAAACATTTGTGTTTTCCGTAGCTTTTTCTTTGAGTTTGTTTTTACGGTTTCATCATATCTATTGAAGATTTTTGTTTGTTTCTAGTCTCTGGTTCTTGTATTGATTTTGAAGGAAGTATTTTCTTGATTTCTCTCTTTTGTATCAATTGCATTTTGGCGTTCCTATGCATAGGAGTTATGTTTGGAACTAGCTTGTTTTTTGTCAAAAAGTGATTGCACCATTTAGTTTCTAGAGACTCTTTTCTCTTTAAGATTTAACATCTTAGAATTGTCATATCATTGGTAGTTTTCATTAAGTGCATTTGAACATTTTTAGTCCTTTTCATAGTTTTCTAGATCGTGTGAAGTGTGCGTGTATAAAAAGAAAAAAGAAAAAAAATTCTTATTAATTTCGTACAACCCATGAAGATATCACTTGTCATCGAAAGGAAATTATTGTATTTGCATGTAACTAGATTTTCATTGATTTCTTCTGCGTCATAAAACACCATCAGTTTCACTTTCGTGCACCCTTGACTTAAGTAACAACCAACTTAAAACAAGCGATATAATTAAAAGCAACTAGAATTTTTTGTATCATTGTCATTAGTCATACACCAACTAGCTAGGTTGTAGGGCCTTGGATTAGGTGAGTGGAGATTTAACTATCCAAGGCCGCTCAAATTGTTAAACATAGAAAGTTTATTAAAGAGTGAAATCCAACACCATTAAGTGGATCGAGAAAGCTCTCCTCTAGAGATTCAAGCACGAGGGATGGTGCAGGAAGAGAAGAGAGATACCCCCTCTCATATTTGTTGAATCTTGACCTAGGTCTGTTCCTCCCGGCTGGAGATACGGATTGGTGCCCTTAGTTGCCTATCCTAGGGAAAACACAGGTGACTGCGGGGGGGGGGGAATACTCATGGTACCTAGGAAAGACAGTGCGTCACTTCCATCAGTACTTCTGGAGGGTGCCCTTGTGAAGCTTGGGGACTTGAACTAGCAAAGGCTATTGTTAGGAGGTCAGCGAAACTATTTTTATTACCTTCGATATTAGGCCTGGGGCGTAATTACCCTATACTATTTTCAGAAGGTCCTATTATTTCGCTTTCTTGTATTTTGGTGTCCGGTCCTCATCACCCAGAGTGGAAATATCTGAGCACTGCTTGTCTGGCTGTATCTTAGGAACTTTTTAGAGTGTGCTCTTTTCTCCTAGATTTCTTAGCTTATTATATTTTTTTGAGTCTAAAATTAATCTATTAAAGTGGCTAACCGATTGCCTCGTCGATCAAGGAGGCTTTGTGGGTTATCTCCCCTAAGTGTCGAGCCTTCTTCAAGAAGGCGTAGGAGTAATTCGGTGCATGATTTTCACCCTGTGGTTTTGAACGTAGCAGAGAGAGATCCTCCGTTGGGGCTTTTTTTTTTTGTGGGTGGTTCTGGTGTCAGTGTTAGTATAGAGAGGAGCACTCCACTCATCTCTAGAATTTTATTTCCAATAGAAGAAGTTGAAGTAGAGGAAGTCCCTTGGCCTATTGAGTCTCTTCCATCTCCTCTTCCTGCTAGTTGTCCTGACATTATTCGATACATCGGGCCCGAGACCCAGAGACCACGACTGGGAACATAGTTTCGATTGTGAACCGTACAAGTGTTCAAACCCCTCTTTCAGTTGAAGGAGGGGGCACTATTGCGATATCAACAATCACTTCTAGTGTTGTTGTGTTTGGCTCTGGAAACACCCAAGCACATGCTTCTCAATGTGGTCCCTTTTCTTGTGGAATGCCCACTAGTGGAATTCCTTCTTTCTCCTTTTATGCTGCTTCAACTGTCTCAGCGACCATACCTTCTATGGCTAGTGGATCAGCTTCATTTCAAGGGTTCCCATTTGGAAGTGGGCATATCCCTCATTCAACCCCTTCCTTAGGATCTTTACCTTTTACCTCTTAGAGTCAAGGTTTAAATCCTTTTTCTGGAGGTCAAATTTCTAATGTCTTTTCAGGATGGAACAATGTTTTTACAGCGATAGGAGCGGGGACTCAGTTCTTTGTTGGGCAGCAAGGGAATGTTCCTTTTCTTTCATCGAGTACTTCTCAGGCTTTTTCTACATTTGAAAATTCTTGGAACCCTTACAAAGGGGTTTCTCCTCCATTCAATACCTCGGTTGGAGTGATTTTTCCCGCGTATAGTGACTCTATGTTGGGAGCAGGTCCTTCTCCGAATATTGGGTCATAAGGATTTTCTTATGGCCCGACATTTTATAAAAAAAATATCTAGTAAACAGGTGCCTCAACAAATCTAGGGTATTCTTTTTATAATGTAGGGAATCCTTCCTATGGGGAATGGAATTCCTAGCCTCCTCCACCCTTATCATTTCTGGCAACGTTAAACTTTCCAGATCTATCGAAATTGACTAGCAATCCTATTCAATATAGTCCAAGCTAGCCTCCAGTCCCCACCAAGCTCCCCTCATACATTCCAAAGTTTTAAGGGAAGACTGGCAAGGATCCGACAGATCACATCACCACTTTCCATTTATGGTGTTCATCGAACTCCCTAATTGATGGCTTGATTAGGTTGAGATTATTTCAATGAAACTTAACTGGAAATGTGTTGTGAAACTAGCTCCAAAAATAGAAGAAAAGAGATATCAATGCCTTAGAAATAAGCCACTTCGAGGGGTAAACCTCCAATACATTACAGGAATGAACAATTATTGGATGATACAAATGCCAAACCTCCTTTCTATATATAGGAGTCCATGGGGCCACAATGTAATCCTAGTGGGGCCACAATGTAATCCTAGCCGACCTAGCAATAATAATGTAAGGGCACAATAATAACAATATGGAGGTTAGGGGGGTACAACAATAAAAAAAATGGGGGCTACACTAACATAATAAGGGACTACACTATTAATATAGGGAATTAACATGCCCCTCTCCTTCAAACAAGTGTTGTCCTCAACACTTGATTACTTCTTGAAGCTTTTTTATAAAATTCTCATCCTCCCATGTAGAATATTCAGTGGGTAAGTTCTTCCACTTGATGAGATACTCTGAAATTGAATGATTTCGTAGTTTTCACATTCTTGTTTCTGTGACTAATTCAGAACTTCTTTCGATGTGATGTTGACCTCCCGTTGTTTCATTAGATTTTGCACCAAAGTTAGGTTATCCTTTGAGAGTTAGAGAACTTGTTGTTGATGCTCGATGTGATCTTCCACTAATTTATCATCCTTATTAGGTATTATTTTATCCTTAAAACCATCCAAATTAGCCTCCATTTTTTATTTTAAACCATTTATGTCATCTTTGGTTGCTCTTCGTAAGATCGAAATTTCTTGCACTTGGTACTGTATTTTTGATATCTCATACTGCAATTCTTCCTCTTCATGCATCATAGTATAGATTTTTGAGGGCTTAATGGGTATGGAATTTTTTTTTGGAGGCATTATAGAACCCAATACTGATAAAAATTCTAAAATATGCCCTTGGAATCACTTCAAATTGCTTTTTCAAACAAACATTATGCAATTTTAAAAACCAAATACACACATTTTTCTTGCTTTTGAGAAGCCCGATATTGAAACTTAATTATTTATGTGATTTCAGATCCTTAATAACTAAAATTTGGCACTGAGGTAGCCCTCTTGATTCTCTTTCTAATGCCACAGGTTTTACCTGATTTGGATTCTTGAAGACAAAGTTATGCCCAATCTCCTATGATGACCTAATTATGGACTGGTTCAGTAGAGCGAACTTGTACGACTTGCCACGTGTCACTGTTTCCTCCTTCAGCTCTAGAATTGATAGAAAGGAAACCAAAGTCTATGTACTTGTGGACCCTTTTTATGGAATTCCAATCTAATTCTCAGAGAGAGAGTTATGAAGATTTTCCCACGATCACCTCTTTGAGATAAAATTTGAGAGCCTGAAAAAGACCTAGCTTCCACAGATCATATCTCAGAAAATAATGCAAACAAAGCTCTGCAATTTTTTGATGATATTCCTCGGGATTTTTTCTCCGTGCCCTAAAAAATTTAGCTTTTGAACCTTTGTAAAAAAACATTTATAGGGAAAATTCCACGATGACCAGTTTAAGTTAAATTCTGGAGCCTCCAAAAAGGCCTAACTTCCACAGATCATATCTCCGAAACTATTGTGAACCAAGATCTGAAATTTTTTGAACATGTTCCTCATGATTTCAGCTTTGCACTCTAAAAATTTCAGCTTATAAAGCTTTGCAAAAAAAAAAAAAGTTATAGCGAAAATTCCACGATGCCCTGTTTGGTGCAGCGAAACCCTAGAATCCAAAGGCTCTGATAACAAATGTTGTGAAACCAGCTCCAAAAATAGAAGAAAAGAGATATCAACGCCTTAAAAATAAGTCACTTTGAGGGGGAAACCTCTAATACATTACATAAATGAACAATTCTTGGATGATACAAATAAAAAAACCTCCTTTCTATATATAGGAGTCCATGGGGCGACAATGTAATCCTAGCCGACCTAACAATAATATGTAAGGGCACAATAATAACAATATGGGGGTTACAGGGGTACAACAATAACAATAAAGGGGGCTATACTAACATAATAAGGGACTACACTATTAATATAGGGACTTAGAAAAATGGTGATAAATGGTACATACAGTTAACTGGGGGAAATTTTGCTACTTTTGGAGAGTTGGCTACCATGTTCTTAAATCATTTTCAGTTACCAGTTCATTATGATGTCGGGAGTGATCTCCTGGACAATTTTTAGTAGGACAAGGTAACTCACATTTCTGACCATATTCAGGAATGACGAAGAAGGAAGAGGCTCATTAAAGCCAAAATCCCGAATGAATTCCTTCTTGAATGGTTTTTGAAATCCTTATAGCCAGATATTTATAAGGATGTATCCCTTTCAGGGGTACTTTCTAAAGAGCATGCTATTTTTAGGGCTAAGCAGCTAGAACTGATTTATTCATATTCTAGAGCCCTTAATAAAATTTTGTTAGATGCTCCTCACTCCAAATTGGACTTAGCCAAAACTGAACCTGGTCCTCTTGGTGATGGGCTTATCGGTTCGATTGATAGTGGTACGACTAACCTAATAAGTCAATTGCAGAAATTTTCTATACAATTTGCTTCTTCTACTCAGGTTGTGCCTTTAGTGTCAACTCATTCCCAATCCTTGGCAATTAATGTTGTTCAAACTTCTAATGCCAAAGGAAATAAACAATCTGATGGGAATAATAAATGAAGGAATAACAAGAAAAAGGCAAGGATGGGAAGGGGAATGCGAACAAATTCAACGATCATGTTGGAGAGGGTAAAAAGGATAATAAACAGAAAGTGAAGTTTGCATGCAAATTGTGCACTAGAGACCATCTTACGCACCTTTGCCCTAAAATTCAAGACGCGCAACACTTGTTAGCCCAACAAGGTTCTTCTAGTTCCCAAGCTTTGCTGACAAACACTTTTCCCCAAGGGCAGCAATTACTTACTGTCGTGAATCCAAATACTGGGGCTCCCTCTGGGGGGTAGCCAGGAAGGGGAAAATACATCAAACATATACATGATGAGTGCTCATGCAAATATCTCTACATGATCTCGTGACTATGGTGAAGCTGAGTCTTTGAAAGCTAAGGGTGCTCCTGATAGTATTGAGCCACTTCATATTATGAGGCCAAATGTTGAGCCTATACTTCAGATGTCGAAAGGGTCTTTGAAGCATACGACGATTAATCCTAATGCCAAGGCTACCCAGAACTACTCAATTGTAGAATATCTGGCTCAAATTCCTTATGTCATATTTGCGTTAGAGGTGCTCGAGTCTTGTCCTGATCAGCGGAGTGATTTGCTCACTGCTATTGGGGCTGTCGATCCAAAGAAGTATCTGATGATCACATTTGACATGTCGAATTTTAAAAAGATACTTCCTCATCATATGGCTTTCGATATTAGGTCAACTTATCAAAAATTTAATATCTTTTAAATAGTTGTTGATGAGGACGCTTCCACGTTTGTAATGTCTCCAGCATGCTCTAATGGTATTGGATCTCCCGCAGTTGTTCCTTCATCCACTCTTCTGACTATGTTTGATGGTCATTCTCACAGGCCATATGTTATTGTTCCATATTTTCCCATATGTGTTGGGGGAAAAACTGTTAATATCGAAGTTGAGATAGTTGATGCAAGCTTAGACTATAACCTTCTGTTGGGGAAAAATTGGATCTATGAGATGGATGCTATAGCATCCTCATTATTTCATATTGTTTGTTTCCCTCCTGAAGGGAGAATTGTCACAGTTGACCAATTGGATTGTTCTCCTGTAGATCCAAATACATCTTCTGGATCAACCATTCTTTTGGTGAAGGATACCAAGCCACCTGTTGAGAATCTAGGGGTTGGAATGTACACTTCCTTGATGGCTAATTTTGATCTCCCATCTCCGTTGGTTCATATCAATGCTATTTCATCCTCCAAGGTTCCTACTCAGAGAAAGTTCCTTAGAACTCATTATTTTTTGGACCCTTGGACCTTAACTTCTCCTACCTCCACATTAGAAGAAGGTCAAGTGGGTGGAATGGCATTTCCTATGTCTGCAACTGAGATTACTTATATCTCTATTGTTGACTTTTCAGACTCCATTCTAGTTTCTCTTTCACCAGAGGAATTGGATGGAGATGTGGATCCAGCTTGGACTCTCAGTTCATCTTCGGCTCAGGATTGCCTTGATACCACTCTTCCATCTAAAGAGGCCATCCTTGAAGTAATCACTGGTGTAGAGAGACCGTGGGATGATTTGCATCATCGGTATTAATTTATACCAGACTTGCATGGAGTTGAATCAAGTTTTCCTAGCCCTCAGTCTTCTGGTCTTGTTCACCCAGTCCTAAACCCTTTAGCACCAACACAAGTTTTTGTTGAAGGGAACATGGTTTTTATTTCTCCTACTATCCCGGTGAACATCTCCAGAGTTCCCAACATCATAGAGAATGTCTTAATTGGAGCTGACTGTTCCCCTGAAGAGATTCAGACTTGCACCAATCTCTTTCGAGAGTTTCGAGATATGTTTTCTTGGTCTTATGAGGAAATTCCTGGTATAGATCAATCTATTTTCTAGCATGAGATCAAGGTATATGAAAATTCTAAGCCTATTAGGAAAAATATTTGTTCATTCAACCCTAGGAAGGCAACAAATATAAAAGCTAAGGTCAAGAAGTTGCTTAAGGTTGGGTTCATTTACCATGTTCCTTTAACTGAGTGGGTTTCAAATCCAGTTCCTGTCGACAAGAAACAAGGAACGATTCGAGTTTGCATTGATTTCCAGGACCTAAATAAAGCATGTCCTAAAGATAACTACCCCACACCATTTATAGATTAGATTATCGATGAGTGTGCGGGGAATGATATTTTTTCCTTCATGGACGGTTTCTCTGGATATAATCAAATTACTATCCGTCCTGAAGATCAGCATAAGACTACATTTATTTGTCCCTGGGGTAACTTTGCTTACAAAAAAATTCATTTTGGCCTTAAAAATGCTGGAGCTAATTTTCAGTAGGCCATGTCTTATTCCTTCCACGAAATCAAACATATTATCGAGGTATATTTAGATGATCTAGATACTTGTTTTTGCAAGATAATTGATCATCCTTCTCACCTCTTTCAAGTTTTTGAACGAGGTTGATATTAAAAAATTTGGTTGAATGAAAACTATTATGTTTCCGCCATTACATCTAGTCGGTTGTTGGGATTAATCGTGTCTACATAAGGGATTCGGGTAGATCCCTTCAAGGTTGAGGAAATACTTCAGTTGAATCCCCCGTCTTCAATTCGTCAACTTCAAAGTCTGCAAGGAAAAGCTAATTTCCTGCGAAGATTCATCGTAAATTATGCCGAGATTACAAAGGGATTTATGAGATTATTAAAGAAAGGATTTCCATTCTTTTGGGATGGATTTTCTCAATGCTCATTCGATGCTTTGAAAAAAGCATTGACCTCTGCTCCTTTACTGAGTCCACCCGATTATAGAAGGGATTTCCTCTTGTATCTCACGGTAGCAAAATCTACCATTGGTATGGTTCTAGTTCAGGAAGATGATGCTCTTTTCGAACATGTTATATACTACCTTAGTCGAGGCATGGTAGGTCCTGAACTTCGGTATTCTCTGATAGAGAAACTTGCTTTAGGAGTTTTCCATGCTGTGTAGTAGCTCAGACATTAAATTCTCCTTCGCAAAACTTATGTTTTGGCAGCAGTCAACCCATTTCAGTTTTTTCTTAGTAGGCGAATGATTGTGGGAAAATACAATTGATGGATTGTGATTTTGTAGGAATTTTTCCTTGAGTTTATGTCTGCAAAGTCCAAGAAATCATTAGTTTTTGCATAATTGATTTCTGCATTTCTCTGTGGAGAAGAGATCTTTTATGAAAAATCATTTCCTAATGAACATATTTTTTTAATTTCTTCACAGGATCCTTGGTATGGACATCTCATAGTTTATCTCTAGACTGTGAAGTTTCCCTAAAATTTTTCGAAAGATGAGCGCTGAAAGTTACGTCACTTAGCCAAAATTTATTTGATTCTTGGTGACACTTTATATCGTCATGGAGTTGATTTGATCCTTAGACGCTGCTTAACTCTCGAATAAGTTGAGGTTGTGTTGAACGATAGCCACAATGGAGCTTGTGGTGGCCATTTATCTAGGATTGCTACAACCCAAAAATTCTTACGTGGAGGATAATTTTGGCCTTCACTTTTCAAATATTGTATGGAATCAGTCAAAATGTGTCATCCATGTCAGGTTTATACTCGAAAGATGCGCGCTCATCCAGATCTTCTCTTTCCTGTCGTTACTTTTAGACCCTTTACAAAGTGAGGTATTGATTATACTACTTATAACCCGCCTTCAGCTAAAGGTCACAAGTTCATTATTGTAGTTGTAGATTACTTCACCATGTGGGTTGAGGCTATTCCTAATTTTGGGAATGACGGTGAGACAACAGCTCTATTCCTCTTCAATCAAGTCATTTCTTTCTTTGGTATTCCCAAAGAGATTGTCACTGACCATGGCAGTCACTTTCAGAACAACATGATGATTGAATTGGCTTTGAAATTAGGTTTCCGGTAGGAGCATTCATCTCCTTATTATCCTCTCGCCAATGGGAAAGTTGAAGCCATGAACAAATCCTTGAAGAAAATTCTTCAACAGATGATTAATAAGGCCAAATCCAATTGGAATCTTATGTTATATCTTGCACTTTGGGCATACCGGATGTCAGTCAAAACTGCAACTAGTTTTATTCCATTTCAACTAGCTTATGGGTTGGAATCTATATTTCCTATTGAATTCAAAATTCCTTCTCTTAAGTTAGCCATTGAGCTTCTTCCTGACACTTCCAACCTTAAAGAATGTCTTCTTCATCTGGAACATATCGATGAGCAGCATCGATATGCGGCTACGATGAATGAAGCACATAAGAAATGGGTAAAGGTTTAGTACGATAAGGTGGTCAAACCTAGGGTTTTCTATCAAGTTGACCTTGTCTTATTTTATGCCCAAGAGAAGGATGCCTTGGGTGCAGGCAAGTTTAAATCTATGTGGTATGACCCCTTTATCAATTAAAAAGTCCTGAAGAAAGGAGCTTATGCCTTGATTTATTTTGATGGAAATGAGTTGGCGAAGCCCAGAAATGGGCTCTATTTGAAAAAGTATTATGCCTAGGCTTTGGCCTAGCATCTTGCTTTGTTGTATATATTTTGTTTTTTTGTACATATCTGAGTTTTCAATTTTTGGTGTGATTTTGATGAATTTGATCTACTTTGGCAGGTAATATTGGATGACATGAGTCACTTTGAACAATGTTACTGATGAAACGGGAACTATTACCTCAAAATGGGAACTCTAGCCCAAAAGACTGAAAAAACATGAAAAAACGCCCCAAAAATAAAAAGTGTGTATTCCAGATTGCAATTATTTTTTTTCAAGGTCAAATTTCACCTTTTATAAAATTATGCTAAAAACGAAATTGTTTCTTGAAAAAATGATTGAAAAAACACCCTCAAAACAAAACGAGTTGATGCTGGAATAACAAAAAGAACATTGTCACACTTTTGACACATTGTAACAATGGAATTAAAGACAACATATTAGGACATTGAAAAATCGTAAAATTCTAAATTTTTTGATAGATGATGTTAAATATAAACAAAATCATGTCTGAAGGGCTTATCATTTTGAACAATTTTTATCCATGTTGTTAAACACAAAATATCTTGACTCTAAACAACCCTAAAATTGTAATTATTTTCAACCATAACATTAAAGATAAAATTTCACAGCGCATAAAAACCTTAATGAGAAGTTGTAAATCTCAAGTTTTTAAATCTTAAGTTTTCAAGATACTTGAACCATGAAATTATGGAGAAATTACATGACTTAAACAATTTTTAAAAATGAACAAGTAGATGAAAAATTTATTATTCATATATTTGTTTGTTTATATATAAAATCATATTTTTTAGTTTTTTTTATTGTCTTTCTATATTTTAAATTATAATTGTTTTAGTTTTACGAAAATAAAAATAAAAAATAAAAATATTCTTATATATGTTTGTTTATATTTTAAATTTGTTTTTTTATTGTTTTTTTTATATTTTAAATAATAACTATTTTAATATAAAAAAAATTAAAATTAAAAAATATTTTTTTTTATATTTGTTTGTTTGTTTTTAAAAATTATTTTTTAATTTGTTTTTATTGTTTTTTTATATTTTAAAATTTTAATTAAATAGTTTTTTTTCTTTTTTTTAAAACAATACATTTTTTTTTATTACAATAGTTTCTGTTTAATATATATAGATATATATATATATATATATATATATATATATATATATATATATATATATATATATATATATATATATATATATATTAAATAGTTTGTGTTAAAAAATAATAATAATAATAATTTGCCGCCTGCCAAGGGCTGGAGGCAGGCTAGGTGTTGGGAAAAATACTGAGAGGGGGGATGAAGCAGTATTTAGTGTTTATAAAATAAATTCAACTTTTTCTTTGACCAGATTTCCATACGCGGTTTTTATGAACTGAACTAGCATATGTACGCGGAAATATAGAAGGAAACTAGCGTATACTGATTTACGTTTCAGATTTAGAGAATTTCTCAAGAACATTATTTTTAAACAGATTTATCAGTTATAAATAAGGCTAGATAATCAGAAGTTATGAGCAGTAATCAATAGTATAAAGAATCCCACACATGAACACCAATATTTAAGGTGGAAACCCAATTCGGGAGAAAACCACTGCTGTTGTCATCTCTGTCTTCAATCTTTATTATATAGAAAACCTTTTACAACATTGTAATGATGCAGACTTATACCATTACACAGGATTCTACCTGCAGAAGGTTGCAACCTTCTCTCCTTTTCCAACTGCAACTGGAAGGGAGCTCCAACCCCCTGATCTCGTTTACCAGCCTCTCCTGGAAGGGAGCTTCAACCCCCTGATTTCAACACCAGCTTCTACTGGCAGAAAGCTTCCACTTTCATACTGAAGGCTTCAACCCTCAGATCCACTACAGACCACGTTTCATCAATTTTCATACTGGATCTAAACAGCTTCAACACAACCCTTTATCAACAATCATAATCTTTGGCCAACACTTCAATTAGAATAGTGAAAACACAGTGACCAAAACTTCAAAGATAAGACATACTTCAGAATAAATATGTAGATACAAATGCAACCCTAAACAGTCATTGATTCAATTAGCATACGCTACTTTTCTTTACTGAAGTCGTGTACATACGCGCTTTCCTGCACATAAACCCGCGTATCCTTCTATGTATTTTATTCTTCAGAAAATCCTAACTGCCATACGCGCTTTTCATGAAGCGAACCCGTGTATATACGCGCTTTTGTTGAAACCAACTAGCATATAGATCTGTAAAAAGTAAATTTTGAAGAACAGACCAAATCTATAAAACTTACCCAGATTTATTCATTTTATTCATGATACTTGTGCCAGTTCTTCATCATTAGTTCAGCAGGTCATTCTGGAGATTCATCATCATCAGATCTAGAGATCTTGAACCATCATTATATCCATGGGTGCATCATAGATTCAGATCTATCAATTAAGAACAGAGTTCATCCATGCAGATATTCCTTAGAGAAATTTATTCATTAACAACCCTTACACATGCACACCTTGCACAACGATCCTCTTCTCCTTATATAGTTTTAGCCTTTATCAATACCATGAGTCAAAACCACTTAACCGCTGATGATATTCCTAGATGGGATCAAATAGATAATCCAACGCTCAATACTGTGAGCCAATACCATGGTCATGTCCCCTGGTTTTGTAAATTTAGAGCACAAATAGGCATACGCTACTTGGTATGTACTTTTACGGGTACATACACTACTTTGCCTTTACAAACCCGCATATGATTTGTGACATATCTTATTTATCATTTCTCTGGCACTTACTGGAATTATTTTCTCTGTCACATCTGAACTAATCTATAGCTACATCATCCTTACATACTTAACACATAGGTTTCTTATCATAGGAAACTCATCAAATAGGTTTCCATTAAGGACAACTTCATCAAGTAGGTTGCCATTAAGGACAACACATTGCATCATATTTCCAACACTAGGCAGCCCTCAATGGTAGTGCCCGGCTGGCCTCTGGCCCCCCAGCTAGGGGTGATTCTCGAAATCACCCTCTGCCTAGTTAGGGGTGATTCTCGGAATTTCCCTCCAGAGGTGATTCTCAGAATCACCCTCCGCCTAGCAAGGGGTCAGAGGCAGGGCAGACGGTGCCATCTAGGGCTATCCAGCCTGCCTCTGGCCCTCGACTGGGTGGAGGCAGGCTGGGCAGCCCGCGATGGCACCACCCAGCTGGCCTTCGGCCCCCGGTTGGGCAGAGGGAGATTCTTGGAATCACCCTCCACCCAGCCGGGTGCTGGAGGCCAGTCAGGCAGCACCATCGAGAGCTGCCCAGCCTACCTCCGGCCCCTGGCTAGGTGGAGGGTGATTTTGAAAATCACCCTCCACCTAGCCACGAGTTAGAGGCAGGCTGGGCAGCCCTCGATGGTGCTACCTGACCTGCCTCTGGCCCTCGGCTAGGCGAAGGCCGATTCTGAGAATCACCCCCAGTTGGGTGGAGGGCGATTCTTGGAATCACCCTCTCCCCAGCAGGGGGTGATTCTCGGAATCGTCCTATGCCCAGTCGGGGGTGATTCTTGGAATTGCCCTTCGCCCAGCCGGGGGTGATGCTTGGAATCGCCCTCTGCCTAGCCGAGGGCTGAAGGCAGACCAAGCGGCGCCGTTGAGGGATGCCCAACCTGCCTCCGACCTGTGGCTAGGTGGAGGGTGATTCTTGAAATCTCCATCCGCCTAACCAGGGGCCGGAGGCAGGCTCGGCAGCCCTCGATGGTGCTGCCCGGCTAGCCTCTGGCCCCTGGCTGAGCGGAGGGTGATTCCATTAATCTCCATCCACCTAGCCAGGGACCAGAGGCTAGTCAGGTGGCACCATCAAGGGTTTCCTAACCTGCCTCCGCCTAGTTGGGGACCAGAGGCAAGCTGGGAAGCCCTCGACGATGCTGCCCGGCTTGCGTCCGACCCCCAGCTGGGCGGAGGGTAATTCCGAGAATCATCCCCGGCTTGGCGGAGGGAGATTCTGATAATCACTCCTAGCTGGGTATAGGGAAATTCTGAGAATTTCCCTGGCTAGGCAGAGGCTTGCCAGGTGGCGTCATCGAGGGCGGGCGATTCTCAGAATTTCCCCTCGCCCAGCCGGGGGCCGAGCGATGCTGTCAAATGAAGGAGATTGGGTTTTGGATCTGTTTTCAGGTTCAGGTAAGTTTTATTATACAAATTTAAATTTAAATATTTTATTTTTTACTTTTTATGTCTTTATACTAATTTTCTTGCTTATTTCTTTTGTATTTGATGATTAGGTACAACACTAGCATGTTGCCTACCAAAAGGAAGGAATTGCATTTCCATTGAGAAAGACCCAGTGCAATGCAAATTTATTCAACAAATAATTAACGCTCTTGAAATCCTTCCAGATGCGAAACAAGAAGTTGGTTTGAGGAAAGAGGATTTTTATGAATCACGTGTGGCAAAAAAAGCAAAGGAACCTCAACCACCATTATATGGAATGATTGGAAAGGGACACTTTGGAAGATTTGCAGACATGTAAGATCCATTAGAAGATGACAAAGACCAAAATGAAGTAGAGAATGTTGAGGAAGAAGCCATCAATGATGTTCTAGATGATGTTGAACATGTATTAGTTGATATTGTTGAGGATCTTTAAGTTATGCTTGCAAATAAAGCACATTTTTGAGATCTATTAATCAGTTTTACTTGTAATGTTTAGAATTTGATATTTTATGAGAATAATCCTTTTTTTTTTCAAAAAACATGTGATTACTATTATTTTTTGACATAAAATTCAATAAAAATGCTATTTTCTTAAGTTTTTTTGTTAAGATTTTCCCAAAAATTAATTTATTTAACATGTTTTTTTCAACGAAAAGTCTCTAAAAGTGTATTTTTTGCATTCTATTTGTATTGAAAATTTGTATTTTTTTGTCATATCATTCAAAATATTGGGTTTTTAGCGACAATTATTTGATGTGCATTGAAAAATTAATTAGCAATACATAAACTTGCAGAAAATATAAACTTTATAATATTGACCCTTTTTTCATTTTTTATCTATGTGAAAAGTGAAGATATCATTACAAAATTTTATTTAAAAAAATTATTTTTTTCTTTTTAAAACACAAGTACGTAAATGCACTTAAAAATAAACATCTCACGGAATAAGAAGACATTAGAAAATGTATAGTTTCAAAATCAATCCTCTAAAAAAACATTGGTGATGATACACCACCCCTATTCAAAATTGACATAAAAATCATCACAGAAAAAAATAAAAAAATAAAAAAATAAAATTAAAGTGCCAAAAACATGCTAAAAGAAAAAAAAATTTGCATCACCACTTTTCAAAATCGAGTGTTTTTCTTACTATGTCAAAAAGTAGGTACCAGTGCAGTTACTTATTTCATCGGTAATAGTATTTTTAGTTTCATCGATGGTGCTAGTAGACATACCCTGAACATGGCTTCCGTGGCTTGGATACTTCATTATCCATCCAGTCAGTTGTTGGTTTCAAAATGTGTCTGCATTGGTCCCGCTTCGAATAACATAGCAGAATACACTAGAGTGGTTAACTTGCTCTCAGAGGCAATATCTTTGGGTGTTGATTCGTTAGTAGTTTTCTTAGATTCACAGCTGGTGGTTTCACAGTTGAACAACACATATCGTGTCTGAGACCCATTTTTAAATCAATTGTTTTTTAGGGTATGTTTATTACAATGATCATCTCAATTTATAACATTCGTTCATATTCCTCAAGCTGACAATTGGATGGCAGACTTATTGGCTAATCAAGCGATTGATTGGCATATTAATCATTCAATACTTTAAAAAATATATATCAAATATATAATTAATTTATCATACATTTGATTCATCACATCATATAAATTGCTGTGTGTATATATATATATATATATATATATATATATATTAGAGTGCTCAAAAATATACAAAATCTGGGCCATCATGTCCTACAAAATTGGGACTTATGCCTGATCGTGTCTATCATTAAAAAATATTATAGTCATCCGATCATATCTTTAAATCTACTCCTGAGGTCCCTACCCAACATTTGTGTTCCTATAGAACACAATGGCAGTCGCTACACGGCAGAATAACTCCACCTAGTCTCATGGTACTCCTACCAACCATCTTTGGATAGCCTCCGGTAGGTCCTCAATAGCGGCCATAGGCACTAGGCGAGTCATACTCTCCAAGTTCCTCTATACTGCATGGAGTGTCTTGCTAAGGTCTTGAACATTTGCCTCACCTTTACGACGCTTGTGCCTTGGGGACCTCTCTGGTCTGACTGGTCCCATTTCTGCATCATGATCATCATAATTTTGTAAGTTATTAAGTCTGATAAAAAAAAAAATCATTTTCATACTTTGAAAAAATCATAAAAATTAGATAATCAAAAATAAAAAAATGCAATCTCATCGATTGTGCCGCATGAAGCACCCGGTGGCAGGACTAGATCTGGATTTGCATGAAAGTCCATTCCAGCATAGGGATAATATTCCACTGTGATGACTTGTTCTTCCCACCATTGGAAGAACTCATCATCCCAAGTGGTCCAGGGAACTTTACTTCCCCCTAATCTCTTCATCAGATCTGCCTATCGGGCTATTCTTGGATCTCTTAGGTTGCTGATAGTTGGGATGAACTTGGGCCGAAGCCCTGGGAACCTCTCGAAGAAGAATGTCAGCAAGAGTGTACCATACCCAAAATGTTTAATCCTTGCTTTCCAGATTGAAGTAAAATTTTTTTTCATATTGCTTAGCAAGGCTGTGCACCAATCAAAGAGATGAATCGGGCATTCCACTACTATGCTCATTTGTGTCCACGAAGCCTGATGCAGAGAGGTAGAGCTTGCTACTCTGCCAATGGTAAAGAGAAGGATATTCATGTATAAATCCTTCATATCTCTGATTGGAATATGTGTTCCTACCTTTTTTGCAACCTCTACGCAATAGACTTGTACATAATCTTCCACGGTACGCCCTCCCACAGAATTTTTGTGCAAGTTTACTGGGTCTCCCCTTCGACAGAGTCCAGTAATGAAATATATATCTTTCACTTATATGCATAGTGGCATCTGATCAATCATGAAACAATATTCTTTCGGCTCCCAATGATCAACCAAAATTTGAAGCAAACGAACATTACTTTTCATATTGGGCATTTTGAAAAGTTTGAGCAATCCGCAATTCCGGAGGATATCTAAGGAAGTTTGATCCTCCATCACTTCATTTTCAATTGCACTATGCTCACGCTCTCTCCAACTAATGGACATGCTAGGAAAAATCATTAAATGATTGATTAGGTTCAAGTTTTAAATTTTCGCTCTGTGCATATGCAACCTTGCTTGTACACAGTTGCGTATGATACGTAGGTCCATCCACATGAACCCACATATGCGCAAAGGGTTTCAACAAAAAATATATCTTCTATGGTCAAATTTCCAAATTTTTTCCTTAAACAGGAACGAAATTGATGAAAAAGATGAGTTTAGAGCTTACTTGACTGATTTGACGCGATTTAATGGCTGATTGCTCCGTATTTGAGAAGAGGAATTTTTTCCCCAAAGCTCCTTCTCCACTTCTGCAATGTGAAAATGATCAAAATGTGATTCAAATGGTGTATTTATGCCCAGAATTTGAAAATTTTTGCAAATTTTATTTGTGCTTATTTTTTGAATTTGACTAAGGCTATATAGCCGTTTGGCTTGTAAGTGTTGGGAAAAGGTATTTTTCAGGTACATGTTGCTGAATTCGAGATTTTTCTAGTTTTTTCTTCGGATCCATGACCGCTGACCTGTCATGGTAGGTATTTGGTTTTTGACCTGCCATATAGGTTAGGGAGTTCACTTTTTGTTTCATCTTTGCATACTAGCCTCCGTTCTGATCACTTGCCATAGGGTCGATCCCATCATATCATGAGTACTTAACCCATTTCACTTGCCGATTTTTTAATCATGACTTGGTGGTAGAGCCTTCCTTTACGTGGGCTTCCTAGTGTTATAGCATCATTTTTCACCCTCAGGTGATTCATGATTGTCTTTATGGCTTTGGGCACCCATTCCCACAGACTTGAACAAAATTCATAAAAAACAGTGTTAAATTTCCCATACGTGGATATGCCCAGACTTTTCCACGTGTATACGTGAGTCCACATGTACTTTTCCACGTATGACATTAAAATCATTAAAAATATATATAAAAATTCCTTATTTTCGGGCTGGGTTGATGGTTACTCTGGTAGTTCAACCACCCCAGCACGTGGCCAACTGTTTCCAACTGATTGAAACTACTTTGAGGGAGTATAAAAGCCCCTCATGTGCATGGCCTAAGGGAGAGAGAAATTTTATAGACATTATACTTTGTTGGAATCCCAATTCAAGTCTGAATTCCCGTGCCTCCTGCACTTTCCCAGATTTATACAGGAAACCCTTGTTTCCTGGAGATGTTCATCCATTTATATGCCATATCGAGTGCACAAGTCTTGAAAGTATCTAGCGAGGCAAGGGCGAGACGGATCTGGACGACGGCCTGTTCGAAGATCGTGGAAGGATTCAGGTGATCTCTCCACTTTTACTACTGTACATGCTGTTCATAAAAATGAAGAACCATCTTGTTCCTGAACTTGTGTGTTAATATCTATTTGCATATGTGAAAAGATTGATCATTAAGCATTTACTATGGTTTATGTAATGTTTCACATGGATTACACTAATGTTTAGGAGAAATATATGCTGTAAAACTAGGTTTCCGTGCACGTTCTTTCTTGTTTTCCAGGTTGAAGGAGGAAGAAGGGTTGCTGGGGGTTTGGACCCCGCGGGATCTACATCGAACGTAGGACTACAGGTGAGTTCTACTATCGTTGTTTTCTAGTTTTTAGCATTCAAGTGTGGTTGTGTGTGAGTCCTTCTTAATAGCATGCCCTGCTCTGTGGAGGTTTTGACCCAACAAACCTCTAGGGTGTTTTTCCCCGAAACACCTAGTTAGTCCCTTGCTAGCATTTGTCACCCATGCTGCAATTTATGTAGGCTCGGGAGTCCTCTTTAGTCCTGCGATGCCTTATACGTTGAAGCTTCATTCTTATCCTTCTCCGTTATCATTTTTCTAACAATTTACCTTAGAGGCTCCCTTATGTTGTCAAGTTGTATTACTGCATTGCATATTGACTACTTGTTTATCTTGGCCTTTAGCCGACTTCATTTGGACTCATGTTTAAGACATATTATGACCATGTCTTTCTGTACAATTTAACCATGCAATCACTTAGATTTTGAGACTTGACACCTTTACCCATGGATGGAACATTCCTTTGAGTGTCATTTAGCAGTTTTCACCACCTTGCATTGAGCATAGGATTGTTCCTATCCCAGGAACTGGTGCATCTGTTTTACAACAATCATTCGATCCACTGTACTATAGCATTATTTTAGTCTTTTTCATGCTTTAAATATGAAAAGCGACAAAAAAATTAAATATTTTAAAAAGAGTGGGAATGGGATGTTACTTCCATATTTGATGGCAGCTACAGTGTCAGTTGTGTCTCCCTTGAACAAAGCACAAAAAATCTAAGTCTTTTCTCCGTTTTGGATGGAGTCAGTTCTCTCGGGTTGGTTATCTCTTCCAATCATATGTAGGGTTTATTTATGACTCCTACATGACAAACTTATACAAAGTTATTATTTGCTGCCATCGTCAAACGCGAGTCGTGTTTTTTCTCAAGGGAAGTTAACCTGAGTCGGCCTTTTTGCAGTGTCTCTTGACTCATTTTTCAGTTGACCTTCCCCGGTCTTGTCAGTATCTTTTTCTATTGCATCAGATATTTGGTCCTTTCCACGTGCTGTTTTGAGAAGGTCTCCATTGACTTCTTGTTGGCGAGTTTGTCTCTTATCGAATACGACATATTTCTTTGAGAGTAAACCTAGAGCCACACCCTGGTCCTATTTACATCATTGATAGGTGACCTTGTGCTCAACATTTGATCATCATCATGGGTCTTTGACTGAGTGGTTTCCCTTGTGTTCATCTTCAGCTTAAATTTCACACCTCGAATTTGTGCAGTACCTTGATTTCCATTTGACCCTATCGGTGGATATCTTGCCTCTTTATGAAATTTCATTATTGGTTGGTTCAGAGGGTTTATTCTATGCGCTAGCTTCATCTTGTGCATGCCAGAAATGTACTTTGGGTTGGTTACTTCACTTTACTTCGTCTGATTCCTTCCAAAGCTTGGCCTGCGGGTTACACTCACGCTAGATTGATGTGGGATGCCCTAATTCCTTCTTTCCAGCAGATATTTTCCCATTAACTCTGACTCATTTCTCTGGGAATAAGGTCTAGAGTCCTTTTGTCAGTACCTTAGGGTTTGCCATCATCAGTGGCAGAATCTTCACTATCGGCAGTGAGGATACATCATTGCCTCCTGATCGATATATTATTTCGAGTGTTCAACTTCAACTCATTCATTCGCACTTGCTAGATTGTATTGGGGCACCTTGACACTAATTATCATTATCGGTGGGTTGTCTCGTGTTTGTTAATGATATACATCAATGACCGATAACCAAACAATTTCTCACATGGTCGACTTCAGCTCATTTATTCCCATTTCGTAGAATTGTGCCATGGTGATCGGTGAAGACCTTGGGTTTGCATCAACATTCTTTGGTTCACTTTGACAACTCCTTCAGTTTTCTACCAGTGACACCTTACACCCTTATATGTTGCAGTTTCATCACAACATCATCTTATATGTTGGCTCCCGAGTTGCGTGTTGTACCATTTATTCCACCACTTATGATTTGGTACTTGGATATTTAGTTGTGACTTTTTGTGAGCATATATCTATTGTGGCATCATTGATCAGTCTTCTATATATGATACTTGGAACTGATTTTGACTTTTACTTCTAGGCAGTGATCAAATGATTCACTATGTACTTTACATTTTAGCTATACTTGTATACATATTGGATTCGCTCTATACTTCATATGTGGACATGTTTTTCTTTCACTGAGCATGGGTATGCCTGCCTTAGACATGAGCTATCTTTCTAATCTCTCTCACTAGTTTTTTGGTAGGCTGAAATATGGCAATGTCCTCTCTAGTCCTCCTAAGGTTCTTTCTATGCACATAATACATTTCAGCCATCATGTACACCTTCTAACCTCATATATTAGGGGGAATATGTTATAGCATCATTTATCACCATCATATACTTGATGACATATTCATTGGCCTTGGGCAACCCTTCCCTTCAGACTTGGAAATATTTCTCAAAAAATAGTTTCTTAAAACCCATACGCGACTTTGTCTAGAATTTTCCGCATATACATGCGAGTCCATACATAGAGAACCACATATGCCATTTTAAACATTAAAAAATATATAATTTCCCTATTTTAGAGGCGGGTTTTACGGTTGTTCCAATAACTTAACCACACCAGCGCATGGCTTAATTGTTCCCAACTGCAAAAACTAATTTCAAGGAGTATAAAAGCCCGATCTAATGGGGGAAGAGAGAGAGAAATATAGATATTATACGATGTTGGAGCGCTAGCCAAGTCTGATATTTTATCTTGCCTCCTGCACTTCCTAGATATTTTCAGGAAACCCTTGTTTCCTTGAGATGTTCACTCACCCAATGTGACATCCATTGTGCACTATTCTTGGAAGAAATATTGAGATGCTGGGGCTGGACGGATCCAGAGGACGGTATGCTCGAAGGCCGTGGTAGATTTAAGGTGATCTCTCCACAATTTTTTACTGTAGATGTCAATAATAACAGAAGTGTCATCTTGTTCTTGATGTTTATGTGTCAATAATCTTTTATAGATGTGTAATGATCGTAAATTGTTCATTTTATATTGTTTTTTATGATATTATGCATGATTTTCACTAACATCTAGAACATATATATGCTCTACAACTAGGATTTGGTGTTCCTTCTTTGCTGGTTTACAGATTACGGAGCACAAAGAGTTGCAGGTGGTTCGCAACCCGCAGGATCTACTACAATCGAAGGATATCCAGGTAAGGTCTGCAACCTATATATTCTAGTTTAATGCATAGAATTTTGTTAAGTGAGTCCTTCTTGTAATGACATGCCCCTAATCTGTGAAGGTTCATCAACCCAATACCTTTAGGGTAACATTTCCTGAAACAGCCACAGGGTGAAGAGATAATTTTTTGGGATGGCCTTAAATATGATATAAAAAAGTTTGTGGCAGAATGTTTGGTTTTCCAGCAAAATAAATTTGAGACAATTAATACCCCGGGTCTTCTACAACCTTTATCCATTCCAAGTCAATGTTGGGAGGATATTTTGATGGATTTTATCACAGGTTTACCTAATTCTGAAGGAAAGAGTGTCATCATGGAGGTAGTTGATAGACTTACCAAGTATGCACACTTTTGTGCATTATCTCATCCTTTTAAAGCAAGTAAGGTTGCTATTGCATTTATGGAAACAATTCAAAATCTACATGGAAACCCAAATATTATTGTAAGTGAAAGAGATAACATTTTTACTGGAAATTTTTGGACGGAATTATTTTCTTGTTTGGCTACTCAACTGGCTTATAGATCATATTATCATCCTCAATCTGATGGTCAAACTTACATGGTGAATAAAGTCCTCAATGTGCTCCAACACTGAACCCTTTTCTTTGAGATTTTTCAATTGGCTAAAGAAGGTGTTGCTCTTTGTATCCTGATCATGTTATATCATTTCCTCCATAAAAATTGACTAATTTACAATTTTTTGACGGGAGAAATGACATCGATACCATACAAATGTATTTTGTTCTAAATATAAAGTTGCAAGGCGTAGCTTTTGTGTGTTTTGCACATTATTGAGATCAAAAATATTGCTTCATTTGTAGTATCCATGTTATGGGATCCTTGCCATCAACCGTCCTCATATCAATCTTTGGAATATGGTGGGTCTTCAATCCAACATTATATTTTATGAAATCATGATTAGCATATATTTTTTTCTCATAATGAGTTTCCTCTACTATCTTTTAACCATTAGGAATCGTTTATTGTATCAACTTTGTCAAAACTTCGTTCAAACCTTCTGTTATCTCTAAATTGATCATGATGGGCTGCTCCACCATATAACTTAGAGTAACTCTTTCAAACCAAATTTTGATTGAGGATTAGCCTCTTCAGCCTGAGAGGGCTCTCTCAAATTATCAAATGATTTACTCAATTAGGTCATAAAAAATATGGCTAACTCTGTGACTGTTTTTATGTATTTGATTGCAGGCAAAAAATTAATATTCAACTGCCATCGGGCTCATGAGTCAGTAAAAGGAATTCAATGACAAGCATTCCTACTTATGGAAATTGAGGCTTTTTTTGTTTCAATGATAGAAAAACATTAACATATGGGAATAATAAGTAAATTAATGCTAAAATGAATTAGAGGCATGTGTGGCATGAATTCTGAGCAATTTAACATTAGGACTACTGCAAGCAAGATAGAAAAGAAACACATAAACTCATTGAAAACATATCAAGAATATTAGGTGAAGTAGGAAATAGTCACTGTCAGTCTATTATTGATATGAAAAAATTTACAATAGTAGTTGTGTCAAAAGCATTCTCCAACCTTTTCTTATTTGATATCCTATCTATAAATAGACCCTTCTGACTTACATAGGATCTTCCCAGCTGGCTAGATCATCGAACCATGACTTTGACACCTAATCATAACTAAAACTACATTTTTGGAACATAAAAAGACACCTATCCATTTAAGACTCACTCTCCTAATAGGATTCTACTTACATTTATTTCACCCACTTCTATAATAGTGGGGAAATTACATAGATTGAGATGTGATGCTCAAATGGAATTCTCCATGACCAAGACATGAATGTACTCCACAATAATTTAGCAACAGCTGTCCTATTTTCTAGGAAAGGATTAACATTAACTAGAATTTTGTCTTCATGCTGATTTGTATGAATGGAACACATGCCAAGTAATGAATATATGCTGAGATTCCCCACTATCTTTTTGGATGCCTCCAGGTTGCTAGCTAGTCTTCCATATGCCTTTCAAACCTTTGAAAACCCTTTAAAAATACCTCATTGCAAAACATAACATCTTTACGCAGTTTTGTAGCGTGCCCATTTCTACCCTTTAACCTTTTCTTTTGGCACCTCTACTAGTCAAAAAGTGTTTGTTGGGTCAAACAAACTAAATACCATCAAAATCCCTCCTTGGACCTCCATAAAACTGATTTTAAAGAAAAAAATAAATCTTAAGAAATTTCGTAGAGAATTTCAGCCCTTAAGCCTAGAGCTCGCTACGAAACTGCCTGATATTGCTGAAACTGTAGATTTGGTAGTGTTCTTCAAAAATTCACCTTCTAAGCCAAAATTTATGTCACTTGCAAGCTATAAAATTTAAAAGAAATGTTTTAGCTCAACTTCTCAGTCCTTGGCTGCTTCATCTTCATTAACAATAGGTTGGCCTTTAGGTTCCTCTACTACTTTCATTTTCAATCCTCTCTTCTTCAGTTCATATTGAACCATTTCCATTTGGTCTTCCAACTCTTTCACCTGTCCTTTGAGCCTTTTCCTCTCATATTGTAACCACAAATTCCTTTTCTTTATGATTTTTACCACCCTCCTCAAGGGAAGGCTTCTCTTAAGCATATTTTTAGCCTTTGACAAAGTATTGTCATACTTATCCAGCTGCTCCTTCATCTCTTTCTCAAAATATTCCATTTTTTTTCTTTCCACCTTGGCTTCTTTTAATTCCATATTCACTTCAACTACCTATTTCCTGGCCTCTCTTAACTATTCTTGCAGAATTTTTACTTCAGTCTTTATTTCAACATGTTCTTTCCATTTTCTCTGTATAAAAACTTCTTCTGTTGTTGGGGATAAATGTATGATGTTCTATGGCTGCTTATCTTCATTGACCTTTTCTACTCCTTTAATTTCCATGGAATCCTTTGTGATCTGTGACATATTCATTAGCTTCCTTTGATGAAAAATGAAGCCAACATCCTCTCATGTAAAATCCAACTTCTTGACAGATTTACCTTTCTTGAATATTCTTCTATCTCCTTCAATGTCTTCTTCCTGTACAATTGGTGATTCTTCAATATCTATTGCTTGGAGGATGTCTTCCAGGTTTCCTCTGGAAAATGTCTAGCTCCTTATTACCCTCTTGCTGCTTTGTGTGCTAATTCTCTATTTTTTCTTTGCAGGTGATGGCTGAGGGATGTTAGTTTCTTGCACAAGTTCAACTTCAATTTCCATTGTTTCTACAAGATGTTGTTCTCCCTCTTTATCAATCTCTTCTATTACAGTTGAATATGGAGTAGTGTTTGGTTTTGAAACCTTATTTTGAGTCACTGCATCTACTTCATATCCAATCATAAAAATAAAGGAGGCCCAATCTCTATTTAACCTCTTCAATTCCTCCAACACTAATAATTTGATCAAACCATGGTGAAATATTGATGTTTCGTTACCCTCTGCCTTGACCTAGAATTTATCTTACATATTTCCCAAACTTCTATATAAAAAGAAAGGTAGGTCAAGTCGTTTCTTATCAACAAAATGCAGAAGGAGTCTAAAATGATAAGAATAAACCATGTGGAATCTCCCTTCATAGGTTAAGTATTTTTGGACCACCAACAACAGATTTTCATAATTCTCTTTCATAGAACCCCTAGGGATGCCATTTTTCATGTCAGATCCTCTTTGCTTCTGTTTGAGAAACTCTTCACAGCTTTTCATTTTGAATTTTATGCCTTCGAACCATTCTTCACCACCTCTCGGAATTTATGTAGCTTTGGATATGTCCTTCTATCTTGAGAGTTTGAGGAGTGGTAATTCCTGGCAATGCATTATAGGATATGGTCAAAGTCATTTATTATATCTATAGGGTTGGTTGCTGGTGTATATCCTCTTCTTTTGAAGTTTCTTGTTCATTTTATTACTCCTATTCACAATCTATGTAAAATAATTTCTTCTCAGCACACTTATGACCTTTAGTGTATTTTCTATCACAATTGTAAAAAATCCCTTTTTCTCTTTTTTCTTCCAATTTTTGTGGTTTCAACCTTGTAGGTTGTGGAAGTCTATGAGTAGCAACACTTCCATATTTATAGATGTGAGTGGTAAGCTTCCTTGTCGCCATAATTTTACATTCAATTTTTCTTGCCCACCTGAATGTCTTCTCCAATGAATCAGGTTCCCAAAGGAGAACCTTATGTTGGATGTTATCCTTTAAAGTCCCTATGAAGACATCAATCCTGTGTTCCTCTGGAATATCAGCTACCCTTATATTCAATTTTTGGAAGTCCTAAATGTGCTCCAACACTGAACCCTTTTCTTTGAGATTTTTCAATTGGCTAAAGAAGGTGTTGGTCTTTGTATCCTAATCATGTTCTATCATTTCCTCCATAAAAATTGAGTAATTTACAAATTTTTGATGGGAGAAATGACATCGATACCATACAAATGTATTTTGTTCTAAATATAAAGTTGCAAGGCGTACCTTTTGTGTGTTTTGCACATTATTGAGATCAAAAATATTGCTTCATCTGTAGTATCCATGTTTTGGGATCTTTGCCATCAAACATCCTCATATGAATCTTCGGAATATGGTGGGTCTTCAATCCAAAATTATATTTTATGAAATCATGATTAACATTTATTTTTTTCTCATAATGAGTTTCCTCTACTATATTTTAACCATTAGGAATCGTTTATTGTATCAACTTTGTCAAACCTTTGTTCAAACCTTCTGTTATCTCTAAATTGATCATGATGGGAAGCTCCACCATATAACTTAGAGTAACTCTTTCAAACCAACTTTTGATTGAGGATTAGCCTCTTCAGCCTGAGAGGGCTCTCTCAACTTATCAAATGATTTACTCAATTAGGTCATAAAAAAGATTGCTAACTCTATGAATGTCTTTGTGTATTTGATTGCAGGCAAAAAATTAATATTCAACTGCCATCAGGCTCATGAGTCAGTAAAATGAATTCAATGACAAGCATTCCTACTTATGGAAATTGAGGCTTTTTTTGTTTCAATAATAGAAAAACATTAACATATGGGAATAATAATTAAATTAATGCTAAAAGGAATTCGAGGCATGTGTGGCATGAATTCTGAGCAATTTAACATTAGGACTACTGCAAGCAAGATAGAAAAGAAACACATAAACTCATTGAAAACATATCAAGAATATTAGGTGAAGCAGGAAATAATCACTGTCAGTCTATTATTGATATCAAAAAATTTACAATAGTAGTTGTGTCAAAAGCATTCTCCAACCTTTTCTTATTTGATCTCCTATCTATAAATAGACCCTTCTGACTTACATAGGATCTTCCCAGCTGGCTAGATCATCGAACCATGACTTTGACACCTAATCATAACTAAAAACTACATTTTTGGAACATAAAAAGACACCTATCCAATTAAGACTCACTCTCCTAATAAGATTCTACTTACATTTATTTCACCCACTTCTATAATAGCGGGGAAATTACATAGATAGAGATGTGATCTTCAAATGGAATTCTCTATGACCAAGACATGAATGTACTCCACAATAATTTAGCAACAACTATCCTATTTTCTAGGAAAGGATTAACATTAACTAGAATTTTGTCTTCATGCTGATTTGTATGAATGGAACACATGCTAAGTAATGAATATCTGGTGAGATGCCCCACTATCATTTTGGATGCCTCCAGGTTGATAGCTGGTCTTCCATATGCCTTTCAAACCTTTGAAAACCCTTTAAAAATACCTCGTTGCAAAACATAACATCTTTACGCAGTTTTGTAGCGTGCCCATTTCTACCCTTTAACCTTTTCCTTTGGCACCTCTGCTAGTCAAAAAGTGTTTGTTGGGTCAAAAAAAATAAATACCATTGAACTCCCTCCTTGGACCTCCATAAAACTGATTTTAAAGAAAAAAATAAATCTTAAGAAATTTCGTAGAGAATTTCAGCCCTTAAGCCTAGAGCTCGCTACGAAACTGCCTGATATTGCTGAAACTGCAGATTTGGTAGTGTTCTTCAAAAATTCACCTTCTAAGCCAAAATTTATGTCACTTGCAAGCTATAAACTTTAAAAAAAATGTTTTAGCTCAACTTCTCAGTCCTTGGCTGCTTCATCTTCATTAACAATAGGTTGGCCTTTAGGTTCCTCTACCACTTTCATTTTTAGTCCTCTCTTCTTCAGTTCATATTGAACCATTTCCATTTGGTCTTCCAACTCTTTCACCTGTCCTTTGAGCCTTTTCCTCTCATAATGTAACCACAAAATCCTTTTCTTTATGATTTTTACCACCCTCCTCAAGGGAAGGCTTCTCTTAAGCATATTTTTAGCCTTTGACAAAGTATTGTCATACTTATCCAGCTGCTCCTTCATCTCTTTCTCAAAATATTCCATTTTTTTTCTTTCCACCTTGGCTTTTTTTAATTCCATATTCACTTCAACTACCAATTTCCTGGCCTCTCTTAACTATTCTTGCAGAATTTTCACTTCAGTCTTTCTTTCAACATGTTATTTCCCTTTTCTCTGTATAAAAACTTCTTCTGTTGTTGGGGATAAATGTATGATGTTCTATGGCTGCTTATCTTCATTGACCTTTTCTACTCCTTTACCTTCCATGGAATCCTTTCTGATCTGTGACATATTCATTAGCTTCCTTTGATGAAAAATGAAGCCAACATCCTCTCATGTAAAATCTAACTTCTTGATAGATTTACCTTTCTTGAATCTTCTTCTATCTCCTTCAATGTCTTCTTCCTGTACAATTGGTGATTCTTCAATGTCTATTGCTTGGAGGATGTCTTCCAGGTTTCTTCTGGAAAATGTCTAGCTCCTTATTACCCTCTTGCTGCTTTGTGTGCTAATTCTCTATTTTTTCTTTGCAGGTGATGGCTGAGGGATGTTAGTTTCTTGCACAAGTTCAACTTCAATTTCCATTGTTTCTACAAGATGTTGTTCTCCCTCTTTATCAATCTCTTCTATTACATTTGAATATGGGGTAGTGTTTGGTTTTGAAATCTTATTTGGAGTCACTCCATCTACTTCATATCCAGTCATAAAAATAAAAGAGGCCCAATCTCCATTTAACCTCTTCAATTCCTCCAACACTAATAATTTGATCAGACCATGGTGAAATATTGATGTTTCATTACCCTCTGCCTTGACCTAGAATTTATCTTACATCTTTCCCAAACTTCTATATAAAAAGAAAGATAGGTCAAGTGGTTTATTATCAACAAAATGCAGGAGGAGTCTAAAATGATAAGAATAAACCATGTGGAATCTCCCTTCATAGGTTAAGTATTTTTGGACCACCTACAACAATTTTTCATAATTCTCTTTCATAGAACCCCTAGGGATGCCATTTTTCATGTCAGATCCTCTTTTCTTCTGTTTGAGAAACTCTTCACAACTTTTCAATATGAATTTTATGCCTTTGAACCATTCTTCACCACCTCTGGGAATTTATGTAGCTTTGGATATGTCCTTCTATCTTGAGAGTTTGAGGAGTGGTAATTCCTAGAAATGCATTACAAGATATGGTCAAAGTCATTTATTATTTCTATAGGGTTGGTTCCTGGTGTATATCCTCTTATTTTTAAGTTTCTTGTTCATTTTCTTCCTCCTATTCACAATCTATGTAAAATAATTTCTTCTCAGCACACTTATGACCTTTAGTGTATTTTCTATCACAATTGTAAAAAAGACCTTTTTCTCTTTTTTCTTCCAATTTTTGTGGTTTCAACCTTGTAGGTTGTGGAAGTATATGAGTAGCAACACTTCCATATTTATAGATGTGAGTGGTAAGCTTCCTTGTCGCCATAATTTTACATTCAATTTTTCTTGCCCACCTGAATGCCTTCTCCAATGAATCAGGTTCCCAAAGGAGAACCTTATGTTGGATATTATCCTTTAAAGTCCCTATGAAGACATCAATCTTGTGTTCCTCTGGAATATCAGCTACCCTTATATTCAATTTTTGGAAGTCCTCAATGTGCTCCAACACTAAACCCTTTTCTTTGAGATTTTTCAATTGGCTAAAGAAGGTGGTTCTCTTTGTATCCTGATCATGTTCTATCATTTCCTCCATAAAAATTGACAAATTTACAATTTTTTGACGGGAGAAATGACATCGATACCATACAAATGTATTTTGTTCTAAATATAAAGTTGCAAGGCGTACCTTTTGTGTGTTTTGCACATTATTGAGATCAAAAATATTGCTTCATCTGTAGTATCCATGTTATGGGATCCTTTCCATCAAACACCCTCATATCAATCTTTGGAATATGGTGGGTCTTCAATCCAACATTATATTTTATGAAATCATGATTAACATTTATTTGTTTCTCATAATGAGTTTCCTCTGCTATCTTTTAACCATTAGGAATCGTTTATTGTATCAACTTTGTCAAACCTTCGTTCAAACCTTCTGTTATCTCTAAATTGATCATGATGGGCTGCTCCACCATATAACTTAGAGTAACTCTTTCAAACCAACTTTTGATTGAGGATTAGCCTCTTCAGCCTGAGAGGGCTCTCTCAACTTATCAAATGATTTACTCAATTAGGTCATAAAAAAGATGGCTAACTCTGTGACTGTCTTTGTGTATTTGATTGCAGGCAAAAAATTAATATTCAACTGCCATCGGGCTCATGAGTCGGTAAAAGGAATTCAATGACAAGCATTCCTACTTATGGAAATTGAGGCTTTTTTTGTTTCAATGATAGAAAAACATTAACATATGGGAATAATAAGTAAATTAATGCTAAAAGGAATTCGAGGCATGTGTGGCATGAATTCTGAGCAATTTAAAATTAGGACTACTGCAAGAAAGATAGAAAAGAAACACATAAACTCATTGAAAACATATCAAGAATATTAGGTGAAGCAGGAAATAGTCACTGTCAGTCTATTATTGATATGAAAAAATTTACAATAGTAGCTGTGTCAAAAGCATTCTCCAACCTTTTCTTATTTGATCTCCTATCTATAAATAGACCCTTCTGACTTACATAGGATCTTCCCAGCTGGCTAGATCATCGAACCATGACTTTGACACCTAATCATAACTAAAAACTACATTTTTGGAACATAAAAAGACACCTATCCATTTAAGAATCACTCTCCTAATAGGATTCTACTTACATTTATTTCACCCACTTCTATAATAGTGGGGAAATTACATAGATAGAGATGTGATGCTCAAATGGAATTCTCCATGACCAAGAAATGAATGTACTCCACAATAATTTAGCAACAACTGTCCTATTTTCTAGGAAAGGATTAGCATTAACTAGAATTTTGTCTTCATGCTGATTTGTATGAATGGAACACATGTCAAGTAATGAATATCTGGTGAGATGCCCCACTATCTTTTTGGATGCCTCCAGGTTGCTAGCTGGTCTTCTATATGCCTTTCAAACCTTTGAAAACCCTTTAAAAATACCTCATTGCAAATCATAACATCTTTACGCAGTTTTGTAGCGTGCCCATTTCTGCCCTTTAACCTTTTCCTTTGGCACCTATGCTAGTCAAAAAGTGTTTGTTGGGTCAAAAAAACTAAATACCATCGAACTCCCTCCTTGGACCTCCATAAAACTGATTTTAAAGAAAAAAATAAATCTTAAGAAATTTCGTAGAGAATTTCAGCCCTTAAGCCTAGAGCTCGCTATGAAATTGCCTGATATTGCTGAAACTGCAGATTTGGTAGTGTTCTTCAAAAATTCACCTTCTAAGCCAAAATTTATGTCACTTGCAAGCTATAAACTTTAAAAAAAATGTTTTAGCTCAACTTCTCAGTCCTTGGCTGCTTCATCTTCATTAACAATAGGTTGGCCTTTAGGTTCCTCTACCACTTTCATTTTCAGTCCTCTCTTCTTCAGTTCATATTGAACCATTTCCATTTGGTCTTCCAACTCTTTCACCTGTCCTTTGAGCCTTTTCCTCTCATACTGTAACCACAAATTCCTTTTCTTTATGATTTTTACCACCCTCCTCAAGGGAAGGCTTCTCTTAAGCATATTTTTAGCCTTTGACAAAGTATTGTCATACTTATCCAGCTGCTCCTTCATCTCTTTCTCAAAATATTCCATTTTTTTTCTTTCCACCTTGGCTTCTTTTAATTCCATATTCACTTCAACTACCTATTTCCTGGCCTCTCTTAACTATTCTTGCAGAATTTTCACTTCAATATTTCTTTCAACATGTTCTTTCCCTTTTCTTTGTATAAAAAATTCTTCTGTTGTTGGGGATAAATGTATGATGTTCTATGGCTGCTTATCTTCATTGACCTTTTCTACTCCTTTACTTTCCATGGAATCATTTGTGATCTATGACATACTCATTAGCTTCCTTTGATGAAAAATGAAGCCAACATCCTCTCATGTAAAATCCAACTTCTTGACAGATTTACCTTTCTTGAATCTTCTTCTATCTCCTTCAATGTCTTCTTCCTGTACAATTGGTGATTCTTCAATATATATTGCTTGGAGGATGTCTTCCAGGTTTCCTCTGGAAAATTTCTAGCTCCTTATTACCCTCTTGCTGCTTTGTGTGCTAATTCTCTGTTTTTTCTTTGCAGGTGATGGCTGAGGGATGTTAGTTTCTTGCACAAGTTCAACTTCAATTTCCATTGTTTCTACAAGATGTTGTTCTTCCTCTTTATCAATCTCTTCTATTACAGTTGAATATGGAGTAGTGTTTGGTTTTGAAACCTTATTTGGAGTCACTGCATCTACTTCATATCCAATCATAAAAATAAAAGAGGCCCAATCTCTATTTAACCTCTTAAATTCCTCCAACACTAATAATTTGATCAGACCATGGTGAAATATTGATGTTTCATTACCCTCTGCCTTGACCTAGAATTTATCTTACATATTTCCCAAACTTCTATATAAAAATAAAGGTAGGTCAAGTGGTTTCTTATCAACAAAATGTAGAAGTAGTCTAAAATGATAAGAATAAACCATGTGGAATCTCCCTTCATAGGTTAAGTATTTTTGGACCACCAACAACAGTTTTTCATAATTCTCTTTCATAGAACCCCTAGGGATGCCGTTTTTCATGTCAGATCCTCTTTGATTCTGTTTGAGAAACTCTTCACAGCTTTTCATTTTGAATTTTATGCCTTTGAACCATTCTTCACCACCTCTGGGAATTTATGTAGCTTTGGATATGACATTTTTTGACACTGTGAGATTCAAAACTCCAACTTTTGATGTTGTCTATGTAAAGTTTGCTGCAAAATCATTGGATACCTAGACATGGAAACCCCAGAGTTTTTAAAAAAACTGTAGGAAACCTACCTTCCTAGAAACCTCTGTAGCACTGGGATATTATTTTAATAGCTTCAAATCCATAGGTTCATACCTTACGCAATAACCACCCTTTTTACTTTCTTCTTTGATGCGTTTCATATTTTATACTTATTGGTGCCTCCTTGCTAATGATACCTGCAGAATAAAATCTAAACAACAACCTGCTTTGCATGGTGAACGAACTCTTGAACAGTGACAGTTAGAAGCTTTTCATGAAATAATTGGATGATGAATGGCAAAGAGCATCTTGGGGGCAAGGTTTTAAAAGGTAATTTTACAATTCGAGGTGAAAATATGACACATGTGACCATAAGAGGCAATGATTACATAAGATACGACCTTGCATGCTTGATAATTATGATAACTAACTCGTATGACCTGACCTTCGTCTTCACCCATCAAAATTTGACACCTCACACCGCTCTGTCACTCTCGGCAGGAAAAAGCCTAGTTTCATAGTGAAAACCATTTAACTATTGATAGATTCACTACAGAACTGTCAGGTAGTTTCGTAGTGAAATCTGCTGATTTTCCATATAATTAGCTACGAAACTGTGTAAAACTGAAAAGTGTAATACCTTTTTGATTTAAAATCATGGGAATGAAAAATAAATGACTTGAGGTAGACTTGACTAATATGACATGGCTTGAGGTGGGTTTAGACATAGGGTAGACATCACCTATTGCAAAATTTTAAAAAATTTCATGAAAATGACTTATGAGACAACATGAACCTAGGTGAGTGACATGTAGAACCCTATCAATCAAGGTGTTAAAACTAATGAGTGATAACACCTTCCATGTATTCTTTTATATCATTATTCATGTCTTCCATTTTTTCTTCCATGTCTTCCTTTCCATTATTTGAAACATCCATCTTAGCTTCCACACCTTTCTTCAACTCATCCATCTTATCTTCCATGAATTTCTTCAAAAATTCCATTTCATTTTTTGTTGCTCTTTGCGAGAGAAAAATTTGGTGCACTTGCTCTTGTAATTTTGATATATCATGTTGCACTTATTCCTCTTCATGAGTCATAGTAGAGTATTATGAGGGCTTAATGGGTGTTGAATTCTTTTAGGGGGGAATTTAGAAGCATATACTGATATCTATGCTTCAATATTCCCTTGGAATCAATTCAAACTGATTTTTCAAACAAGACATGCAATTTGAAAACAAAATACACAACTTTTTCTTAATTTTGAGGAGCTCGATATTGAAACTCAATTTTCTCTGTGATTTCAGATCTTTAATATCTAAAATTTTATCTTGTATTATCCCTCTTAATATTCTTTCGAATGCCATAGGTTTGACCTGATTTGGATTATTCAAGAAAAATTTATTCCCAACGTCCCACAATGACCTAATTATGGATTGGTTCAGTAGAGCGAACTTGTACAGCATTGCACGTGCCACTGTTTCCTCCTTTGGCTATGAAATTCATATACATGAAACTACAGTACGTGTACTTTCACCCATGTTTTACAGAATTCCAATCCGATGCACAAAGAGAGAGTTATGATTATTTTCCCAAGGTCACCTATTTTAGATGAGATTCAAGAGCCTACAAAATCCCTAACTTCCAAAGATCATATCTCCAAAAATATTGCAAGCGAATATTTGAAATTTTTACACCAAGTTGCTCAGGATTTCTTAGAAATGGTTTTTTTTTAGTGTATGAACCCGCGTAGAAAAAAAATTATAGAGAAAATTCCACGATGACATGTTTGAAGAATTGAAACCCTAGAATCCAAAGCTCTGATACCAAATGCTATGAACCAACTCCAAAAATAGAAGAAAAGAGAGATCAATGCCTTAGAAATCAGCCATTTCAAGGGGGAAACGTCATTTACATTACATAAATGAACAATTCTTCGATGATTCAAATGAAAAAACCTCCTTTCTATATATAGGAGTCCATGGGGTCACAATATAATCCTAGTTGACCTAACAATAATGATGTAAGGGAACAACAATAAAAATAGTGGGGTTTAATGGGGCACAATAATAACAATATGGGGACTACATGGGTACAAAAATAACAATAAGGGGGCTATACTAATAACTATAAGGGACTAAATTAGTAACATAGGGCCCTAAAAATTTATTAAGGATGTTATGAAGCAATATGGATTACAAATGGTAGGAGAGAGGGTCTCTTCACATCCTTCATCTTATTAGTTTTCTTTATATTTAATAAAGGACATGAATAGTAATAAAAGTAAAAATAAAATAAAAATAAAAATAAAATAAATAGTAAAGAAAAAAATAATGCTTAGTTGTGAAAACCATGACTGCTAGTGCAACTAAGCTAGAACCTCACTTGAAAACTAGATTTCTAGATGGTAAGGTTCCTTAAATAAAATGTAGTTGTGATGGTAGGTATACCACAAATTCTTCAGTAATTTGTGATGATTCTCGCTCTAGATGATGGGGGATTCATTAAGTCCTTCCTTCCAGCAGTCTCAACCCCATCTACTTTAGATCCTTATTGGGTTTTTGAGACTAGAGATTGTTGCACTACCTCGGGACTTGTATACATTAATGAAAGGTTCCCTCACTACCAGTGTCAAGTATGCATTAATGAACCATAACTTCTATATATTGTAAGACACTCAAATTCACCACATTTAATTGTGCTTAATGAGATGCATTGGATGTACCTTGATGCCTAGTTTTGTTATTAGTGGGATATCCCATGTTTTTTAACAAAATTCATCAATGTTTGGTAATAAAAAAATTCCTATTTATATTCAAATTCAAGAAATATATTCACATAGAGAGTAATTTACAGAGAAGGGAAGTGTATGGATAAATATTTTTGTAGATATTTAACCATGGGAAATATGCAGGTTTTAATTTTTTTTGTTCTTGTAGAAAACATATATTTTTCCTGTTTGGTAGAAGTTCACTTTTACATGTTTCATTAGTTGGTTATGTTGTTTATTTTTCCAAATAAAATACATATGTCCTTCATGTTTCACTTATAACTTCAAAAAAAGATACCAAAAAATGAATGACTTATATAGACGGTATAGAGGTTTATTGTAGATTTCATATGGTGACCACTAATGTGAGGTTCTACTTCGATTTTATTATGATAAAATACAACTTTCAAGGTGATCACGAAAAAAATTGGAAATATACTGAACAAATTTCATTGAATAGTTTGCATGAGAGGAAAAGTTTTGATGGCAAGGAAATTCAGGTAATTGAAACTATGTGGTGCACTAATTTGTATTATTCATATAAATGAGGAATGTAACTTTATAAAGATACCTTGGATCAAATCACACTCATTACGAAATATATCTCCCACCATTCTTATATTCCACCATTTGTTGATGGCCTTTCCAAATATTTAGTGTGAATTATTGCTAAATCTACCACCATCATATGCCAAAGTTCCCATCATTATTTGAGTTCGCATACCAATCATCACTTTAATTAGCTATTACATTGGTAATCATCATGATTCCATTAACTTGTTAAATATAAATTTGAACTTAGCTACCATTCCTTAGAGTCCCTTCCCTTGTAAGACTAATCCAAATTCAACAAGCACACCCTACAACTCTTTAATTGAGAAAAATAATACAATCCAAACTGAGATGGAAGGGATTGAACTATTGGAACCATACCAAATTGTACGAATAAATTGCAAAAAGTGGGATGCCTACCTTTATTTTTTAAATTCTCTAGGTGTAATGTGAAGGTGACTCGAGTGTTTGAACTATGATCGACACGAATGAATTTAGTATTAGAGACTTCATATTTACGATGTCTAAAGATTCCATTGCATAAGAGACTGGGCTTCCTCAAGATTGTGAGTAGTGTTTTAAAAATAAGATTATTGATCATGAAATTTGGGCTTCATTGTTGAATTCGACCAACATGAAGCCAAAATGGTCTAATGGTACTTCAAAATGCTTGCTAAAGAAGGGATACACGAATATTATTATTATGTTACAAAGATACATTACATGTGAGGGTCACTTAATTCTATCTTTTTTGTATCATATTAGGTTGTTACTACACTTTAAAGGTTGCAGGTTAAACTTTCTCTATTTTCAATAGAAATACTTGACCAAAATGACAGGTACTCCACCAAGAAAATTTTGTATGGAAAAAATGGAATGGAATTTACAACATTATGAATTGGTGAATATATTCATTTAGAATCAAATAAGGAATAAAAATGATACATTAAAATATTTTGTGGCCTGAAACTAGTTCTAGGAATCTCAAGAGGAGTTAAAGCCTAAGGAAGCAAAAGAGGAACCTAAAAGGGTGGTAGTTGAACTTGAGTAAAAAAATGAAAAGTTTGAAAGGTCATGGGAAGGACCAAAATCATACATATACAAGTCCTACTCCAAAGAAACTGATGATGAGGTTTAGATCATTGCAAGCTACAGGAAACTTGCAACATCAAAAGTCAAGGTAGTTCAAGCCAAACCTATTCAACAATGTCTAACAAGTAGACGAAACCTGAGATATACTAAATAATTGAGCCTAGATATAAAAGCATCAAAGGAAAATGTAACAAAAAAAATACTCCCATAATTAAAAATGCTAGGAAAACTATTAAGGATTCTGAATATGAGAAATTTGAGGAAGTAAACACACAACCTACCCGTTCTGATAAAGAAAAAAAATTGAACAAAGAAGTGGTGTATGATGGAACTCATGCTACAAGTATGCCATAGGTAACTAAAAAATCTATGGAAACTATTGAGAAGGTCTACGAGCTTAAGTGGAATATCAAGGATATGTTAGCCTTGGAGGGATTCCTGAAAAATGGGAACACAATATTAAGAGACTCCATTAGCACGTTCGAGGAAGAGATTTTATGACTAAAGAAGGATATTAAGAGGATACTCAAGAAACCTAAAAAGTGGTTTCACATTACTTAAAGACTCAAAATAAAGTTCAAGGACTCCAAACCAAGTTGGATCATTTCAAACTTGACACTCTCTGAAGTGGCTTAACAATTTTAAAGTTTTGCATGTGGACATGCAAACCCTTAGGCATGGGGGAGATGTAGGGTCTTGTTGATGTTGCGATCAACACCCTCTAACATTTTTCCTACACTAGAATTTTTGATCCTACTGATAATCTTGCAATTTTTCATTCATGGTCACTTCATAATTGATTGATATTGTATTAAGTGTCTAAGTATTCTTCCTGGATTCTAATGGTAAAACTCACTTGCTCACACATGCTGTGTATTTGTTGAAACTATAAGTGCACTTATTTTATTAAAGGTTGAACAAGCATACAACGATCAACCAAGATAGTGTAAACACAATGTTGAAGCTAGTTTGACAGTCAATGTGCACTTTCATTTATAGTTTCCCTCACTTTGATTCCAATTGTACTTATATTTCGGCGAGTCCAACTCTGCATTTTGACACACCGCCTCTTTAAAAAGTGTCGCTTTCATATTCGCGGATGTAAATTTTTCTCACTTTCACTTCAATAGGTGTTTATTTCATGATATCTTATATCTGGCATATGTCACTTTCAATTTCATTTGCATTTTGAAAGTGTCATCTTCATGTTTTCCTCCTATCACAGGTGTCATTTTTGTTTTTTTCACTCGTGGATGTGTCACGGATTTTTGTATCAACAGAGTTAGCTATGGTGCACCCTTCTACAGTACATGGTGCTACATATCATTGGAATATGTGTTAGAAACATTCCTATATCTTAGCACACCTTTTGGTCACAGTCGTCACTTATGTCGTAACTTGTGTTCTAAGTGTTGTAATGTTTCGTTTCAACTGTCACACTTAGAAATCCCTGTTGCTTTGATGTCGTTTTAAGGTATGAGTGCTTTTAATGATACTGTCTCATCCCACTAGCTTGTATCAATTGTATTTATGTGTGTGATCTGTTAGTAACCTATAAATATAGGATTCATAATTTTGACTTGACTGAGGGTAGTCTTGTAAACATGTACAAACTTTTCTTTCTACAAGTTATTTTCCCATATTTTGTAAAAATAAAAAAATCAAAAATTAAAAAGAGGGTAAAAATTCCTAAAAGAAAAATCAAAGGACTTAGAAAAAATAATATACCCAAAAAGAAAAAAGATGAATAAAACATGAAAGTTTGCAAGTCTAAATGCCACTGCTTTTACTTTTTGCAGATGATTATGGTAGAGTGTCAGTAAATGCCATAATCCATGATGAGTTGAACAATTTAATCTTGACTTATCATGTTTCAATTTACTTGTTTTAGATAGAGAATAAAGAATTGTCATACAGTTTAATCATGACAATTCAGTGGTTAGGTAGAGAATAAAAGAGTCCAACAATTTAATTTGGATTCTTGGATGAAATAAGTATATAATTAGATAGTTTACTACTTTCAAAAAGAATAAAATGTTGTAAGGTTGCTAGCTCAAATGCACCTGATTAAAATAGCAGAAAAATGTTAGAAGATATGACTGGGTAGGTAGAAGAAAGTGGGAAACATCATTGTAAATATCTTTCACCAGGCTATAAATAACTAATTTCCCCTCCCTATAGCAATTTGATATTCTAGACTATCAGTCAAAGAGGCTCAAGGCATTTCCTTGACTTCTGTTTGGACCGGACCCAAGGCTCAATGACTGATTAGTTGAAAATGTTAAGTTTCTACATTAATCCCGGACATCACATCATTTACCCTTCATGCGCTCATCACCATTTAAATTCATAAGTGAGAACTCTTTTCTTAATTAAATGTTACATAATGGCCCATTTGATTAACTTCCTCCATTTTACAAAGCATAAAACCCTCAAAAAACATGATATACTAAGTAAACGTGAATGAGTTATGAAAACGAAACTTTTCTTCTAATTTTCAATTTCCTTAGTTTTATTTATGAATTTTTGAGTATTCATTGTCCCTTTTCATATTAATATTTAACTTATTTTATTAACTCCCTATAAAATATCCTAGTCCTATTAATGTAACTCCTTTTAATTTAATATCCCCAAAAGCCCCTTATTATATGCTTTTTATATCAAATATATTACTCACATGTTGAAATTACATCTCGAAATTATCCCTTTGATATAAAATTACCCATAATAAAATATCCCCACTCCCCTATGGTTTTAGACCTTTAAAAAAATAAAACTATATAATAAAGTTAAAATAACATAAAAAGGCGCATTTTTACATACTGTGTATTAAAAATAACACAGAAAAAGAATGCTTATATTCCCATTTCCCGCATACTTTAAGCTAAGGTTAAGAGCCTTAAGCTTTTTCCCTTTCATGATATATGAAGCCTCTTGTTTCATATGAATATTAAAACTTGGTTAAAATCCCATTAACCCTTCCCATGTGCATTACACTATATATAAACCTATTATTCAATACATACACCCAACACCCTTGGGTTCATTCCCAACCCTCCGATCATTTTTATAATCCTAATCCAATGATCCGCATTGAGCCCGATCAACCAGCCTCCAGCCTCACCATTTCTCATCACATTGATTTTAAACCGTTGATCATCACTTACCAAATCAACGACGCATATCAAAAAGCCCGGTCCCACCTTGTTTCCCCGCAACTTTCCAAAAGATCCCAACCCTTCGCTTCATCCATCGCGATTCGACGACGCACATTCCATATCACACGCTGAAAATGAATGGGCGCAGTTGGAAAATTTTTATGCGATAAATGATGTTTTCCCAAACCATCCATAGCTACGTGTTAGTTTTCTATTCGATCGCATTTCAAAAGTGAAATACAACTTACCGCCTAAGAGCAGTGCGATAAACACTTATGGTTTTCGCATTTAAAATAAAAACCGCTCTCGCCATTGACTGTGACCTGCCATTAATACTATGCAGAGTAATAAAAATAAAGGTTTAAACCATGGTTTTTCATTGATTTTCATATCATTTTTTCCCTCTCCAATTGAAAAATTATGCTCAGATCCAAGTTCGAAACTGTTGCTGTTCAATTGCCCCCATGAAGCATATTTCACCACAGAATTTCGCCATAGAATTCACTGCGATCAGTTTGAAGACTGATACTACCTGCAAACCCTCCTCTAGAACTAGAATACCTGCAAAAGGTATTTCTCTGTGTTCAAAACTCGCCAATTTATACATTCAAAGAGTAAAATTAAAATTGTGAACTTGTTTTATCGAAGAAAAATTGATAATTTCCAATCTGAGAAATACCCAAACCTTGAAAAAAGAGGGCAAACCCAGCAAATTTTTCCCAGAATTTGCTATTTCCTCCAAACTCAGTTTTTAACCATTTTCAGCCATCCAAAAGAAATTTCCATGGTTTAACTTGATTTAAAGAGCTATTGAATCCCTTTTTTAGTCATCTGCACCTTGAAAACTTGTGCTTTCATCCCAAAACCCTTGCCCAGATTCCAAAATTTCTCCCAGATCTGCTCAATTAGCCCCTGTTTTCAAAATTAACTAAGAAAACAGTCTAATATTGCTTAGTTTTCCATAAAATGACAAGAAAACGGGTCACCCCTAAGACTCGAGGTCCAAAAACCAAAAAATATGAATCAAACAAGCTTCCAAGGCCTGAATCTTCTAAAATAAATAAGCCTACCCCAACCCTAATAGTTGATTCTACTGAAGTGGTCAAACCTTTGCAGCCATCTGTTACTTTTGAAGAGAGCAGTTCCTTAATTGATTTTGACTACAGAATTACTGATGCTACATAAGAGTTTGATCTATTTGAAGTGCATAATTGGTGTCATGAGAAATTTGTGAAAAAAGTTGAAAATGATATATCTTTATGGGATTCAAACTTGCTTAAATATGTGGTCCCAATCACTCATCCAGCTCAAGACTTGATTAGACTATGCCAATTACACTATGTCCCTGAACAAAGATGTATTGTAAATAAATATAGAGAGGTCTTGTTTTCTATAACTGCAGAATCCATTAATTAAATGCTCTAGCTGAACCATGATCCAAGAGAAATCTCATTATCCATTGAAGATTTAACTCAGTTGTACCTAGACTTGGATTTCCCTGGGAACTTTATGATTCTTCAAAACTTCATGCCTACTCATGTTGATTTCCCAAAAGTAAATCCACCCTACTCCACCTCTGATTTTCCTAAATCTTCCAGAAAAATCATCTATGTGCTTTCCTTCATTCTAGGTTATTCTAATGATGAGTTCACTGATGCATCAATTCTAGGTTTCCTTTCTACTTTACCCCCAGGGAAACCTCCTGAAATTATATTTGATTTTGATAGATTCATTGCTGACAACATGCACTATCAATTGAACAAATTGTTTAAGGAAGGAGTGTTTAAATATTCATCCTATCTATTTCACCTCTTCCTATTTTTCCAAGCAGAACAGTTCCCAATTTCATTGCAGAAGATGGATGTTGAAGGTAAGCCTCTTTCAATGGTAGTTTGGACTTCATTACTCAGAAAATATGGAAATGAATTCAGCTACAAGGACTTCACAGATTTGTTTATCAGACCAGCCATGAGTTTATTGAATAAGACAGAGAAACCAAGGGTTAATGAGGAAATAAAGAGAATTCTACAATTGTCTGAAAAATACAAAGTAGGTGATTGGTACGTATATGAAAATCACATAGAACTAAGGATATTTGGAGCAAACCTTGCCCCTTATAAATTGCCCAAATTTCTAACTATCAGGGTTTTTGCTTTGGAGTACTTGAGGAAAATTCTGAATGCAGATGCAGTGAATTTTATGGCTTTTAAAAAGAAGACACAATTTAAACTAAAAAATCAAATAGGTCCCTTCATAGTAAATAACAGGGATGCCTTGAAATAAATAGTCAACATATTTCTAGAATTCAAGTTCCAAGGAAGATTTTATTGGAACTATGATCCTCAAGGCATTTTTAGTAACATAAGGGTCAAATGTAAATTAACACCATTCTTTCATGAGTCTAGACTAGAAATTGAAAAATATGTAAATGAAATGGAATGGGTAGAAAATACATTGATTGATCTTTCTACCAATACAGAGAAGGAGAGACAAACAGATGATTCACAGGTTGATTATGATTGGTAAACAAACAAAATCTTCAAACAAAAGAAATAGAAATGAAGAAGGCTATTCAGCAGAAACCATTGTAGAAAATAAATTCAAGATTATTTACAGCAAGAAGGCCAGAATGACTACTGTAGAAGAAGAAAAGGTCATAGATATAGATGACAATGAAGATCAAGTAAACAAAAATGATCAACAAACAGATCATGAAGCCACATTAATTGTCAATGAGACACTTAAAGAAATTCAGAAAGAGCAGGTACTAACATAGGAAAAGGGTAGAGAAATGGTCGAAGCACAGGTAAATTCAGAAGCTCCCTCCTCTTCTAGAGCAGCAGAAGAAACATATTCTAACATTCAAAAGAAATAAAAAAAAATCAGAGAAAGAAATGAGGAGATTAAAAATGAATTTTATTCTCAATTCCTAAAATAAAAGCCAGGGGACAAAGACAGGTTGATTACTACTTTTGATTACTTCACCAATAAGATGATCATGTCATTTCTCAAACCCACAATTACAGATCCAAAATCAATTGTGTATCATACTAAAATAGAGGTGGAGGTGATAAATAATACAATACATGAATTGGATCAGATATAATTCCATAGGAGTACCACTGAAATGCTTTATTCAAAAGTGGTTAACAAAAATATGAGTGCTACTATGCTACAAAAGACTGTGTCCAATTTACAGAAACAGATGAAATTAGACAAAGCATCATTACATGCTAAGGATCTAAGGATCAAGTCCTTAGAAGATTTGATTATAGAAACTGGGGTGGATCCTTCCAATATTGAGGTTGCTAAAGCACTCATAAAGCAAAAGAATGAATATAGTGTTGCCTTAAGAAAACAACTGAAACTTCCACAGAGTGAGCATCCACAAGAAAAGGATATTCTTCAGTAGACAATAGAAAATGATGAATTAAAGAAATTAGAACTAAATATGACTTCTCAAATCAAAGAAATGGAGAATCAGATAGAAAATTTGATGAAAGAAAATGAAACATTAAAAAAGGAAAATGAGGTCTCCATTCATACAGTCATCCCAATGGCAACTACTATTGTTCCTTCTACACTGGCAGAGCATTTGGCACCAAAAGGAGTATTGACAACTACAGTGTCAATAACATATATAGATACCTTTGCCACTGGATCATTTACATCATAGGTACAACAAGCAACACGCACAACAGACATAGTAAAATCTATGGAAGAAATGTCCCTTAAGAACAATGAGATCAATAATTTAAAGAAAACAAATAAATATCTTGAATCCTCATATAAGAATGCTTTGGTAACTTCTAAAGGAAATTAATAGAGAGCAAAGCCCTTAGCAGAATAGGTGAAGACTTTACAGAAAGAGGTAAACTTCAGTGAAAAGGTAGCATACATCAAAAATCACCTATGGGCTAATATAATTGAAGCTATTCATTTACAGTGGCCCTCAATACAGATTATCTATGAGCAAAGAGATTTATTGCAAGCAGCACTGGTAGAAATTCAGAAAACTAAAGCATAACTGGCAGATAAACCTTCACAAGCTGTAAGGCTTATTGGATTCTTGAAAAACAAGAATAGAACTGAATTGGAGAAAATAAACATTCATGACAGGACTGAAACTATTCTGCAAATCAGGAAAGTCATAACAAAGAGAAATATCATGAATATTTTCAAGGAGAAATGTGAAACCATGAACTTATCAATCACAAATTTCCTTGCAAAATATACAACTTTACAAGAAGCAGGTCATCCAGATATACATGTTTTCCATGAAAAATTTATGGTCCAGACTGATTATGACAAGAAAAAGATAGCTCATGCTAAGGAACAAGTTAGCAAGCCTTTACCACAAGGTTCCCCAAGTGGTAAAGTGGTTTTACAATATTTTGAAAATTTGTTCTTTTTAAAAAATGAGATCAATCACATGTTTTCTATAAAACCAAACTTTTCAAAATGCACTAATGCTGATGAGAGTTACAGAAAATTGAAAGGTATGAAAATACCCAATGCTGAGAAATGGCAGGTATTTACTGATTGGTTATAACAACATTGCAGATGTAGCAGAACATGTGTAGTCATAATTTCATTTTTACAGTTATCAAAGGGTATAATTTTGTAGTGGAAGTGTATCAGGTGAAAAAGCAGAGTCAAAGAGTATCCGGGAATATAAAAGTCAAAGCAATATTTACTGTTGTAATTCTTCATTTTACAGCAGTAAAGCAATAAAAGTGGCAACATGAGAGAGTATCAGAGGTGAAGCACAGGTTAAAGGATGTAAATTGGAAAGATTGTCTTCCGAGCTATCTTCTAACAAGATATTGTTTCCAAGTGCCAGCAAGCACCTACAACAAAGCAACAAATCCATTTCAATAAGATAAATCAGTCCTATTTTTTCTTGATAAGAGGACAGATTGCCAGTTTGTTAGGCAACTGTCCCTCTTTTTATGTAATAATATTTATTTTTTCTTAGATATATTCTCTCAGATCTCTTATATATTTTGTAAACAATGAATTTGTATAAATACTTCTCTCTTTGAAGTATTTTGAGGTGTGAAATAAATTTTTTCAAGACTACTATAGAAATTTTTGCTGAATACATTGGAGTTTCCTGTGAGTTGATTTGTAAAGTAGCAGACTGGAACTAAGTCAAACAGACATCATAACTCAAGATTCTTGTGTTGATTAGATAAGTCAATTATTTTCCTATTTTCACTGTTTATCTTTCTAAGTTCCATACATACATTTACATGTTTTCTGTCTAAAATGATTAACTAGGAAATCTTAAATAGGATTAGTGTCAAAAGCTCCCTGTTTCTTACTAGTTATTCATTGATATGTTTTCTGCTGATATGCGGATTAAGAATCCTTAATTTCTCTTATTCCCTTTTGATCCCTTTCTTTCATCTTCTTTCCTGTAACTTAAGGATCCTTCATTTCCCTTTTCTTTAGATCTCATCATTTTCATCAGAAAGCCTATTTCCAAACCCTTTCAAGGTCATCTACCCTGGCCTTAGTACATTTTCTCTTTTGACCTTATTTCCCAGCTCTGTTGGCCAAGAAATTTGACTCCATAGCCCAATGGTCTAGTAGATCCCTCTGTGGTTTACCCCTAAGTACCTTTATTCCCACCAAACAATCAAACCAAAACAGTTGTCCAATTATAACTAGCCTAAAATCTTATATAAAAAACAAAGTTAAATGATAAGGAGAGATCCCTCTCTGGAATTTAGGAAGGCTAGATTCTGAATTTCAAAAGTAGGTTCATGGTTACCCCTGGTTTTCTTCAACTTTAAATCCTCATCCCACAACCTGAGAAATACTAGGGTGATAACATACTGGCAACCATACTGCGGAACTAACCACTCTCCAATTCTATGTCTAATCTTTGAGGAAGATTTTTAAAACATACCTTTTCTACTTTAAGGTTGAGTTTAAAGGTTGTGGGTATTTATACAATAATCATTCTAGCTCCCAAGAAAGTCTATTATACTAGATCCAACCCTGATCCCAAACCTGTAGATATAGTATACAATCAGAACCAGATAGGAAAAAAGAAAAAATAGATTGTTAGTTTAGAAACTGAAGTTCCCCTGAGAAAAGTTAATTCCTTACCCAAAGAATTAGTGAGCTTATCAGATATCAATTTTTATTTCAAGTTTGAAAATTCATTATTTATAAATAAATCTGAAACTGATTTAAAGGAAACTATCATAGATCTTGTTTTTACTTCTTTTATGAATGAGAAACAGAAAATTATTTTAGCATCAATAAAATCAGACAAACCTGAAAGTCAAAGTCTAGTAGAAAGGGTTAATGTTACACGAATTAAAGACATCGATGAAGCTATTAAATTAGCCAATTTTTTGTCTCAATTTAAGCCTCCAGTTTCTCAACTATACACCACATTTTTTCCAGCAGCAGATTCAACTCTGTATGCTGCCACTTCATTTATAGACTCCACTATCAGTTCACCCCTAGAGCCTGTTAGTCCTGAGTTTCCTTTGCAGCCCAGGATCATATATTCATCATAACCTCAATCCACTGCAAGTTCATCCACAGAACCATTCATTCCTGAGTTGCCTATGTAGCCTAGGATATTATTTCCATCATCTACTCAGTCCACTACATCCACTACCACTGCACCCACTAGCTTCATAAGCACTTCATCTATATTTCCTAGCCATACCACCTATTTTTTATCCCCTTTTCCAAGCTCTTTAAGTACAACCTTCAGCACATCTACTATTATAACCAACACTATCCATGCCACTACTACTGTACCTCCCAATTTAGCCAAATCCAAGCCATGGCAGCCAAATATTCTCCCCTTGTTTTACCCCAACCTCTCAATGATATGCCAGATGGATATCAGAAAATTGTTTCCTTATTTGATGGTCTCTCACAATATTCTACACAACAACATGTAACCAAAATGAATGACTTTTGTGAGATCTATGAAATAGATGAAGCTGATGTTCAAATGTGATTATTTGCCCAAAGTTTAACTGGAGAATTAAAAAAATGGTTTAAGAATGTAGCTGCTGGTAGTATAAGAGATTTAGCTGCATTTCATAGAGAATTTATAAATAAATGGGAGAAAAAGAAAAATCCTTTACAAATTTTATTAGAATTTGATTCCATGAAAAGAAATCCTACTGAGTCAGTTCAGGACTTTTGCACTAGATACAACAGTATCTACAATTCTATTCCTGCAGATCTTAAACCCACTCCATATTCCATGCTACTCAAATTCCATGATTTTTTTTATGTAGACATGGCTTACCAACTAAGAGAAAGAGACGCAGAGACTCTAGAACAAATTCAACTGAATTCAGTCAGTGTAGAAATTAATATCTTAGCCAGAAAAACAAGACTGAGAAACGAAAGAAGAGTTACTATATAAGAGGAAACATCAAGTTCTGAAACGAAATTAGATCTTCTCGCCAGAACTTTAGACAGAGTGGTAGATATATTAGATAGCATGGAAATAAAGTCTGCTTCAGATAATCAACCCCAAATAAGGAATCAATTTTTTTTTAAAAATAACAATCCTGGAAAAGCTAAAGAGGTTGCTCCAGATCAGAAGATAAGAACCCCATTTCAAGAGAACTATGCCGAAAGTTCTCATGGTCATGATAATGAAGAGGAAGACATTAATATAGTGATGGGGATGAATGAAAGCAATACCCTTTTCCTCACACAGGAAGATTTAGAAATAGTTGAGCTTCAACAACTCAGACTAGACTCTAATGAATCCTTTGATTTTAAAAAGGGTTATGATCCTGCTATAAACGAAATTCATAGTAAATATAACCTTCGAAGAAAGAAAAACAATGATCCTTCTAACAAAACATCTGCTTCAAACTAGAATAAAAAGAAGGATGAAACTTAAAAAAAAAAAAATTTTTCAAAATCTCCCTAGAGACAATAAACAAAACTCCAATCCCTCAAGTCCAAATATTGTTGATATCACTGATCAAACTGTTCAATAATCTAATTCAGTGAAAACAACCATTCCAGATCCAAAGAAAACTTCTACTGATCCTAAATCAGCAAGTTCTAAAAATGACACTCAAAGAAAGCCTTTGGCTGATAGTTCAAAAACTGATAAAGCTTCTGCTTCTACTCAAAATGCCTTTGAAAAAATAAATAAAGACAACAGTAATCAACAGACTCAAACTAGAAATAGTAAAACAACTAATGAAACCCAAGAAAAATCATCCCAAACAATAATTCCAAAAGACGAATTAATTCAAGCTATCAAATCTCAGTCAACATTTAAAATTCAGTCTGAAATATCTAAGTTGAAGATAGATGTTCCCTTAACTGAATTAGCTAAAAATGACTTGTATAGATTTATTATTACTGAAACATTGAATGTAAATGAAAATGAGGATACAATTAATATGAGTGATGATAGGCCTGAATTAATCTTTGGTCCCAATGTAGATGGTAAGCATTCAGATGGGTCAATACCTCCATTTTACTTAAGTCTTACAGTCCATGATCAGATATTACATAATGCAATTCTAGATACTGGAGCTTCTCATAATCTAATGCCCAAAGCCATAATGGAAAATCTGAGTCTAGAAATAACCCGACCATATAGAGATTTATTCTCTTTTGACTCGAGTAAAGTCCAATGCATAGGATTTATTAAGGATTTATGTGTGAACTTGGTCCAATATCCTGGTAAAAGCATGATCATGGATGTTGTGGTAGCTGATATCCCGCCAAAGTATGGCATGCTTCTTTCTCACTCATGGGGAGAAAAGTTGTAGGGATCTCTACAACTTGACATTATTTATGCCACTATCTCGGTATTTGGACAACCCAAAAATCTTTACAGAGAAACCTTAACGAAGTTTATGATCAGCAGTGCCGAAAGACCTACCAATTACCCAATCTATTCAACTCCCACTGATATTGATTCCTTTATTCTTTGTAACTCTGATCATAATAATATCCAAACTAAACTCATTGATATAAAGCCTAAAATAATGGAGGATTACATCGGTCATGAAGCTTTATGGCATTTAGATTTTGATGGTTCAGTAAATAAATCAGGAGTTGGAGCTGGTGTGTGGATCACCAACCTTGAAACTAGCCATTCCCAAGGGCATGCCTTTAGATTGAATTTCAAATGCACCAATAACATGGCTGAATATGAGGCTTTAATATTAGGTCTCCAAATCATTAGAAAATTGGGGGGTCAAAGAATATTGATCATGGGAGATTCAGAGTTAGTTATCAAACAAATAAACACAGAATACTTTTTCCATAATCCCAAATTAGCCAGATACAGGGACACAACAAAAGATTTGTTTGAGGATTTGTTAGAAAGAAAGTTTGTTATTATTATTAGAAAACAAAATCTACAAGCCCATTGTTTAACAACCTTTTCCAGCACCTGCAAACTTCCATTTTCACCAATACAAAAATACACTGTTGAAATCAAACACAGACCTATTGTCCCAGATAATGTAAAATACTGGAAATTTTTTTCAGAAGATGAACATATCTATCACTTTTTGAACAACGAAGGTGAGTTTCAGAATTTCCAAATTGATAATGATTGTAATATTGATCTACCTTGTAACATAGATTCAATTTTTTTTCAAATAGATTATTTAGATGTACATACTTTTGATAGACCCACTATATTTACTCAGAGTGACATAGATGACTTGGAAAAAGTAGATATAGAGGAAATGATTGAAGATGAGATAGTTTTGATAGATTTTAAACATAACATTTTACCAAAAGGGTTGACTCCCTTAGAGGACTTGTTTGATTCCAACGATGTTCCCAAAAAGCCAAAGATGGAACCAGTAAGGTCTGATATTGAAGAGTGTAACATAGGAACAAATGAAAAACCAAAAATGATCAAAATGTCAAAATCCTTACCATCAGAAGAAAAGGTTAAATATACAGAACTTTTGAAATAATATCAAGATGTCTTTGCATGGGGTTACGAAGATCTAAAAACTTACAACAAAGAAATAATTCAACATAAGATTCCTTTGAAAGAAAATCCATGAATTTTTAGTTATCTATCTTGATGATATTACTGTCTTTTTAGAAACAAATGATGAACACTTGGATCACCAGAGGCAAGTCTTTATCAAGTGTAGAAAATATGGTATATCCTTAAATCCTAAAAAGACTCTTTTCGATCTAGAAGAAGGAAAACTGTTAAGACACATAATCTCCAAAGAAGGCATTATGATAGACCCTACAAGAATTGAAGCTATTTTGAACATTCAACCACCAAGGAACATAAAGGAACTTCAAACATTCTTGGGTAAAATAAATTTTTTGAGAAGATTTATCTCTAACCTGGCTGAAATCATAAAAGAACTCAACAATATGCTTAAAAAGGACTCTGCAATAAAATGGACTATTAAAGCCAAAAAATCTTTTGAATCCATAAAACATGCCTTGACAAAAGCACCACTCCTAATAAGCCCAGATTATACAAAATATTTCATAATCTTTTCATTTGCCTCAGAACATACCATAGCTGTAGTTCTATTGCAAAAAAACAATCAAGGTTTTGAACAGCCAATTTAATTTTTTAGTAAATCCCTTAGAGATGCACCTTTGAAGTACAATATAATGGAAAAACAAGCTTTAGCATTGGTTAAAGCCAAAAAGGACTTTAGATTTTACATACTCCATTCCCACATCATTACATATGTCCCCAATGCTGTAATCAAAGATATTCTGACACAAGATGGACCTGATGGTAGGAGAGGAAAGTGGATTACCACTATCCTTGAATATTATCTAGAAATAAAACCAACAAAACTCATTAAAGGATAGTGTTTAGCCAGATTGATTCCTAAATCCAATTGTAATGCTTTAGATATAAATTTCATTGCACAGATAGATGACCAAGAGGAGATGGCGACTCCATTGATCAGTGAGGCCTATATAGACTCACCATGGTACTCTGATATTATCTTTTTACTCACACATTTACAAGCTCGTCTTGGGTTAACTAAAGCCAAAGCCAGATTCATCAAACAAAAAGCAATGAGATTTTGTATACTAAATAATGCACTTTATTGGAAAGAAAATAGTGGGATTTTACTAAATTTTTTATTAAAATCAGAGGCTGACAAAATTCTCAAGGAATTTCATGCAAGTGACTGTGGAGGCCACTTATACTGGAAAAGTATAGCAGAAAAAATACTGAGAACTGGCTTTTACTGGCCAACTTTATTTTCTAATGTCAAAAAATTTGTTACCTCTTGTCACAAATGTTATATTTTTTAAGGGAAAAATAAACTATTGCCCTTGCCTCTTAAGCCTATATCTACTGAAAATCCATTTCAACAATGGGGGTTAGACTTCATTGGTGAAATCCACCCTCCATCCTCAGGCCAACATAAATGGATTTTAACTGCTACAGATTATTTTACCAAGTGGATAGAAGCCATCCCCACTAGGCAAGCCACTGATTCAGTTATAATCTTATTTCTAGAAAGTAATATTTTGTCAAGATTTGGATGTCCACATAAGATTATCACTGACAATGCAGCTGCATTCAAATCCAAGAAAATGATTTCTTTCTGTCACAAATACCATATTACCCTAGGTAATTCCACTGCTTATTATCCCCAGGGTAATGGTTTAGCCAAATCATCAAACAAAAGCTTAATCAATATCATCAAAAAATTACTTCAAGAAAACAAGAAGACTTGGAACAAAAAGCTAGTCTATGCCTTATGGGCTGATAGACTTACCAAAAAAATTTCTACTGGAACTTCACCTTATCAGACCGTCTATGGAATGGATACAGTTTTCCCCTCTTCCTTGGGTGTTCCAGTCATGAAGATCATTCAGGAATCACAAGTGGAAACAAATGATATTCAACGAAGAATTAATGAAACCATACTTCTCCAACAAACAAGGGAAGAAGTTTATGAAAGATCACGAGTTTTACATGATAAAATTAAAAATATTTTTGACAAAAGAAGTAAAGAAGATGATTTTTACATTGGAGATCAAGTTTTGAGATGGGATTCATAGAGAGAGGATAAAGGCTAACATTGAAAGTTTGACTTTCCATGGCAAGGACCTTATGTGATATATGGTTACAAAGGTAACAATTCTTTTTTCATCAAGAATTTGGATGGAACTGAACTTCAAGAAGGACCAGTGAATGGTAGGATGTCGAAACACTACTATTCTTCTGAGTTAGTCACTAGTTAGATTGATTGACTTTTATCATTGTAAGTATTCATTGTAAGTGTGTATATTGGATTGGAGATTTTATCTACAAAGTTGAAGCCTGAAGAGAAGGCCTTAAGCTTTACAATATAAAATATCATAAGTATGAATTGCTGCAGAAATGAGAAGGAAAGTATAGGATCACCAAGGTTAAAGTTGAAGGCTACTGATCTCATAGTTCTTGACATTCCACCTAGAAATGCCATCCCCAAGTGAAGCCGATGTTAGTAACCTATAAATATAGGATTCATAATTTTGACTTGACTGAGGGTAGTCTTGTAAATATGTACAAACTTTGCTTTCTGCAAGTTATTTTCCCATATTTTGTAAAAAATAAAAAAATAAAAAATAAAAAAGAGGGTAAAAAGTCCTAAAAGGAAAATCAAAGGACTTAGAAAAAATAATATACCCCAAAAGAAAAAAGATGAATAAAACATGAAAGTGTGCAACTATAAATGCCACTAATTTTACCTTTTGCAGATGATTATGGAAGAGTGTCAGTAAATGCCATAATCCATGATGAGTTGATCAATTTAATCTTGACTTATCATGTTTCAATTTACTTGTTTTAGATAGAGAATAAAGAATTGTCATACATTTTAATCATGACAATTCAGTAGTTAGGTAGAGAATAAAATAATCCAACAGTTTAATCTGGATTCTTGGATGAAATAAGTATAGAATTAGATAGTTTACTGCTTTCAAAAAGAATAAATGTTGTAAGGTTGCTAGCTCAAATGCACCTGATTAAAATATAAGAAAAAATGTTAGAAGATATGACTGGGTAGGTAGAAGAAGGTGGGAAACATCATTGTAAATATCTCTCACCGTGCTATAAATAAATAATTTCCCCTCCCCATAGAAATTTGATATTCTAGACTATCACTCTGTTACACTAAAAATTGTCATTCTGACATTTTTCTATGTGTATGAGTTCATTATTACTCATACTTCTCCCTTTGCAAGTCTAACATATCAGTTCCTCATGTCAAGCCTTGAAAATTAGAGAAAAGTTCCTAAAAAGTCTCCTAAACTTTGGTATCGCACTTTCTCGCTATCTTGCCTGCAGTCCCGCACCCAATGTTCAGCTATCCTGCATACCTGAATGCACTTTATCTTTGTTATATGCGCGGACCCCTGTAAGATAAAAAAGGCACAAGTAATTTCCAAAAAGCTCAATAAAAGTGAATTCTATAAGCTTCTAGAAAATATCTTGCGGTGATAGAACCACTCTTATGAGGTGCATGTATCCCTTACCTTATGGAGCTAACCCCTTGATGTGAGGAGCTTATCCCTTTGAAGGTGGATTATATACATTCATAGTTGGAACAGAAAACCTCCTCTATTCTACTATAAAAAGACGCATTGGGTAGCCTCAAAGGGAGTTGAAGCTTTAGAATATTTGAAGTTATGTGCTGTTGAGATTCAGACTCAGTTGATTAAGACTTTTGTGAGGAAAGATTACATACCTCTATTCATCTTGGTTGGAGGAGTGCAATGCTTATCAAAGTAAAGGAGATTCCTGCTTCAAACCCCAGAAATTCCTATGCAACATCAAGGCTCAGGTTGTAAGGATTTTCTTCTTTTGAAATTAATACAAATATACTCATTTTTCTCAATAAGCTTTCAATCGATGGTTTATTTCATAGATTCCTTGATCACTATGATAAGCATGGTTTATGATGATTTCTATATAGGTGCTATGTAATGTTTTTCTTGTTTGTGACTGCAGGTTTATGAGGAAAACTCCTTCAAGCACGTGAAGGACAACAACGACTTCAAACAAGCATTGGACAAATGGTAAGTCCTTAACACCTCTATAGAGCTTTTCATAGATCGTATATGCTTAGAGAAAGATTAGTCTATTTGGCTGTTTGTTGCTAGATACTTTTAGTACTAGGGAGATCGGTCTTGTCTACAAGATGGATTAATCCTCCAACAAATTGGCGACTCCACTGGGGAAAGAACTTGTTGTTTTTGGTTCTCTTTTATTTTGATTTGAGGAAACGTTTTTCCTAGTTTTTGATTGATAGACATCTGCTTGGGTAGCTTAGGTTTTCTCTGTTTTTGAAAATTTTGAGATCTTTTATGTTTTTCTCTAATTTTTCCGGGGACCGCACTTTGCCTTCTTTGCACAGTGCAGGAAGTTTCGCATTTTTGCTGTAGTAAACAGTGCGGTACCGCACCTGTTACTTCTGCAAGCATGCGGACCCTGTTAAAATTGTGAAAAACCTTTGGATTTATTTGTGTAGTTTATCTTTATTGTAATTTAGAGTTTTTTGTGGAAATATGATGAAGAGTGTTGTCCTTGATGGCAACCCACTGAATGAAGATGAAGACATGCGACTATTGACATGTGTTGTCCTTGATGGCAAACCACCTGATGAAGTTATTCTTGATCTGATGGACTTGGTAAATGATGTAAATATGATATGCAATGATTTTTGTTAGTAATGTGATGCTGAGTGTTGTCCTTGAATGGCAACTGTTGAGGAGGTAAATCCCCTCTGCGGACAGAGGCGATCCCTATTAGCCCGGCAGGGGTCTAGCAACAAACAAACAATGTCATGACGCAGGTTCCTAATTACGAATGAAAAGGATGGAGATAGAATCCTACCTGGATTCCAACGCTAGGATCTGAAGAAGAAGCGTCCCCGTTCCTCAGCCTCGGCAGATCACAATCCCTCCACGATCTCCGTGGATGAACACCTACACACAGAAGAAACGAACAGATACAAGCATAGAAACCAGCATGCGTAACTAAACGTCAGTCAGAAAGGACATTACTCGCATTAACATGATGGGAAACGGAGTGGAACCATAATCATAATCATCTATTAAATAACCAGTGAAGAGAGATTACAACCAAGTTCTGACGTCGCGGTCTCCTTCGGACGGGTTTCCAGTCGTCCACGTCTCGCAAAGCTTGCCAAGGAAAGGGAAAACCTCTCCAGATTCTCGTGACAATGGTCTCCTTACTTGAGTCAGCCTTAAGGGAAAGAGAGGGTGCTTTACAACACAAAGGCTCTTGGGAATATGGAGATTCAGAGCTTAGGCACTTCAAGACTAGCTTGCCATTGATCTGAGCAAGCTTTTATAGATGGGGAAGGAGGAGTTGGGATCCCTATTATTATGGGATTGGCCCTATCAACAAGGAAGGTTCCATGGGAGGTGGCAAAACCACTTCCCTCCATAGAACTCCCGCAGCCAACCTCCCAACTCAAGATAGGTGATGGTTTGTGAATTTGTTAGAACTCAACTCCCGCCATCCATATTTAAAAAACAACTCCAAAATTGGGTGGCGCGACTACGGCTCTATGACAGAGCGCCAGGTGGCGCGACCTCTTTGCATTAATTTCCCCATTGGCGCGAGTACTGAACTGCTTGCCCGCGCCAATGCTAAAAGGGCTGTTTTTTATGACTTTTGCAAGGAGATGTCTCAAGGGCAAATAAAGCTCATGTTTAGAGGGATGCATTGATGATGATTTCAAGGCATGACAATGTTCACAGGTCACAGAATGGGTCCTCCATTGTGCGGGATGGGGAATGGTAAGGACGGTGACAAATTACTGTGTAACAGATGCCCCCTAAAGTATGAGGCCCGAGAGGGAGAGGGGTGAAATGCTTTACGAGAACATGTTCAACCGAAGGCCCGCCGTCGGAAAATCTGCGCAGAAAGATACAACTGATATCTCAAGTACATGATGTAGAAGTGGTATGGACGCAGCCATCCGAAACAGAGTATGCTATAATCCGGATCCAGGGTATGGGCGCAGCCATCCAACTAAGATCAAATAAATAGACTCAGGTATGGTCGCAGCCATCCAATCAGTGAGTCATGTACATGATAATAATCCACAATCGCAGCCTGGATTACAACAGACATAATCCAGGGTCTTGCGCTCCATCTCGACCCAAAAAAGTACAAGTTCATGCATGTGAATATGTGAGCTGAAGTCGAACATGCAAGAACATCGTCGGATTACCAGCCAATGATGAAAGCTGTTAACCGACGCGAGAGAAACCACCAATAATGACAATGGTCCCCAAGGTACTACAGGTACAATCTACGGCGTGCGAATAAATGAACTGACGTTGAACACCCGCAGAATCACTCGATCGGAGGCCAATGATGTAAACCTCTCGTCGAATGCGACGAACCTGCCATTGAGGCATGCAGGCTCCAAGGTACCATAAGGAGTCTCTAGACCAACTTCCTGGATAATGAGTTGAAGTCGACAGGAAGTGACCTCGATCGAAGGTGGGCCATAATGATTCCCACATCATCGACACGAGACAGAGGAACATAATGTTTTGTTGTGAATTAGGATCATATGAGAAACAGAGGAAGGTTGATATTCGCAGAGGCCAACTTCTCTTGAACATATAAACGGCACGGCAATGGACTTGGGAGTATTTGACATCAACAGATCAAAGGTCATGGCGACGAGGCAGTGAAGAGATGAGAGGTCAAAAGAGATCACCCAAACCCATGGAGGCAAGTGAAAACGAGATGAGATGTCCCCAACCCGACACGAATGCAGACAAGTGCCATGTTCAAGAGCAACATACTGTCGACACGACAATGATGTTGGTTCCATTTTTCCCCACCATTTCCGGCGAGTACCCCAATTATTTTTTATAACAAGCTTGAAGGGGATAGCATATGCTTATGATATAAGTCCATCCTAGTACGTTTAACGAGCCCTAGGAAGGAGAGACTCGATCTGCGTCATTATGACTGAATCCGATGTCATCAGGGTTTAACGAGTCTGACAAAGGAAGAACTTGGCGTCTTTTCATGTTTAGAGAGTTTGAAAAGATAGTGGAAAAGTATACTCCAAAAGTCCCTTTTCGTAAATATTTCCTCAGATCCAAAAAGGTAGAAAACTATGTCTGAGAAAACCTCCTAGTCGCGATAGGCTAGGGTATTCCTTTTTGTGTTTCAATCCATCCCAGCCCGAAAAAGGGTTAAACTTATACTGGGTGGATGTCGATTCGTGTCCATTTTAACGAGATCGAAACGAAAAGGGCCTCGGCGATCTTTTCATATTTAGAGAGTCAGAAAAGAGCTGAAAGATGACTCCAGAGTGAATTTTTCGTGTATTTACCGAGTCCGAAAAAGTATAAAATACAACTCGTGTCCATCTTCTTAAGTCGCAAAAACCTACTGCTGCACATACCAAGCAAGCGTAAAATCCATTTTTGACATAGCATATGCAAATATTTGACAAAAATAACTTTTAAAGCTCATTTAACGTCGAAAAAGTTATAAATATGTCTAATTGGTAAAAAATGAAATTACTTTTTACTATTTACCTTGTGGAAAGCAACAGTGGTCCTTTTGGAACAGAATCTTCTGACGGTGATTGCGACCAATCCAGGCAACCATTCAGCTTCTCGTCTGTCACAGGTAATAGGCACTCCTCAGCTCTTCATTTCTATACATTTTTTAATGGTTTTCCTTTAGAAATCAACTTTGTGTGGCCACTTTTTAAAATTTTAGGGCCGGGCCCAGTGGCGCGGGTATCGGGCACGGACCCGCGCCACTGAGCTTTTTTTACTAAAGGGCTCGCGCCACCTGGCGCGACTGTTAGCAAAACAGCCGCGCCAGCGGCCGAACCTAATATTTTGCCTAAAATTCTGGTATTTACACCAAATTTCTTGAAATTTGAAGCTCACCAAAGATCTAATCAGGGATTTTCGACCATGTGAATGCAGATAACCACTCAAAATGGCAATCGAATGGAAGGAACGAGAGCACGGAGATGAGGATGAAGAGGCCATGCAAAGCCAAGCTTGCATGAACGCTCTAAGAGACTGTGGATTGAAAAAGTTCTTCCTCACGCCATGTTTACGAGCTCAGCCCGGGCTCCTCCAATATCTAATCAGCATCTGGGATGAAAATGAACAAGTGTTCAGGCTACGAGACCAGGTGTTAGAACTGGAGGTTACTGACATTTATTTCATTACCGGATTGTCCCGCAGAGGTCCAATCCCTGTACTGACCGGGAGCAGACCATCCGGGGAAAAGATGGAACAGGTAATGGCGCGGGTGTGCCGAGGGGCACAAACAGGATCAGGAAGCAAGAAGGTATACATCTCCACCATCCCTGATCTAGCACTGAGAGTAGTTCTCCACACCATTACACGGGCTGCTGGGTCGCAGGCTCCGCACGAGGCCACGAAGACTCAACTCCTGTTAGCCTCAGAATGTATGGGTCCCCTACTGTTCAACTGGGCAGAAGCAGTAACCATCAACATGAAAAGGCAGCTCACAAAGTGCAAACAGGGGAAACTGAAGCAGTTCGGGTATGGTCCCATCTTGGTATCGTTCATTCTGGAACGCATACCAATCTTCCAAGGCCAAGGGGCCGCAGTGGCGAGTCCGATACCACGAGAGCCACGAATGGCTCGCTGGGCAGCACTGATGCCCAGATCTGGAGGTGGCCAACAGATGTCCTGGAGGCCAAAGTTCTTTAGGTGGCTACGGCGCCAACTGATCGTCGTGGAAGATTGGCCCTATTCGGGAACTGACTTTACCGGGGACCCAGATCTCCCACTACCAGAAGGAGACGACTAGGACGAGGAGCTGGGTAAGACCTCATATTTTTGATTTTATGTTTATATGTTTTTTTTTTGTTAATACACATTCGCCTTGACACAATTATATATGCATGCAGATGTAGGACCTGAGAGACCAGCCGGGATGTCTCCCATCTCCCGGAGGACACAACACACCCCTGAGATCCAGGGGGAAGGCACCGGAGGAGAGGACCTGATCCAGAACCTCGAGGGGATTGCCCATGGGATCCCAGACTATGCCCGACTATCAGATGTACCGATGGCATACCAGCGCCACACGGTGGGGAGTTCCGAACCGGATCCACTGAATCCTGAGGCGCCTAGTGCGTGCAGTGACGTGCTATCATGAGCACCATGCGGATTAGTCTCTAGGATTTAGCCACACCTATTTTTTGAGAGACACAGTGTCTCAGGATGTATTAAGACAATTATGTATATTTTTTGAGTTTAATGTGACACACTCTATGTAAACATTTCGATATCTATATATATACATATCTATTTCTGGATGAGTCTTTCTTTACATGTGATGATGATTATAAATTGCGCAAATGCCTGTCTAGTACCAAATTTGCTACTGCATCTGTTAATGTATTCAAATGCCTGGGTATATGATGATATGTAATGTAGTCAAAATTCCTTTCCAGTAATCGAATACGCAAATACAGACGTAAGATGGACGGGTTCCTTACCGAATAGTGTCCATTTAGCTGTAACACTACAAGTTGTGAATCTAGGTACACGAGCAATTCACGGATACCAAGGTTTACTGCCTCGGTTAATAATTCCAACACGGCACTATACTCCGCGATATTGTTCGTGGTACGTCCTAAACACACACCTTGCAGGTTAATCAACTCACCAGCAGGATCATAGATTACCCAGGCTGCGGAAGACAGATTCCTGGTACTGCGGGAGGCACCATCCGCGAAACCAACAAATGGATGAATAGACATCTGCACAACCAGGAAGACCCGATCAACAGAAAGATGTTTACAAAGCACACCACACTATGCACACAAATGACAATCACACACCTATGTACACACACCACACCAAGAAATCACTTCAGGCGTAGTACTTCTTAAGGTACAGTCCATTTCTGGGCTGCGCCAGCGGAACTCCTTCGTAATCTATAAGCTCGTAGGCCCCATTTTTCAAAACGCGTTTTACTATATAGGGACCGTGCCACATAGGCTGGAGTTTACCGGCTCAAAGCTTATCATGTGCCTGATCGTACAAGAGAACGAGGTCTCCTTCAATGAAAGAACGGGGAGAAACAGTTTGATCAAAATGAGTTTTGACCCTCTTCTTTTGTGCTTCAATGATCAAAGCAGCTAATCGACGGGTTTCATCCAATCGTTCGAGATACAGAAGACGTTCTTCCTCAGGGGAGGTATCCGGTAAGAGCTCTACGGCTAATTTAAGCGAAGGAATTTCACATTCAACCGATGTAGCAGCTTCCGTACCGTACACCAATTGGAATGGTGTGTGAACCTCGCTGTAATTTCATGTATGTTCCCAGATGCCCAGAGAGGCCGAGAACAGCTGGAGATGCCAATCGGATTTATGAACTTCAACTGTTCGCCGAAGCATGGTGACCAAAAAAATTGCTCATTGAAATAACCTCGACCATTCGCTTGACCATAGTATGAAAGTGAGCTATCATATAAGCCCACCGTCGAAGCCTCCGTCATCGCTGCAATCACTTTAAATGAGTACCATGATCGTTGACGATGGCTGAGGAACCCCGAATCGTGCAATAACGTTGTTGAATATAAATGGCGCCCGTTCTTCCGTCGGCCAGGCTTGGTGTAGGCATCGCCTCGGCCCACTTAGTGAAGTAGTCGACGGCGACAATGATATACGCATGCCCCCCCGGCCGAGTGAGGTGGTTACACGTCGAGAAATCCACGCCCCATTTCGCAAAAAGGGCCGACGGTATCGCAAAAGGGCCGACGTAATAACGGGATGCAAAGGCAATGGCGGCGCGCGCATCTTGCGTTGAAAAATCTGGCATGGATGACATTTACGGACTGCAGTGATACAATCCTTGAATATGGAAGGCCAGAAATATCCTGCCCTCAGAATCTTCTGGGCAGTAGCATATCCGGACATGTGTCCGCCACAGGCGCCACTGTGGCAGTCATTCAAGACTTTCTCAGCCTCTTCCAAGGTAAGGCATCGTCGAAGCACCGAATCTACTCCAATACGATATAAGGTATCTCCTACGATACGGTAGGGTTGGGACTGGTGCCGAATCCGACGGCGGGCAGCTTTATCCAACTCAGACCGAAATGTCACGGTCTGAAGATACACTATGATGTCACCGTACCAAGGATCACGAGTATCAATAAGAAACAGCGTTTCGTCCGGTATATGATCTTCAGAGTGTTCAGGAAGAGAGTCCGTAGGGAGAGAACATATCAAATCCGCGAAGACCAGTGATTTAGTTGACTTGGCAGTGGTGAACTCCAAGTCAAACTCCTGCAGGATCACGATCCATTTGGAGTACTTTCCCCCTAGTAATTGTCTAGAAAGAATATACGTCATAGGGTTGCAGTCTGAAACCACTGTTATCGTACGCAAAAGGATGTAATGGCGAAAGCGTTGTACGGCATGTACTGCTGCTAAGGCCAATTTCTCGACATGTGCATAACGCGTTTCCGGGTCGAGAAGGTTCCGAGAGAGGTAATAAACAACATGTTCGTCACCGTTCTCGTCATCCTGCACCAAGAACATGGCGATGGTGCTTAATGCGGCGGCTAGATACAAAGTAAAGTCGCGGTGGTAGTCCGGAGGAAGAAGCAACGGAGCATTGACTAGCAATGTCTTCAGCTTCTCAAAGGATTCTTGAGCAATTTCGTCCCAGTGAAAGGGGACATTCTGCTTTAACAAACGAGTGAATCCTTTGGCCACCTCGGCATAATTCGGGATAAAGCGCCTAAGAAAATTCGCTTTCCCTTGTAGACTCTGTAACTGATACAGGGAGGAGGGTGATGGGAGATTTATGATGGCCTCAACCTTTAGAGGGTCAAGGCGAATTCCATCTTTGGAGACTATAAAGCCTAAAAGACGGCCATAATCGACGCAGAAGACGCACTTATGAGGGTTGAGCCTGATATTGTAGCGTCTGCAACGAAGGAATATCTGGCAGAGATGCTCAGGATGGTCCTCTCGCTTACCCGAATGGGCTGGCAAGTCGTCCAGATAAGGCTGGACGATATGGCGAATATCATGAAAAGCATAGGACATCGCGCGCTGGAACGTGGCGCCAACGTTTTTTAAGCCGAACGGGAGTTTTTTGTACGTGAAAGTGCCCCACGGACAGATGAATGTGGTCTTATGTTGATCCTCAGGTGCAATATTGATTTGGTTATAGCCTGAGAAACCGTCCATTAAGGAATAGATCTCACTCCCGGCACATTCGTCGATGATCTGGTCGATGAACGGAGTGGGATAATTATCCTTAGGACAGGCGCGATTGATATCGCGGTAATCCACACAGACTCGAATTGTACCCTAATTTTTATCAACAGGGACGATATTGGACACCCATTCTGTAAGGGGGATAGGATAAATGAAACCCGCGTTCAGAAGTTTTTCAACTTCTGCCTTGATGGCGGCAGCTTTCCGAGGATGCATGGGACGTAAGCGTTGGCGCACGGGTTTCGCACCTGGGTAGGTTGGAATCTCGTGCACAAAAATACTTGGATCAATTCCCGGCATTTCCTCGTAAGACCATGCGAAAACATCTCGGAATTCTTTGAAAAGCTCCGTATAGACTTGGATCTCCTCGGAAGAACAAGTCACACCCACATGAATGTTCTCAACAATCCCCGGTTTAACAGAGACGTTGATTGGAATAGTTTGAGTAATGTTACTCAGATTACCCTCTGAAAAGACCTCGTGCGTCAAGATCGGTGTTTTAAGAGGAGGGGAAGGAACCTGAGTAGCATAGCGCTCCAGACAATCAGTCATTTCCCCCAAGCTGGGCATAAACGACGAGCGATGATGCCCATCGCCCCAGGGTAGCTCCTCAAGAGACATAGTTTCAATGATAGCCTCATCTGAAGGAAAAGTCTCTCTAAGAGGATCAGGTGAATCAGCCTGACCAAGCCAGGGGGATTGTGAGTAGACATCAAGAGCCATGCTCATCGGAGCATGCTGAGGAGGTGGAGGGTCCGATGCGTCAACAATCTCACAGTAGTTGATCTCTACTGGCGTTAAAGGCATGGATTCTCCAAACTCATATACCTGCTCAGGTGTAGGAATAAGCCAGGGGTCATCAGTCCTGGACAACATGTTGACTTGAGCGATATTCGGTGGCGGTGCGGGGAATATACCCATGAGAACTGGGTCTTTGAAAAGACCAGGTCCTATGCTGTCTGGGGGATTCGGAATTTGATCCACGTATGGCACGTTGTTCTCAGAGCTAGAGGTGAAAAATGACAACTGATCTACCGTGACAATCTTTCCCTCATGGGGGAACTTAATGAATCGAAAGACAGTAGACGGCACGCAGAGCATGGCATGGGTCCAGCTGCGGCCAAGAAGTATATTGTAGTTGAGCTTAGCGTCAACCACTTCCACTTCCACGTTGACAGTTTTTCCCTGTAATGTGATCGCAAGACTCTCGAGAACTCCCAGGGGTTTAGACTCCCGACCATCAAATGCCTCGAGGGCATTGGGAGATGACGACAAGGCTGGAGAGCCAATGGCTTTCCAGCAGGCGGAGGACATAACACAAGTAGATGCACCCTCATCTACGACGGCCCTATGAATGTTCAGACCGTTAATCCAGACTTGAATGACCAAAGCAATTTGATGTGGAAGTCGGGGAGTAAAATTCTCCAGATCAAAGGTGAGAAGGCTCGAGTCGGCGGGATCGATACCACCGATGGCAGACAGTAAAGCCTTCCGTTGTGAAGGACAACTTTGAAGAACCTCAAGTGCATACATGGCACATGGCGCCTGTGCCAGATCCTCAACGATACTGTAATGTTGAGCGGCACGAGCATTTGGATTATAAGAGGATCTCCGAAGAACACCCTTGGGAGGTGGCTTCACAACGGGTTCGAGAGTCGGCTTCTCGATTTCCAACGGACCAGAAACAGGTGGGGGAGGCGGCCCTTCCGCAACTGCCTTCCCAAGTGCCTGTTGCTGACTATTGTAATCCTTCGATCTCGTAGCGATAGTGATAGGTGCATTAGTCTTCATCATGAAAACCTGAGACCCAAACGGTGCAGATGATGAGCCCTGTTCGACCATCTGGGTCTGCTGAGATGGAAATGGCTCTTTTAAAACAGCCGGAGTTCCTTTTGAGCCTTTAAGAAGTTGACTGATTTCGGATCGTCGTGGACAATCCTTAGTGTAATGGTCACCTTCACAGATGAGGCAAGGGAACTTCGGCTTACTTTGGGAGCCATCTTCAGTTCGAGATTTAGATTCCGGTTTTGGGGCATCAGATATTGATTTGCCTTTGCCCTTCTTCTTCCCCTTGGAGGATTTGTCCGCAGGATTGGCCTGAACGGCATTTACCTCCGCGGTTTTACCAGAATCGGATGAGGCGGGATTAGCAGAGGTATTGTTGGAAGAATTAGCCTTCTGCTTCCCATTCGAAGATTTCTTCGAATTTTGAGAAACGGAACCAATGACACCATCCACCGTAGGGGTGGGCGGGGCCTTTTTGGCTCCGGGCCGTGGAGCATCAGGCAGGATGTCATAAAGCGTGCCAGATTGCGAATAAACAAGATCCAGATACTGGGCACGCGCGATAGCTTGTTCCTCCGACACACACGCTCCCATCGCGATATCCTGAGCGATTTTATTCACAAAGGAGGTTGTGAACCAGTGAGTCAAAATCTGATCAGGTATGTGAAACTTGATCAGTCGACGACGGCGCCACCACTCATGGATGTGATCCGAGATGTGAGTGGCCGAGTCCTGCTTCAGGGAAGACAGGAGGTGCGTCCCAGTCTCATACCGGACTGGTAACTGGAAATGTGTGAGGAAAGCCATAGCTAACGAGTTGAAATCCTGAAAAATACCACGGGATAGCTCTATGTACCACTTAGCAGCAGCTCCTGTTAAAGTACGCTGGAAAAGACGCAGACGAATCGAATCGTCGGTCCAAGAGTTAGACGAACACCATAGGTGGTACGTCATCACATGCGCCTGGGGGTCTTCGCCAGCTTTGCCCTCAAACTTGGGACAATCTCCTGGTATCTTGGTGGGAACCGGAGGCCAATATGGATTATGAGAAATCGGATCATTGGTCAACTTTGAAACGTCCGGCAGATCCAAGGTAGCCAGGAACGGCAATGGGGGGTTAACTACCATGCCAGTCCCAGGATAAGACCCGGTACCTGTGTTCCACGATGGTTGTGAATATCCCTGCCCCCATGGGTTCTGTCCCTGAGGATTTTGACCGTAGGGGGCATGGTTCGTATAACCAGACTGATTTGGTTGCTGGTAACCATTGTGTGGGGCTTGATAACTAGGGTTCGGGCCCTGATTAGGTGTCTGCCCTGTATAAGCAGCGTTTGGATTTGGCTGCTGAGCGTAGGTAGAACCGGGTGGAGGAGGAGGATACTGAGAGCCTCCAGAGTGGTTATAGTTCGATTGAGACTGACCATGAGGATAATAACCACTCTGAGGATGAGTAGGCTGCTGATAAGTGGAACCCTGCGGAGCCTGGTACCTAGGGCGCAGCTGTTGATTTGGCTGCGGCATTGAATGAACAGGCTGTTGAGCAGAGTGAACTGAATGAGAGGGCTGCCCTGAATGAACAGGTTGACCCGAGTGAGGGGGCTGGCCTGAATGACCAAGTTGGCTTGGATAAACAGGCGGCGCTGGTTGCGCAGGTTGACCTAGTTGTAAATGAGCCCCAGGTTGTACCGAATAAGCCGGTTGGCCCGGAGGCGGGACACCAGGTTGTACCGGATGAACCAGTTGGCCTGGTGGTGGAACAGGACCAGGTGCTTGCTGGAAACCAGTTTGACCTGAAGCAGAACCATAGGGTGGTCCTAGCTGATATGCAACGTTAGAAACAGCAGGATACTGCGGTTGCATTGGTAAAGAAGGCTGGATTTGCCCCCCAGGACCATAGGTCGGTCCCGGTTGATACCCCGGCTGAGGCTGAGCAGGTTGACCAGCAGGGCTATAATATGGTGCTTGCGGATTGTACAATGGCCCTTGTTGGCCCGCAGAGTAGCCTTGAATGGGCTGTCCCTGTGGGTCGTACTGATAGCCAGGTTGGCCTGTGGGTTGGCCTTGGAAAGGTTGTCCCTGCGGGTTGTAAGTCTGGTTGTACGGTAAACCTTGAACATAAAGATAAGCCTCAGGAGCAGAAAGGCGCAAAATGTCCCCATGCTCGTCAAGATGACCCGGAAAACCATACACGGGAGTGCCGTCTTGTGCATAGTGCGAAAAGAAAGATCGGTAAGGATCTTGCGGAATCTGTCCAGCTCCGGCGTTCGGCTGTTGTAAAAACAACCGATACTCCTTCGGAGAGATATTCTCCGGTATAGCAGTAGCTAGGTAAATGTCCTTCGGAGTTGGCCCAGCCCTGGTAGCAGATGCTGAGACAACAGCAGAAGAGGCAGCCACACAAACAGTGGGCCGAACGGGAACAGAAGTGACGGGCGTCGAAAGGGACACCCCGGGTGTAGTGGCAGCTGGTCTCAACTAGACATGATATCCCTAGAGGCAGTTAGCCCGAAATGATCCCACCCGTAGACCGTATCCCGTGCAAAGAAGGACCGGGCCGACGATGTGGTAGCCAGCCCAACCGTACCCCTGCTACAATCTACGAGGGATGCGCCGATAGTCTCCATCGAATTTTAATCTCCCCACTGCATCATGGCTGATCCCCTCCTTAAATCAATGCGAAGAGACGGCGAGGACTAGGAGGAAAAACAGCAGCAACAAACGGTGAACCCGATGTAAGAGAAAGGAAATCAGCTCCCAATCTCAATTCAGACACAGGGTCCGAAAAGGGCCAATTGAACTCAACTGGTCCTCCAAAGGGTTGTTCGGCGAGAACCGGTCCCCCGTCAGGAAACTCGGAAACAACAGGCTGCTGTGGTTCAACAGAAGGCTCAGAAGCTTCTGAAGAATCGTCCGTGTAAGGACTACCAATAGACGAAACCGATGGTTCCGCCACTGTGGCAAAAGACTAAACGAAAAGGGCACACACACACACGTGCTGAAAATGAGTTAAGACACACGCTCAAACGGTCAACAAGCAACGTCTAAATAGGTGTGAAATCGTGGGCGATTAATTTTACCACATTGGAAAATAAGAAGTTCTACCGTTTCATGTTTCAAGAGTCGAGAAACGATAAAAAGATGACTCTATCTCTTTCAGAGTTGACACAAGCGTGAAAGGACAAGCGCTTGACGGTCTTTTCAAGTTTAGGGAGTCAAAAAAGACCAAATGACTGCTCAGGAAAAACTAGGCACAAAGGGTGTACCAAATATCCGTGAACTGCAATATACACCTTGGTTTCAAAAATGAAACAAAAATCGACCAAGGACTTTCCGTACGTGCAGGTAGTCTCCCCGAATGCTGTGTTCGGTGTATCACGGGTATAGGGCGGCAGACTCGGCTTCCCGTGGATAAAGGATTGAAAACCTTTGGGGGTCTCCCTTTATATACGCGATGGTACGGGGAGCACAAGTCCGTACTAGCGCTGTCTAAAGCCAACAGGCGAACGACAGCTGCTAGGTTTAACGACGCCGGAACACGTCTCTAGCCTAGACCTTATAAATATGTTTCGTTAAGTTCCAATGCTGCCTTAGGTTAATTGAATAAATTTTACAGTTGATCTTCAATTAAGTTTCAATTTCCAGGCCCTATCGTATGTAGTGTCTCCTGAATGCAAAGCTATATGCCACAATGCAACATTTCGTTCGATGAAAACTAATTAGAGAAGAGTTGAGAGCTTTTATACAAACGAAATGATCGGAAACCAAACAAAGAGCTCTATAATGCAACTAATGCAATTGACAACTTTCGTTCAAAACACTAATCACTAGCGATATGGAAAAGATCACAATTTGCACTAATTAACAAAAGCAAAGAGATTTTTTTTTTTTTGATTTTCAATGTTTAATGGCTAATATGCACTAATCAAACTTGAAAATGAATGGAGCAACTTGAGAAATGATATCCAAGAGAGCGAAACAAACACACTTCACTCACCAACACAAACAATCGGATTCCCAAATCGACCGAAGTCTCTCAAAGCAAAGAAGAGACTCAACGGCTTCCAATGGACCGTGTGATCTAGGCCCAAAGCAAGACCAAACGAATTTCGAATGAAGAAATGAACAATCACCCAAAAATCGCAATGAAACAATGAACAACTACTTAGAGAATGTGGAGGATCAATCAGATAGTTGACAGGACAATCCAAACACCAAAACTCCCAAGGAGGGCTCGATGCACTAAGCCACTAGATGACCTAGGGCTTGAAAAGTGAAATCGGTAGATAAAAGCAAACAACCCAAGGACGGAGGTGAATTCCCAGCCAAACAAAACTCCAACACACTCAGGCAGTCGGAAAATCAAGAAGAAAAACACTGGTCAACTTCAGAGAGCTCAGGAATGAGAAATCTCAAAAACTTACAGGGGTGGCGCGACTGTAAGAGTGAAACTGGCGCCAGAAGGCGAGTGGCGCGGGTTGTACAAAGGCAACAAGCGCCAAGTGGTGCGACTGTCGAGTTAAAGACCGCGCCAGTCGAGTTTCTCAGCTAAAATTAAAAATAAGCCACTCCAGAAACAGACCAATGCAAGCTAAGCAATCCAAGAAGCAAAAACACACAAAAAATCCAACCCAGAAGGTTCATCAAGCAAGGAAAAACAAGATACAAATGGCAAGGCAAGACAAAGACTCCAAGTCGTTCAGTCTGCAAACCAAACCGGAGATCGACTGAAGTAGCGTTGATCTACTCCGCTAATGCTAAGCAGAAGCATTTCGAAGGCTATCTGGCTGTACTTCAGACTCCGTCTACAGTTTACAAATCAAACAACAATCAACAACAAGCTGGATCCCGAGCGGAGTCGCCAATTTGTTGAGGAGGTATATCCCCTCTGCGGACAGAGGCGATCCCTACTAGCCCAGCAGGGGTCTAGCAACAAACAAACAATGTCATGACGCAGGTTCCTAATTACGAATGAAAAGGCTGGAGATAAGAGCCTACCTGGATTCCAACGCTAGGATCTGAAGAAGAAGCGTCCCCGTTCCTCAAGCTTGGCAGATCACAATCCCTCCACGATCTCCGTGGATGAACACCTGCACATGGAAGAAACGAACAGATACAAGCATAGAAACCAGCATACGTAACTAAACATCAATCAGAAAGGACATTACTCGCATTAACATGATGGAAAACGGAGTGGAACCATAATCATAATCATCTATTAAATAACCAGCGAAGAGAGATTACAACCAAGTTCTGACATCGCGGTCTCCTTCGGACGGGTTTCCAGTCGTCCACGTCTCGCAAAGCTTACCAAGGAAAGGGAAAACCTCTCCAGAGTCTCGTGACAATGGTATCCTTACTTGAGTCAGCCTTAAGGGAAAGAGAGGGTGATTTACAACACAAAGGCTCTTGGGAATATGGAGATTCAGAGCTTAGGCACTTCAAGACTAGCTTGCCATTTATCTAAGCAAGATTTTGTAGATGGGGAAGGAGGAGTTGGGATCCCTATTATTATGGGATTGGCCCTATCAACAAGGAAGGTTCCATGGGAGGTGGCAAAACCACTTCCCTCCATAGAACTCCCGCGGCCAACCTCCCAACTCAAGATAGGTGATGGTTTGTGAATTTGTTAGAACTCAACTCCCGCCATCCATATTTAAAAAACAACTCCCAAATTGGGTGGCGCGACTACGACTCTATGACAGAGCGCCAGGTGGCGCGACCTCTTTGCATTAATTTCCCCATTGGTGCGAGTACTGAACTGCTCACCCGCGCCAATGCTAAAAGGGCTGTTTTTTATGACTTTTGCAAGGAGATGTCTCAAGGGAAAATAAAGCTCATGTTCAGAGGGATGCATTGATGATGATTTCAAGGCATGACAATGTTCACAGGTCATAGAATGGGTCCTCCATTGTGCGGGATGGGGAATGGTAAGGACGGTGACAAATTACTGTGTAACAGATGCCCCCTAAAGTATGAGGCCCGAGAGAGAGAGGGGTGAAATGCTTTACGAGAACATGTTCAACTGAAGGCCCGCCGTCGGAAAACCTGCGCAGAAAGATACAACCGATATCTCAAGTACATGATGTATAAGTGGTATGGACGCAGCCATCCGAAACAGAGTATGCTATAATCCGGATCCAGGGCATGGGCGCAGCCATCCAACTAAGATCAAATAAATAGACTCAGGTATGGTCGCAGCCATCCAATCAATGAGTCATGTACATAATGATAATAATCCACAATCGCAGCCTGGATTACAACAGACACAATCCAGGGTCTTGCGCTCCATCTCGACCCAACAGAGTACAAGTTCAGGCATGTGAATATGTGAGCTGAAGTCGAACATGCAAGAACATCGTCGGATTATCGGCCAATGATGAAAGTCGTTAACCGACGCGAGAGAAACCACCGATAATGACAATGGTTCTCAAGGTACTACAGGTACAATCTACGGCGTGCGAATAAATGAGCTGACGTCGAACACCCGCAGAATCACTCGATCGGAGGCCAATGATGTAAACCTCTCGTCGAATGCGACGAACCTGCCATTGAGGCATGCAGGCTCCAAGGTACCAGAAGGAGTCTCTAGACCAACTTCCCGGATAATGAGTTGATGTCGACAGGAAGTGACCTTGATCGAAGGTGGGCCATAATGATTCCCACATCATCGACACGAGACAGAGGAACATGATGTTTTGTTGTGAATCAAGATCGTATGAGAAACAGAGGAAGGTTGATATTTGCAGAGGCCAACTTCTCTTGAACACATGAACGGCACGACAATGGACTTGGCAGTATTTGACATCAACGGATCAAAGGTCATGGCGACGAGGCAGTGAACAGATGAGAGGTCAAAAGAGATTACCCAAACCCATGGAGGCAAAGTGAAGAAACGAGATGAGATGTCCCCAACCCGACACGAATGCAGACAAGTGCCATGTTCAAGAGCGACATACTGCCGATGACAACGACGATGGTTCCATTTTTCCCCCACCATTTCTGGCGAGTACCCCAATTATTTTTATAACAAGCTTGAAGGGGATAGCATATGCTTGTAATATAAGTCCGCCCTTCGGGCGAATCCATCCTAGTGCATTTAACGAGTCCTAGGAAGGAGGAACTCGGAGAATGTCATTTCGACTGGATCCGATGTCATCAGGGTTTAACGAGTCTGACAAAGGGAAAACTCGACGTCTTTTCATGTTTAGAGAGTTTGGAAAGACAACGGAAAATTAAACTCTAGCAGTCTCTTTTCGTAAATAGTTCCTCAGATCCGAAAATGTAGAAAACAATATCTGAGGAAACCTCCTAGTCGCGATAGGCTAGGGTATTCCTTTTTCGTAATCAATCCATCCCAGCCCGAAAAAGGGTTAAACTTATACTGGGTGGATGTCGATTCGTGTCCATTTTAACGAGATCGAAACGACAAGGGTCTCGGTGATCTTTTCATATTTAGAGAGTCCGAAAAGAGCTGAAAGATGACTCCAGAGTGACTTTTTCGTGTATTTACCGAGTCCGAAAAAGTATAAAATACAACTCGTGTCCATCTTCTTAAGTCGCAAAAACCTGCTGCTGCACATACCAAGCAAGCGTAAAATCCATTTTCGACATAACATATGCAAATATTTGACAAAAAATAACTTTTAAAGCTCATTTAACGTCGAAAAAGTTATAAATATGTCTAATTGGTAAAAAATGAAATTACTTTTACTATTTACCTTGTGGAAAGCAACAGTGGTCCTTTTGGAACAGAATCTTCTGACGGTGATTGCGACCAATCCAGGCAACCATTCAGCTTCTCGTCTGTCGCAGGTAATAGGCGCTCCTTAGCTCTTCATTTCCATACATTTTTTAATGGTTTTCCTTTAGAAATCAACTTTGTGTGGCCACTTTTAAAATTTTAGGGCCGGGCCCAGTGGCGCGGGTATCGGGCACGGACCCGCGCCACTGAGATCTTTTTACTAAAGGGCTCACGCCACATGGCGCGACTGTTAGCAAAACAGCCGCGCCAGCGGCCGAACCTAATTTTTCGCCTAAAATTCCGGTATTTACACCAAATTTCTTGAAATTTGAAGCTCACCAAAGATCTAATCAGGGGTTTTTGACCATGTGAATGCAGATAACCACTCAAAATGGAAATCGAATGGAAGGAACGAGAGCACGGAGATGAGGATGAAGAGGCCATGCAAAGCCAAGCTTGCATGAACTCTCTAAGAGACTGTGGATTGAAAAAGTTCTTCCTCACGCCATGTTTACGAGCTCAGCCCGAGCTCCTCCAATATCTAATCAGCATCTGGGATGAAAATGAACAAGTGTTCAGGTTACGAGACCAGGTGTTAGAACTGGAGGTCACTGACGTTTATTTCATCACTGGATTGTCCCGCAGAGGTCCAATCCCTGTACTGACTGGGAGCAGACCATCCGGGGAAAAGATGGAACAGGTAATGGCACGGGTGTGCCGAGGGGCACAAACATGATCAGGAAGCAAGAAGGTATACATCTCCACCATCCCTGATCTAGCACTGAGAGTAGTTCTCCACACCATTACGCGGGCTGCTGGGTCGCAGGCTCCGCACGAGGCCACGAAGACTCAACTCCTGTTAGCCTCAGAATGTATGGGTCCCCTACTGTTCAACTGGGCAGAAGCAGTAACCATCAACATGAAAAGGCAGCTCACAAAGTGCAAACAGAGGAAACTGAAGCAGTTCGGGTATGGTCCCATCTTGGTATCGTTCATTCTGGAACGCATACCAATCTTCCAGGGCCAAGGGGCCGCAGTGGCGAGTCTGATACCACGAGAGCTGCGAATGGCTCGCTGGGCAGCACTGATGCCCAGATCTGGAGGTGGCCAACAAATGTCCTGGAGGCCAGAGTTCTTTAGGTGGTTACGGCGCCAACTGATCGTCGTGGAAGATTGGCCCTATTCGGGAACTGACTTTACCAGGGACCCAGATCTCCCACTACCAGAAGGAGACGACTGGGACGAGGAGCTGGGTAAGACCTCATATTTTTGATTTTATGTTTATATGTTTTTTTTTTGTTAATACACATTTGCCTTGACACAATTATATATGCATGCAGATGTAGGACCTGAGAGACCAGCCGGGATGTCTCCCATCTCCCGGAGGACACAACTTGCCCCTGAGATCCAGGGGGAAGGCACCGGAGGAGAGGACCTGATCCAGAACCTCGAGGGGATTGCCCATGGGATCCCAGACTATGCCCGACTATCAGATGTACCGATGGCATACCAGCGCCATATGGTGGGAGTTCCGAACCGGATCCACCGAATCCTGAGGCGCCTAGTGCGTGCAGTGACGTGCTATCATGAGCACCATGAGGATTAGTCTCTAGGATTTAGCCACACCTATTTTTTGAGAGACATAGTGTCTCAGGATGTATTAAGACAATTATGTATATTTTTTGAGTTTTATGTGACACACTCTATGTAAACATTTCGATATCTATATATATACATATCTATTTCTGGATGAGTCTTCCTTTACATGTGATGATGATTATAAATTGCGCAAATGTCTGTCTAATACCAAATTTGCTACTGCATCTGTTAATGTATTCAAATGCCTGGGTATATGATGATATGTAATGTAGTCAAAATTCCTTTCCAGTAATCGAATACGCAAATACAGATGTAAGATGGACGGGTTCCTTACCAAATAGTGTCCGTTCAGCTGTAATACTACAAGTTGTGAATCTAGGTACACGAGCAATTCACGGATGCCAAGGTTTACTGCCTCGGTTAATAATTCCAACACGGCGCTATATTCCGCGATATTGTTCGTGGTACGTCCTAAACACACACCTTGCAGGTCAATCAACTCACCAGCAGGATCGTAGATTACCCAGGCTGCGGAAGACAGATTCCTGGTACTGCGGGACGCACCATCCGCGAAACCAACAAATGGATGAATAGACATCTGCACAACCAAGAAGACCCGATCAGCAGAAAGATGTTTACAAAGCACACCACACTATGCACACAAATGACAATCACACACCTATGTACACACACCACACCAAAAAATCACTTCAGGCATAGTACTTTTTAAGGTACAGCCCATTTCTGGGCTGCGCCAGCGGAACTCCTTCGTAATCTATAAGCTCGTAGGCCCCATTTTTCAAAACGCGCTTTACTATATAGGGCCCGTGCCACATAGGCTGGAGCTTACCAGCTCCAAGCTTATCATGTGCTTTATCGTACAAGAGAACGAGGTCTCCTTCAATGAAAGAACGGGGAGAAACAGATTGATCAAAATGAGTTTTGACCCTCTTCTTTTGTGCTTCGATGATCAAAGCAGCTAGTCGACGAGTTTCATCCAATCGTTCGAGATACAGAAGACGTTCTTCCTCAGGGGAGGTATCCGGTAAGAGCTCTACGGCTAATTTAAGCGAAGGAATTTCACATTCAACCGACAGAGTAGCTTCCAGACCGTACACCAATTGGAATGGTGTGAACCCGGTTGCACTCTTAGCAGATGTTCGGTATGCCCAGAGAGCTGAGAACAGTTGGAGATGCCAACTGGATTTATGAATCCCAACCGTTCGCTGAAGCATGGTGACCAAGACCTTGTTCACCGCTTCAACCTGACCATTCGCTTGAGGGTAGTATGGTGTTGAGCTGTCGTGACGCAAGCCCAACGCTGAAGTCAGCTCCGTCATCATGTAATCACGGAAATGAGTACCATGATCAGTGACGATGGCTTGAGGAACCCCAAATCGTGCAATAACGTGGTTGAATATAAATGAAGCAGTCGTTCTTCCGTCAGCAGCTAGTGTAGGCATCGCCTCGGCCCACTTAGTGAAGTAGTCGACGGCGACAATGATATACGCATGCCCCCCGGCCGAGTGAGGGTTACACGTCATAAAATCCACACCCCATTTCGCAAAAGGGCCGACGGTAATAACGGGATGCAAAGGCAATGGCGGCGCGCGCATCTTGCGCTGAAAAATCTGGCATGGATGACATTTGCGGACTGCAGTGATACAATCCTTGAATATAGAAGGCCAGAAATAACCTGCCCATAGAATCTTCTGGGCAGTAGCATACCCGGACATATGTCCGCCACAGGCGCCACTGTGACAGTCATTTAAGACTTTCTCGGCCTCTTCCAAGGTTAGGCATCGTCGGAGCATCGAATCTACTCCAATACGATATAAGGTATCTCCTACTATGCGGTAGGGTTGGGACTGGTGCCGAATCCGACGGCGGGCAGTTTTATCCAACTCAGACCGAAATGTCGCGGTCTGAAGATACACTATGATGTCACCATACCAAGGATCACGAGTATCAATAAGAAACAACGTTTCGTCCGGTATATGATCTTCTGAGTGTGAAGGAACAGAGTCCGTAGGGAGAGAACATATCAAATCCGTGAAGACCAGCGATTTAGTTGACTTGGCAGTGGTAAACTCCAAGTCAAACTCCTGCAGGATCACGATCCATTTGGAGTACTTGCCCCCTAGTAATTGTCTAGAAAGAATATACGTCATAGGGTTGCAGTCTGAAACCACTGTTATCGTACGCAAAAGGATGTAATGGCGAAAGCGTTGTACGGCGTGTACTGCTGCTAAGGCCAACTTCTCGACATGTGCATAACACGTTTCCAGGTCGAGAAGGTTCCGAGAGAGGTAATAAACAACATGTTCGTCACCGTTCTCGTCATCCTGCACCAAGACCATGGCGATGGTGCTTAATGCGGCGGCTAGATACAAAGTAAAGTCGCGGTGGTAGTCCGGAGGACGAAGCAACGGAGCATTGACGAGCAATGTCTTCAGTTTCTCAAAGGATTCTTGAGCGATTTCGTCCCAATGAAAGGGAACATTCTGCTTTAACAAACGAGTGAATCCTTTGGCCACCTCGGCATAATTCGGGATAAAGCGCCTAAGAAAATTCGCTTTCCCTTGTAGACTCTGTAACTGATACAGGGAGGAGGGTGATGGGAGATTTATGATGGCCTCAACCTTTAGAGGGTCAAGGCAAATTCCGTCTTTCGAGACTATAAAGCCTAAAAGACGGCCAGAATCGACGCAGAAGACGCACTTATGAGGGTTGAGCCTGATATTGTAGCGTCTGCAACGAAGGAATATCTGGCGGAGATGCTCAGGATGGTCCTCTCGCTTACCCGAATGGGCAGGCAAGTCGTCCAGATAAGGCTGAACGATATGGAGAATATCATGAAAAGCGTAGGACATCGCACGCTGAAACGTGGCGCCAGCGTTTTTTAAGCCGAACGGGAGTTTTTTGTACGCGAAGGTGCCCCACGGACAGATGAATGTGGTCTTATGTTGATCCTCAGGTGCAATATTGATTTGGTTATAGCCCGAGAAACCGTCCATTAAGGAATAGATCTCACTCCCGGCACATTCGTCGATGATCTGGTCGATGAACGGAGTGGGATAATTATCCTTAGGACAGGCGCGATTGATATCGCGATAATCCACACAGACTCGAATTGTACCCTGCTTTTTATCAACAAGGACGATATTGGACACCCATTCTGTAAGGGGGATAGGATAAATAAAACCCGCGTTCAGAAGTTTTTCAACTTCTGCCTTGATGGCGGCGGCTTTCCGAGGATGCATGGGACGTAAGCGTTGGCGCACGGGTTTTGCACCTGGGTAGGTTGGAATCTCGTGCACGACAATACTCGGATCAATTCCCGGCATTTCCTCGTAATACCATGCGAAAACATCTCTGAATTCTTTGAAAAGCTCAGTATAAACTTGAATCTCCTCGGAAGAACAAGTCACACCCACATGAATGTTCTCAACAATCCCCGGTTTAACGGAGATGTTGATTGGAACAGTTTGAGTAATGTTACTCAGATTACCCTCTAAAAAGACCTCGTGCATCAAGATCGGTGTTTGAAGAGGAGGGGAAGGAACCTGAGTAGCATAACGCTCTAGACAGTCAGTCATTGCCCCCAAGCTAGGCATAAACGAGGAGCGATGATGCCCATCGCCCCAGGGTAGCTCCTCAAGAGACATAGTTTCAATGATAGCCTCATCTGAAGGGAAAGTCTCTCTAAGAGGATCAGGTGAATCAGCCTGACCAAGCCAGGGGGATTGTGAGTAGACGTCAAGAGCCATGCTCATCGGAGCATGCTGAGGAGGTGGAGGGTCCGATGCGGCAACAATCTCACAGTAGCTGATCTCTACTGGCGTTAAAGGCATGGATTCTCCAAACTCATATACCTGCTCAGGTGTAGGAATAAGCGAGGGGTCATCAGTCATGGACAACATGTTGACTTGAGCGGTATTCGATGGTGGTGCGGGGAATATACCCATGAGAACAGGGTCTTTGAATAGACCAGGTCCTATGCTGTTTGGGGGATTCAGAATTTGATCCACGTATGGCACATTGTTCTCAGAGCTAGAGGTAAAAAATGACAACTGATCTACCATAACAATCTTGCCCTCATGGGGGAACTTAATGAATCGAAAGACAGTAGACGGCACGCAGAGCATGGCATGGGTCCAGCTGCGGCCAAGAAGTATATTGTAGTTGAGCTTAGCGTCAACCACTTCCACTTCCACGTTGACAGTTTTTCCCTGTAATGTGATCGCAAGACTCTCAAGAACTCCCAGGGGTTTATACTCCCGACCATCAAATGCCTCAAGGGCATTGGGAGATGACGACAAGGCTGGAGAGCCGATGGCCTTCCAGCAGGCGGAGGACATAACGCAAGTAGATGCACCTTCATCTACGACGGCTCTATGAACGTTCAGACCGTTAATCCCGACTTGAATGACCAAAGCAATTTGATGCGGAAGCCGGGGAGTAAAATTCTCCAGATCAAAGGTGAGAAGGCTCGAGTCGGCGGGATCGATACCACCGATGGCAGACAGTAAAGCCTTCCGTTGTGAAGGACAACTTTGGAGAACCTCAAGTGAAGACATGGCACATGGCGCCTGTGCCAGATCCTCAACAATACTGTAATGTTGAGCGGCACGAGCATTTGGATTATAAGAGGATCTCCGAAGAACACCCTTGGGAGGTGGCTTCACAACGGGTTCGAGAGTCGGCTTCTCGATTTCCAACGGACCAGAAACAGGTGGGGGAGGCAGCCCTTCCGCAACTGCCTTCCCGGGTGCCTGCTGCTGACTGTTGTAATCCTTCGATCTCGTAGCGATAGTGATAGGTGCATTAGTCTTCATCATGAAAACCTGAGACCCAAATGGTGCAGATGGTGACCCCTGTTCGACCATCTGGGTCTGCTGAGATGGAAATGGCTCTTTTAAAACAGCCGGAGTCCCTTTTGAGCCTTTAAGAAGTTGACTAATTTCGGACCGTCGTGGACAATCCTTAGTGTAATGGTCACCTTCACAGATGAGGCAAGGGAACTTCGGCTTACGTTGGGAGCCATCCTCAGTTCGAGTTTTAGATTCCGGTTTTGGGGCATCAGATTTTGATTTGCCTTTGCCCTTCTTCTTCCCCTTGGAGGATTTGTCCGCAGGATTGGCCTGAACGACATTTACCTCCGCGGTTTTACCAGAATCGGATGAGGCGGGACTAGCAGAGGTATTGTTGGAAGAATTAGCCTTCTGCTTCCCATTCGAAGACTTCTTCGAATTTTGAGAAACAGAACCAATGACACCATCCACCGAAGGGGTAGGCGGGGTCTTTTTGGCTCCGGGCCATGGAGCATCAGGCAGGATGTCATAGAGCGTGCCAGATTGCGAATAAACAAGATCCAGGTACTGGGCACGCGCGATAGCTTGTTCCTCCGTCACACACGCTCCCATCGCGATATCCTGAGCGATTTTATTGACAAAGGAGGTGGTGAACCAGTGAGTCAAAATCTGATCAGGTATGTGAAACTTGATCAGTCGACGACGGCGCCGCCACTCATGGATATGATCCGAGATGTGAGTGGCCGAGTCCTGCTTCAGGGAAGACAGGAGGTGCGTCCCAGTCTCATACCGGACTGGTAACTGGAAATGCGTGAGGAAAGCCATAGCTAACGAGTTGAAATCCTGAAAAATACCACGAGACAGCTCTATGTACCACTTAGCAGCAGCTCCTGTTAACGTACGCTGGAAAAGACGCAAACGAACCGAATCGTCAGTCCAAGAGTTAGACGAACACCAGAGGTGATACGTCATCACATGCGCCTGGGGGTCTTCTCCAGATTTGCCCTCGAACTTGGGACAGTCACCTGGTATCTTGGTCGGAACCGGGGGCCAATATGGATTATGAGCAATCGGATCATTGGTCAATTTCGAAACGTCCGGTAGATCCAAGGTAGCCAGGAACGGCAATGGAGGGTTAACTACCATGCCAGTCCCAGGATAAGGTCCGGTACCTGCGTTCCACGATGGTTGTGAATATCCCTGCCCCCACGGGTTCTGTCCCGTAGGATTCTGACCGTAGGGGGCATATTTCGTATAACCAGACTGATTTGGTTGCTGGTAACCATTGTGTGGGGCTTGATAACCAGGATTCGGGCCCTGATTAGGTGTCTGCCCTGTATAAGCAGCGTTTGGATTTGGCTGCTGAGCGTAGGTAGAACCGGGTGGAGGAGGAGGATACTGAGAGCCTCCAGAGTGGTTATAGTTCGGTTGAGACTGACCATGAGAATAATAACCACTCTGAGGATGAGTAGACTGCTGATAAGTGGAACCCTGCGGAGCCTGGTACGTAGGGCGCAGCTGTTGATTTGGCTGCGGCATTGAATGAACAGGCTGTTGAGCAGAGTGAATGGAATGAGAGGGCTGCCCTGAATGAACAGGTTGACCCGAGTGAGGGGGCTGGCCTGAATGACCAGGCTGGCCCGGGTGACCAGGCGGTGTTGGTTGCGCAGGCTGACCTGGTTGTAAGTGAGCCCCAGGTTGTGCCGGATGGGTCGGCTGGCCTGGAGGCGGGACACCGGGCTGTATTGGATGAGCCGGCTGCCCTGGTGGAGGAACAGGACCAGGTGCTTGCTGAAAACCAGTTTGACCTGAAGCAGAACCATAGGGTGGTCCTGGCTGATATGCAACGTTAGAAACAACAGGATACTGCGGTTGCATTGGTAAAGAAGGCTGGATTTGCCCCCCAGGACCATAGGCCGGTCCCGGTTGATACCCCGGCTGAGGCTGAGCAGGTTGACCAGCAGGGCTATAATATGGTCCTTGCGGATTGTACAATGGCCCTTGCTGGCCCGCAGAGTAGCCTTGGATGGGCTGTCCCTGTGGGTCGTACAGATAGCCAGGTTGACCTGCAGGTTGGCCTTGGAAAGGCTGTCCTTGCGGGTTATGAGCCTGGTTGTACGGTAAACCTTGAGCATACAGATAAGCCTCAGGAGCAGGAAGGCGCAAAATGTCCCCATGCTCGTCAAGCCGACCCGGAAAACCATACACGGGAGTGCCGTCCTGTGCATAGTGCGAAAAGAAAGATCGGTAAGGATCTTGGGGAATCTGTCCAGCTCCGGCGTTCGGCTGTTGCAAAAACAACCGATACTCCTCCGGAGAGATATTCTCCGGTATAGCAGTAGCTAGATAAACATCTTCAGGAGTTGGCCCAGCCCTGGTAGCCGAGACAACAGAAGAAGAGGCAGCCACACAAACAGTGGGCCGAACGGGAACAGAAGTGACGGGCGTCGAAGGGGACACCCCGGGTGTAGTGGCAGCTGGTCTCGATGCGGGAGATGATATCCCCATAGAGGCTGCAGCTGAAATGATCTGACCCAGAGATCTGTATCCCTGTGGCAAAGAAGGACTGGCTGACGATGTGGTAGCCAGCTCGGAACCGTCTCCCTCAAACAATCTACGAGGGATGCGCTGATAGTCATCAGACCCTGGAATTTCCTCACCAGAATCACTCATGGTTGATCCTGCCGTTAAATCACGCAGAAGACGGCGAGGACTAGGAGGAAAAACAGCAGCAACAAACGGTGAACCCGATGTAAGAGAAAGGAAATCAACTCCTAATCTCAATTCAGACACAGGGTCCGAAAAGGGCCAATTGAACTCAACTGGTCCTCCAAAGGGTTGCTCAGCGAGAACCGGTCCCCCGTCAGGAAACTCGGAAACAACAGGCTGCTGTGGTTCAACAGAAGGCTCAGAAGTTTCTGAAGAATTGTCCGTGTAAGGACTACCAGTAGACGAAACCGATGGTTCCGCCACTGTGGCAAAAGACTAAAAGACAAGGGCACACACAAACACGGGCTGAAAACGAGTTAAGACACACGCTCAAACGGTCAACAAGAAACGTCTAAATAGGTGTGAAATCGTGGGCGATTAATTTTACCACATTGGAAAATAAGAAGTTCTACCGTTTCATGTTTCAAGAGTCGAGAAACGATAAAAAGATGACTCTATCTCTTTCAGAGTTGACACAAGCGTGAAAGGACAAGCGCTTGACGGTCTTTTCAAGTTTAGGGAGTCAGAAAAGACCAAATGACTGCTCAGGAAAAACTAGGTACAAAGGGTGTACCAAATATCCGTGAACTGCAATATACACCTTGGTTTCAAAAAATGAAACAGAAATCGACCAAGGACTTTCCGTACGTGCAGGTAGTCTCCCCGAATGCTGTGTTCGGTGTATCACGGGTAAAAGGCGGCAGACTCGGCTTCCTGTGGATAAAGGATTGCAAACCTATAGGGGTCTCCCTTTATATACGCGACGGTACGGGGAGCGCAAGTCCGTACTAGCGCTGTCAAAAGCCAACAGGCGAACGACAGCTGCTAGGTTTAACGACGCCGGAACACGTCTCTAGCCTAGACCTTCTAAATATGTTGCGTTAAGTTCCAATGTTGCCTTAGGTTAATTGAATAAATTTTACAGTTGATCTTCAATTAAGTTTCAATTTCCAGGCCCTATCGTATGTAGTGTCTCCTAAATGCAAAGCTATATGCCACAATGCAACATTTCGTTCGATGAAAACTAATTAGAGAAGAGTTGAGAGCTTTTATACAAACTAAATGAATGGAAACCAAACAAAGAGCTCTATAATGCAACTAATGCAATTGACAACTTTTCGTTCAAAACACTAATCACTAGCGATATGGAAAAGATTGTAATTTGCACTAATTAACAAAAGCAAAGAGATTTTTTTTTTGATTTTCAATGTTTAATGGCTAATATGCACTAATCAAACTTGAAAATGAATGGAGCAACTTGAGAAATGATATCCAAGAGAGCGACACAGACACACTTCACTCACCAACACAAGCAATCAGATTCCCAAATCGACCGAAGTCTCTCAAAGCAAAGGAAAGACTCAAAGGCTTCCGATGGACCGTGTGATCTAGGCCCAAAGCAAGACCAAACGAATTTTGAATGAAGAAACGAACAATCACCCAAAAATCGCAATGAAACAACGAACAACTACTTAGAGAATGTGGAGGATCAATCAGATAGTTGACAGGACAATCCAAACACCAAAACTCCCAAGGAGGGCTCGATGCACTAAGCCACTTGATGACTTAGGGCTTGAAAAGTGAAATCGGTAGATAAAAGCAAACAACCCAAGGACGGAGGTGAATTCCCAGCCAAACAAAACTCCAACACACTCAGGCAGTCGGAAAATCAAGAAGAAAAACACTGGTCAACTTCAGAGAGCTCAGGAATGAGAAATCTCAAAAACTTACAGGGGTGGCGCGACTGTAAGAGTGAAACTGGCGCCAGAAGGCTAGTGGCGCGGGTTGTACAAAGGCAACAAGCGCCAAGTGGCACGACTGTCGGGTTAAAAACCGCGCCAGTCGAGTTTCTCAGCAAAAATTAAAAATAAGCCACTCCAGAAACAGACCAATGCAAGCTAAGCAATCCAAGAAGCAAAAACACACAAAAAATCCAACCCAGAAGGTTCATCAAGCAAGGAAAAACAAGATACAAATGGCAAGGCAAGACAAAGACTCTGGGCCTGAAATCCAAACCGAGATCGACCAAGGAAGGCGTGATCTACCTCGCTAATGCCAGGCGTGCTGCCAAGGCTATCTCGTCGATTTTCGACTCCGCTTCATAGTTTACAAATCAAACAAAAAATCAACAACAAGTCAGATCCCCAGCGGAGTCGCCAAATTTTTGAGGAGGTAAATCCCCTCTGCGGACAGAGGCGATCCCTACTAGCCCAGCAGGGGTCTAGCAACAATCACGAAATGTTACGACGCAAGTTCCTAATTACGAATGAAAAGACCAAAGATGGAAGCCTACCTGGAATCCAATGCTACGATCTGAAGAAGAGAGCGTTCCCGTTCCTCAGCCTCGGCAGATCACGATCCTCCACGATCTTCGTGGATGGACACCTGCACATGCAAGAAACAAACAGATACAAGCATAGGAACCAGCATACGTAACTAAACATCGGTCAGAAAAGATATTACTCGCATTAACATGATGGGAAAAGGAGTGGAACCATAATCATAGTCATATATTAAAGTGATAAATGAATAGAAGTTACAACCAAGTTCTGACGTCGCGGTCTCCTTCGGACGGGTTTCCAGTCGTCCACGTCTCGCAAAGCATGTGCTAAATCTTGATGAAAAGAGTACACATTGTAGATACATCAGGAATTCAGCATGTGCTAAATCTTGATGAAAAGAGTACGTCTCTAGGAATACGCGGATTTTCCTAGGGGAAGATGCGTATCCACGCGAGAATCAACGTTCCAAGTCGCGTATGGGCAAAAGCGCTCAAAAAGTGCAAAACCAGGGGTGACCAACATGGTATTGACCCATTGTATTGGGTAATGATTCACCTAAATGACCCCGTCCAGGAATACCATCAGAAGTAATGTGGTTTTGGCTCATGGTATTGAAATTGGGTAAACCTATATCAGGAGAAGAATTTCATTGTGCAAATCATCAGTGTGGGTGCAAGATCTCTGAGCTTAATGAATACTTCACTCTGAAGTAGATCTGAATGGAAAGGGTTACACTTGAATGATAAATCTGAATGGATGATGCACCAATGATGAAGAAGGGGATCTAGATCTGAAATGTACTTGTATCTACTAGATCTACTTATGGAAGGCTTAGATCTGAGATGAGGCGAACATCTGTCTGAAGCAAAAGGGTAAATCTGAACTGAATATATGATCTGAAGAAGTATGTTGCTCTATAATAGTTGAAGATCTATACGCTAGTTCGCTGCAGAGGAAGTGCGTATATACGCGGCTTCGCTGAAGAGAAATCACGTATGCGCAATAAAATTGGCTCTATAATTTATACTGAAGTATACGCGGGTTTATGTGAACGGAAGCGCATATATACGCGACATCAGAGAAAGGAAAGCGCCTATGCAAACTAGGGTTTGCTGAAGTCTGTGGTAAGAAATGTCTGATCTGTTCTGTTAGTTTACTGATATCTGTCAGTGAGTTATATGTGTCTGTTTCATGGTTGACTGTGCTTAAAAGTATGGAAAGGGTCCAGTTTGAAAATATGATGAAATGTGGCCTGCAAGTGGTGTCCTAAAGGAAGCTTTGTATCCAGTGTGAAAATTGATGAAACATGGTCCATAGAGGTGCTGAGGGTTGTAGCCTTCAATCAGGGGGTTGTAGCTCCCTTCTAGGTGAGGCTGGTAAACGAGATCAGGGGGTCGTAGCTCCCTTCCAGGAGAGGCTGGTAAACGAGTCAGGGGGGCTCCTTCAAAGAGAGGGCCGGTAAACGAGCACAGTGGATACCGCGTGCCGGTAGGTGTTCCACCAAGACATATGTTGTAAGATGTTTTCTCTATAATAAAATATTGAAGGCTGAGCAACGGCAGCGGTGGTTTTCTCCCGACTTGGGTTTCCACCTAAAAATCCTGGTGTTCATGTGTGATGCTTTGTGTGATGGTTTACTCTATTCTTACTGCATATGCTTACTTTTTATTAAACATCTGATGAATGAATGATGGAATGATTTAAGTGAAGAACAAATGGCATAATTAGATATCTGTGTATACGTGAGTTTCATAAAGGGTATCCGCGTATATACGCGAGTCTGTTTCAAGAAAGTAGCGTATGGGTTTTAGAAGCAAGAAAAGGTAAAAGTTTTGAATATGCAGTAAATACTGATTCACCCCCCCCCCCTCTCAGTATTTTTCCCAACATTTCTGCCCAGATTGATGATTGTTTCTATCAAAAGCTTTCTGTGAATGAGTCTTAGCAGTATTGGTGTTTTGATGATTTTCTAGAAGTTTTGCTTTTTGGATTGTCTTTCACTTGGTCTTTGTAGTGATTTGAAACATTGACTATTTAAAATACCTAAGATTACATTGGTCTTTTGTCTTTTGCTGAATCTTGCCTGATTGTGAAGTCATCCTCTATTAAGAAATAGAGTTACCTGTTTCTTTGCAAACCTTCGAAAAGAAACTTTGTTATTGGTTTTTTGAATTTCATTTTTTATAAAAGCATAATTGAATGTTTTTGATCTGCTTTCTATTCTGAACAAATATATCCTTAGCTTGCTGAATGGCTAAGTAAAACCTTCTTCAATTTTTTTTTTTAAAGCTTTAATTCAATTAGATTATTAAAACTTGTAGGTCTCAGAATTAGTTTGATAGTTTTAAGTGTTTTTCATAGAATTTTGTAGATCTCTTTTGAAGAAAACTTGTTTTCTAGCTTCAATTTTTTGAAAGTGAAAGGATTTTATTATGAGCTTTGAGAAGTTTTGTTTCATTTTGAGTTATTTCCGAAAAGACAAAAATATTTTCTTTCAATTTCTCTTAATGTTTAAAGAAGGAATTGTTCATTAAAAGAATTGCATTCTCTAACTTTTCCTTAATTAGAACTTCATTGAAAGGAAATGATCTGATTATCATTTTTTAGGTGCATTTTTAGTGTTTTTTGGAAGTCGAGTTTCACACCATCAAAGTTTCACTTTCGCACCCATTGACTTAAGAAACAGCTCTTAAAAGTAACGCTTAATTAAAATTCATCTAGAAATATTTATTTTCTAGGGCTCTTATCACCAACATAGCTTAGGCTAGTATCTTGGAGTAGGGAGTAATTAACTCTCCAAGGTAGTAAAACAAACAAGTAGACAAATCTTGCGGTAGGAAATAAACCCAATCGTAATTTGTATAATCTGGGAAGCTTCTCTTAAAGAAGTCAATCACGAGATCATGTCTGAACCTTTGAGACAATCAATTATGTTTCATTGGGGAAGATAGAATATTTTGCGCATATTACAAATGGTAAACCTCGGATTAACCATTGTCGAGGAGCCTGGAGTCACTTGTCGGTAAACCTCGGATTAACCATGTCGAGGAGCCTTCAAGGGGATTGAGCTTTGTTACTCTTCCCTTGCACGTGGGATCGGATCGCAAACTATTCCCCCAGTTATATTTGTTACTATTGGTAACCTTAGTGTCTACAAACTTAAGAGTATTTCCTAAGGTGATGGTGAAGGAAAGATCTCACTGTACCTAGAACAGACGTCGACTAGACTCACTTGGACTCTCTGGGGGGTTATCTTCACACGAGATGGTTTTGTGAGGAAACTTGTGCCAGTATGTTTCATTAAGCAGGTTTTCGGGGTAACTTTTCCAACCGCCCTTTCTGTATTAAATTTCTACTTAGTTGGATTTCGTCACCAACTAGTGTCTTTAGTACGGGAAGTTACTGTTTGTGTGTGGTTTGAACTCCTAGATTTTTAAGCGTGTGATTCAGCTGTTTGATTTCTAGAGACTTTAGGTGTTTTCATTGAAATTTTCTTTGTTTGTGTGTGATTAGTAAAATATTTAATTGTGGCGGAATTGCCGAGACAATCCCGAAGACTACAAGGGAAACCCCCTGAATATTCACCAAGTCAGCTTGAAGGGCTTCATGCTCTGGTATCGTCTAGTAGCGGTAGGATTAAATCAACAAAATTTGGAACTTCATCCATAGTAGTTCATCCTGATTATCAAACACCCATAATAGAACACATTCGAGAGCCGATTTCAGTTTTTGAAGTTACTGGTAGTATTTCTCCTGCCAGTGAATGGGCTGACGAACCTAAAATCTTTGAACCTGAAACTGAACCTTCTGTTTTGGAAACATCTTCGGGATTTGTTTCACCAAATTCTAGTGACCTTGGTTCACCAACGGTAAGGAATATTGTCACTGATGATCTTCCATCTAGACTAATTTCTATTGAAGAACTTACTAATCCAGACGAAGAATTATCTCTTTCCAATTCCCCTCAGTCATTAAATCTTAGGGAGCGTGAATCAATTTTCTACAACCCTATTCGAACTACTGCTTGGTACATATCCTTAACAAAATTTTTAGAGAATCTGGGTCTTGTTTTTTTTCCACCTCGAGTTCCATTTCAACCAACACCTAGAGGTTATTATCTGTCATCCATTATGGCGGGAGAGTCATCCATGTTTTCCCAGACACCGGAATCATTTTTACATGGTGGTCCTTCTGTTCCTTTGGGATATCAGGCTCTGTCTGGTACTTTCTCAGGGGCAGCTCCTCAACCGATTGAAAGCGTGTTATCATATGGTTTAAGTGGAATTAAAACTGAAACGTCAAACGAAGGGAAAATTTTTATGATGTCTGGTAATATTCTGAATCCTCAACCTCAAGGCAGTCAAGTATCTCCTGGAGGGCAATCTCCGGGAAGTCAGTTACCGCTTGCGGGGCAACCTCAAGGTAGTCAGTTACCGCCTGGTGGGCAACCTTCAAGAAGTCAGTTACCACCTAGGGGTCAACCTCGAGGTAGATTTTTCCCAGGAAAAACTGTGGAATCATATTATTTTTGGGGACAACCCCAAGGGCAGTACATACCTCAGGGTTATCAACCTTCAGGACAGTACACACCCCAGGGTCAACCCCAAGCTCAATATGCCCCTCAGGGTCCTTATCAACCCCAGCTTCAGTACGCGCCTCAGGGTTATCAACCTCAAGGTCAGTACCCAATTCAAGGTTACCAACAACCTTCTGGTCAGTCATCTTTTCAAGGAGCCGGAAATTTACCACTTACTTATCAACCCTACGTTCAACCAGGTTATGGTCCTTATGTTCAACCTTCTGCGGGAAAATACCCCGGAATGAATATGGTGTGGGATCCGTCCCAATATCAACAACCTATGCAGCCTAATGTGCAGTTACCTTTTCAACCTAGACAGCCTTTGGTTTCTGGTCCAACCTAGCAACCTGTCCAGCCTACAATTCAAACTCCTGCACCTAGTTCTGTTCAGCAGTCTGCGCCTAGTACACCTCAGACTCCACCTCAAACTGCTGCAACTGTTACTGCGTCTGTCGAACCTATAACACCTATTTCTGGAGTATCTGTAACTATGAGTTTGGCTATCCCTGTATCCAGGAAAATCCCTCAAGTCTTTGTACCCCAGTCAGGGCCTTCCGTCCAAACTTCAGTTCAGATGCCTACAGGACAAGCCGGTATGAGTACAGTTGTCACAAGTCAACCACAATTCACATATCAACCATACCAGGTATATCCTCAATTCAGTCCCGGTTCACAAAATAAAAATTATTAGTATCAACCGTACCCTGGCTACACTTATCAGCAGCCTCAACAACCCCAGTTTGGTCCGGTTAATCCTGGTTTTCCAGGAGGTTACACAATTCCTAACACAAATCCAATTCCCAGTTATCCTGGGTATCCACCGCCTGGAACTACTTTGGCTACTCAAGGTTTTTGTGACCCTAACCATCAATTACCATTTATTGCAAATTTGGATTTACCTGATTTGACGCGTCTTACGAATGATCCGATTTTCTATTATCTGTACTATCTGCCAATGCCACATAAGTTGCCCAGTGTTATACCCAAATTCGAATGTAAGTTAGGAGAGGATCCATAAAATCATGTCATGACTTATCACCTCTAGTGTGCATCTAATTCAAGTATTGATGATTCGATTCTCTTACGTCTTTTCCAGAGAACTCTTATTGATCTTGCATCCTAATGGTACATTGAGTTACCACGAGGGTCGTTTCATAATTTCAGTCAGTTAGCAACTGCCTTCTTGACTCATTTTCAGTTTCCTGTCAGATATGACAATGGCACAGAATTATTAACTTCACTTAAGCAATCTACGTTTACATATATTTCTGATCATATTCATGAATGGTGACGTAGAAGGCGTTTGGTGAAAGTTTATATTCCGGATCAAATTTTGGCAGAATGGTTTGTTAAATCATTGTTGCCCAAGATCACTGAATATGTAGCTAAGGCCAGTGTTGTTAGTGAAGAGCAAGTGATTGCTCAAGCTCAGTACCTTGACCTCGTTTACACGCAGTCAGGTACTTTACATAAAAAAATCCCCAACCTTCCGAAACAAGGTCAGATAGCTGTTGCTCCTTCAGGGTCTCATGCTGCTAATGGCATGATTGGTACAGTCAATACAAAAAGTAAGAAGAAATCTTCAAAGAATTCTTCTCCTATTATAAATTTACCAGATTCCCCAAAAGGAAAATCTTCCCTCGAAATTTCTGCCGACATTCATGTCGTAGAGACATCTACGGCTAAATCTAAATCTGGTGGTACAAAGAAAGGGAAGAGTAAATAAAAGAAAAATTAGAAAGAGAAAACTGATAAAAATGAATCCAATGATGAAAATCGCAAACCTCGTTACCCTTGTTACATTTGTGATGAGGATCACTTCACTAAGGAATGCCCACATCGAGCAGAGGTTGTAAAATTCGTTAAAGATTCACAACAACCTGCTGTCTTGAAGGATCCTTTTCCGACTCAAGATAGCAAGATGGTTGGTTCCACTTTGACTGCTTCAGAAGAACCTATTTTGATGATGTCTCATGTAAGTATTGTGACGCGATCGCAAGATTACGACACTAAGAATCCTATTGATGGAAAAGAAGCATAATCTTCTAATGCAAATGCATCAACTACACCTCCTCCTGTTTCTGGTCCACTACAGATCGAGAAACAAAATCCAGACTTAATAATCAAACCGCCTACTAAAGGTGTTCTTCATAAATTAGCTTTCAATCCACATGCGAGAGCTGCTCAGAATTACAACATTGTTGAAGACTTAGCTATTTCCCCTTCAGCAATGTCGGCTTTGGAAGTGTTGCAATCATGCCCAGCACAATGTAAATTTCTTTTGTATGCTATAGGAGCTATAGATGTTCAGGATTCTAATCTTATAATCTTTGATTTAGAAAATAGTATACCTCGTCTACCTCATCAAATGGCTTTCCAGATACCAGTGTTAGTAAAAAACAGACTGATCTATAGGACTGTGATTGATGAGGGAGCTTCAACGTGTATTATGTCGATTCAGTGTTGGAAATTGCTTGGTTCTCCTACACTTAACCAATCTCCGACGATTCTTAAGGCTTTTGATGGTCTAGGTTTCCACCCTTTTGGTATTTTGCAGGATTTACACATAGGGGTTGAAGGTAAAACCGTAAATCTAGATGTGGAAGTGGTTGATGCCCCTCTAGATTACAATCTTCTTCTGGGTCGCAGTTGGTCTTATGTGATGACTGCTATTGTTTCTTCGGTCTTTCGACTCATAAAATTTCCATATCAAGGAAAGATCGTCACAATAGATCAGTTAACTTATTTCTCTTCCGACCCAGCCTCTACAGAAATAATCCAGCACGTCGGTAAAGTGACTATCCCTTATAAGGATGTTGGAGTAGGACTAGTTAAATATTCTGGTTTATTGGGAACTTTTTCTTTTCCTCCTCCTAATGTATCGCCTGTTGTTGCAACTATTCACATGATTTCATCAAATACTATTATGTTTGATGATCCTTGGATCATACCTTCTGATTCCGAGTTAGATTCAATTGATGGCATGATGCCTTTGAGTCCATTTGAACTTGCATACCAGGCCGTAAAGTCACTTTCTAACACCTCTTCAACCGAAATTGATCCAATAAATGGGATCAATGAGGAATCACTTTCTATATCTAGTTCAACCACATCGACATTTTCGGATGTTTTTCATACTGATGAGAAAATTCGTGAATTTTTGTCTGTTGATGATTTACCATGGGAAGATCTGCATCACCGATCTTCGTTTTTACCTGAACCAGATCATTTTGAAGATGATTTCGCTTCAATTTTTACTGCTGAATATGTCAAAGAACCCCATAATCCATTGCAAAATCCTGATTCTGAATTAAATTTGGAAAATATTTCTCGAACGGTTCCAATTGACATTTCAGTAAAACCAGGAATAATTGAAAACATTCATATAGGTGCTTGCTATACTGAAGATGAAATTAAAGCTTATAAAGCCCTATTTCAAGAATTCCATGATGTGTTTACCTGGTCTTATGAAGAAATGCTAGGAATTGATCCATCAATATTCATACATGAAATCAAGACTTACCCGGATGTCAAACCTGGTCGTCAATGTTTACGTCAAATACATCCTAGAAAAGCTGCTGCTATCAAAGCAGAAGTTGAAAAATTACTACGTGCAGGTTTTATTTATCCAATTCCCTTAACAGATTGGGTATCAAATATTGTTCCTGTGACTAAAAAACAAGGAACGATACGAGTATGTATCGATTATAGGGATATTAATCGAGCTTGTCCCAAAGACAATTATCCAACTCCCTATATCGATCAAATAATCGATGATTGTGCCGGTAGCGAAATGTTTTCCTTTATGGATGGATTTTCAGGGTATAATCAAATAAACATACTCCCTGCTGATCAACCCAAAACAAATTTTATTTTTTCGTGGGGGACATTTGCTTATCGCAAAATACCCTTTGGATTCAAGAACGTTGGAGCAAATTTTCAAAGGGCAATGTCTCATGCGTTTCATGACATTAAGCATATTGTGCAGCCATATCTTGATGATTTACCTGCTCATTCATCATGCAGGGCTGACCATCTCACTCATTTATGAGCTATCTTTATGAGATGTTGGCATTATAAGATTAGGCTGAATCCACACAAATGTGTTTTTTGTGTATAGTCGGGTCGTTTGCTGGGATTTGTTGTTTCGAAATCAGGCATTCGTGTCGATCCGTCAAAGGTTGAAGCTATTGTCAAATTACCTCCTCCTTCGACTTTATGACAACTCCAAAGTTTTCAAGGGAAAGAAAACCTTTTACGTCGGTTCATTCCTAACTATGTTGAGCTTACAAAGGGTTTCACCCGATTGCTGAAACAGAACATTACGTTCCTTTGGGACGAGATTGCTGATCGATCTTTCGATGCACTTAAACACGCATTGACCCATGCACCATTATTTCATCCTCCCAACTACAACCAAGATTACATTTTGTATCTCGCTGCTTCTCATTCCACCATTCGGATGGTGTTAGTTCAGGAAGATGAACCTCACACTGAACATGTGATTTACTATCTTAGTCGGAATCTGCATCCGACCGAGATCAAATACACACATGTGGAGAAATTGGCATTGGCAGCTGTCCAAGCTGTCCAGAGATTTAGGCACTACATCTTGTTACGTAAAACCATGGTAATTTCTGATTGCAATCCTATGATGTATATTTTAACCAAAAAATTGCTAGGGGGCAAGTATTCCAAATGGATAGTTATCCTACAGGAATTTGACTTGGAGTTTGAGAAATCCAAGGCAAATAAATCTTTGGTATTTGCAGAATTGATGTGTGATTTTCCCTCTACTGATACTGAAACTGTGGAAGAAGAGCCCATTGCGGACGAATCTCTGTTTCTTATCAGTACGCTAGATCCATGGTATGGAGATATTATTTTTTATCTCCAAACCCAATCTTTTCGTCCTGAAATCTCACAATCTCAGCGATGGAAAATACGCTTCCAATCCCAACAATATAATATCATTGGTGAAACACTCTATCGTCGTGGAGCAGATTCTATTTTCAGACACTGTCTTGTTCATGAAGAAGCTAAAAAGGTGTTAAATGATTGCCATTCTGGAGCATGTGGCGGTCATATGTCTGGGTATCCCACAGCCCAAAAGATCTTGCACGCTGGTTATTTCTGGCCATCGTTATTCAAAGATTGTATTCATGCAGTCTGGAAATGCCACAATTGTCAACTTTTTTATCGTAAGATGCGCGCGCCACCCGCTCCTCTTCATCCCATAATTGTTGTTGGTCCTTTTTTGAAATGTGGTATCGATTTTATTACATGTAACCCTCACTCGGTCGGGGAACATGCATATATTATCTTAGCCGTAGATTATTTTACTAAGTGGGCCAAGGCGATGCCTACATTTTCGGCTTACGGCAAGACTACTTCAACTTTCGTATTTAATCACATAATTGCTAGGTTCGGTGCTCCTCAAGCCATTATTACAGATCATGGAAGTCATTTTCGCAATGTCATGATGACTGAACTGACAGATCAACTTGGTCTGCATCACGATAGTTCCACTCCGTATTATCCACAAGCCAATGGTCTGGTTGAAACCATAAATAAAGTTTTGGTCACCATGATTAGATGAATTATTCGTATTCACAAAATGAATTGGCATTCCATGTTATTTTCAGCACTTTGGGCATATCGAACCTCAGTAAAAACATCAACTGGTTTCACTCCCTTTCAACTCGTTTACAGTTTGGAAGCTGTGTTGCCGATTGAATGCAAAATTCCGTCACTGAAATTAGCCATAGAATTACTCCCAGCTACGTCTGAGGAGGAGAAACGTTTCATGTACTTAGCTCAGCTGGATGAGAATCGATGAAATGCTGTAATAGTAAACGAGGCTCATGTTAAACGAATAAAAGCTCAGTACGACAGAAGTGTTACTCCTCGAAATTTTTCAGAAGGAGACCTAGTCTTAGTTTATGATCAAGCCAACGATAAGCTAGGAGCTGGGAAATTCGTGCCCATGTGGCATGGCCCTTTTATTGTCAAGAGAAAGCTAGCTAAAGGGGCCTATGAGCTGATAGATTTTGACGGTGTCCCTTTAGATAAACCCAGAAATGGACTTTATCTGAAGCGATACTATGCTTAACTTGGTATGGAGATTTTTTATTAGATTATATTTCTTTACTGCTGGTGTGTTTTAGATTAGAAAAGCGTGCTTAGTTTAGAAGTGTGTTTTTATCACTATTCCTGCTTATCTGAGTTTTACTCTTGATATTGCAGATGTCGACGTCTCTTCAAACCTACATTGGTTTTTCTGATGGTGCTTGTCGTAGTACACGAAACATTTCTTCCGCAGCTTGGGTTATCTATTCACCCTCTGATGAGTTAGTATCCATGCATGGGGTAAGCCTTGGTCAAACAACGAATAACATTGCCGAGTATAGTGCAGTGATTGAGTTATTATCTGAATCCATATCATTTGGAATTCAGAGTTTGATTGTTAGGTTGGATTCTGAACTTGTTGTATTACAATTGAACCGAGTTTATGCCATTAGAAATCCAGTGTTATTACGGTTATTTTTAAGATTTCGTCTCTTGGAACGTGAATTCGATTACATTGAATATCAACATATTCCAAGACATTTAAATACGTTAGCAGACGCAGTTGCTTCTAGTATGATAAATCGACATTTGCAATTATCAAAGCAGTAAAACAAACAACATCCATAATATGTATATAGATAGCCGGTAAATAGTGATATATCATAGCATAGAATGTTTTCAAAAAATATACATCTTCTTCGATCATAGGTTGGAAACACCTTATTATCGGCAAAATGGTAACACAAAAAGTAAAAAATATGAGTCTACAACACAATCATCCCATCACTAATGGTGATCACGATAAGAAACCACTGCCCGAGCCACCCTACATAGGAACCTCCTAAAAGGTCCTGGAACACCAATCACGTATCTTTGCAATCTGAGTGGGATCTCATCTATGTCCGTCTCTGGAATATCTAGAGTCAGACGCTCTAGATTATGCTCTAAATCAGACAAAATTTCCGCTGATTGGCCTACTGGGGCTGGTGCGACTGCAACTGGTTGTCTTCTGTCATAAGGCTGGAGATGGGCTGGTCGTCGTGGACCCACATCTGCATTCATAAAGAATTTTTTGGTTATTAATTGATAAGGTGATCAAAAAATAAAAAATTAGAATTTAGAATTAGTTGAAAATGTTTTTACCTGATTCATCCCACTGTTCCCCAGCTGGGAGAGTCATCTCCCGGTCGCCGTGGAAGTCTATCCCGGCATACGGAAAGTTCTCGATGACAAAAAGTGGGCGGTCCAGCCAACAAAAATACGAAGGATGAAATCAAACAATCTCGGCGCCCTCAATACCATGATGGGCCATCAATGCAACCCAATGAACCATCCTAAGTTCTCGGGGTCGACCATCATCAACAGGAATACTTTGCGGAGCTAGCATGGGTACCCTCTCTAAAGAAAAAGTGACCACGATGGATCCATATCCAAAGTTATTTAGTTTGCCATTTTTCACTATAGTCAGTTGGCCTTTTACATTGGCCAACACAGCTTCGCACCAGTTGAAAATGGTGCCTCGGAAACAGTCTACGGCGATACGCATCTGGGAACTGGTAGCCACATGCAGTGCGGCACTACCACACAGTCTGGTAACAGTAAATGCAATCACTTTCAACTCAGGACGAATGATAGTTTTTATATCAATCCGTTTGTCCCTGGGGTCTGCTTCATCATTACAAAACTCTTGTTGAAGACTAGCGACAGTTTGGCCACTTGGCCTAGTCCCAAACAAGGAAAGTTGTTCACCCCTCTTGGACAAACCAGTCAGAAAATAAATATCCTCCAGCTCAATTTCGAGCCGATGGCCGCCAATAATGAAACACTGGTCCTGCACATTCCACCTGTTTACCAGCCATGTTAGGAGGTCTACCTGTGCCCTTATGTCGTGAATGGCCCAAAATTTATACAAACCGCATGCTCTTAAAAACTGCATTGTGGGAAAATGGAGCATCACGGCGTCATCCACATCCTCATGCTCACGTTCTCTCCAAATCAACATCTTGCTAATCCTACAATGCATAAAAAGATAAGTTAGAACAATCTAATTTGAAAATTTTTGGGCGGGAAATGGAAAATTTGATTTTGAAATTCAATTGCGCAGGGACCGCACTTTTCCTTCATACACATTGCGTAGGAACGCACGCGTTATATATTAAAAGTGCGGACCCACGACCTTTTTCTACATAGAAAAAAGGTCGGGGTCCGCAGGTCATGTGTGTTGTGCCTGCGGACCCCCGCGGGTAATTTCTTAAACATATTTTTCCCTTAAAAAATGAAAACTAAAGCCTAAAAAGAATTGTAAACGGATTAAAAGCAAGATTAAGAGGTCGTTGATTACCTGGGACTGACGGTTCTCGATTTAGTTGGACGGATCTTCCGGAATCTTCACAGGAACTTTTTACCCAAAAGCTTCTACTTTTCACTCTGAACTTGAACGGTAAAAATGAAGTTGAAAAAGTCCTTTTTATAAGTTTTTTCGAATAGATGAATTTTAATTTGTTTATTTTTCACTTTAAAAAGGGTATTTTCAAAGCATTTTTACTTATTTTAAACAAGTATGTGTAATGTTTCAAGTTTTTGTGCAGAAATTGGATTTTTCAGGAGAATTGATCATTTTTCAACAAAGAGTATACTTTTATCACTTTTTCGAACTCTTTCAAAAATTCACGAAAAAACAAAACATTGGAGTTCTCTTTTAAGCCCTTTTCAGACTCTCTAAACATGAAAATATTGCCGAGTACTTGATTTTTCGAACTCGTTAAAGTAAATGAATAATCGTCCCTTCAGTATAAGTTTACCCCTTTTACGGACTGAAATGGACTATTTACGAAAAAGGTATACATTGACTAATTATGGTCAATAGAGTTCTCTCCCGCATTATTTTATCCTTTTTCGGGCTCAAGAGACTAAATTTACGAAAAAGTACACCCATGGAGTTTTCTTAAGTTTTTTCTTCTGACTCCCTAAAATTGAAAAACACCGAGTTTCTCCTATACTGGACTCGTTAAAATTTAACAGTAAAGGACCTGTTCAATTTCAAACAGGAACAGACCACTCTTTCTTAGGGTTCGAATCTTAAACTAATTTGGACTCATCCGAAGGATGAGCTTATAAACAAGCAAATGTTATCCTCCTCAAGCTTGTCAAAAATAAAGAGGTACTTGCCAGAAATGGCGGGGGAAAAGAGAGGAAAATGGGCGTGTTTGTTGTATTTTGATTCTTCGAAAATTCAGTCAACCACTCTTGAACACGACACTTTCATTCACCTGGGTTGGGAAATCCTTTGCCTAATAGTTAATCGAACCTCATTTGAAAGTCTTCATCCGGTTTCTGGGTATTAGCTTTGGGTCAATTGTTACCAAACCATCTGCAGTGTCGTTATGTGTTCAAGAGGACAGTTTAAATAAACAATTCATCTGCAAAATACTTGTCATCCATTTTGACCATCCTTGAGTCAGTCCTTGCCAATATATTTTCAAAACTTGATCTATGATTTCATGTTGTGGGCTTGCCTACGACGGATCGCTTTCTATCGACGACAACTCACTATCTAGGAATTTGATCTAGAAATCGTCAGTACCTTGAAATCTGCATGCCTTAATGGCAGGTTTCTCGCTTTCGACGACAGGTTACATCATCGACCTTCGATCAAATGATTCCGTGAAATGTTCGACTTCAGCTCATTCATTCACAGTTCATGGATTGTACTGGGTACTTTGAGAGCCATTGACATTACTGGTGGTTACTCTCACACTTGTTAACAGTGTACATCATTGACTGGTAATCAAGTGGTTTCTACCATGTTCGACTTCGACACATTCATTCACATTGATAGAATCGTACTAGTTCGAGATGCGGAAATCAAGACCCTAGATCTAGTTTCTACCATCTAGGTTGCGAGAAATTTTGTTATCTTACAATAGACTATTTACAAACAGATGGCTGCATTCATACTGTGTCTACACATGTCTATACCGTGATGTACTCAAAATCATTCTTGTATCAGAATAGTTTGAATTAGTCTCTAGTTAGTTTTGAGCTGAGTATGGGAATGCCTACCTCAACGATGATATATATATATATATATATATATATATATATATATATATATATATATATATATATATATATATATATATATATATATATATATATATATATATATTTCATTGAATGTTTTTACAGGTTCTGACTGGGGTGACCACAGGATGATCCTTGAAATGATAAAGTACTGCACTCTTCATATATGACAGACTTCAGCATCATCTATTCCATACTTTTCACTTTAGGGTGCAATCTGTTACACTAAAAATTGTCATTTTGACATTTTTCTATGTGTATGAGTTCATTATTACTCATACTTCTCCCTTTGCAAGTCTAACATATCAGTTCCTCATGTCAAGCCTTGAAAATCAGAGAAAAGTTCCTAAAATGTCTTCTAAACTTTGGTATCGCACTTTCTCGCTATCTTGCCTACGGTCCCACACCCAATGTTCAGCTATCCTGCGTACCTGAACGCACTTTATCTTTGTTATAGGTGCGGACCCTTGTAAGATAAAAAAGGCGCAAGTAATTTCCAAAAAGCTCAATAAATGTGAATTCTAGAAGCTTCCAGAAAATATCTTGCAGTGATAGAATGGCTCTTATGAGGTGCATGTATCCCTTACCTTATGGAGCTAACCCCTTGATGTGAGGAGCTTATCCCTTTGAAGGAGGATTCTATCTCTTCATAGTTGGAACAGAAATCCTCCTCTATTCTACTATAAAAAGAGGCATTGGGTAGCCTCAAAAGGAGTTGAAGCTTTAGAATATTTGAAGTTATGTGCTGTTGAGATTCAAACTCAGTTTATTAAGACTTTTGTGAGGAAATATTACATACCTCTATTCGTCTTGGTTGGAGGAGTGAAGTGCTTATCAAAGTAAAGGAGATTCCTACTTCGGACCCCGGAAAGTCCTGTGCAACATCAAGGCTCAGGTTGTAAGGATTTTCTTCTTTTGAAATTAATACAAATATACTCATTTTTCTCAATAAGCTTTCAATCAATGGTTTATTTCATAGATTCCTTGATCACTATGATAAGCATGGTTTATGATGATTTCTATACAGGTGCTATGTAATGTTTTGCTTGTTTGTGACTGCAGGTTTACGAGGAAAACTCCTTCAAGCACGTGAGGGACAATAATGACTTCAAACAAGCACTGGACAAATGGTAAGTCCTTAACACCTCTATAGAGCTTTTCATAGATCGTATATGCTTAGAGAAAGATTAGTCTATTTGGTTGTTTGTTGCTAGATACTTTTAGTACTAGGGAGATCGGTCTTGTCCGCAAGACGGATTAATCCTCCAACACACTCAAAGAGGCTCAAGGCATTTCCTTGACTTCTGTTTGGACTAGACCCAAGGCTCAATGACTGATTAGTTGAAAATGTTAAGTTTCTACATTAATCCTAGACATCGCATCATTTACCCTTCATGTGCTCATCACCATTTAAATTCATAAGTGAGAACTCTTTTCTTACTTAAATGTTACATAAAGGCCCATTTGATTAACTTCATCCATCTTACAAAGCATAAAACCCTCATAAAACATGATATACTAAGTAAAAGTGAATGAGTTATGGAAACAAAACTTTATTCTAATTTTCACTTTCCTTAGTTTTATTTATGAACTTTTGAGTATTCATTGTCCCTTTTCATATTAACATTTAAATTATTTTATTAACTCCCTATAAAATATCCTAGTCCTATTAATATAACTCTTTCTAATTTAATATCCCCAAAACCCCTTATTATATGCTTTTTATATCAAAGATATTACTCACATGTTGAAATTACATCCCAAAATTATCCCTTTGATATAAAATTACCCATAATAAAATATCCCTGCTCCCCTATGGTTTTAGACCTTTAAAAAACTAAAACTATATAATAAAGTCAAAATAATATAAAAAGGTGCATTTTTATATACTATGTATTAAAAATAGCGCAGAAAAAAAAATTCTTATATTCCCATTTCGTGCATACTTTAACCTAAGGTTAAGAGCCTTAAGCTTTTTCCCTTTCATGATATATGAAACCTCTTGTTTCATATGAATATTAAACCTTGGTTAAAATCCCATTAACCCTTCCCATGCGCATTACCCCTATATATAAACCTATTATTCAATACATACACCCAACACCCTCGGGTTCATTCCCAACCCTCCAATAATTTTTATAATCCTAATCCAACGATCTGCATTGAGAGCGATCAACTGGCCTCCAGCCTTACCATTTCTCATCGCATTGATTTTAAACCATTGATCATCACTTACCAAATCAAAAGTGTATATCAAAAAGCCCCGTCCCACCTTGTTTCCCCGCAACTTTCAGAAAGATCTCGACCCTTCGCTTCATCCATCGCGATTCGACGGTGCACATTCCATATCGCACGCCAAAAATGAACGGGCGCAGTTGGAAAAATTTTACGCGATAAAAGATGTTTTCCCAAACCATCCATAGCTACGTGTTAGTTTTCTATTCTATTGCATTGCAAAAGTGAAATACAACTTACCGCCCAAGAGAAATGCGATAACCACTGATGTTTTTTCGCATTTAAAATAAAAACCGCTCCCACCATTGACTGTGACCTGCCATTAATACTATGCAGAGTAATAAAAGTAAAGGTTTAAACCATGGTTTTCATTGATTTTCATATCATTTTTTCCCTCACCCACTGAAAAATTATGCTCAGATCCCAGTTCGAAACCTTTGCTATTCAATTGCCCCCCTAAAGCAGATTTCACCACAGAATTTCGCCATAGAAGTCACTGCAATCAGTATGAAGATTGATACCACTTGCAAACCCTCCTATACAACCAGAATACCTATAAAAGAGATTTATCTATGTTCAAAACTCGCCAATTTATACATTCAAAGAGTAAAATTAAAATTGTGAACTTGCTTTATCGAAGAAAAATTGATAACTGCCAATCTGAGAAATACCCAAACCTTGAAAAAAGAGGGCGAACCTTGGCAAATTTTTCCTAGAATTTTCTATTTCCTCCAAACTCAGGTTTTAAGTGTTTTCAGCCATCCAAAAGAAATTTCCACGGTTTAACTTCATTTAAAGAGCCATTGAATCCCTTTTTCAATCCTCCGCACCTTGAAAACTTGTGTTTTCATCCCAAAACCCTTACCTAGATTCCCAAATTTCTCCCAGGTCCGCTTAATTAGCCCCTATTTTTAAAATAAACTAAGAAAATAGTCTAATCTTGCTTATTTTTCCCTAAAATGACAAGAAAGCAGGCCACCCCTAAGACTCGAGGTCTAAAAACCCAAAAATCTACATCAAGCAAGCTTCCAAGGCATGAATCTTCTAAAATAAATAAGCCTACCCCAGCCCTAACAGTTGATTCTACTGAAGTGGTAAGACCTTTGTAGCCACCTGTTACTTCTGAAGAGAGCAGTTTCTTAATTGATTTAGACTATAGAATTACTGATGCTACATTAGATTTTGATCTATTTGAAGTGCATAATTGATGTCATGAGAAATTTGTGAAAAAGTTGAAAATGATATATCTTTATGGGATTCAAACTTGCCTAAATATGTGGTCTCAATCACTCATCTAGCTCAAGACATGATTAGACTATGCCAATTACACTATGTCCCTGACCAGAGATGTATTGTAAACAAATATAGAGAGGTCTTGTTTTCTATAACTGCAGAATCCATTAATGAAATGCTCCAGCTGAACCATGATCCAAGAGCAGTCTCATTATCCATTGAAGATTTAGCTCAGTTTTACCTAGACTTGGATTTCCCTAGGAAGTTTATGATTCTTCAGAACTTCATGCCTACTCTTGTTGATTTCCCAAAAGTAAATCCACCCTATTCTACCTCTTATTTTCCTGAATCTTCCAGACAAATAATCTCTATTCTTTCCTTGATTCTAGGTTATTCTAATGATGAGTTCACTGATGCATCAATTCTAGGTTTCCTTTCTACTTTATCCCTAGGGCAACCTGCTGCAATGATATTTAATTTTGCTAGATTCATTGCTGACAACATGCAATATCAGTTGACCAAATTGTCTGAGGAATGAGTGTTTAAATATTCATCCTATCTATTTCACCTCTTACTATTTTTCCAAGCAGAACAGTTCCCAATTTCATTGCAGAAGATGGATGTTGAAGGTAAGCCTCTTTCAGTGGTATTTTGGACTTCATTACTCAGAAAAGATGGAAATGAATTCAGCTACAAGGACTTCACAGATTTGTTTATCACACCAGCCATGAGTTTATTGAACAAGACAGAGCAATGAAGGGTTAATGAGGAAATAAAGAGAATTCTACAGTTGTTTGAAAACTGCAAAGTAGGTGACTGATACCTATATGAAAATCACACAAAACTAAGGATATTTGGAGCAAACCTTACCCCTTATAAATTTCCCAAATTTCTAACTATTAGGGTTTTTGCTTTGGAGTACTTGAGGCAAATTCTGAACGCAGATGCAGTGAATTTTATGGCTTTCAAAAAGAAGACACAGTTTAAACTCAAAAATCAAATAGGTCCCTTCATAGTAAATAATAGGGATTCCTTGAAAGAAATAGTCAGCAAATTTTCAGAATTCAAGTTCCAAGAAAGCTTTTATTGGAACTTTGATCCTCAAGGCATTTTGAGTAGCATAAGAGCCAAATGTAAATTAACACCATTCTTTCATGAGTGTAGACCAGAAATTGAAAAATATGAAAATCAAATGGAATGGGTATAAAATACATTGATTGATCTTTATACCAATACAGAGAAGGAGAGACAAATAGATGATTCATAGGTGATTATGATTGGTAAAAAAATAGAAGCTTCAAACAAAAGAAACAGAAATGAAGAAGGTTATTCAGTAGAAACTTTTGTAGAAAATAAATTCAAGATTATTTACAGCAAGAAGGCCAGAATGACTACTGTATAAGGAGAAAAGTTCATTGAGATAGATGACAATGAAGATCAAGAAAACAACAATGATCAACAAACAGATCATGAATCCACATTAACTGTCAATTAGACACTTAAAGAAATTCAGAAAGAGCAGGTACTAACATAGGAAAAGGGTAGATAAATGGTCGAAACATAGGTAAATTCAGAAGCTCCCTCGTCTTCTAGAGTAGCAGAAGAAACAGATTCTGACATTCAAAATAAATGCAAAAAAATCAGAGAAAGAAATGAGGAGATTAAAAATGAAGTTTATTCTCAATTCCTAAAAGAAAATCCTGGGGAAAAAGACAGGTTGCTGACTGCTTTTGATTACTCCACCAATAAGATGATCATGTCATTTCTCAAACCCACAATTACAGATCCAAAATCAATTGCAGATTATACTAAAATAGATGTGGAGGTGGACACTGATACAATACATGAATTGGATCAGATAGAATTCCACAAGAGTACCACTGAAATGCTTTATTCAAAAGTTGTTAACAAAACTATGAGTGCTACTATGCTACAAAATACTGTGTCCAATTTACAGAAACAGATGAAAGTAGACAAAGCATCATTACATGCTAAGGATGTAAGGATCAAGTCCTTAGAATATTTGGTTATAGAAACTGGGGTGGATCCTAACAATATTGAGGTTGCTAAAGCACTCATAAAGCAAAAGAATGAAGATATTGCTGCCTTAAGAAAACAACCGAAAATTCCATAGAGTGAGCATCCACAAGCAAAGGAGATTCTTCAGCAGACAACAGAAAAGGATGAATTAAAGAAGTCAGTACTAAAGATGACTGCTCAAATCAAAGAAATGGAGAATCAGATAGAAACTTTAATGAAAGAAAATGAAACATTAAAAAAGGAAAATGAGGTCTCCATTCCTACAGTCATCCCAATGGCAACTACTGATGTTCCTTCTACACTGGTAGAGCATTTGGCACCAAAAGGAGTATTGAAAACTACAGTGTCAATAACATATATAGATACCTCTACCACTGGATAATCTACATCACAGGTACAACAAGCAACAGGCACAACAGACTAAATTTATGGAAGAAATGACCCTTAAGAACAATGAGATCAATAATTTAAAGAAAACAAATAAAGATCTTGAATCCTCATATAAGAATGCTTTGATAACTTCTAAAGGACATGAACAGAGAGCAAAGGCCTTAGCAGAACAGGTGAATAATTTATAGAAAGAGGTAAACTTCAGTGAACAGGTAGCATACATCAAAAATCACTTATGGGCTAATATAATTCAAGCTATTCATTTACAGTGGCACTCAATACAGATTATCTATGAGCAAAGAGATTTATTGCAAGCAGCACTGGTAGAAATTCAGAAAACTAAAGCAGAACTCGCAAATAAACCTTCACAAGATGTAAGGCTTATTGGATTCCTGAACAACAAGAATAGAACTAAATTGGAGGAAATAAGCATTCATGATAGGACTGAAACTATTCTACAAATTAGGAAATTCATAACCAAGAGAAATACCATGAATAGTTTAGAGGAGAAATGTGAAACCATGAACTTATCAATCACAAAGTTCCTTGCAAAATATACAACTTTACAAGAAGCAGGTCATCCAGATATACATGGTTTCCATGAAAAATTGATGGTCCGGACTGATTATGACAAGAAAATCAGAGCTCATGCCAAGGAACAAGTCAGCAAGCCTTTACCATAAGGTTCCCCAAGTGGTAAAGTGGTTTTGAAATATTTTGAAAATTTGTTCTTTTTACAGAATGAGATCAAACACATGTTTGCTATAAAACCAAACTTTGAAAAATACACTGATGCTGATGAGAGTTATAGGAAATTGAAAGGTATGAAAATACTCAATGCTGAGCAATGGCAGGTATTTACTGAATGGTTATAACAGCATTGCAGACATAGCATAACAGGTGCAGTCATAATTTCATTTGTACAGTTATCAAAGGGTATAATTTTGCAGTGAAAGTGTATCAGGTGAAAAATTAGAGTCAAAGAGTATCCGGGAATAGAACAGTCAAAGCAATATTTACTATTGTAATTCTTCATTTTACAGCAGTAAAGTAATAAAAGTGGCAACATGAAAGAGTATCATAGGTGAAGCACAGGTTAAAGGATTTAAATTGGAAAGATTGTCTTCCAAGCTATCTTCTAACAAGATATTGTTTCCAGGTGCTAGCAACCACATACAACAAAGTAACAGATCCATTTCAATAAGATAAATCAGTCCTATTTTTTCTTGATAAGAGGACAAATTTCCAGTTTGTTGGGCAGTTGTCCCTCTTTTTATGTAATAATATTTATTTTTTCTTAGAGATATTCTCTCATATCTCTTAGATATTTTGTAGACAATCAATTTGTATAAATACTTCTCTCTTTGAAGTATTTTGAGGTGTGGAATAAAATTTGTCATGACTACTATAGAAATTTTTGCTGAATACATTGGAGTTTTATGTGAGTCGATTTGTAAAGAAGCAGACTGGAACTAAGTTGAACAGACATCATAACTCAGGATTCTTGTGCTGATCAAATAAGTCAAGTATTTTCCTGTTTTCACTGTTTATCTTTCTAATTTCCATAGATACATTTACATATTTTATGTCTTAAATGATTAACGAGGAAAGCTTAAACATGATTAGTGTCAAAATATCCCTGTTTTTTACTAGTTATTCATTGATATGTTTTCTGCTGATATCCAGATTAATAATCCTTAATTGATCTTAGTCCCTTTTGATCCCTTTCTTTCATCTTCTTTCCTGTAACTTAAGGATCCTTCATTGCCATTTTTTTCAGATCTCATCATTTTCATCAAAAAGCCTATTTCCAAACCCTTTAAAGGTCATCTACCCTTCCCTTAGTACATTTTGTCTTTTGACCTTATTTCCCAGCTCTGCTTGCCAAGAAATTTGACTCCATAGCCCAATGGCCTGGTAGATCCCTCTTTGGTTTACCTTGAAGTACCTTTATTTCCACCAAACATTCAAACCAAAACAATTGTCCAATTATAACTAGCCTAAAATCTTATATCAAAAACAAAGTTAAATCATAAGGAGAGATCCCTCTCTGGAATTTAGGAAGGCTAGATGTTGAATTTCAAAATTAGGTTCTTGGTTACCCATGGTTTTCTTCAATTTTAAATCCTCATCCCACAACTTGAGAAATACTAGGGTGATATCATATTTGCGACCATACTGGGGAACTAACCACACTCCAGTTTTAAGTCTAATCTTAGAGGAAGATTTTTAAAACATATCCTTTCTACTTTAAGTTTAAGTTTAAAGGTTGTGGGTATTTATACAGTAATCATTCTGGCTCCCAAGAAAGTCTGTTATACTAGATCCAACCCTGATCCCAAACTTGCAGATATAGTAGACAATTCGAACAAGATAGGAAAAAAGAAAAAACATATTTTTAGTTTAGAAACTGAAGTGCCAAGAGAAAAGATAATTCCTTACCCAAAGAATTAGTGAGCTTATCAGATATTAATTTTGATTTCAAGTTCGAAAATTCATTATTTAGAAATAAATCTGAAACTGATTTAAATTAAAATGTCATAGATCTTTTTTTAACTTCTTTTGTGAATGAGAACATAAAATTATTTCAGCATCAATAAAATAAAAAAAAATCTGAAAGTCAAATTCCAGTAGAAAGGGTTAATGTTACAAGAATTAAAGACATTGATGAAGCTATTAAATTAGCCAATTTTTTGTCTCAATTTAAGCCTCCAGTTTCTCAACTATACACCACAGTTTTTCCAGCAGCAGATTCGACTCTGTATGCTTCCACTTCATTTATAGACTCCACTATCAGTTCACCCACAGAGCCTATTAGTCCTGAGTTGCCTTTGCAGCCCACGATCATATATTCATCATAACCTCAATCCACCACAAGTTCATCCACAGAACCATTCATTCCTAAGTTTCCTGTGCAGCCTAGGATAGTATTTCCATCATCTACTCAGTCCACTACATCCACTACCACTGCACCCACTAGCTTCATAAGCACTTCATCTATATTTCCTAGCCATACCACCTATTTTTCATCGCCTTTTCCAAGCTATTTAAGTACAACCTTCAGCAGATCTACTGTTATAACCAACACTATCCCTGCCACTACTACTGTACCTCCCAGTTTAGCAAAATTCCAAGCCATGGTGGCTAGATATGCTCCCTTGGTTTTACCCCAACCTCTCAATGATATGCCAGATGGATATCAGAAAATTCTTCCCTTATTTGATCGTCTCTCACAATATTCTGCACAACAACATGTAACCAAAATGAATGACTTTTGTGAGATCTATGAAATAGATGAATCTGATGTTCAAATGCGATTATTTTCCCAAAGTCTAACTAGAGAAGTAAAAAAATGGTTTAAGAATCCAGCTATTGGTAGTATCAGAGATTTAGCTACATTTCATAGAGAATTTATAAATAAATGGGAGAAAAAGAAAAATCCTTGACAAATTTTATCAGAATTTGATTCCATGAAAATAAATCCTACTGAGTCAGTTCAGGACTTTTGCACTAGATACAATAGTATCTACAATTCTATTCTTGCAGATATTAAAATCACTCCATATTCCATGCTACTCAAATTCCCTGATTGTTTTTATGTATACATGGCTTACCAACTAAGAGAAAGAGACGCAGATACTCTAGAACAAATGCAACTGAATGCAGTCAGTGTAGAAATTAATATCTTAGCCAGAAAAGCAAGACTGAGAAACGAAAGAAGGGTTACTATAAAAGAGGAAACATCAAGTTCGGAAACGAAATTAGATCTTCTTGCCAGAAATTTAGATAGAGTGGTAGATAGATTAGATAACATGGAAAGAAATCTTGCTTGGGATAATCAACCCTAAATAAGGAATCCAATTTTTTCAAAAAATAGCAATCTTGGAAAAGCTAAAGAGGCTGCTCCAGATCAGAACTTAAGAACTCCATTTCAAGAGAAATATGCTGAAAATTCTCATGGTCATGATAATGAAGAGGAATACATTAATATAGTGATGGGGATAGATGAAAGAAATATTGTTTTCCTCACACAGGAACATTTAGAAATAGTTGAGCTTCAACAACTCAGACTAGACTCCAATGAATCCTTTGATTTTAAACAAGGTTATGATTCTACTATAAACGAAATTCATATTCAATATAACCTTCAAATCAAGAAAACTAATGATCCTTTTAACAAAACATCTGCTTCAAACCAGAATGAAAAGAAGGATGAAACTTCAAAAAACAAGATTTTGCAAATTCTCCCTAGAGACAATAAACAAAACTCCACTCCCTCAAGTCCAAATATTGTTGATATCACTGATAAAACTATTCAATCATCTAATTCAAAGAAAACAACCATTCCAGATCCAAAGAGAAATTCTACTAATCCTAAATCAGCAAGTTCTAAAAATGACATTCAAAGAAAGCCTTTGGATGATAGTTCAAAAACTGATAAAGCTTCTGCTTCTACTCAAACTGCCTTTGAAAAAATAAATAAAGACAACAGTAATCAATAGATTCAAACTGGAAATAGTAAAACAACTGATGAAACCAAAGAAAAATCATGCCAAACAATAATTCCAAAAGATGAATTAATTCAAGCTATCAAATTTCAGTCAACATTTAATATTCAGTCTGAAATATCTAAGTTGAAGATAGTCGTTCCCTTAACTGAATTGGCTAAAAATGACTTGTACAGATCTATTATTACTGAAACATTGAATGTAAATGAAAATGAGGATACAATTAATATGAGTGATGATAGACCTGAATTAATCTTTTGTCCCAATGTAGATGGTAAGCATTCAGATGGGTCAGTACCTCCATTTTACTTAAGTCTTACTATCCATGATCAGATATTACATAATGAAATTCTAGATACTGGAGCTTCCCATAATCTAATGCCCAAAGGCATAATGGAAACTCTAAGTCTAGACATAACCCGACCATATAAATATTTATTCTCTTTTGACTCAAGTAAAGTCCAATGCATAGGATTGATTAAGGATTTATGTGTGAACTTGGTCCAATATCCAGGTAAAAGCATGATCATGGATGTTGTGGTAGCTGATATCCAGCCAAAGTATGGCATGCTTCTTTCTCACTCATGGGGAGAAAAGTTGCAGGGATCTCTACAGCTTGACATGAGTTATGCCACTACCTCGGCATTTGGACGGCCCAAAAAGCTTTATAGAGAAACCTTAATGAAGTTTATGATCAGCAGTGCCGAAAGACCTACCAATTACCCAATATATTCAACTCCCATTGATCTTGATTCCTTTATTATTTGTAACTCTGATCATAATAATATCCAAAATAAACTCACTGATATAAAGCCTAAAATAATGGAGGATTAAACTGGTCATGAGGCTTTATGGAATTTAGATTTTGATGGTTCAGTAAATAAATCAGGAGCTAGAGCTGGTGTGTGGATCACCAACCTTGAAACTAGCCATTCCCAAGGGATTTCCTTTAGATTGAATTTCAAATGCACCAATAACATGGCTGAATATGAGGCTTTAATCTTAGGTCTCCAAATCATTAGAAAATTTTTGGGTCAAATAATATTGATCATGGGAGATTCAGAGTTAGTTATCAAACAAATAAACGCAGAATACTCTTTCCACAATCCTAGATTAGCCAGATACAAGGACACAGTAAAAGATTTGGTTGAGGATTTGTTAGAAAGCAAGTTTGCTATTATTCCTAGAAAACAGAATCTACAAGCCCATTGTTTAGAAACCTTTTCCAGCACCTGCAAACTTCCATTTTCAGCAATACAAAAATACACTGTTGAAATCAAACACAGACCTATTGTCCTAGATAATGTAAAATACTGGAAAAAAATTTCAGAAGATGAACAGATCTATCACTTTTTGAACAATGAAGGAGAGTTTCAGAATTGCCAAAGTAATAATTATTGTAATATAGATTTACCTTGTAACATAGATTCAAATTTTTGTCAAATAGATGATTTAGATGTACATACTTTTGATAGACCCACTATATTTACTTAAAGTGACATAGATGACTTGGAAAAAGTAGATATAGAGGAAATGATTGAAGATGAGATAGATTTGATAGATTTCAAACATAACATTTTACCAAAAGGTTTGACTCCCTTAGAGGACTTGTTTGATTCCAACGATGTGCCCAAAAAGCCAAAGATGGAACCAGGCAGGTCTGATATTGAAGAGTGTAACATAGGAACAAATGAAAAACCAAAAATGATCAAAATGTCAAAATCCTTTCCATTAGAAGAAAAGGTTAAATATACAGAACTTTTTAAAGAATATCAAGATGTATTTGCATGGAGTTACGAAGATCTAAAAACGTACAACAAAGACATAATTCAACATAAGATTCCTTTGAAATAAAATCAAAAACCTTTTCAGCAATAATTAAGAAGGATTAATCCAGTTTTGTTAACTTTAATTGAAAAAGAGGTTAAACGAATGTATGATGCACACATAATTGCACGAGTCAGATATTCTGATTCGATTTCCAACTTACTTCCTACTAGAAAGAAAACAGGAGAAATTCGACTATGTATAGAATTTAGAAATCTCAATAAAGATTCTTTGAAAGAAAATTACCCCTTGCCTAAAATGGACCATATTTTGCAGAGGGTAGAAAGTTCTTCAAGAATTTCTTTACTAGATGGTTTCTCTGGTTATAATCAAATTCTACTTCATAAATATGATCAAACTAAAACTGCATTTACCACTCCTTGGGGCACTTTCATTTATGTGAAAATGCCTTTTGGATTGAAAAATATAGGAGCTACGTTTCAGAGGGCCATGGATATTGCCTTTGCTAAGGAAGTCCATGAATTTTTAGTTATCTATCTTAATGATATTACTTTCTTTTCAAAAAAAAATGATGAACACTTGGATCACCTGAGGCAAGTCTTTATCAAGTGTAGAAAATATGGTATATCCTTAAATCCTAAAAAGACTCTTTTCGGACTAGAAGAAGGAAAACTGTTAGGACACATCATCTCCAAAGAAGGAATTAGGATAGACCCTGCAAGAATTGAAGCTATTTTGAACATTCAACCACCAAGGAACATAATGGAACTTCAAGCATTCTTGGGTAAAATAATTTTTTTGAGAAGATTTATCTCTAACCTGGCTGAAATCATAAAAGAACTCAACAATATGCTTAAAAGGGACTCTGCAATAAAATGGACAGTTAAAGCCAAACAATATTTTGAATCTATAAAGTAGGCCTTGACAAAATCACTACTCCTAATAAGCCCAGATTATACAAAATATTTCATAATATTTTCATTTTCCTTAGAACATACCATAGCTGCAGTTCTAGTGCAGAAAAACAATCAAGGTTTTGAACAACCAATTTCATTTTTTAGTAAATTCCTTACAGATGCACCTCTGAAGTACGATATAATTGAAAAAAAAGCTTTAGAATTGGTTAAATCCATAAAGGACTTCAGACTCCATTCCCACATCATTTCATATGTCCCCAATGCTGTAATCAAAGATATTCTGACACAAGATGGACCTGATGGTAGGAGAGGAAAGTGGATTGCCACTATCCTTGAATATGATTTGGAAATCAACCAAAAAAGCTCATTAAAGGACAGTGTTTAGCTAGATTGATGGTTGAATCCTATTGTAATTCTTTAGATATAAATTTCATTACACGAATAGATGACCAAGAGGAGATGCCGAGTCCATTGATCAGTGAGGCCTATCTAGACTCACCATAGTACTCTGATATTATCTTTGTTCTCACACATTTACAAGCTCCTCCTGGGTTAACTAAAACCAAAGCCAGATTCATCAAAAAAAAAAAAATTAGATTTTGTATACTAAATAATGCACTTTATTGGAGAGAAAATAGTGGGATTTTACTAAATTATTTATTAAAATCAGAGGCTGACAAAATTCTCGAGGAATTTCATGCAAGTGACTGTGTAGGCCACTTATACTAGAAAAGTACAACAGACAAAATACTGAGAGCTAGCTTCTACTGGCCAACTTTATTTTCTGATGTCAAAAAATTTGTTACCTCTTGTCACAAATGTTAGATTTTTGAAGGGAAAAAGAAACTATTGCGCTTGCCTCTTAAGCCTATATCTACTGAAAAGCCATTTCAACAATGGGGGTTAGACTTCATTGGTGAAATCCACCCTCCATCCTCAGGCCAACATAAATGGATTTTAACTACTACAGATTATTTTACCAAGTGGATAGAAGCCATTCCCACTAGGCAAGACACTGAATCAGTTATAATCTCATTTATAGAAAGTAATATTTTGTCAAGATTTGGATGTCCACATAAGATTATCACTGACAATGCAACTGCATTCAAATCCAAGAAAATGATTTCTTTCTGTAAAAAATACCATATTACCTTAGGTCATTCCACTGCTTATTATCCCTAGGGTAATGGTTTAGCCGAATCATCAAACAAAAGCTTAATCAATATCATCAAAAAATTACTTCAAGAAAACAAGAAGACCTGGAACAAAAAGCTAGTTTATGCCTTATGGGCTGATAGACTTACCACAAAAAAATTCTACTGGAACTTCACCTTATCAGACTATCTATGGAATGGATGCAGTTTTCCCCTCTTCCTTGGGTGTTCTAGTCATGAAGATCATTCAGGAATCACAGGTGGAAACAAATGATATTCAACGAAGAATTAATGAAACCATACATCTCCAACAAACAAGGGAAGAATTTTATGAAAGATCACAAGTTTTACATGATAAAATTAAAAATATTTTTGAAAAAAGAAGTAAAGAAGATGATTTTTACATTGGAGATCAAGTTTTGAGATGGGATTCACGGAGGGAGGATAAAGGCAAACATGAAAAGTTTGACTTTCTATGGCAACGACCTTATGTGATATATGGTTACAAAGGTAACAATTCTTTTTTCATGAAGAATTTGGATGGAACTGAACTTCAAGAAGGACCAGTGAATGGTAGGATGTTGAAACACTACTATTCTTTTGAGTTAGTCACAAGTTAGATTGATTTAATTTTATCATTGTAAATATTCATTGCAAGTGTGTAGATTGGATTGGAGATTTTATCTACAAAGTTGAAGCCCGAAGAGAAGGCCCTAAGATTTACAGTATAAAATATCATAAGTATGAATTGTTGCAGAAATCAGAAGGCAATTACAGGATCACCAAGGTTAAATTTGAAGGCTATTGATCTCAGAGTTCTTGACATTCCACCAGGAAATGCCATCCCCAAGTGAAGCCGATGTTAGTAACCTATAAATATAGGATTCATAATTTTGACTTGACTGAGGGTAGTCTTGTAAATATGAACAAACTATGCTTTCTGCAAGTTATTTTCCCATATTTTAAAAAAAATAAAAAATCAAAAAATCAAAAACATGGTAAAAAGTCCTAAAAGAAAAATCAAAGGACTTAGAAAAAATAATATACCCCAAAAGAAAAAAGATTAATAAAACATGAAAGTGTGCAAGTCTAAATGCCACTAATTTTACTTTTTGCAGATGATTATGGTAGAGTGTCAGTAAATGCCATAATCCATGATGAGTTGAACAATTTAATCTTGACTTATCATGTTTCAATTTACTTGTTTTAGATAGAGAATAAAGAATTGTCATACAATTTAATCATGACAATTCAGTAGTTAGGTAGAGAATAAAAGAATCCAAGAGTTTAATCTAGATTCTTGGATGAAATAAGTATAGAATTAGATAGTTTACTGCTTTCAAAAAGAATAAAATGTTGTAAGGTTGCTAGCTCAAATGCACCTGATTAAAATAGAAGAAAAAATGTTAGAAGATATGACTGGGTAGGTAGAAGAAGGTGGGAAACATCATTGTAAATATCTTTCACCAGGATATAAATAACTAATTTCCCCTCCCCATAGAAATTTGATATTCTAGACTATCAGTCAAAGAGGCTCAAGGCATTTCCTTGACTTCTGTTGGGACCATACCCAAGGCTCAATGACTGATTAGTTGAAAATGTTAAGTTTCTACATTAATCCTGGACATTGCAGCATTTACCCTTCATGCGCTCATCACCATTTAACATCATAACTGAGAACTCTTTTCTTACTTAAATGTGACATAAAGGCCCATTTGATTAGATTCCTCCATTTTACAAAGCATAAAATCTTCAAAAAACATGACAGACTAAGTAAAAGTGAATGAGTTATGAAAACAAAACTTTATTCTAATTTTCACTTAGTTTTATTTATGAATTTTTGAGTATTCATTGTCCCTTTTCATATTAACATTTAACTTATTTTATTAAATCCCTATAAAATATCCTATTCCTATTAATATAACTCCTTTTAATTTAATATCCTCAAAAACCCCTTATTATATGCTTTTTATATCAAAGATATTACTCACATGTTGAAATTACATCCCGAAATTATCCCTTTGATATAAAATTACCCATAATAAAATATCCCCTCTCCCCTATGGTTTTAGACCTTTAAAAAACTAAAAATATATAATAAAGTTAAAATAACATAAAAATACGCATTTTTACATATTGTGTATTAAAAATAGCGTAGAAAAAGAATGCTTGTATTCCCATTTCCCGCATACTTTAACCTAAGGTTAAGAGCCTTAAGCTTTTTCCCTTCATGATATATGAAACCTCTTGTTTCATATGAATATTAAACCTTGGTTAAAATCCCATTAACCCTTCCCATGTGCATTACCCTATATATAAACCTATTATTCAATACATACACCCAGCACCCTCGGGTTCATTACCAACCCTCCGATCATTTTTATAATCCGAATCCAACTATCCAAATTGAGTGTGATCAACCGGCCTCTAGCCTCACCATTTCTCATCGCATTGATTTTAAATCGTTGATCATCACTTACCAAATCAACGGCACATATCAAAAATCCCGGTCCCACCTTGTTTCCCCGCAAATTTCTGAAAGATCCCGACCCTTCGCTTCATCCATCGCGATCCGACGGTGCACATTCCATATCGCACGCCGAAAATGAACTGGCGCAGTTGGAAAATTTTTACGTGATAAAAGTTGTTTTCCAAAACCATCCATATCTACATGTCAGTTTTCTATTCGATCGTGTTCCAAAAGTGAAATAAAACTTACTGCACAAGAGCAGCGATAACCATTGATGGTTTTCGCATTTAAAATAAAAACCGCTCCTGCCATTGACTGTGACCTGCCATTAATACTATGCAGAGTAATACAAGAAAAGATTTAAACCATGGTTTTTCATTTATTTTCATATCATTTGTTCCCGCGCCCATTGAAAAATTATGCTCAGATCTTAGTTCGAAACCTTTGCTGTTCAATTGCCCCCCTGAAGCAGATTTCACCACAAAATTTCACCATAGAAGTCACTGCGATCAGTTTGAAGACTGATGCCACCTGCAAACCATCCTCTACAACCAAAATACATGCAAAAGGTATTTCTCTGTGTTCAAAACTCGCCAATTTATACATTCAAAGAGTAAAATTAAAACTTTGAACTTGTTTTATCGAAGAAAAAATGATAATTGCCAATTTGAGAAATACCCAAACCTTGAAAAAAGAGGGCGAACCCTGGCAAATTTTTCCTAGAATTTCCTATTTCCTCCCAACTCAATTTTTAAGTGTTTTCGGCCATCCAAAAGAAATTTCCACGGTTTAACTTGATTTGAAGAGCCATTGAATCCCTTTTGCAGTCCTATGCACCTTGAAAACTTGTGTTTTCATCCCAAAACCCTTGCCTAGATTCCCAAATTTCTCCCAGATCCGCTCAATTAGCCCCTGTTTTCAAAATTAACTAAGAAAATAGTCTAATATTGCTTATTTTTCCCTCAAATGAAAAGAAAACAGGTCACCTCTAAGACTCGATGTCCAAAAACCCAAAAATCTGCATCAAGCAAGCTTCCAAGGCTTGAATATTCTTAAATAAATAAGCCTACCTTAGCCCTAACAACTGATTCTACTGAAGTGGTCAAACCTTTGCAGCCACCTGTTACTTCTGAAGAGAGTATTTCCTTAATTGATTTAGACTACAAAATTACTGATGCTACATTAGAGTTTGATCTATTTGAAGTGCATAATTGGTGTCATGAGAAATTTGTGAAAAAATTTGAAAATGATATATCTTTATGGGATTCAAAATTTCCTAAATATGTGGCCCCAATCACTCTTCCAACTCAAGACTTGATTAGACTATGCCAATTACACTATGTCCCTGACCAGAGATGTATTGTAAAAAAAGATAGAGAGGTCTTGTTTTCTATAACTGTAGAATCCATTAATGAAATTCTCCAGTTGAACCATGATCCAAGAGCAGTCTCATTATCCATTGAAGATTTAACTCAGTTTTACCTAGACTTGGATTTCCCTAGGATGTTTATGATTCTTCAGAACTTCATGCCTACTCATGTTGATTTCCCAAAATTAAATCCACCCTATTCCACCTCTTATTTTCCTGAATCTTCCAGAAAAATCATCTCTATGCTTTCCTTCATTCTAGGTTGTTCTAATGATGAGTTCACTGATGCATCAATTCTAGGTTTCCTTTCTACCTTATCCCCAGGGCAACCTCCTACAATGATATTTAATTTTTCTAGATTCATTGCTGACAACATGTATTATCAGTTGACCAAATTTTCTGAGGAAGGAGTGTTTAAATATTCATCCTATCTATTTCACCTCTTCCTATTTTTCCAAGCAGAACAGTTCCCAATTTCATTGTAGAAGATGGATGTTGAAGGTAAGCCTCTTTCAGTGGTAGTTTGGACTTCATTACTCAGAAAATTTGGAAATGAATTCAGCTACAAGGACTTCATAGATTTTTTTATCACACCAGCCATGAGTTTATTGAACAAGAGAGATAAACCAAGGGTTAATGAGGAGATAAAGAGAATTCTAAAGTTGTCTGAAAACTGCAAAGTAGGTGACTGGTACCTATATGAAAATCACATAGAAATAAGGATATTTGGAGCAAACCTTGCCCCTTATAAATTGCCCAAATTTCTAACTATCAGGGTTTTTGCTTTGGAGTAATTGAGGAAAATTTTGAATGCAGATGTAGTGAATTTTATGGCTTTAAAAAAGAAGACACAGTTTAAACTCAAAAATAAAATAGGTCCCTTCATAGTAAATAATAGGGATGCCTTGAACGAAATAGTCAGCAAATTGTCAGAATTCAAGTTCCAAGAAAGATTTTATTGGAACTATGATCCTCAAGGCAGTTTGAGTAACATAAGGGTCAAATGTAAATTAACACCATTCTTTCATGAGTCCAGACTAGAAATTGAAAAATATGCAAATAAAATGGAATGGGTAGAAAATACATTGATTGATATTTCTACCAATACAGAGAAGGAGAGACAAACATATGATTCATAGGTGATTATGATTTGTAAACAAACAAAAGCTTCAAATAAAAGAAACATAAATTGTTAGGTCCCTATATTACTAGTATATTCCCTTATTGTTATTAGTGTAACCCCTTTATTGTTATTATTGTACCCTTGTAACCCCCATTTTGTTATTATTGTGCCCTTAAATTATTATTGTTAGGTCGGCTAGGTTTACATTGAGGCCCAGTAGGATTACATTATGGCCACATGGACTCCTATATATAGAAAGGAGGTTTTGTAAATTGTATCATCCAAGAATTTTTCATTTATGTAATGTATTGAAGGTTTCCCCCTTGAAGTGGCTTATATCTAAGGCGTTGATATCTCTTTTCTTCTATTTTTGGAGCTGGCTACACAACATTTGGTATCAGAGCTTTGGATTCTAGGGTTTCGCTGCTCCAAACCGGTCATCGTGGAATTTTCACTATAACATTTTTTCTACGAAGTTTTAGAAGCTGAAATTTTTAGGGTGCAAAGCCGAAATCCCGAGGATGATTGTCTAAAAATTTCAGAGCTTGGTTCACCATATTTTTGGAGATATGATCTATTGAAGGTAGGTCTTTTTTTCAGGCTCCTAAATAGGACATCGTGGAATTTGCGCTATAAATTTTTTTCTACGAAGGTTCAGAATATGAAATTTTTAGGGTGCGAATCTCAAATCCTAAGGAAACTCATAAAAACATTTCAAATCTTGTTTCACATATTGTTGGAGATATGATCTGTGGAAGATAGTGCTTTTTCAGGCTCCCAAATTTCATCTCAAAGAGGTGATCGTGGGAAAAGTTCAATAACTCTCTCTCTGAGCATTGGATTGGAGTGCCGTAAAAATTGGTCACAAGTACACAGACTGTAGCTTCTTTGCAATCAATTTTAGAGGTGAAGTATGAAACAGTGACACGTGGAAAGTCGGACAAGTTAGCTCTACTGAACCAGTCCATAATTAGGTCATTGTGGGAGATTGGACATAACTTTGTCTTGGAGAATTCAAATTAGGTCAGACCTGTGACATTCAAAAGAGAATTTAGAGGGATACTTTAGTGCTCAATTTTAGATATTGAAGAGCTGAAATCACAGAGATAATCATATTTCAATATCGAGCTCCTCAAAAGCAAGAAAAAGGTGTGTATTTTTTTTCTGAATTGCATAAGTCTTGTTTGAAAAATCAATTTGAATTGATTCCAAGGGCATATTGTAGAATAGATATTAGTATTGGGTTCTAAAAAATTCCTCGTAAAAATAATTCAACACCCATTAAGCCTTCAGAAAGCTCTACTATGACTCATGAAGATGAATAATTGTAACATGATCTATTAAAATTACAAGAGTGAGTGCACCAAATTTCGCTCTCGCAAAGAGAAGAAAAAAATGAAATGGAAGTTTTGAAGAGAGACGTGGAAGAAAATATGGATGGTGTGAAGAATAATATGGATGGTTTGAAGAAAGGCGTGGAATCTAAGATAGATGGCATGGAAGCTGGCATGGAATCTAAGATGGATGACATGGAAGCTAAAATGGAAAACATGAAGAATGATCTAAAAGCAGACATAGAAGGTTTGACAAAGTTGATATAAGAAATGTTTCCTAATGGTGAAAAGATAGTAGAGGAAACTCATTATGAGAAAAAAATAAATGTTAATCGTGATTTCATAAACTCTAATGTTGGCGGGAAGAACCAACATATTCCAAAAAATGGATATGAGGAAGTTTGATGGAAAGGATCCTATAACATGGATACTACAGATGGAGCAATATTTTGATCTCCATAATTTTAAAAACACACAAAAGGTACGTATTTCAACTTTACATTTAGAGAAAAATACATTTGTATGGTATTGATCGCTTTGCTCCCGTAAAAAAATTGTCTCTTGATCAATTTTTACGGAGGAAATGATAGCACATTATGAGGATACAAAGAGAAACACCTTCTTTAGCCAATTGACAAATCTCAAACAAAAGGGTTTAGTGGGGGAGCACATTGAGGACTTCCAAAAATTGAATATAAGGGTAACTGATATTCCAGAGGAACACAGGATTGATCTCTTCATAGGCACTTTAAAGGATAACATCCAACATGAAGTTCGCATTTTGGAACTTGATTCATTGGAGAAGGCATTCAGGTTGGCAAGAAAAGTTGAATGTAAAATTATGGCGACAAGGAAGCCTACCACTCAATTCTATAAAGAAGGAAGTGTTTCTACGCCTAGATTTCCACAACCTACAAGGTTGACACCATAACAATTGGAAGAAAAAAGAGCAAAAGGGCTTTGCTACAGTTGTGATAGCAAATACACTAAAGGTCATAAGTGTGCTGAAAAGAAATTATTTTACATAGATTGTGAAGAAGACGAAGAAAATGAACAAGAAGAGGATATACACCAGGAACCGGCCCTAGAAGAGGAAGAAATGAATCCGACCATATCATGCAATGCACTGGCAGGAATTACCACTCCTCAAACTCTCAAGATAGCAGGACAGATCAAGAAGAAAAGGGTAATAGTGTTGATTGATTCAGGTAGCACCCATAATTTTTTTCATTGTAAGGTAGCCAAGGAATTAAATTGTTTCCTATACCCAGCACCAGAATGTCAAGTGATGGTTGCAAATGGAGGAACTATAAATTGCTCTGGAAAATGCCATAATATCAAGCTAACCATGGGGGAATATGTATTGACTATTCCAATGCTTTCGATTCCTATGGGAGGTGTTGATGTTGTACTAGGCGTAAAATGGTTACGATCTTTGGGGACGGTAGCTTTTAATTTTCAAGAACTTTTCTTGAATTTTTTTTCAGAAGAAAAGGAAGTCGAATTACGGGGTATTGTAGGGAAGCCAGGAAATATAATAAGCTCTAATGTCATGACAAAGCTTCTAAAGAAAGAAAAACGAGGTCTAATTGCACAATTATGCTCACTAGAAGTTCCAACATCAAAATCATCTATCTCTGCAGATCTCCAACAAGTCTTGGACAATCATTCCAAGGTGTTTGAAACTCCCAAAGGAATCCCACATATTCGTGATCATGATCATGCTATTAATTTGATTCCAGGAAGTGTTCCTCCAAACATGAGGCCTTATAGATATCCTTATGTCCAAAAGAGAAAAATTGAACGTATGATTGCAGAAATGTTAGAGGTAGGTATAATTCAACCTAGTCAAAGTTCTTTCTTTGCTCCTGTAGTATTGGTACACAAGAAGGATGGATCATGGCGAATGTGTCTGAATTATAGGGAGCTCAATAAGCTCACCATTAAAGATAAATTTCCCATTCCTGTGATTGATGAATTATTGGATGAATTACATGGAGCAATTTATTTTACCAAGTTGGATCTTCGTTCAGGATATCATCAAATTAGAATGAAGACTGAAGATATTTCAAAAATAGCATTTCGAACTCATGAGGGTCATTATGAATTTTTGGTCATGCCTTTTTGCCTTACCAATGCACCTTCTACATTTCAAGGGTTGATGAATTCCATTTCAAACCCTTCCTTAGAAAATTTGTGCTAGTATTTTTTGATGATATACTAATCTACAGCAGGTCTTGGAAGGATCATGTTGAACATGTTGACAGGGTGCTCAAACTATTGCAGGAGAAACAATTATGTGCAAAAACATCCAAATGTTTCTTTGGAGTACAAGAGGTGGAATATCTGGGTCATATTGTATCTCACGAGGGTGTTAAAGTAGACCCTAACAAAATTAAAGCCATTAAGGAATGGAAATTCCCCACAACCATAAAGCAGTTGCGAGGATTTCTCGGGTTAACAGGGTATTATCATAAGTTTGTTAAGAATTATGGGAGAATAGCAGCACCTCTAACAACATTATTGAAGAAATATGCATTTTCATGGACTCCTGAAGCAACTAAGGCCTTTGAACATCTTAAAGAGGCAATTTTCCTAGCACCGGTCTTAGCTACACCAGACTTCACAAAAACCTTTATTGTGGAATGTGATGCCTCAGGAAATGGAATTGGTGTTGTTTTAATGCAGGAAGGAAGACCCATTGCTTTTGAAAGTCGTCCAATCAAAGGAAAGTATTTACAGAAACCTATTTGTGAGAAGGAAATGTTAGCAATACTGCATGCACTAAAGAAATGGCGAACTTACCTAATGGGAAGACACTTCAAGGTAAAAAATGATCATGATAGTCTTAAACACTTTTTGGAACAAAGACTATCTTCAGAAGAGCAGAAAAAATAGGTCACAAAGATGTTGGGTTATGACTTTGAAATAATCTACAAAAAATGAAAGCTTAATGTTGTTGCAGATGCACTCTCAAGAAAGAATGAAGAGGTGGAAGCATTTCTTTGTGCCATTTCTATTATCCAACCAGATTGGATAACCGAAGCAAGAGATGGATGGAAGAAGGACAAAGATGTATGGACACTCATTCAAAAGTTGCAGCAAGATCCTAGTACATCTGATACATTTAGTTGGAAAAATGATTCCTTATGTAACAAAGATCGCTTATATCTTTGAAAGAATTCCCAACTAAAAAAAAATATTCTTCTGGAATTTCACACTTCTCTTTTAGGAGGACACTCAGGATTTTTAAAAACTTACCACAGAGTGAAGAAAGAATTTTTTTGGGATGGTCTTAAATCTGATATTCAAAATTTTGTGGCGGAATGTTTTGTTTGACAGCAGAATAAAGTTGATACAATTAAGACCCTGAGACTTCTACAACCTTTATCCATTCCAAGTCAACGTTGGGAGGAGATTTCAATGGATTTTATCACAGGTTTACCTAAGTCCGAAGGAAAGAGTGTCATCATGGTGGTAGTTTATAGAATTACCAAGTATGCACACTTTTGTGCTTTATCTCATCCATTTAAAGCAAGTATAGTTGCTACTACATTTATGGACAGAATTCAAAAACTACATGGAAGCCCAAGGGTTATTGTGAGCGACAGAGATCCCATTTTTACTGGAAATTTTTGGACGGAGTTATTTTCTTGTTTGGGTACTCAATTAGCTCATAGCTCATCTTATCATCCTCAATCTGATGGTCAAACTGAGATAGTAAATAAATGTTTGGAAGAATATCTTCGTTGTTTTGTATTTGATAAACAAACACAATGGGTCAAGTGGTTACCTCTCGCTGAATGGTGGTATAAAACTTCCTTCCACACTGCAGCAAAAATGACCCCATTTATGGCACTTTATGGATATCATCCACCATCCATCACGTCATATTTAAGGGAAAATTCGAAGGTTCAAGCAGTGGAAGATCACATCGAGCATCAGCAGGAATTTCTCCAACTCTTAAAGGATAACCCAAATTTTGCACAAAATCAAATGAAACAACAGGCAGATCAACATCGCAGTGAGAGAAGTTTTGATGTAGGAGATTGGGTATTTTTACGGCTACAACCATACAAAAAAATGTCCCTCAAGCAAGCTAAGAAGGATAATAAATTATCACCAAAATACTATGGTCCTTACAAGGTGTTGCAAAATATTGGTACTATGGCATACAAATTGGAGCTTCCTGCTTCTTTGCAAGTGCATCCAGTTTTCCATGTTTCATGCTTAAAGAAGGTTATAGGTGAAAATCTTCCAGTTCAAACAATATTTCCTGAACTTGATGAGGAAGGAAAAATCATATTGGAACCTGAAGCGGTCACAGAAACAAGAACTCAATAGCTACAGAATTGATCAATTTCAGAGTATCTCATCAAGTGGAAGAACTTACCCACTGAATATTCTACATGGGAGGATCAGAAGTTTATACAAAACACCCATAGCTACTCAAGCGTTGAGAACAACACTTTTTTGAAGGAGAGGGGCATGTTAGGTCCCTATATTACTAGTATAGTCCCTTATTGTTATTAGTGTAACCCCCTTATTGTTATTATTGTACCCTTGTAACCCCCATTTTTTTATTATTGTGCCCTTAAATTATATAGAAATGAGGTTTTGTAAATTGTATCATCTAAGAATTGTTCATTTATGTAATGTATTGGAGGTTGCCCCCTTGAAGTGGCTTATTTCTAAGGCATTGATATCTCTTTTCTTCTATTTTTGGAGCTAGTTACACAACAGAAATGAAGAAGGATATTCAACATAAACCATTGTAGAAAATAAATTCAAGATTATTTATAGTAAGAAGGCCAGAATGACTACTGTAGAAGAAGAAAATGTCATAGAGATAAATGACAATGAATATCAAGCAAACAACAATGATCAACAAACAGATGATGAAGCCACATTAATTGTCAATGAGACACTTAAAGAAATTCAGAAAGAGTAGGTACTAACACATGAAAATGGTAGAGAAATGGTCGAAACACAGGCAAATTCAAAAGCTCCCTCCTCTTCTAGAGCAGCGGAAGAAACAGATTCTGACATTCAAAAGAAATACAAACAAATCAGAGAAAGAAATGAGGAGATTAAAAGTGAAGGTTATTCTCAATTCCTAAAAGAAAAGCCAGCAGACAAAGACAGGTTGTTGATTGCTTTTGATTAATCCACCAATAATATGATCATGTCATTTCTCAAACCCACAATTATAGATCCAAAATCAATTGCATATTATACTAAAACAAATGTGGAGGTGGACACTGATACAATACATGAATTGGATCAGATAGAATTGCACAGGAGTACCACTGAAATGCTTTATTCAAAAGTGGTTAACAAAAATATGAGTGCTACTATGCTACAAAAGTCTGTGTCCAATTTACAGAAACTGATGAAATTAGACAAAGAATCATTACATGCTAAGGATCTAAGGATCAAGTCCTTAGAAGATTTGGTTATAGAAACTGGGGTGGATCCTTCCAATATTGAGGTTTCTAAATCACTCATCAATCAAAAGAATGAAGATATTGTTGCCTTAAGAAAACAACTGAAACTTCCATAGAGTGAGCATCCACAAGCAAAGGAGATTCTTTAGCAGACAACAGAAAATGATGAATTAAAGCAGTTAGCACTAAAGATGACTTCTCAAACCAAAGAAATGGAGAACCATATAGAAACTTTGATGAAATAAAATGAAACATTAAAAAAGGAAAATGAGGTCTCCATTCCTATAGTCATCCCAATGGCAACTACTGTTGTTCCTTCTACACTGGCAGAGCATTTGGCACCAAAAGGAGTATTGAAAACTGTAGTGTCAATAGCATCTATAGATACCTCTACCACTAGATCAACTACATCATAGGTACAGCAAGCAACAGGCACAACAAACATAATTAAATCTATGGAAGAAATGTCCCTTAAGAATAACGAGATCAATAATTTAAAGAAAACAAATAAAGATCTTGAATCCTCATATAAGAATGCTTTGATAACTTCTAAAGGACATGAACAGAGAGCAAAGGCCTTAGCAGAACAGGTGAAGACTTTACAGAAAGAGGTAAACTTCAGTGAACAGGTAGCATACATCAAAAATCACCTATGGGCTAATATAATTCAAGATATTCATTTACAGTGGCCCTCAATACAGATTATCTATGAGCAAAGAGATTTATTGCAAGTAGCACTAGCAGAAATTCAGAAAACTAAAGCAGAACTCACAGATAAACCTTCACAAGCTGTAAGGCTTATTAGATTCTTGAACAACAAGAATAGAACTGAATTAGAGGAAATAAACATTCATGATAGGACTGAAACTATTCTGCAAATCAGGAAAGTCATGACCAAGAGAAATATCATGAATAGTTTAAAGGAGAAATGTGAAACCATGAACTTATCAATCACAAAGTTCCTTGCAAAATATACAAATTTACAAGAAGTAGGTCTTCCAGATATAGATGGTTTCCATTAAAATTTGATGGTCCAGACTGATTATGACAAGAAAATCAGAGCTCATGCCAAGGAACAAGTCAACAAGCCTTTACCATAAGGTTCCCCAAGTGGTAAAGTGGTTTTACAGTATTTTGAAAATTTGTTCTTTTTACAGAATGAGATCAAACACATGTTTGCTATAAAACCAAACTTTGCAAAGTACATTGATGCTGATGAGAGTTACAGGAAATTGAAATGTAGGAAAATACCCAATGCTGAGAAATGGCAGGTATTTACAGATTGGTTATAACAGCATTGCAGACGTAGCAGAACCGGTGCAGTCATAATTTCATTTTTACAGTTATCAAAGGGTATACTTTTTCAATGAAAGTGTATCAAGTGAAAAAGCAGAGTCAAAGAGTATCTGGGAATAGAACAGTCAAAGAAATATTTATTGTTGTAATTCTTCATTTTACAGCAGTAAAGTAATAAAAGTGGCAACGTGAAAGAGTATCAGAGGTGAAGCACAGGTTAAAGGATGTAAATTGGAAACATTGTCTTCCAAGCTATCTTCTAACAAGATATTGTTTCCAAGTGCCATCAAGAACCTATAAAAAAGCAACAAATCCATTTCAATAAGATAAATCAATCCCATTTTTTCTTGATAAGAGGAAATATTGCCAGTTTGTTGGGCAGCTGTCCCTCTTTTTATGTAATAATCTTTAATTTTGCTTAGAGATATTCTCTCATATCTCTTAGATATTTTGTAAACAATCAATTTGTATAAATACTTCTCTCTTTGAAGTATTTTGAGGTGTGGAATAAAATTTGTCAAGACTACTATAGATATTTTTACTAAATACATTGGAGTTTTCTGTGAGTTGACTTGTAAAGCAGCAGATTGGAACTAATTCAAACAAACATCATAACTCAGGATTCTTGTGCTAAGAAAATAAGTCGAGTAGTTTCCTATTTTCACTGTTTATCTTTCTAAGTTCCATAGATACATTTACATGTTTTCTGTCTTAAATGATAAACTAGGAAAGCTTAAATAGTATTAGTGTGAAAAGCTCCCTATTTTTTACTAGTTATTCATTGATATGTTTTCTGCTGATATCCGGATTAAGAATCCTTAATTGCTCTTAGTCCCTTTTGATCCCTTTCTTTCATCTTGTTTCCTATAACTTAGGGATCCTTCATTGCCCCTTTTTTTAGATCTCGTCATTTTCATCAAAAATCCTATTTCCAAACCCTTTGAAGGTCATCTACCCTACCCTTAGTACATTTTCTCTTTTGACCTTATTTCCCAGCTCTGCTTGCCAAGAAATTTAACTTCATAGCCCAATGGTCTGGTAGATCGCTCTATGATTTACCTTGAATTACCTTTATTCCCACCAAACTTTCAAACCAAAACAATTGTCCAATTATAACTAGCCTAAAATCTTATATCAAAAACAAAGTTAAATCATAAGGAGAGATCGCTCTCCGGAATTTAGGAAGGCTAGATCCTGAATTTCAAAAGTAGGTTCTTGGTTACCCCTAGTTTTCTGCAACTTTAAATCCTCATTCCAAAACCTGAGAAATACTAGGGTGATAACATGATCCATGTTTGAGTCCTGTTAAGATAAATTTATTTGTCTTACTCTATTAGTACAACACTTAGCCATTTTGGGAGCTCTCCCTAGTCCTCTTTCTCAGTTTGATTTGTGAAATTATTAATCCTATAACCAAGTGATGATATTAACCTATTCACGGGCCTCAATTATTCAACCTTACTGACCAATCTTGATGCACTAAGTCCTCCTCAATATCACCTAAAAACTATTTCACATTAAGAACCTTCCAAGGGAAATCACCTAACCCTTCTTGTTCTTACTGACACATTGCACTAAATTTTTAACTCTTCTTCCTTTCATGACTGATATATCACTCCTAGCTAACAATATGTACTCCTTCCACCCTCCTAAAAAGGAAAACTATGCATTACAATGACCCTTCCATCCTCACAATGAGGTGAAAAGCCCCCCAGGAAATGTGGCTTCCTTCTTATGGCCTCCCACAATTAAAAGTGAATTAAAAATGTAAAAGAACCCATTGTTTAGTCAAAATATAGTGGAATAAAAATAAAATCACATTATAAATCAAAATTGACCCCTTTTTCATTCAAATTTTATTGTCCCTTGAGCTTCCTCTTCCTCCCAATGCATGGTGCACAATGAAGCATCATTGAGTCCCCTTCCATCTTCCCAATGCGCTCTGCACTCAAGTATCATCCTTGAAAAGTTTCCCTCAAAGCATGGCTTAGTATAAAGAGCCAATGAACCTTTGACTAGTCAAGCTACAATTTAATACCCATTATTTAGCACAATAGTAAACCTCAAGCCTTCATCCTTTCCTCTTCCCCTTGCACTCTGCATTGAAAAATTTCCTAAGCATCTATTCTTCCATGGATGGTGTAGTAACAGGGCTTAAGTAGGCCCTCTCTTGAGCATTGATAAATTGAGCTCTGAATTCCAATTCTTCCTCTCTTTCCTTCTTAGTGCATGGTGTAGTCTTAACCAAAAATCTCACCACCTTGTCCCTTCAACTTACCAATTATATTGGACAATGGATAGTTCCTCTTCATAGTGCATGGGACAATAATAATGAACAATGGATCATTCCTAAGCCATTTTTTAGTTTGAATGTACCCTTCTAATCAAGACTCATCCTTTCAACCCTTCTATGGGCCTATCATAAGTAGTTAATTCCCTGAGCTAGGTAGTGATAGAATAAATGAATTTAAAATTGATTTTTCTTTGTCATGGATTATTTTCATTGGCAGGAGTACCTTCCTAGTATGGAAAGGTAATTCTAAACTAAAATATCAAGGATAAAGTAAAAATAAGCACTTGAAAATAAGAATCACATAGGAGAACCATCATGAAACCATGAAGCAAATCTTGGTCCAAGACAGAAAGAAAACATTGCATGATGACTCAGAGGATTCCAATAATGATTCAAGACCCTTTGGAGGTTGAATATGAGGAAAAAATAATATCCTCCATGAATATGAAGTATTTATTAGACCTTCCATCAATATTGAAGACATAACAGTAAGGAGAATAGCTTGGCATTTCCACCTCATCATGAAGCCATGCCATCATTTGCAGAGTTGTGACTTGCACAGGTTCCATCACTATGCCATATGTGTCCATGTGTCCTTCCACATCATCACGTGGAATGTAATGATGTATTTGTAGGGAAAAGGAAAAAATGAAATGCGTGGAATTGCAAGAGTCATATGTGTAATATGAAAAATCACTTAGTCATATATGGGCAAAGGAGTCGTTAGGAGAAGTCCAAAGGTCATTTAGAGAAGTCCAAAAGTCGTTTAGAATTTCAAGAGTTGTTTAGAATTCAAAATGAAACATTATAATTCCAAGAGCCATGAGGGTAATTCAAGAGTCAAGAGGAGATTAAATGACATTACTCTTGTTATAAAAGAAACTCCATAACTCAAGAAAAGGGTTTTTGGAGGCTTAGTCTTTGGAGAGATAGTATTGGCTTCGCTATCTTGGAATATGTGGGAAGACTATTCTTTGGAGAAGCAAGAAGCGACTTAATGTTCCAGTGTTGGAACTAGTGCCTCACCATTATAACTGTGTACTTGGATATTTTACCTAATAATTGAATATTGATGAGGCAACACATCTTCATGCATGTATCATGAATATGATAAGACTATCCTTTTGACGTTTGTGGTATATTTTTTTCTCATATGTACAAATTAAATTGAACTACTTAATTGTCTTTGGCACTTAATTATTAGTTATCTAGTGAAATAATTCACATAGATACAATGATCATTAAATAATATATAAATAAGGAACATATTTGGATTTCTTTAGACAAAATTTTGAAAATTTTCTTCAAATATATTTGAATTAGTATGAATCTAAACCCTCGGATGATCTTGTTCTCCTAATTGTTTTAAATCATGAAACAAATCTAATTTCATAGGAGGAACCTACTATCCCTTTTTTTCCTTAGCCTCCTCCTTTTCCAATACTAATTAGGGTGCCTATTTGTATTAATGATCAAGTTCGGAAATTTGAAAATAAAATTCCTAATCCATCTTCTCAACATTCATCCACTTCCCATGAACTTTATCTAACTGAGGATAATTTTGATTGTTTCATGGAGCCTACTATGAAGGATTATCTTTTGATTTATTAATATGATATTAATGCTCATAACTTTAGTGTTGAATCTGCTTCATATACCTGTCATCTTCTATCATATCTTTCTCATGATCCCTTTCACCTTGATCTTCTTGATTAACCTATTCCAAATCCAAGTAGTGATCAGATGCAAGGAATTCACATTTCACAGGTAGAAAATCATAAAGGTGAATATTATTTAAATATTTCTTCTCTTTTCAAAGTCCTCAATGTGAAGAAGGTCTTTCTCCATTCTTGGCTGATATAGAATCTAGTAATATCTGTAGTCAATCAAACGAAAGAAATTTTCCCAATCCATTTAAATTTTGGGAAACCATCATTCTGATGATCATGATTCTATTGATGTACGTGGTGATGAATTCCCAAGTGCATATATTGATATTTTGGCTTCTCAAGAAGTTTTTGAATTGAAATATTTAGATCTAGAATCTAATTTGGTTAAAGGAGATGTTCTTATGAAAACTTCCTCTTCAACTGACGATCTCTTGTGCCCTACTATTTGCAATGTAGTAACTTTGAATTTGAGATACTCCATGATATTCAATTTCATCATATAATGAGTTTTATTTTGAATTTACACAAGGTATTGAGGTTATCCATGACGATGAAGAAAGTAAGGAAATCATTAAATATCCATTCCATTCCTCATCATTTCCAGTCTTGCATGAAGAATTTTCTTTTGTTCAAGTTACTCATGAGATTTATCCAATCTATCCATGCTTATATTTTCAATTATAAGAATATTTTTACTTGTGTAATATGTTTGTTTAGGTTGTAAAATTTGATCTAATCATTGATGGATATGGTTGTCATTTGGATAGTGATAATCTTGTTCAAATTACTGATAGTAGTTATTCACCCACCATGCATGATTTGATTCAATATTTACAATGATTCGGAATTTGTGGGAAATGTCAGGAAGTCGAGGCACTAAACCTTTCATGGATAGTTATGTTAGGTTTTCATGACTCTGGTAAGGTCCTTGAACTAAGTCAGATTTGGATTTTTTCATAGAATTATTTTCTTTGCATGGTGTCACTAAATGAAAATTACTTCTTGAAATATCATCATTATTTTAGATATATCTCTTTTAAATTTGGAGATTTGGTTTCTAATGGGGTTGAAGATTCTATTTCAGTTAGATCATCTCCATGCAAACATCTTGTATCAAACTTGAGTTTGGATTCTATACATTTCATTGATGGAAAAAGCTATGAATCCAATCATTTTAAATATTATTATTGGTCGAAATATTCACAAATGTCAGGTTCTTTTGAAAACAAACAACTCCTAGTTATTCTTGTGAATTTTCTCATGATAATAATTTATTCATGGGATCAGATACCATCTTGAGTGTTAATGAATGATTTATTTACATGGTGAATCAAATTTCTCTCTTTCACCTATTACATCCTTACTAGTTTCATGTTTTTTCTATACTGGCATTCCTTTTCAATTCTTTTGATGATTGTTATGTCAGTTCAGTTTGTAACTAGGTACAAGGAAATGATTTGTCACATTAAGTATGTGAGGAAGATGATTCTAGTATTCAAATCATTTGTAAAGGTTAAAAAAGTGATCATATTTATTTTCTACTAATTGGGAATATTGTGTCTTAATTTGTCCATCTGATCATAATGTTGGTCCTAGTAAGTATCATTCAATTTTTCATTTTCACACCAGTGTATATCATGAAATTTGTTTTACATTGACTGATCCTTATAATCTACCATTTCACTATTTGTGTACATGTAAATCAGTTGAGGTACTTCAACCTTCTTTGATGGTTATTTTGGGCCCTCAATATGTTGATAATTCCTCTAAATATGATAAGATTCATTTCCCCTTACAATATTTTCATCTTGATTCCATGCCATTAATTGAAAAAACATCTTCTCATAGATTTCAAGATTTTCAAAAGAATTATTTTGAATTTCATGATCCAATATATGATCAGTTAGAAGAATATTACTTATCAAGCCTTTATGATAATAATATATTTCTATATTTCATAATGTCTTCTAAGAAGAACAACACAAATGCAGGTGATTTCACAGGGAATTGTAGAGGTTTGTATGATTTCTATTCTTATCGAAAAGGTAAGGTGGTAGGTTGGTAAAGGTTAGTTTTTATTACACATATTTTTACACCTACCAAAGACCTTATATCAAGTTCATATCTATTCTTATGCACATTATTATATATTGGTTTTCATTGCCCTTATTTTTTTGCGTGCAGATTAAGAACAATGATGACTACATTGGAAATTTAATTACACTTGACCCTAACCTTCTCTCTATTTAGTTTAGGAGTAGGTCTAGTTGCATTCCAACTCCCTTTTCACTCATCCTACACTTGCTCTCCATCTAGTTTTTATATTTTCTTTGTTTTTATGTTTTATGTTTTATATGCTACATTCATTTTAACCTCCATTTGATGTGTTACTTTGATCTTGTTTTATTATGTCCTTTATTTTTTTATTTGTTTAATAATGCAAAGCATGGAAGATACTCCTTTTGGCTCAAAAAATAATGTGGAAAACTTTAAAAGGGAAATTGTGATGATGAATAATGATTGGCTAATATGTTACCTCTTCTCCATTTGGGTTTATATATACTTCAAGTATATGATGTCAGAATGGAAAATACGAATCATTCTAAGAAAAAATCCTTTGGTTGAAATACGAATCTCGTATCTTTATTGGGGTCTTCATTATGACTCATCCTTGTATTTAATGGTGTTTTGACTTGTCAACTCAATTAACGAGAGAAGGGAAATGATAAAAACTATAAACGATCATATTAACTTAAATTATCTTTAAAATCATAAAAATAGGAACCAACCTCTTCTCCTCTCAATAAGTCAATATCCCTCTTCCACTAGAAAAATAAATAAGTTCCTTTTCACATTTTATTAGTAACTAAATAAAGAGGTGAAGAAGAGAGAGGATTCCTACTTAGAGAGGTGAAGTAAGAGACTACGTCGGGGTACTAATTAGGGGTGATGGTAGTAAATAAATTCATGTGGTTCCTTGAGGTGACTCCTTTGAGGTACTATTCAGGGTCACTGGTAGTGGAGAAGCATTGGAGAATGTTCTTAAACTATCGATATACTTATTATACTTTTCCCCTATCGAAATAGTTGAGGTATGAATAATCTATGTTGATGTGTGTTTGATGAGAAATAAATAGAAGAGGCAATATATTTAACTAGGATAAGTGGGAAATCCAAGGTGATCCACATGGAAAATAAATACTTCCTGAAAGACTGAGGCCGTGTAATTATAGGTGGAGCCTAAACATAGAAGTTATAGTTCTACCAATGTGTCACCAATTTTTGACGCTGCGATCAAAACAATCCAAAATGTTTCCTACACTAGAATTTTGGAGCCTACTAATGAACTAATGATATATTTTTCATGGTCACTTCATCATATATTAATGATGTATTAAGAATCTAAGTATTCTTATTGGATTCTAATGGTAAAAGTCACTTGATCACACATGCTCAGTATTTGTTGAATCTATAAGGGTGCTTCTTGTATGCAAGCTTGAAAAAGAATAGCATAGTCCATCAATACAGTGTCAATGCAATGTTCAACCCATGTCAAAAGTCAATGTGCACTTTCATTGGTATTTTCCCTCACTTTGTACTTCTATTTCAGTGAGTTTTCCCAACTGACGCTTTTGGCGCACCATCACTTTTGCAGTGTTTATTTCACATTTGTGACTATCGCTTTTTCTAAATTTCACTTCACTAAGTTTTTTTTTCATGTTAGCTTCACTCTGGCATGTGTCACTTTCAATGTCATTCGCATTTTTCATGTTTCGTCTTTGTGTTCTCCTCCTGCCACAGGTGTCAATTTTGTTGTCTTCACTCCTTCATGTGTCGTAATTTTGTGCATTACCAAAGTTATTTTTGGTGCACCTATCTACATCACATTATGTTATATATCATTAGAATAGGCATTAGGCATGTTCCTACAACTTACGCACCTTTTGGTCACAGTTGTCACTTCTATCGTAACTTATGCTCAAAGTATTGTAATGTGTCATTTCTATTTTTTCTCTTACAAATAGGTGTCGCTTTGTTGTCATTTTAAGGTGTGAATATTTTTCACGAGTCCTATGCATCCCCCTAAATTTTATCAATGAAATTTATGTGTGTGATCCATATTTGAGTCCTATTAATATGCATTGTTTTCTCTTACTCTACTGCTCCCACACTTAGCCATTTTGGGAGCTCTCCTTGGTCCTCCTGCTTAGTGTAAATTGTGAAAGTATTAATCATATAATAAATTGGTGATATTAACCTATTCATGGGCCTCAAAAATGAAACCTTACTCACCAATATTGGTGCACTAATTCCTCAAAATCATCTCAAAACTAGTGCACATTAGAACCTTCCAAGGAGATTTCCTTAACCCTTCTTGTTCTTACTGACTCACTGCACTAATATTTGAGCTCCTATGCCTTGCATGAAACATATAACACTCATATAAAATGAAATTTACTCCTTCCACCCTCTTCCAAAGGCAAACCATGCATTACAATGACCCCCATATCCTCACAATGCAGTGAAAACCCTCCTAGGCAAGGTGGATTCCTTCCTATGGCCTCTCTCAATGAAAATCACATTCCAAATGGCCAAGAACCAAATATTGAGTCAAAATACAGTAGCCTATAATTAAAATGACATTATAAATCAATATTTACCCCTTGTTCAGTCAAACTATGTTGGCCCTTGAGCTTCCTCTTCCTCCAAGTGCATGGTGCATAATGAAACATAATTGAGTCCCCTTCCCTCTTCCCAATGCAATTTTCATTGAAGCATCATCATTGAAAAGTATCCATAAATGCATGGAATAGTCTGAAGAGACAGTGAAAATTTTACCAGTCAAACTGTGCTTTTCTAAAGGCCCCCTCCTTTCAACCAGTGCATAGTGAAATCTTAATAATCAAGCCTTCATCCTTCCCTCTTCCCCCCACGCTTTGCACTAAAAACTTGCCTGATGATATCTTCTTCAGTGCATGGAACAATAAAAAGGCTCAAGAAGGCCCTCTCTTAGCCTTTAACCAGTCAAACTACATTTTCCAAGTCTTCCTCTCTTTCCTTCTTAGTGCATGGTGTAGTCTTAAGCAACAATATCACCACCTTGTCCATTCAAATTCCCCACTGCGATGGACCAAGGAGACTTCCTATTCATATCACATGGTGCAATAATAATGAACATTGGAGCCTTCCTAGGACACTTTTGATTTTGATTGTTCCCTTCTAATCAATCCTCCTCCTTTCAACCCTTCTATGGGCCTATCATAAGCAGTTCATTCCCTATGCTAAGTAGTGATAGAATAGATGAATTTAAAACTAATTTTCCTTTTCCATGGATTATTTTCATTGGCATGAATGAATTCCTAAAATTACAAGGTAATGATAAAATAAGATGGCAAGGAGAAAGTATAGAGAAGCACTTGAAAAGAAGAAGAACATAGGAGAGAAATCATGAAAACATGAAGCATATATAGGACCAAGACAGAAAGAAGACATTGCATGATGAATTACAGGATTCCAATACTAACTCAAGACCCTTTTGAGGGTGAAGATGAAGAACATAGCATGTCTTCCAAGAATATGAAGTACTGATAAGATCTTCCATCAAGATTGAAGATATGGAAATAAAGAGAAAAACTTGGCATTGCCTCCTCATCATGAAGCCCGTGACATCAATTTCCAAGTTTTGACTTGTACAAGTGTCATCACTATGTCATATGTGTCCATGTTTCTTTCGACATCATCAAGTGGAATGTAATGATGCATTTCTAGGGAAAAAGAAAAAATGAAATTTGTGGAATTCCAAGAGTCATATGTGGAATATGAAAAGTCAGCTATTCATATATCGATAAAATATTCTTTAGGAGAATTCCAAAGCAAATTTAGAGAAGTCCAAAATTAATTTAGAAGTTCAAGAGTTATTTAGGATTCCAAAGGACACATTAGAATTCCAAGATTCTTGATGGTAATTCAAGAGTGAAGCAGAGATGAAAGGTCATTACTCTTGTTATAAAAGCAACCTCATAATTCAAGCAAAGAGATTTCACAGGCTTAGGCTTTGGAGAGATAGTATTGGCTTATATAACTTGGCATAGGAGAGAAGAATATACTTTAGAGAAGCAAGAAGTGACTTAATGTTCCACTGTTAGAACTAGTGCATCACCATTGTAACTATGTACTTCGATATTTCATCTAATAATTGAAGCTCGATGAGCCAACACATATTTTTGCACATATCGTGAACATGATAATACTATTATTTTGATTTTTATGGTATATGCTTTGTTCATATGTACTAAGGAAATTTAACTACTTCACTGGATTTGGTACTTATCATTTTGAATGTGTGTTGTATTTTCTTTAATGATCGCTATGTCTATGTGAAATATTTCACTAGATAAATAAAGACTCTTTATTTGACATGTGTTTCTCTTAGGTTAGTACTATTAATTCCTTCCAAAGACTCACTCTTGTCTCCCTCTCGTGAAGGTATCCTTTTAGACATTGTTGTTGATGCTACACAATGCCAACTTACTTGCTTTCTCAAGGGTTATGTATATAATACCTTTTTTTATTCATTTAAACCAAGGAAAACATTTTTTTTATGGTTGTTGGGCCAATACTATGGATGGGGCTCCTACTCCAAATGGTGTGAGGTATGATTGGGACTTAACATCGAGAATACCCCCTGTATGTTGGTGATATACAACATCATCGACAAGTCTTTTTTTTAAATGGTACAATCTATAGGATCAAATTTTACCTCATTCACCCTAGATTTTACCCTCTTCTACCATGTAGTAATACCTATTTTGAACTTTTTTGTGCCTAAACATGATTTTGGTTCAATATTATATTTCTCAGCTATATTTGTTACATTTCCTTTATTTAGTGAGTAATATATGTTTAAATTTCTTGAGTTTATGACATTATGTGATTTCTTGTAGCTTGATCTGGTAACCAACTCAATGGTTATGGGATTCACCAAGCCCCCAAGTTGATTTGTAAGATGTGGGTTTTATCAAACACCTATATGGATGGCCATCTCTTAATTTGGATAAATATTGAGACATCTTGGTGTTGTTCACGGTAAAACCTCTAGAAGTTCTTACAACACACATGAGGCATTACAATTTCAGGCTTATATCTATGAAATTGTAACAAATTCATAATATGACACTCTATTTTATTGTTTCTTTTGTCCAAGATTTGATATCCTATCTTTTATTGGAATATTTCAACTTTGGCATGGACCGATTCACTCGTATTGAATTTTGTATTTATATAAGGCCTTGGTTTCAAGGAAAACAAGGTTGAAATATAAATATAGGCTAATCCTATAAACTATGACACTTTGTAATTATTTTTTATGCAATACAATATTGAATATGTGTAATTATCTACTTGATCTATTTATTTTATAAGTGTGCCACATGTTGGAATTATGGTGTTCATGTGTGCAACTAACTGATGTTGGCATTGGTTTCATGATGGAATCTAGCTCATGTTGGGATTAATGTCAACCATATGTAGCCTAGTTGATCCATTGATGCCATCCTTATAGTATGGTTGCAGCTGGTTGTGTAGGCATTGAGTTGGTTGTGTTGGAATTTTATGTCAACATGGTGTTGGTCTCGTGATGCATTGATACCACACTCATGGTGATCAGATGATGGAAGTGATATGGCATGTGGTTGATGGATGTTCATGTACTAGTGGTGTTCATGACCTAGTGCATGAACCTAGTGTAGGAGCTAGAGCTCAAACCTCTATATGTTATTACATCATGCATGAGGCATTACAAGTGCAGGCTTGTAGATATGAAATTGGAACAAATGCCTAATCTGACACTCTATTTTATTATTATTTTTCATCCAAGATTTGATATCCTATTTTTTGTTGGAATATTGAAACTTTGGCATGGCCTGGTTCACTTTTATTTCCTTTTCTGTTTATATAATTCCATGGTGTCAATGAAAACAAGGTTGAAATATAGATACATTCTCATCCTATATAATATGACACTTTGTAATTATTTTAATGCAATTCATTGACTATGTGTAATTATGTACTTGACATGTTGATTCTATAAGTTTGCCACATGTTGGAATTATGGTGTTCATGTATATAGATAACTAATGTTGGCATTGTTTTCATGATGCAATCTAGATCATGTTGGCATTGATGTCAACCATATGTAGACTAGTTGATGCATTGATGTCATCCTTGTAGTATGGTTGTAGTTGGTTATGTAGACATTGAGTTGGTTGTGCTAGCATTTGATGTCAAGATGGTGTTGATTTCATGATGCATCAATAGCACACTCATGATCATCATATGGTGCCAGTGATGTGGCATGTGGTTGATGGTTGTTCATGTACTAGTGGTGTTCATGAAGGTTGACTTTTTGTAGCAGTGTATTTCCTTATGATGATGATGTACGAGTGCTACAGAGTGTTGTAGAGGTGTTGCATCTTATGCATATGTCAAAGGAGAGCATAGGACTTGTTGTAAATCATGTTGTTGTAGTTGCTACAACCCCATCCAAATTTTTTTCCTATACTAAATTTCGGAGCCTTCCTTGGTCTTATTCATTATTGTCACAAAAATTGAAACTCAATTAATTCTTTTCTGAGAGTGTTGTGTTCCCTTGCACATGTTGGGAAAAGTTTCGTCTTTAGGCATGTTGGATGTTGCATCATACGTATAATATTGTTCTAGTAATTTCAATATGGAATATTTATGTAAATGAGTTGATCTAACCTTGTAAGTGTCTATCGCACTCATTTCCAAACTTTTGAGCATTGTCTCACAAGTGTCGTCATGATTGTCGCAAAGTGTATATGTAGTGCCACACTTGTCGTAACTATTCATAAAGCTATTTCACATAGGAAAATTATTTTTTCATGTGTTATGGATGATATATGTTGTTGAGTCATCAAAATTATCTAAATGTGTGATCACAATCAAAGTTTATCATAGTTCAACCTAATCTCACTGATCCCACACTTAGCATTTTTTCGGAAAGCTTCCCGACCAAGAAACCTAGCTTCACCTAACATCCCTTGAGCTGCACACTGCATAGTATCATCCCTATAGTTGTGACCTTGTTGCTTGGAACTGTGAAATGTGCATTTCATGCCCATCAGGACTGCCTCACTGCGCAGTTTTGGTGACCAAGCCTCAACCTTGACCTCTAGAGTTGTGCAATCATGTCCCCAAGCCCAGCTTAAACTGCACACTTAGCATTCTCAATCCTCAAGCTTAATCCATGAGCCCTTGAAATGCATAGCTACATAGTATCCCAACCTTCCTTTACCCTCAAAACTGTGCATCAAGCTAGACTCCTAGTTCTCATCCCCTCAACCTGTGCCATTGGTTTCGAAAACTGCTCAGTATTTCTCCTCATCCAAACTTGAACTTCACACTGTGTAGCCTTAAGGCTCATGTATAACACTTACCTTCCTGAACTACTCTACTATTCAGTCACTGAGTTCCTATTCCTAGCATGTCACGTGTTCCATGCTCATTTTATGGATCAAAATGTACCATCTTAAATTAATTTTTTTCGAATTGATGTCGTCTCATCACAATTAAATTGCAGGAATAAGTACCCTATCATGTCATGGAAAGATGATGAAGAAGGAGTAGAATGAGGAAATCATGTTCAAAAACACTCTTGCATCTGAACTTACAATTTGTTTAATTAATAGAAAGTGAAGGGACACTAGTTTGTGACCACTATCCAAGAATTGAGATCATTGAAGACTCCTTATCACCAAGCAATGCGGAGGTAAAATAAAATCATCTTCAAGAAGATATCCACCCTTCAGCTACAACAGTGGCATGAAATTCCCACATAATCAATCATTCCATTTCAGCAGTGTCATGTCATGTCATGTCTTGAGTGGTTATATGCCACATCATTATTATGGATCATGTATATTGTATTGAAAATATATTGTAAAGTGCAAGTCCAAAGGACACACATGGAATGTGAAGAGTCATGTAAGTTGAAAATTCATTGTAATTCGTACAATCATGAGGGTAGTAAAAGAGTCACAAGGAGGAAGCATCACCCCTTGGTTATATATACTCCCTCATTGTATATGTAAAGGACTTTTGACCTTGGCTCCACTTGTAAAGAATTAGAGAGACAAGCTAGCTATTTTGTGGACAAAGGAGTGGTTCAAATGCTCCACTATTGGAGCTAGTGTTGTTCATTATATATATATGTGTGTGTGTGTGTGTGTGTGTGTGTGTGTTGGAAATTTTAATTAATAACATAGATATTCAAGGCCAACATGTTCTTCATGCACGAATTATGAATGTTTGTAAGACTATTCTGCAGATGTTTGTATTTCATGTTTACTTTCACATGTGCTAATATATTTGAACTATTTTGGTTATTTTAGTACTTAAATTATTGATAATGCATTCTAATGGTTTCTATTGTTGTCCCATCCTTGTGGACTATTCAGTAAGACATTAGGCGTATATTTCCTATTTTTTGGTTGTAATGAACATCCCATCCCTTTTGGACTATTTCGTTGGATGTTAGACAAACCCTTTCGGTTCAAGTGTGTATCTTCTTGGGTGGTACTATTACGTCTCTCTTAGAGGTGCACTCCTTTCTCTCCCCCCCACAGTAGAAAAACCATGAAACACTTACAACTGAACACTCACCAGGCACACCCCCTTGCTTTGCAAAAGTATATCTGCATTTCTCTCTCCTATTGATAACTAGATCCAAGGCATATCTTTAAGAATTCTACAAAAGGAATTTATTCCAAATGGGACTCCTACACCAAATGGTGCGAGATATAATTGGGACTTCATATCGGGGATATCCCCTGAATGTTGTTGGTTCGAGCACCGTCAACATTTATAGTGCTAGAAGGAGGGAAACCAGTGTTTTATGGTTGATAACCCCACCAACCCCAACATCTAATGTTATGGTCAAGGAAGCAACGTTCATTGCACCTCCTTTACTCGTGTTTCTAAATTTGGTGACTCTTCTCATCCCATATGATTGGATTTGGGCCATCCGTCCTATAACTCATCAGTTTAAAAAAGATATTGGATTAATTCCGAGAGTACTCACTCTTCCATATACTTCGAAGAAGAACAAATCCACCCCCACATGGATAGTGGTTTATACTCTTCAATATTTATTTCTTGCCAACCTTGAAGAATTAGTAGACTCTATGGAGAATGTAGAAGAGCCTCCACTCTTTCATGATGGTGATGGAGATAGCGTTGTACTCTCATACAAAACTTTATATGAGTTATGCGAAGAAGAGGAAGAGGAATAAGAGACATAATATTCTGAAAAATAAGAAGAGAGTGAATAAGAATACATGGTGGATCAAGATCTAGATTAGATGACTCAAGGCCCACTAGCTCTTTTGGGTGTTTTACACAGGATGTCAAAGCATTAAGAGAAGCTATTAACAAAGTATGTCCCTGATAAAATAGTGAATGATGAAGACCGTCTAGAAAATTTTTACCTACATCTAATAGCAGTTCAGGTACGTCGTGATTGTTTGTCTCCTGTATTTTACAGTATGAATAAATGACTATGGATTTTCTATAGTCAGCTGAAAATAACATTCCCTGACTATCACTTATTTTCAGAAATCTCACTGCCTTCATTATTTTCATTTTACCTATCCACTATCTCTCATTTTTCCTCTTTAAAATACCCTCATGACTCTGATAACCCATGTGTTACCTTGATCCCTCTTAAAAACATTTTTTATACGTAAAACCCCACTCTCAGTGGTAAAAATCATCTCCCCTTCATTCATCCCCCTTCTCCCTCAAAAACAATGTAAAAAATCATTTTTTTTCATTGTTTTAAGCCAAATAAATTAAAATGATTCGGGACCCACCCTTTTAAAATAAAACTCTCTTTTGTTTTAAAAACCTGACTCCCTTTTATATTTATAAACCCAGTCTAAGCCTAAAACACCCATCCTCATATAACCATGGCCCCAACTTTTATTAAGCGCTTTCGCTTAAAAACCTTACCCCGGGCCCCACATTTCAAAAAACCGGCATATGTAAACCCTCCACTTTGTTACATACCTTGACCCCATGTCATATTCAAGCCCGCCACCTCATTAAAAATCTCGGCCCCACATCATATCTTGTTGTTTCATCAAAACCCTAACCACCGTTGGATCAACGCCTCCCGATCCAATGGCCCATGATCATTGTCGCAAATCCAAATGTGTGAAGGTTAAAACCTTTGGGACCATGCAATATGGACGGTTTTATCACCATCCTTTCCTAACATGCATCACTCCTTCTATGGTATCGCATCCCCACAACCAAAACTGCCTCATTGCCTACGCCCCACACGAAAACCGCTAAACCACTCTCAAGCCATAAACCTGAAACCATCAACTCATTTGAATCTCTCAAAACCATGACCCTTCGCGATAAGCCCCAATTCTCTATGTTAAACCCTGGATCTTTTCTGAACACCAAATAAGCCATAACAAAACACAAAAAACCAAAAAGCCTCCATATCCAGACTCTATCCATAGTGCAGGCTTTAAATTAACGATTTTTTTTAATGTGTAGGTGATTATACATGAAAGAAATGCATAATTTTTATTTCTAGATCCAAGAATTATTGAATCACAGTTCTCTGGGTGATGATCCAGAAATCCTTACTCATTAAAGGATCAGGGGCGCAAGATCAAGCAGAAACATCAATGGATCATGACCATTGATGATCATTCAAACACTACAGGGGCAACAAGAGTTCTCCATAGCACATGGTAAGGAAATAAAATAGTTTTATAGTAGTAGCATAGGCAGAGATGAATAAAAATGTAAATAACATGGTCAAAGAAAAGTAACAGTTAAAAGTTTCACCGTGAAAGAGAAAGGTAAAGGGATTAAAGAATTAATCAAAGGTTACAGAGGAATAAATTACAAAGACAACAAAAGCAGTGAAGAGAAAGAACATATTAAAGGATAGAGTGAGAAAACAAAATTAAGGAAAGGAAAAATCAGAGATAAGGAAAAGAAATCAAAGTTTAGGAGACAAATCAAGGTTTAAGGGACAAGTCAGAGTTAAATGAAAAATAAAAAACAAATCAAAACAGATCTAAATGACAAGGAAAAACAACATTTAACTCTGCCAAATCATGTTGGCCACCTACAACCTAATTTTTCTAAAGGAATCTACCTCAGTTAATGTTTTCAATCAGAGATATTTTTAGTAGCTTAGAAGTTATTGTAAAAGTTAATGAAAAGCCAAGACATCAAAAAAATCCTAAACTTAGCTAAGCAGTTAAGTTAAAAGTTATTATTACAGTGAGTCAGTCAGTGATATTTTGCCTTGGGCCTTGCATGGTCTCAAAGGTCAAGATTAAATTTAATCTGTAATAAATACAAATCTGTCATCCTAGGTTAGGGTAACCTCCTCATTTTGCAGATAAATATTGCATGTAGTATTCATTATTATTGTTGGATGGTTGGTTGTTTGGCTGGTTGATGAGTGCTAGGTTGGATTTTGATCAGACTCAGAGTTACAGAGACTATTGCACTGGAGTATTGTAAATTTTTTGGACATCAGTAGTACAAGTACATTCACAAGATTCTTGAGCTATGTTAATGGTGATGTTATCACTCTTTGTCATTGTTTCTCCTTTTTTGTCCATATTTTCCATCAATTTCTCTGATAAAAGAGAAGAAATTTTAGATTAAGATATGCTGTTTGGGCACCTTATTTTTTATGTTTCTATTATATTTATGTTTTCTTCTGCAAGGTCTAATTAGATAATTCAGGGGTGTCCTACTCTCTAGTTCCACCTAGCTTGTTTCCCTGAAGTTTAGTTAGTAGAGTTTAGCTAAAAAATTTATGGTTTTCCCTAGTCTTTAGTTTTTCTCAAAATATTATTTTAAAGGCATTATTTGAAGTTTGATTAAAGAATTCAGGGGTGTCTTGCTCTTAAGTTTCACTGACTGTTATCTTCAATGTTTTCTTTATCTGAAAGTGGTAGCTAGAGAACTCAGGGGTGTCCTACTCTCTAGGATTACTGGACTATTTGCCTTAAAGGTTTTCTTAGTAATGTTTTGGCTAAATAATTTAGGGATGTCATGCTCTTTACTCTTAAACATTTATCTTAAAGGAATTTCTTATCTGAAGTATAGTTAAAGGATTCTTAATTTCCCTTTAGTTTAACTGAATTCACAACTTGTTGTCATTTCATATTCCATCTAAACTAAAAAGATCCACTTGATATACTTAGATTTCACTATGAAAAACCTTGTATATTTGATGTACAATTAAATCCTTTTATGATTTCATAGCCCAATGGATTAATTCTTCTAACGATCTATCTATTCAACCAAAACAATCACTCAATCAATCAATCAATTAAACAAAAGAAACAGTTCCAGAACTTCATAACTAGCCTAAAATTAGAAAACATAAGCATAAAGATAAATAAATTAAGCATAAACATAGATAGAGCCCTCTCTAAGCCTAGGAAGGTTAGGTCCTTGGACTCGAAAGTGGTTTTATGTGGTTCACTGCAATTTTTTTCTCGCTAATATTGAAAATCACGCGCCACCAACATAGTGGCGACCATATTGGGGAACTTGAGTAATTAAACAACTCAATATTCCCTCAAGGACTCAAAAAAGCCCATTCAATTTTTTATGAATCAAGTGTTAGCCAAGATTGGTATCTGGTTGCTGATGGTGGACAATAGCTAGCCTCAAAATAGTTAAAATCATCCACCTGGTGACTTCACTAGTTTTTAGTAGGCCTGCTGACTCTACTAGTTTTCTAACAGAAGCCACTAGAAAAATTATGGAGAGATCCTGATATCATCAAACCTCAAATATAACCAAGTCAAAATACATTATGGATTAATTATTTTCTTTCACAGATTGGTTTTTTTTCCAAATTGCTATAAAATTTTCAACCTCTTTGAAGCCTTCAATCCAAGTTCTGGCTTCTAGAAGAATCTATACTAGATCCCATCTTGACACAAACCCTCCTGCAATAGTTGAAAATCCAGAGCACATTCTAGGGAAATATCCTATATCTAAAAGCCCAACTGTTAATAGACCTATTCATAAAGAAATTTCCCTACCTGAAAACCTTAAATACTTGCAAGGTATCCTATCTGGCTCACCCCTGGAATAATTATTGTCCAGGACTAGATCCCAGAGTTGGATAACCCAGATAACTTTAGACACATCCATCCTATAGCAGAATCCTATTGTACTAACTTCAAAAATCATGCATACACCCACTGTTCACCTTCCTCCATTTAACCCTCCACCTCCTCTTGTAACCCTCCACTTGTTAACCCTCCGTTGTTTCCCCAACCCCCAGTCATGGAAATCTAGTATGTCCCATTAGTTCTACCACTGCCTATAGTAGTTCTACCACAGGACTAACAATTCAAGATTCCCTTATATGATGCAAGTAGTTCTATAACTACTCAACAACATGTGGATATAATGAATTACTATTTTGACGAACAAGAAATAGATGATGAAACTGTTAAACTAAGAATGTTTGCTCAAAGCTTAGGGGGATAAGCAAGAAAATGGTTTAAAGGCATAACCCCTAATAGTATACATGACCTCCCTTCTTTTCATCAACTATTCTTAAATAAATGGGAAGTCAAGAAGAACCCTCTCCAAATCCTATCATATTATGAAAACATCAAGACTAATGTCGGAGAAGGTGTCCAAGAGTATTGCACTAGGTTCAATAGTGTATATAATTCCCTACCTACACACATGAAACCTCCACAAGGTCTAGCCCTAATTAAATTTCCAGATGGATTTGACCCAGAAATGGCTTATCAGCTAAGAGAAAGAGACCCTCTCACATTAGAAGATATGCAGAGGGGTGCAACAAGTGTGGAGGAAAATCTAATTGCCAAAAGAGCTAGAATGAAAAATGAAAAGAGAGTCACATATAGGGAGGAATTTGTAGCCTTCACATCTGATACTAAAATTGATAACTTAGTTAGGACTATGGAAAGGATGATGGAGACAATAAACATGAATGAGAGAGCTTACCTAAGAGAAAACCAAGAAGCTCCTCAAAATAGAAATCAAAACCAAAACCAAAACTTTAGAAGAAATCCCCCTCAAATAAGACAGAGAGGTCCTGACTAGCAAATCATGCCTCCTTTCCTAGAAAACTATGTGGATGAGGATGAGGGGGTGATTGAAGAACCAAAAAAAATTCAAATCAATCTAATGAGAGTAAATAATGAGGATATTTTTTCCTCACTAAGGAAGAACAATGCATATTTTCCCCAAATGAATAAGAATGCCTAGAATCTGAAGACTATAAAAAAGGATTCTAAAATGCCATAATGGAAGTACATAGACAGTATGTCCTCAGAAGAAAGAAAATCGAAGATACTCCCAAAGGAAAGAGCCTTGAAATTTCTACTAGGAAGACTCCTAAAAATGATCCTAAAAAGGTGATAGAAACTTCAAACACAATGGTTAAAGGTTCTGATAAAAATAAAAACAAAAACAACCAACATAGTGGTGAACAAAACAACGCTAGTAGGTTAAATAGGAGCCCTAAAAAAACTTATCTAACTGATATTTCTAGTGCAAAACAACAAGATGAAATTTCTGTAAAAACAGGGTCTGATAAAACTGATTTAAAACTGCCAAAAACATAGACACCATTCAGTATTGATAAAACTGATTTAAATTTACCAGAAACACAGACACCATTCAGTATTGAGATTGAAATTTCCAAGATAAAAATATCTATACCTCTTACTGAACTAGTTGGCCAAGATATAAATATATCCCAAGTTTTGAAAGATTTAAACATAGGAGAAAATGTTGATTCTATAAATTTAAATGATGACAAACCTGAACTTTTGTTCAGACCAGAAGTAGAAGGTAAATTCTAAGGAGGAGGTGTTCCTCCATTTTATTTCAGTCTAAAAATTCATGGTAAAATCCTCCACAATGCCGTGTTAGATTCAGGAGCTTCACATAACCTTATGCCAAAGGTAGTGATGGAAATAATAGGCCTTGAGATAACTACACCATACAAATATTTATACTCTTTTGATTCTAGTAGAGTTAAATGTCTAGGCCTAATCAAAGATCTTTGTGTTAACCTGGCACAAATACCAGCCAAGAGCCTAGTAATGGATATTGTAGTGGATGACATTTCCCCTAAATATGGCATGCTCTTATCACACTCATAGGGAGCTAAACATCAAGGAACCCTCCAAATGGACATCACCTATGCTACCATATCTGTCTTTAGTAAACCAAGAAGACTATATAGGGAGACTCATATGAAATACATGGTCACCAGTCAAGAAAATCCTGATAACTCCTCTCTCTATTATTTCCACACAGAACTTGATTCATTTATCCTTTATAATGATGAAAATATTAATGAACAAGTAGCATTAAATGAGAAAACAACTAAAAAAAAGGAAGAAGAGGCAGAACAGCCAAAACAGTCAGACCGGGCAAACCAAATAAAAAATGAACAACATAATAACCATCATGGTGGCAACCACAATGACTAACATAATGGTAAACCTGAAATTGAATCTCTTTGGAGCACGAGATTTTATGGTTCTTGTGGTAAAACTGGTTTAGGGGAAGGTATTTGGGTGCACAACACTGAGAATAGCCATGCAGAGTGCCACTCATATAAGCTGAACTTCCAATGTACAAACAAAAGAGTAGAATATCAAGCACTCCTCCTAGGGCTACAATTACTCAAGAAATTAGGAGCCAGAAGGATTTCTGTCCATGAGGATTCTGAGCTAGTCATTAGGAATATTAAGGGATAATATTTAGCTAAGCATCCTAAATTAAGAGCATATAGGAATGATACCCTTGACCTCCTAAAAACATTCAAAGAATATGATCTTGCCTTTGTCCCAAGAAATCTGAATATCCTTGCCAATGGTCTAGCCTTTGCAGCTAGTACTTGTCAAAAAATTCATCATAAAAAAAAATACACAGAACAAGTCAAATACAGACCGGAAGTCCCTGATAATATAAAATATTGGAAATTTTTTTAAGGTGATAAACAGATTGAAGATTTATTGCAGTCCAGAAATGAGTTTGAAATGCCAAATTCAGACTCAAATCATGAAGAGGACTGCTCTGCTAAGGAAAAAACTTACAAATAAGAGCCCCTGATGATTATGATATAAATATGTTAGCAAAATATGACCCACATGAGACAAAACTGAGTGCAGATCTAGAAAAAGAAAACTTTGAAGTGTTGCAATTCAGAGACAATACCTTGCCAAAAGGACTTGTCCCTCTAGAAGAATTGTTTGACTTTAATAATGTTGCTAAGAAGCCAAATATGGAATCCACTGAAGAAAACGTAGAAGAATGCAATATAGGTAGTGAACAAGAACCCAATATGATAAAACTATCAAAGACACTACCAACACCTATAAAACATAAATATCTTGAGTTGTTCAAAGAATTCAGTGATGTTTTTTATTGGATATATGAAGACTTGAAGTCCTATGATACAAATATCATTCAACACAATATTCCTCTGAAAGAAGACAAGAAGCCCTTTAAACAAAAATTATGCAGAATAAATCCTGTCCAATTGCCACTGGTTGAGAAAGAATAAAGAAAATGGATGATGCTAGAATAATAGTCCCACTCAGGTACTCAGAATGGGTTTCAAATCTTGTATATGTGAGGAACAAGACAAGAGAAATTAGACTATGCATAGACTTAAGAAATTTAAACAAAGCATCCTTGAAGGACAACTACCCTTTACCGAAAATGGATCACATATTGCAAAGGGTAGTAGGCTCCAAAATAATATCTCTGCTCGATTACTTTTCGGGGTACAATCAGGATCTGGTACAACCAGATGATCAACACAAGACAACTTTCACCACACCTTGGGGCACTTTCATGTATTTTAAAATGGATTTTAAGTTAATGAATGTTGGAGCTACTTTCCAAAGAGAAGTGGACATTGATTTCTCAGAAGAAATAGGTTACTTCATTGTGATATACCTTGATGACATCACATTCTATTCCAAAACTTATGAAGAACACCTCACTCACCTAAGAAAGGTATTTGAAAAGTGCAGAAAGTATGGTTTGTCTTTGAATCCCAAGAAAAATTTGTTTGGTATTCAAGAAGGGAAGTTGTTAGGCCACATCATATATGAAGAAGGGATCAAGATTGACCCAAAAATGATTGAGGGAATATTGAAAATCAGTCTCCCAAGAAACATCAAAGAGTTTCAATCTTTCATTAGAAAGATAAATTTCTTAAGGTTCATACCAAACCTTGTAGAACTCGTAAGGAACATTACTAACATGCTCAAAAGAGAAACATGAGTCAAATGGACCATATAAGCAAAGAAATAATTTGATTTTTTGAAGCAATATCTTACCCAAACACCTATTCTGATCAACCCTGACGTCACCAAATATTTTCTAATTTTCTCCTTTGCATCAGAACACACAGTTGATGTTGTATTATTATAAAAAAATATAGAAGGACAAGAGTAGCCCATAGCATTCTTCATTCAAGCATTAAGAGATGCACCTCTTAAATATAATATTATGGAAAAGAAAACTTTTGCTTTAGTCAAGGCACTAAAATATTTTAGAGTCTGCATTATGCATTCACACATCATTACATTTGTACCTCACACAGTGGTTAAAGACATCTTGACACAAGATCCGGATAGAAAAAGAGGTAAGTGTATTGTTGTTCTCTTAGAATATGACCTACAAATCAATCCCACCAAGCTAATCAAGGGACAAGGACTGGTTAAACTCATGAATGAAACAAATTTTCAAGTACTGGACATCAATATGATTCACTCATTGGATGAACAAGAGGAGCTGGTGACTCCACCTATTGAGGAAGCATGTCTGAACTCATCCTGGTATACTAATATATTATATGTGATTTGTAATCTAAATGTTCCTCCTAGTTTGTCCAAAACAAAGGCCAGATTCTTGAAGTTAAAAGCTGTGAATTTCTACATTTTAGACAAAGTTTTATATTGGAAAATTTCTGGTGGTGTATTTCTTAAATGTTTTCCTGAAGAAGATGTTGATAGAATTATTCATGAATTTCATGAAGGAGAGTCTGGAGGCCACCTGTATTGGAAAACCATTGCCAATAAAATCCTTAGAGCTAGTTACTATTGGCCTACCCTCTTCCAAGGCATCAACAAAATGGTAGTTTCCTGTCACAAATGCCAAATATTTGAGGGTAGAAGAAAACGGTTTCATTTTCCATTACAACCTGTCTTAGTTGAAGCTCCTTTTCAACAATGGGTTCTTGATTTTATTGGAGAAATCCACCATGCCTCCTCTACCCAGCATAAATGGATCCTTACTGCAACTAACTATTTTACAAAGTGGATAGAATCCATCCCTTCCAGGACTGCCACAGACTTAGTGATTATCAAATACTTGGAAAATAATATTCTATCTAGATTTGGTTGTCCTAGGAAAATCATTACTGACAATGTTGCTGCTTTTGGAGCCAAGAAAATGGTGGTTTTTTTCCACAAATATCACATCACTTTCATCCGTTCAATAGCTTATTACCCTCAAGGTAATGGGTTGGCTGAATCCTCAAACAAAATCTTGGTGAGCATCATCAAAAAGTTGCTGGAAGAGAACAAGAAATCATGGCACAACAAACTAGTTCATGCACTATGGGCAGAAAAACTAACAAGTAAGAAATCAATTGATATGTCTCCCTATCAGATGTTCTATGGAACATATGCATTCTTCCCTACAAGCTTGGGAATTCTGGTAATGAAGCTAATTCAAGAGGTGCAATCTGAAGTGAATTACATACAAAGAAGAATAAACTGGATTGTTCAGCTGCAACAAATCAAAGAAGGAGTATACAACAGAACACAAATGGTGTAGGTAACCATCAAGAAGCTCTTTGACAAAAGGACCAAGGAAAATTGTTTTAGCATTGGAGAAAAAGTGCTGAAGTAGGATTCAAGAAGAGAGGAAAAAGGAAAGCATGGAAAATTTGACAACTTATGGAAAGGTCCATACATCATCCATTCTATAAGAGGTAATAATGCATTTCTCCTAAAATAAATGGATGGAACAGAATTGCTTGGAGGTCCTGTAAATGGTAGGATGGTCAATAATTATTTTAGTTTAGAATCTCAGTTTTAAAATTTTTTCATTGTATATAACATTGTCTAAACAAAAAAAATCAGAAAAATTTATACAAAAATAAAGAAAGAAAAGTTGAAAAGAGGGCAGTTAAAAGAAAAAGGTAAACCCCATACAAAAATAATAAAATTCCTGAAAGTGTGCAAGTGAAAATTCCACTACTTTGAAAAGGAAGTCTTGTTCAAACATACAGCCTAATCATGATTGAACAAATTTTGAATTTTTGTTGATAAATTAGAAGTAAAGATTTTCCAAACTATTTAAACTTGGCTTATCAATTCTTATATGGAAAAAGGCATTGGTTCCAAAGTCTAAATCTGAACCAAAAAGGAAAAGAGGGATGAATGATAGATGAAAGATTCAAGAACAAAACCCTCACTTTAGTTTACTTTTTTCAAAATAATATTGTTTGCAACTTGTCCAAAAATGCCACAAATCATGACAATCAAACTGCTAAATCTTGATTCAGTCATGCTTTAAATTTCATGTTGATAGATAGTTAATAAAAAAATTTCAAACTGTTTAATCTTGACAGATAAGTAGTTAGGTAGATAAGAAAATAGCTCATCAGTCTAATCTGAGCCTTTGGATATTATAAGGGTAGAAATAGATAGTCTTTCTTTCAAAAGAGAAAATTATGTCAAGGGTTTGCAAGTCTAAATGCACCAAAAGAATGAAGAAAAAATGTTATAATAGAATGATGGGTAGGAAGAATTACATTGTATGGAGCATGATGTTTAATTTTTGAAGGCCAAAATGGCAAAAATTGCAGCATATCAGCAATCACAACTGGAAAATCAACCAACTACAAACAAGCTACTGATCTACAAAAGCCAGAGATCTAAGGTTCCTGACACCTCCTAAAGGAGATGCCATCCATAGCTCGAGCCATTGTTAGTCTCCTATATTCTACTATATGACTAAATTACTATGGATTTTCTATAGTCAGCTGAAAATAACATTCCCTAACTATCATTTATTTTCAGAAATCTCACTCCCTTCATTATTTTCATTTTACCTATCCACTATCTCTCATTTTTCCTCTTTCAAATACCCTCATGACTCTGATAAGCCATGTGTGATCTTAATCCCTATTAAAACCCTTTTTCCTACCTAAAACCCCACTCTCAGTGCTAAAAATTATCTCCCCTTCATTCATCCCCCTTCTCCCTCAAAAACAATGTAAAAAATCATTTTTTACATTGTTTTAAGCTAAATGAATTAAACTGATTTGGGACCCACCATTTTTAAATAAAAAAATATATATATTTTAAAACTAGACTCCCCTTTATATATATAAACCCGCTCTAAGCCTAAAACCCCCGTCCTCATATAACCCTAGCACCAACGTTTATTAAGCACTTCCGCTTAAAAACCTTACCCTAGGCCCTGCATTTCAAAAAACCTGCATACGTAATAAAACCTCCTCTTTTTTACATACCCTGAACCCACATCATATTCAAACCTGACACCTCATTAAAAATTATGGCCCCACATCATATCCCATCGTTTCATGAAAACCTCAACCACCATTGGATCAATGCCTCCCGATCCAATGGCCCACGATAATTGTCGCAAATCCAAATGCGTGAAGGTTAAAACCGTTGGGACCATGCAATATGGGTAGTTTTATCACCATATCATCCCGCCACGTGTCACTCCTTCTATGGTATCACATCCCTACAACCAAAATCGCCTCACTACCTACGCCCCATGCGAAAACCGCTAAACCACTCTCATGCCATAAACCCAAAACCGTTGAATCATTTGAATGTATCAAAGACATGATCCTTTGTGATAAGCCCTGTGTCCCTGCGATAAGCCCTGATCCTATGTGTTAAACCCTATAGCTCTTCCGAAGACCCAATAAGCCATAACCAAATTCAAAAAACCAAAAATCCTCCATATTTGGACTCTGTTCACAGCGTAGGTTTTAAATTAATGATTGTTTTTAATGTGCAGGTGATTATACATGGCAGGAATGCATAATTTGCATTTCTAGATCCAAGAATTATTGAATTAAGGTTCTCTAGGTGACGATGTAGAAATCCTTACAAATTAAAGATCAGGAGCACAAGATCAAGCAGAAACATCAATGGATCATGACCCTTGATGATCATTCAAACACTACAGGGGAAGCAAGAGTTATCCATAGCATAGGGTAAATAAATAAAAGATTTTTATAGTAGCATCACAGGCAAATATGAATAGAAATGTAAAGAACATGGTCAAAGAGCAATAACATTTAAAAGTTTCACTGTGATAGTGAAAGGTAAAGGGATTAAAGAATTAATCAAAGGTTAGAGAGGAAGAAATTATAAAGACAACATAGGAAGTGAAGAGAAAGAACAAATTAAAGGATAGAGTGAGAAAACAGAATTAAGGAAAGTACTAATAAAATATAAAGAAAATAAAATCAAATTTTAGGAGACAAATCAAGGTTTAAGAGACAAATCAGAGTTAAATGACAAATCAAAACAAATCTGAATGACAACGAAAAAAAACATTGAACTCTACCAAATCATGTTGGCCACCTACAACCTAATTTTGCTAAAGGCAGCTACCTCAGTTAATGTTTCCAGTCAGAGATATTTGTAGTAGCTCAGATGTTATTGTAAAAGTTGATGAAAATCCAAAAAGTAAAAAATATCCTAAAGTTAGGTCTGAAGTTAAGTTAAAATTTATTATTACAGTGAGTCAGTCAGTGATATTTTTCCTTGGTCCTTGCATGGTCTCAAAGGTCAAGATTACATTTACTCTGTAATAAATACAAATATGTCATCCTAGGTTAGGGTAACCTCCTCATTTTGTAGATAAATATTGCATGTAGTATTCATTATTATTGTTGTTTGGTTGGTTGTTTGGCTGGTTGATGAGTGCTAGGCTTGATTTTGATCAGACTCTGAGTTGCAGAGACTATTACACTGGAGTGTTGTAACTGTTTTGGACATCAATAATACAAGAATTTTCATAGGATTATTGAGCTATGTTAATGGAGATGTTATCCCTCTTTGTCATTGTTTCTCCTTTGTTTTCCATATTTTCCATCAATTTCTTTGACAAAAGAGCAGAAATTTTAGATTAAAATATGTTGTTTGGGCACCTTAATTCTGTCTTTTTCTATTATATTTATGTTTTCTTCTACAAGGTCTGATTAGAGAATTCAAGGGTGTCCTGCTCTCTAGTTTCACCTAGCTTGTTGCCTTGAATTTTACTTAGTAGAGTTTAGATAATTAATTTATGGTTTGCCCTGCTCTTTAGTTTTTCTCAAAATTTTATTTTAAAGGCCTTCTTTGAAGTTTGATTAAATAATTCAAGGGTATCCTGCTCTCTAAGATTACTAGATTGTTTGCCTTAAAGGTTTTCTTAGTAAAGTTTTGGGTAAAGAATTCAGGGGTGTCCTTCTCTTTAGTTTATCTTAAACATTTATCTTAAAGGCTTTTCTTGTCTGAAATATAGTTAAAGGATTCTTAATTTCTGTTTAGTTTTACTAAATTCACAACTTATTTTCATTTCAAATTCCATCTAAACTAAAAATATCCACTTGATATAGTTAGCTTGCCCTTTGAAAACCCTTGCAAAGTTGATGTACAATTAAATCCTTTTATGAGTCCATAGCCCAATGGATTAATGATTCTCACAGTCTATGTATTCAACTGAAACAATCACTCACTAATTCAATCAAACAATCAATAAATCAATCAAAAAAACAAAAAAAACAGTTTCATAACTTCATTATTAGCCTAAAATCAGAAAACATAAGCATAAAGATAAATCAATTAAACATAAACATAGAGAGAGCCCTCTCTAAGCCTAGGAAGGCTAGGTCCTTGGACTCCAAAGCAGTCTAATGTGGTACCCTACAGATTTGTTTTTGCCAATCTTGCAAATCATGGGGTACCAACAACAATGATGTTGCATGTATAATTTTTCCATGTACCTTGGATGGTAGAGAATTTGTATTATATCACAAAATTGCTCCAAACTCCATCCATAATTGGACGGAGTTTAAGAAAATCTTCCATGAAAAAATTGTTGATGATAAGACCCCTTGCATGTTATTGAAATATTTGGGTAATCTTAAGATGGAGAAAAAGGATAAGGTGAAATATTTCAATCAGATGTTCAACCACAACTTGAATAAATTTCCAAGAAACATGAAACCTCATGACTCCATCACAATAGATTACTACATTTTTTCCTTGCTAGCAAGCATTAAAAAGTTTGTTAAGAAAAATTAAAAAACATAAATTAATGGAAAATTATGAAGAGGCTATTGTGGTTGATAAGGAATTGTGTGCAATTGGAGTCATCATAGACGATGAGCCAATAAAATACTCCAAAGACACGGATAAAGGGTCTCACGCCTCTGCGAGGAAGGCCAAAGACAAAGAATTGTATAATCTCATTGATAGCTTGAACCGTCTTGTCAAGACTATGTAGAATGATATGGAAGAGCTCAAAAAAAGGTCAAGTAAGACCATCACAAGTAGCAAGCATCCTGAATTCAACCTACATAGAAGGATTGTGAACTTGGGTAGAAGTAACAACCAACCGGAAAATCCTATGCAAAGCTTGAACGCCATATGATTTTGAGAAAAAATTACCAAAATGGAATCACGCCATGAGAGTTATTTCTATGCATATTTTCAATGATGTTCTTTTTGATGAGTAGATCGAGCTTGAAGAAGAAAAGGAATTTTTTTTTTCACCCGATGAAACTCTAAGTGTCGGGCATGCAGTAAAAATGTTCAATTTCATACTCACATCCCAAAAGAGCGTGACCGAGGAACAACCTCCTAGTGATCCTCCATCCCAAAAGAAAACCAATTGGTATAATATGAGAAGTCAAGGGTTGGCCACTACAATAGAGTTGATGAAGAAGAAAATTAAATAAATTTTGTTGAGGAAAATTAGTTCACTAGTCAACTCAGTGCAGAATGCTCAGATCAAGTTTGAAAAAGTAGTCTCAACAAAAAGTACTTTTGCAAGAAGTAAGGACAAATACATCACTCCAAAATTTGGAAATCAAGTCATGCCCCTAGACAATTCTGCCATTCTTCCCGCTGTGGAAAATAACATAGTTAATGACATGAAGAAGGTTTGTGTGAATATTTCAATGTTTGAGTTAACAAAGATCACAAGACAACGAGACATTCTCTTACGAGAACTTGGGTAGTCCTCCACAGGTAACGATACCCCTTTAGACCAGTGATCAGGTTCGTATTCTAGTTCCCTTAAGTTAGTACTTATTGCTTTAAAATTGGAAAAAAATACACTTTTCCTTTCATTTTTCTTAATGTCTTAAATTTTCCATTTCAATGTACACAATTGCTTAGTTGATTCTGGTGCATTAGTAAATGTAATTACATTATCTATTGCAAAGAAAATCAATGAAAAGGGGAATAAAATAGATGCATAAATTATTCATTTGGACAAGACTCTTTTCCACATAGTTTGTGAAATAAAAGATGTGACTATTCATTTATTATCTAACAAGCGAGTTAAAAAATGTATAGACATAGTGATTGTGGACATATTGGAGGCATACAGATTATTGTTAAGCAGAGACTGGTTAAGTAAGTTACAAGGATACTTTTCTATGGACTGGTCACAACTATGGATTTTGCATAGTGACAGAAACAATTAGATTTGAGTGAACTGAAAGAGATACATGAAAGATAATGTCACTCCCTTGAACGGACATAATTAGCTAGTAGCTTTCATAGAACTCATTTTCGATAATTGATTCCTAGAAACTCAACTAGGGTGTTATCTTGCACAACCATCCCCAATCCCACAAAAAACAAATTTCGAACTCTTTCCTTGTCCAACTAGTGGAAATGATATTTTTACAGTTAGTAGTAGTAGTAACAGTAATAGTACTAGTGTAATTCATAGCCCTTGTACATATGATATGTGGAGGTTTTACTTTGATGTTTCCAAAATGTAGGAGGGCTTTGGAGCTGGTTGCATTTTAATAGATCCACTACAGAGAAAACATTTTATCTCTAGCCGCTTCAAATTTGTGTTCACAAACAACACTGCTGAATATGAGGCACCCATTTTGGGCTTGCAGAGAGCCATGACCTCAACATTTTGTTACTAAAAACAATAGGTGACTCAGAAATTATGGTACGACAGGTATGAAATACCATACATTGTGTGTCACCTCATCTTAAGATTATCAACAAGAGGTATGGTGTTTAATTTCACATTTACAAGCTTTCAATATTATTTTTGTTCCAAGAATGCATAACGCAACTACAGATGCATTAGAAAATGATGTTGCTAGTTTATCACTATTGAGGGACAAATTTTCAGTATAAATTATTTATAAACCACTTTCCCCCGATATTATCACTAATTTACGTGTTTTTAATGATAACCACCAAATTTTGTGCTACATGAATAATGTTGATATGTTTATGGATGCAATGATCGATGAGGATGACCACGAAAAGGCATCACAAGATGCAAAAACACGAATAAAGGAAATCTCATCATAAAGGGTGTGCTATCTTTGGAGAAGTTGTATGACCTGCAAAATCACTTCTGGGGACCTCTTAATGCTAAAACCTAGAATTTTGCATTGTCGCATGAGTAGATTAACTTGGGAAAGTAAAAATATTCAAAGTATGTCAATCTTGATGGTGAGCCCTGGTATTGCAGCAAGAGTGCTGTAACTCCCAGGAGCTTCCCTAATTTACTTTATCAACCTGGGCATCGTACGAACTTGGAGGTGATAGTGCTATATACACAGTAGATACAATCTGTTCATGTCATCCTCTTCTGCTTTACTAAAGGGTGCTATTTTTTAAACTATGATAAGAACTAGAAAGTGAATTGATGGAAGGAAATGACAGAAAAAAAACTAAACTAAATTGTTGAAAATAAATGACAAGAATGAAACTAATTTAATTTGAAAAAAAGAAATGGAAAAAAGGAAACTAAGGTAACTTGCTGAAAAGAAATGATAATAATGAAGCTAATTTAATTTTCAGTAAAGAAATGACGGAAACGAAACTAATTTAACTTGCTGAAAATGAATGGTAGAAAGGAAACCAATTCTAAACCATGCTTGACTTGGCCAGACGAATAAATTCACACTATTTATCCTATGGTATATCTACCATGCTTCTACCCATGCAGCTAAGTTATCCATGACTTAATCCTAATTGAAAAAGTGTTGATATTGCAACTTGAAAAAGGCTAAAAAGGTTAATGGAGGGCTTAACGCATGAAAGAGGGCTTAGGAGTGGAAAGTAGGGGTTTAATCCTTATAAAACCTTATGATATGGTGCCTAGATGCTTTTGGAGTGGAATTATTGAAATATGCAATGGAGGAGTTATGATTGGCGAATAGAAGTGCGATATGCGATATGCAATATCGAAATCGTAATGTCACAAGGTCAGAGCAGAAAAGGTTAGCAGGAACAAAAAAAATAATTTGAAAAGCGATTTGCGATGCAACAGAGTTCAGAATCGGCGTTTGGAGCAACAAGTCTTAAAAAAGCAAGGAAAAGGTGTGAAGTGTGATTGCGATGGGTGATGTGGTGGTGGGACCGGTGGCGGAGCGTGATAGCAATATTGTAATCGACATTTGAAAGTGATAAGTCTTAAAGAAACAAGAAAAATGTGTGAAGTGCGGTTGTGATGGGTGACGTGGCGGTGGTACCGGCGGTGGAGTGCGATTGCAATATTGCAATCGTTGTTTAAAAGTAGTAAGTATTAAAGAAACAAGGAAAAGGTGTGAAGTGCGATTGCAATGGGTGACGTAGCAGTGGGACTGGTGGTGGAGCGCGATCACAATATTGCAATCGGTGTTTGGAAGTGGTAAGTATGAAAGGAAACAAGAAAAAAATGCGATCTGCGATGAGGAGTGATGGTAAATCCAAAGGAAAAAATGTAGTTTCTAATTTTTTAAACTATTTTTAATAAAAGAGTAGCGAAGGGAAGTAGAAAGGCATATCGCATTCAGGCTTGGAAGGAGTGAGCATTAACAAATATCACAAGAGATTTGTAACTTGTGATGGAGCGAGGTACGACGAGTGGGAGTTTCGAGGAGAAAGGGGGAGAGGTCTAATTCTTGTGCTTTTCAAGTGTTTTGGGAATGAAAAGGGCGATGGAGGTAAATAAGAGAAAAAGGAGGGAAATGGAGGCACAAAAACAGTGCTATGGTGTGAGAACAGAGCTGGGAAATGAAGCAGGATGGCTTGATGATATTCCTGGGGGTTTTGATGCTTATTCCTGCAAACAAAGTTGCGGATTCATGTAAAAAAAATAGAGTAAACACGTGACAAAACAGTGAACAGAAAGTCATTTTTGGTCTTGTAGGAAGGTTCGCCCTCCTCAAGATCTATTGACAAAGATGAGAAGGGGATCTTGATCCAGATCGTTTCTTGGTTTTTCACCTCTATTCTATTACTCAAAAGAAAATTGAAAACTACAACAATAAACTGAAAAAAAAAAAAAAAAAACAACGATGAAAATATGAGAAGCTTTACTAATTGAATGACAGAAACAAAACTAGCTTAATGGAAGAAAGGAAAAGATAGTAACACCAAAGAGGCTGAGGAACATGAATTGGGCCCTAGCCCACGAGCCTAGCTCCCCAAAAATTAAATCAGTCGAATGAAATCAGTCTACTCATTTCATAAAAGAATAACGTCATACATCTTTGAAAGTTTGATCATTGAGCCAAATATAAAAAGCTCAATAGCTTGCCACAAAGTTTGAACTAGAATTGAGTCCACTTGACTCCAAGTAAACAAATATTCAGTGTACTCCTCTTTGATTTGCTTTGCTTCCTATGGAATTTGAATTTCTAGAGAGAATCCTTAGGGATCCTTTGGCTACCTTCGAAATTTGAATTGCTAGAGACAATATTTGGGATCCTTTGGCTGCCTTTGAGAGTTAAGGAGGGTGGACAATCCTCCAATAATTTATCCTTGTCATCTCCTCCAATTCTTTATGATAAAATCCTTATAAAAATTCTTAATAAATCATGATTTTCTATGCTCAACCTCATATTTGGTACTCAGAGTATGTTAGCCTTAATCACCACCTATACTAGCATCATAAAACCCAACAATAATAAAAATGAAAGAAAAAGAGATGTAAGAAGGAAAAAAGGTGACCATTAACCCCTCCAAATATGTCTAAAGATGGAGCTCATCATCAACCCCCTACTGAATGGTTGCTCATCCTCTGAGAAAATAATCCTCCTCTTGCATTTCCTTCAAGGCTTTGATATCCCCCCTGATTTCATGAGTAAGAAGTGTGGGAGTTTCCCCAAGGGGATAAAAACCATTATTATTTTCTTCATTCTCCCATTCTTTATCTTGTGCATCTGTGTCATTTTCATCATTCAGCCCCAACAACAAAGGTGGGTTGAGCTTTAGTCCCAACCATTGGATATTTTTGGCCTGCATGGCCCTCTTGTATAATGGTGCCCTTTCCAATGCACCCTTCAGTCTTTCTGGAGTATGGTACTCCCTGTTATTGAGGTTGTGAGGGAGGTTGTTCCATATCCTCTGGATATCCATAATGCACACATCTTCTAGTTGCCTAGAAAAATCATAAAAGTGGCCTATCACTTGGGTTTGAGTCTGAAGATAGCTTTCAACTAGTGTAGGGTCCCTTTCAATCTCTCGACAGTTAAGGATGACTCCTCTTGGGTTGAAAAATTTTGATCTAATAAATAAGGGTTCTCTATTTCTTCTTCCCATGACCCTCCATATCTCTTCTTATATAGTTTCCTCATTCACCATCCAAGGTACTAGAGTCATAAAATTCATATTCCCAATTGTAGGATTGGGGTTCGAGATACCTATATTTGTTAGCATAAGGTTATGCACGTAAAAATCTTACATAATTTCTTGATCAGCCATGTTAGACTTCTTGTAGAAATTCATGAATTGCCTACAATTTTGGAAAGGTAGTGATCCATGGGAGGCTAGAGTTTTGATTTGAAATAGAAGCCATTGCTCCTTGAGGTACACATCATATGAGTCAAAAGGGAATCTATGCTAAAGGGATTCAATTCATAAGTCTGCCATGGTGGCTACTTTATCCCCTTTAGTGCTACATTCTCTGCCTGTGCCTTTTGCAGCTGCTCCTTCAAAAATATATCTTTGATTCTTTCCTCATCCCTTGGTGATTCTTCAACAATAATCAGGCTCGTGGGAGGAGTTTTTGGCTCTCTTTGAATCTTTTTATCTCTGTAATACATAGAGGTCAGCCTTTTTCTCTTTGCACTCAGACGAGCTATGGTGGAAACTGCCTCTTTGTATTGAGGGGATGTGGTGTTGTGTTGTGAGTCTATTTCTTGCCTGTTTTCTTCTATCTCTATGACATTTATGGCCATCTCTTATGTTTTTCCTTGGCCCTTTGTCTCTTCCTCTTCTTCTTCTTGTTCCTCTTATGGCTCTTCTTCTTCTTCTTCTGGTTATTCCTCTTCTATTGGTTCTTCTTTGTCTTCTCTAAGGCAAGGAGTGGTATCCTGCCTTGTTTGGGTTGCTATAAAAGCTTCACTACTCATATAGAGAGGACTAGGCCATGGGTAGGGTGACGTAATTTTTCTGCTGCTATTGCACGCTGTTGAAATACAAAACCTGCTCTCAATACTGCTGTGCTGCAGCTTCCTATGGTCTCTCTCCCCTTAATTTTTTTTAATTTAATGGTTTGGATGAGACAGTGTCTCTTTTTATTAGATTGCGCAATAAATTTTGGAGCGCTTATGTAACTCAGCTCAGCTCCAGTTTCTATTGTAGACAATTGCTTCCTTCTCCCTGTTAATTCATTATGGGTTTTGTGTGTCCTCCCCTTGTTCTCCTCTACTCCACTAAATTTAAATTATTTTATTTTGCATGCCCATGTGGTGTGAATTTACAGTTCTCCCTATTCATACTTCATGATGGTGGCCAAGATAACTGGCCACATTTCTTCCCCTTAAACTCTAAGTCTGCAAATTTAATTATTTCTGGCTATTATGGATGCATAGTGAGGGGTGAGAATTTATGCCTGAGTTTACCTGTCATTTCCAAGGCATTTTCAGTAATTGGATCGAGGAGACAAGCCTTTTAGATGTTGCTTTCTTCACTATTTTCTATTATCTGAGTGAGAAGCTTGCCGAATTACCAACTTTATGACTGAGCTGCTAATATTTCCTTGATGTTCCTTCCCATTGTAGATGTTGCATGGGGGTTGCTCTAGATGCCATGGGTGGAACTCTTGTCTTTCCTGGGGTATGCTTCATGAGATCCTCCCTTGTTTTTCTTGTTGTTCAAGAACAAATGTCTATGCTGTAGGAATTCCCTTATGTATGTAGCAGTCTGTGTCTTTCATTCCCTTGCTACATTGTGCTCAAGAATGGAGGAATGTGGTGTATGGAGGTGATGGAGGAAGTTATGAAAATGAATGGAATGAATGATGGGATGGATAGTGTTGTATATTTAGAGACAATCCCTCGGTTGTGAAAGGAATCAGTGCTTAAGACATTTTAAAAGTTTTTCACATAAATGATTTTATCATGAGGTCCTTGTTCTATCCCTTTGGAGACTAGCTTTCTAAAACCCTTAATGATTTGGAATAATAAAAGATTTCATAATGCCATTCACTGCTGATGCCTGAATGAAAATAAGAACTTTAGGGGAAACTCGAAGTAATACGCTGAAAACATAGAATCTACCACTTTTAATTTTCAAAGGAAATTCATGGAGAGAGAGGAAACTGGAAATAATATGATTTAAACACAGAATCTATTACTTTCAAGTTTCATCAGGAGTTTTTGAAGAGAGGGGAAACTCAAAATAATATGTTGTCAACACAGAATCTATTACTCTTAAGTTTTAGAGATAATTTGTAAAGGGAGAAGAGATGGAGTGAAGGAGAGAAAATTAAGGTTATTTAACTCTTACTCAGAGATGTAATTAAGAGACCGACTGCTACATTACTTCACTTCATTCGAATAATAAGGGACACGAAATGGCACAAGAGACACAAATCACCATAAAAAGTTGCAGGAAACCTACGGGTTCTTTCATTTACTCATGAGAAAATTAAGTACAAAATATAATCCCACAAGAGGTCTGAAACTCGGAACCCTGCTTCCCTCTCTCTCTTCCTTAAATACAAACAAAAACAATTTGTAACTGCTGGAGCTTCTTGAAACTCCTAAACTACCTAAACTATTAAACTACTCATTACATTGCAATCGAGGACACCATTGTAGCTTCGATCTTACGAAAGAAAACAAAATACACTTGGAATATAATACTTTCACTAAGTCTGATTTGTTGCTAATGTGTCTCCTTCCGTTTCGGCTATGATGTCCTAATAGTTTTGCATAAACACATCTACACCCGGCTCTTCCCATGATTTTTCATTTAGAATGCTATCATGATGTCACCTGCTACTCAACTCTTCCTCTTCTATGCGTGCCTATTGTGTTCAGAATTCTCTTCCATTATCAAGGCGCTTTACCAGCTTTATGTTATAATCCTCCTTTCTTCCTTCGATGAAATTTAACACAAGAAATTCCTTACCTCTGGATTTGAAACCACATCGCATCTGCCCAACATTGCACTTTGCATGTTGTTGTTTTAAATTTTTGTTAGCACTAACATTTTAAAACTTTCGATGTGAGCTATGCGATCGGGTCCCTCCTGGCATCGCACTTCGAAAAATTTATCACTTACCTCCTGCGATTATCCTTTAAAACTTTCGATTTGCGATCGGGCCCCACCACATCGCACATCGCACTTTGGCGATTATAAAACTCACCCTTTGCACTTGAATTTTAAAACTTACGACGTGCAGTATGTGGGCCAGTGCCACGTCATTTTTCATGTCACCTTGCCACGTCATTGCCACATCATCTGCCATGTCAGCTTGCCACGTCTCCTTGCCACATCACCGCATATCGTACTTCAGCGAATTTCACATTTACCTCTGCACTTATTCTTTAAAATTTGCGATTTGAGATTTGCGATCGAGCCCCACCACATTGCATATCACATTTCAGCGATTTTAACATTTACCTCCCATGCATATCCTTTGAAACTTGCGATTTGTGAATTGTGATTTAATCTCTGCCATCCATCTATCCATTCTAGTTCTGTGCTTTGATCCTGACCATCTATTTTTCCCTTTGCACCTCCTCCGAAACTCTTAATTTTTTAAGGGAAATGTGCCATTTCTCCACCTTTGCAAAGTTAGTTTGTTTTCTCCACAGTGTAACCCTCCTAAGAATATCCAGTGTTCTGCCATGTTAATCCCTCATGAGATTACGAATGAGCCCAACTCAACCCTGTCCGATGCGCAATGTTCTGGACGTGCCAATTGGTTTGGCTCTGGAAATGTTCTGCATGCGAATAATCTCGACTTGACCTGTCCTACACACTTTTCTCTTTGCTTCTCCTTTGGTTTATATTACACCTCCAATGTTGTTTATTCCCTAATTTTGGTTCTGGTGCACATGTGATGACGAATCCTTGTTGATCTTGTGGTTATCCTTTCGAGCATATTATAGGTCTTCTTGAAATTTTAACAAATGTTCCTCAATAACCTTGAATTTCTTAGGACCTCTCTTGAATTTTAGCTGAGTCGGATTAGTCTACAACATTTGGCTCTAATTGGGGGCAGCATTTTTGTAAAAAAGTTCTTAGAACTCGTAGATCAGTAGCCTTTATTGGTGTAATATTCCAAAATTTTCATGCAGCAAATTGGAATATTAAATTTTTCTAATGTCACTTAGGAGATGAATAAATGGGTAAGGAGGCCCATCCATTTCAGAAATAGGGATAAAATCCCTCATAGTGTGAAAGGGGATCATAATTCCAGCTGGATTCTTACACTCTCATGTGTGAGCAGGGACATTTTTCATGTCGACAAAGTCAAGTTTGACCAAGTCAACAACATAAATGTAGGAGGAGTGGATCAGCAAATAAAATAGCTCAATGTGAATGAGGTTTAGCTTGGATAGCTATATAAGAGCTGTATTGAAGACCCTTAGGTATGAAAAGGTTTGAAGTAGGTTGAAGAGGTCAACCTTGACCAAATCAAACAACGCATTTTAGAGGAGTGGCTCTAATGAAGGCACAACACAGTTTTGGAGGGAGATTGTTTGTGTGATGGTGGAAATCCTATTGAGTGGGACCCAAGGTGAGAAGGCTCACTTAGTTTATAAGGAAGAGAATGGAAGCCATTTGGGGTTATCTTATGAATTTTACTTTGATGACTACTTATAATTTTTCTCTCTTTAGCTGTTTAACTATGATTGTCAGTGTTGTTTAGCACTCAGGTATTCCTGTTCAAGAATTCCTTCTCTACCCTTTGAGTAGATCTTTGGAGAGACCTGATATATCATTCCATACATCTGGCATTGGTGCTAAGATTCAGTCTTTATTTTTAGCGCAATTTCTCCAGGAGGTTGTGTTGAGTTGCAAGGTGTTGCAATGGAGGGTTGAGAAACCCACTTTCTGAGTTGGTTTTGCATAGGAGGGAGGTTTCATTCTATTGGAGGATCATTTTGGAGGGTTCTTGGGCTGATATCAGATATTTGGTAGTATTCCAAAACATTTCCATCACCTAAAGCATTATTCCGTTCTGTAATTGCGTTATTTCTGGAGGGAAGTTTCAGCAGTGTCTTTTGTGGCTCTTTCGAGGAGTTTTCCTGTAATTGGATGGTTTATTCTTCCATGGGGAAAGACCTTTGATCAGATATACATAAGATCTAAATTATTTCAGCCTTCCTAACTCTTTTGCTTCATTTTTTAGTGATTAATTAGTCATATTTCTGAAGATCACCATTTGTATTTAGGGGGAATTCCTAGAAACCTTTCCCAAGTTCTCTAGTTTGTGTATAAAGGAGACTAGATCTCATTTTTCAGGGAATATTGTTTAACACAATATCAGATCTATTTTTCTCTTCCATTTATGTGTATAGACCCTCATTATACTGTGCAATCCCTTTGATGCAGTAATTTTTGTGTTGCAGTGTTTGGGGTTTTAGCCTTTTTTGCAATCCTAGGTGTGGGAGGTCTGTTTAACCCACCTAGTTTGATTTTTTTTAGCTATATTCCTGGGTTTAGGTTGTATATTGTCTGATATAAAGGATCCAAGAGTTAATTTTGTGATTTATAGCATATATTTCTGAAAATGCGTTTTTTATGCATGCATGGTTGAGCAATCCCTATTTGGGGATATTACAGTGATATCAGAGAAAGATCTTTTGGCTCAGCCTATGGACTTCAAGCCAAAATTCTATAAGAGAAAGAGAAAGGTCAGAATTATGGAAAGGATGAGTTTTCTCTCATCACTTTTCTGGTCCAGGAAGAACCTCTCCAATGAGGTTAAACAAGAAGAAGAGAAAAGGCGAATTGAAACTTCTAGAGAGTTTCAAGCCATGCACTTCCTATTATCAGAAGAGGAGACCAGTGTTGTAGAGAGCTCCAAAGCATTGGAACATATCCTTTCCTTTTGAGAGGGAGGACAAATTTTCGGAAGATGGAGGACACTTGGATCACATGATTCTAAGTGAATACCTTGTTGAGTACAAATCTCAACCTAGAGCCTTCAGAGAGACTCTAAATTTCCCTTATTTAATTCATTTTGAGGAAGAAATAATTCCTTGTGGCCAAGGAAAGATCAAGGGAAATAGGTTTCTATTGTCTACTTTTGATGGGTCATCTGCAGCAAGGGTTTGGGCAAGGAAACTAGATGCATTCTTCCTACTACATCCAGTGGTAGAAAGAGAGGCTGTAGATATTGTAGCACTACACCTAGAGGTCGAATAAAATATTTGGTGGTTCAACCATTTGAGCCATGCAATAGTGGTTACTTTTTCAGAGTTTACTCAAAGGTTGATTGGGAAATTTGGTGAAGAAAAATCAGAGGAGAAGAAGCCCTCACCACGATTGGAGGGGACTTGTACGAGCACTGTCACAACTATGGGGAGGCAACCCTCAACATATTCAATTGGAAGAGCCAACTCATTGGAGGAAGAAGCCCTTACATCCATACAAGATAATTCCAAATCTCATCAAGGCATGCCTAAATTTTCATCTCCTATTGTTTCAGCAAATCATATGGAGGATTGTATACCATTGCATATTGCTCATTTGGAACAACATAATTGCACTACGTTGTGCAACCTTTATTTGATCAAGGAAGGGATGAAATTTCATCCTAATGGGCCACTATTGGGCTGCACACCACATGTGAGGTTGGGGTGTGAATTCTTGGAGGATGGGATGAACTTTGTCCCAAACAAATTTATGCAAAACCATATGTTCATCCTTGAGTTGGGACATGAGACATCCAAAACACCATGGAGGAGATTTATAGTGCTGTCAAGAGGTGGAAGTGATTTGGATTTTCCTTCATATCACTTGGATCCTTATGGATTCAAGAGGGTCATTGGTGTGATATCTTTCCTAGGATATCTCCAAGGAATTGTATTCCAACATCCCATGGAATGCAAGAAGAAAAATATGATTTGGGAGAAGGGTATTCTTCTTTGGAAGGGTACCAAAGTTGATTATGATGGGAGGTACCCACATTGGGATGAATGGGGGTGGATGGAGAGAAAGAAGCTGGTAAGATACTTGCAAATATATGACACCGGGCAGCAGGAAGCTTGGCTATGTTGGCTGCTCTTGAAGGAGTTTGGCCATCATGGGACATATCCTTTTTCCAAGGGTATGTGGGTGGAAGGAACTTGGTAGGATACTTGAATCATGGGGCAACAAGGAGTGTGGATGCATTATGATGATATGATCATTATTTTTTCACCACATGATTTGTACGATGGAGGTATGAGGAGGCAGCAAAAACATTTGTTGCTTTGGAGGATTTTGAGAGAGCAAGGGAAAATTTTCTCTCACACTTTGCATGATGTTGCAGGAGTAGGAGATGGCACTATCATGGTGCAAGGGGGCTAATCCTTAGCCTTATCTGATCTGGAAGTACTTCGACTTTGGAAGAAACTTCTTGTATGTGGTAGCATTATGGGAGGAGTCTTTGACATTGAGCATGTCAAAGAATGGAGTTATGAGTTGGCAGGAGCCTATTTGCATAGGCCAACAATGATGTCACTTGGGAGCATGGACTTATTGATGGAGTGTCCCTAGGATCACTTCACATTTGATGAACTTGGTGGAAAATGAGGAGGTGAGAATGATGGAGTAGTGGGTAGATTCATCTATTACTGTGGTATGTTCTTCTTGACTTGGATTTCCAAGCATAAGAAGGAGGATCTTCATGCAGCATATGGTTCATTCCTCTTCATAGGAGTATGTCATACCACTATGAAGGACTTATTTATGCATCCTATCATCATATTACATTTATTATATGGTAATAATTTTGATTTTGCATTTATTTATTGTCCAACGCAATATTTTCATGATCTTACCATTTCTTTGCAGTGCATTGCTCCACAAAGGGGAAATCTTTTCTTTGGGCTCCATGGACCATTTTTGGCCAGCTATTATGATGGAGACAACCATCTATTGTATGACTTTGGGCAAGTGTTTGGTTACTTCTTGTATGATTTTTTTATACATTCAGTCATTTACTATTTTCTAGTAGATGTGATGACTTACACAACCAGCCATTTTTCAAGAAACAACTTTCCATGCTATTTTATGAAGCTGCAGTGGGGAAGACTATGATGTGACCACTTGGGATACTGTTGGTGCTTTCCAGCACCACATGAAAACTTTAGTATTTCTTTTATTTTTATTCTAATCATGATCCCATTTTCTAATGTTGTTCTTGCCTTTATGGGGAGCATGATTGGGGGAGAAACACATTGGGTGGATGTGTTCTTTGTGAAGGGGGATTCCCACACTTTCTACATTACATGTTCTAAGGGGAGCATGGGAGGAGATATTTCCACCAGAAAAAAATATTTGTTTCTTTATGAGTAGGTCCATGAGATGGATGGGATGCCATATGGTGGTGATTTCTTATCCATCATGTATGAGATGGTTTGGGCCAGCTTGATTCACAACGTTGGGAAAGGGATATTTGGAGATCTAGTTTCCTTCTTACCACTTGAGGGCAACATTATTGTAGCCCAAGATTATAAAATTATCTGCACTTATCTTAAGTGGAGAGGAGGAAATCATGGGGTAGGCTACTTTTTCTACCATGTTTAGAATTTCAACCCACCTACTTTGCATGAGCTCAAGGTGGAGGAGGATTTTCAGGAGTTTCCATGTTGGGAGGTAACTCATTTTGTATGGATGATAGCTTGGGGATGGTAGATCCCAATATATATCAGACCTCATGCCTCAAGAATTCCTTTATACCACACATTATTGCCTCCATTGATACTTTACCTTCACATGATGATAGCTATTTGGGGTGTTCACCAAAAGTTAGCTTGCTTACTTGGGAGGGGCAACTTGGAGATATATTGATGAGACAAAAACTTGATCCTTTGAGGATTTTATCTTATGAGGTTGCTACAGGGGGAGCAGAGGATTCACTTTAGTTCTATCCTTGCAGTTTCTTGAGGACAAGCAACATTTGGGAGGGGAGGACTGTAATATTCCAAAATTTGCATGCAACAAATTGGAATATTAAATTTTTCTAATGTCACTTATGAGATGAATAAATGGGTAATGAGGCCCATGCATTTCATAAATAAGGATAAAATCCCTCATAGTTTGAAAGGGGATCATAATTCCAGATGGATTTTTACACTCTCATGTGTGAGCAGGGACATTTTTCATGTGGACAAAGTAAAATTTGACCAACTCAATAGCATAAATGTAGGAGGAGTGGATCAGCAAATAAAATAGCTCAATGTGAATGAGGTTTACCCTAGATAGCTATATATGAGCTGGATTGAATACCCTTAGGTGTGAAAAGGTCTGAAGTAGGTTGAAGATGTCAACCTTGACCAAATCAAACAACGCAGTTTAGAGGAGTGGCTCTAATGAAGGCACAATGTAGTTTTGGAGGGATATTGTTTGTGTGATGGTGGAAACCCTATTGAGTGGGACCCAAGGTGAGAAGGCTCACTTAGTTTATAAGGAAGAGAATGGAAGCAATTTTGGGTTAGCTTATGAATTGTATTTTGATGATTTCTTAGAATTTTGTTCTCTTTAGTTGTTTAGCTAAGATTTCCAATGATGTTTAGCACTACGGTATTCCTGTTCATGAATTCCCTCTCTTCCCTTTGAGTAGCTCTTGGGAGAGACCTGATATATCATTCCACACATCTGGTGTTGGTGTCAAGCTTCATTCTTCAATTTTAGCACAGTTTCTACAGGAGGTTGTGTTGAGTTGCAGGGTGTTGCAGTGGAGGGTTGAGAAACCGACTTTCTGAGTTGGTTTTGCATAGGAGGGAGGTTTCCTTCTATTGGAGGATTATTTTGGAGGGTTCTTGGGCTGATATCAGATATTTGGTAGTATGCCAACACATTTCCATCACCTACATTGTTATTCCATTCTAGAATTGCGTTATTTCTGGAGGGCAGTTTCAACAGTGTCTTTTGTGGTTCTTTTGGGGATTTTTCCTGTGATTGGAGGGTTGATTCTTCCGTGGGGGAAGAACTTTGATCATATATGCATAAAATATACATTATTATAGCCTTATACACTCCTATTCTTTAGTTTTCAGTGATTATTTAGTCATATTTCTGAAGATCACCATTTGTATTTAGGGTGAATTCTTATAAACCCTTCCCGAGTTCTCTAGTTTTTGTATAAAGGAGGCTAGGTCTCATTTTTCAGGGCATATTTTTTAATATAATATCATATATATTTTTCTCTACAATTTGTATGTACAAAACCTCATTAGACTGGGTAGTCCCTTTGATGTAGTAATTTCTGTGTTGCAGTGTTTGGGGTTTTAGCCTTTTTTTTGCAATCCTAGGTATGGGAGGTGTGTCTAACCCACCTAGTTTGATTTGTTTCAGCTCTATTCTTGGATTTATTTTGTATATTGTCTAATATAAAGGATCCAAGAGTATATTTCGTTATTTATACCATATATTTCTGAAAATTCATTTTTTATGCATGCATGGTTGAGCAGTCCCTATTTGGGGATATTACAATTGGGCATGGAGTCAAGGAGCACTTGTAGATGAGTAGCCTTTACTAGGCATGGATTCAAAGAGCACTTATAGATCAAAAAAATTTATTGGGCATGGATTCAATCCCAAATGGGAGATGATAATGTATGAAAACCTCCAGAAACCTGCTACACTTTGCACTCCTTCCTTTCTTCTTAAACTAAAAATACCAAAATGAAAATACTACAACTAAAAATGCTCAAATCCTGAACTTAATTATGCGCAAATCCTACATATGTATTCATTTATGAACACAATCAGGTGAAGTCTGCCTTCCAATGGCACCAATCCAACATCTACATGTTAGGCCTAATGCCTCCATACTATTGAAATTTGAAGATCATAATAGGGAGATACCATGAAAGTTTTTCTAGATACCAAGATTTGCACATACCTTTGCATCAATTTTTGTTTTTGACAAAAGAAAGTTTTCATATAGTCTGCTACTAGATCATATAAATGATGAGACCAATTTTCTGATGCCTCCTTTTCTTGAACATTTTTCTAATGTAGAGTTCTTTGAACATGGCAACTTCCTTCACTATTTGACTCCTCGATATGAGGTTGGATATGAGAATATTGATTGTTGTTTTCTGCTAAAAACCATTTAGGCTGGAAAGATAAATCTAAGGTTTTTTCCTCATGATGGTAATGTTATTCGTATAATGCTAACTCTTGACAAAAATTTTCCTCCTCCTGCAAACACACCTAAGAAGCACCACTAGTTTTTCCTCTATTCAAAAAATCATTAAAATTATGAAAATTGTAATGATATTCTAGGCTTTCCGCATGCAGTTCAGTTGTTGCAACAAATTTTCGACCATAATCTTCAGAATGCTTGCATTCTTATGTTTTAGTAATACAAGAATCCCTTGACCCCTTTTGAAAATCCTGGTTCATCTGTGGATTTGAATTCTCTTGTAAAGAAATTCCAATTTTTTGGTTAGGTCCCTATATTACTTGTTTGGTCCCTTATTTTTATTACTGTAGCCCCCTAATTGTTATTGTTGTACCCCTGTAACCCCAATATTTTTATTATTGTGCCCTTACATTGTTATTGTTAATTCGGCCATAAGTACACAGACTTTAGTTTTCGGTATATCAATTTCGAATTTGAAGGAGGAATCAGTGACACGTGGCAAGTCATACAAGTTCGCTCTACTAAACCAGTCCATAATTAGGTCATCGTGGGATATTGGGCATAACTTTTTCTTGAAGAATCCAAATCAGGTCAAACCTATGGCATTTGAAAGGATATTCAAAGGGCTACTTTAGGGCGTAATTTTACGTAAGTCTCGTTTGAAAAAAAATAGCTTGAATTTATTCCAAGGGCATATTGAAGAATATATATCAGTATTGGGTTCTAAAATGCCCCCTAAAAATAATTCAATGCCCATTAAGCCTTCAGAAGGCTCTACTATGACTCATGAAGACGAAGAAACAAAAAATGAGATATCAAAACTACAACAACAAGTGCACAAATTTTGCTATCGCGAAGAGAAACAAAATATGAAATGGAATTTCTAAAGAAAGGCATGGAAACTAAGATGGATGGTTTGAAGAAAGGCATGGAAGCTAAGATGAATGGTTTGGAAGCTAATATGGATGGCATGGAAGCTAAGGTGGATTACATCGAGGTTAATATCAATGAAAAAATGAAAGACAACATGGAAATCATGAAGAATGATCTAAAAGTAGACATCGAAGGTTTGGCAAAGTTGATACAAGAAATGTTTCCTAATGGCGAAAAGATAGAAGAGGAAACTCATGATGACAACAAAATAAATGTTAATCATGATTTCATAAACTCTAATTTTGGATGGAAGAACCACCATACTCCAAATATGGATATGAGGATGTTTCATGGAAAGGATCCCGTAACATGGATACTACTGATGGGGCAATATTTTTTATCTCAATAATGTGAGAAACAAACAAAAGGTACGCATTGCAACTTTACATTTAGAACAAAATACATTTTTATGGTATCGTTGGCCTTGCTCCCATAAAAAAATTGTCACGTGGTCAATTTTTACGGAGGAAATGATAGCACATTATGAGGATACAGAAAGAAACACCTTCTCTAGCCAATTGATAAATATCAAACAAAAGGGTTCACTGGTGGAGCACATTGAGGACTTCCAAAAATTGAATATAAGGGTAACCGATATTCCAGAGGAACATAGGATTGATGTCTTCATAGGGAATTTAAAGGATAACATCCAACATGAAGTTTGCGTTTGGGAACCTGATTCATTGGAAAAGGTATTCAGGTTTGCAAGAAAAAATTATTGTAAAATTTTGGCGAAAAGGAAGCCTACCACTCAAATATGTAAAGATGGAAGTGTTGCTACTCCTAGACTTCCACAACCTACAAGGTTGACACCACAACAATTGGAATAAAAAAGAGCAAAAGGGCTTTGCTATAGTTGTGATAGCAAATACACTAAAGGTAATAAGTGTGCTGAGAAGAAATTATTTTACATAGATTGTGAAGAGGAAGAAGAAAATGAACAAGAATCTTCAAAAGAAGCAGATATACACCAAGAACCAACCCTAGAGGAGGAAAAGATGAGTCTGACCATATCGTGTAATGCATTGGCATGAATTACCACTCCTCAAACTCTCAATATAGAAGTAAATATCAAGAAGAAAAAGGTAATAGTGTTGATTGATTCAGTTAGTACCCATAATTTTATTCATTGTAAGGTAGCCAAGGAATTGAATTGTTTCCTATGCCCAACACTAGAATGCCAAGTGATGGTTGCAAATGGAGGAACTATAAATTTCTATGGAAAATGCCATAATATCAAGCTAACCATGGGGGAATATGTATTTAATAGGCCAATGCTTTCCATTCCTATGGGAGGTGTTGATGTTGTACTAGGAGTGCAATGGTTACAATCTTTAGGGAGGGTAGCTTTTAATTTTCAAGAAATTTTCTTGAATTTTTTTTTCTGAAAGGAAGGAAGTCGAATTACAGGGTAGCATAGAGAAGCCGGGAAAAATAATAAGCTCTAATTTCATGAAAAAGCTTCTGAAGAAAGAAAAATGAGGCATAACTTCACAATTATGCTCACTAGAAGTTCCAACATAAAAATAATCTATTTCTACAGATCTCAAAAAATTCTTGGACAATCATTCCAAGGTGTTTGAAAATCCCAAAGGACTCCCACCTATTCGTTATCATGATCATGCTATTCATTTTATTCCAGGAAGTGTTCCTCCAAACATCAGTCCTTATAGATATCCTTATGTCCAAAAGAGCGAAATTGAACGTACGATTGCAGAAATGTTAGAGGCTAGTATAATTCAACCTAGTCAAAGTTCTTTCTTTTCTAAAGTAGTATTGGTGTACAAGAAGGATGGATCATGGTGCATGTGTCTAGATTATAGGGAGCTCAATAAGCTCACCATTAAAGATAAATTTCCCATTCCTGTGATTGATGAATTATTGGATGAATTACATGAAGCAATTTATTTTACCAAGTTGGATCTTCATTCAGGATATCATCAAATTAGAATGAAGGCTAAAGATATTATAAAAATAGCATTTCGAACTCATGAGGGTAATTATGAATTTTTTTCATGCCTTTTGGCCTTACCAATGCACCTTCAACATTTCAAGGGTTGATGAATTCCATTTTCAAACCCTTAGAAAATTTGTGCTAGTATTTTTGGATGATATACTAATCTGCAGTAGGTCTTGGAAGGATCATGTTCAACATGTTGACAGGGTGCTCAAACTATTGCAAGAGAAACAATTATATGCAAAAACATCGAAATGTTTCTTTGGAGTACAAGAGGTGGAATATCTGGGTCATTTTGTATCTCATGAGCGTGTTAAGGTAGACCCTAACAAAATTAAATCCATTAAGGAATGGAAAGTCCCCACAACCATAAAGAAGTTGCGAGGAGTTCTCGAGTTAACAAGGTATTATCACAAGTTTTTTAAGAATTATGGGAGAATAGCAGCACCTTTAACAACATTATTGAAGAAAGATGAATTTTCATGGACTCTTGAAGCAAATAAGGCCTTTGAAAATCTTAAAGAGGAAATGTGCCTAGCACCGGTCTTAGCTATGCCAGACTTCAAAAAATCCTTTATTGTGGAATGTGATGCCTCGAGATATGGAATTGGTGTTGTTTTAATGCAAGAAGGAAGACCCATTTCTTTTGAAAGTTGTCTAATCAAAGGAAAGTATTTATAAAATTCTATTTATGAGAAAGAAATCTTAGCAATACTACATGCACTAAAGAAATGGTGACCTTACCTAATGGGAAGACACTTGAAGGTAAAAATTGATCATGATAGTCATAAACACATTTTGGAACAAATACTGTCTTCAAAAGAGCAGCAAAAATGGGTCACAAAGATGTCGGGTTATGACTTTCAAATAATATACAAAAAGGGGAAGCTAAATTTTGTTGTAGATGGACTCTCAAGAAAGAATGAAGAGGTGGAAGAATTTCTTTGTGCCATTTTTATTATCCAACCAGATTGGATAACCAAAGCAAGGGATAAATGGAAGAAGGACGAAGAAGTGTAGACACTCATTCAAAATTTGCAGCAAGATCCTAGTACATCTGATACCTTTAGCTGGAAAAATGATTCCTTATGGTACAAATATCGCTTATATCTTTGTAAGAATTCCCAACTAAAACAAAAGATTCTTTTGGAATTGCACACTTCTCCTTTAGGAGGACACTCAGAATTTTTAAAAACTAAACACAGGGTTAAGAAAGATTTTTTTTGGGATAGCCTTAAATATGATATTCAAAATTTTGTGGCGAAATGTTTGGTTTTCCAGCAAAATAAAGTTGATACAATTAGGACCCTGGGTCTTCAACAACCTTTATCCATTCCAAGTCAACGTTGGGAGGAGATTTCAATGGATTTAATCACAAGTTTACCTAAGTCTGAAGGAAAGAGTGTCATCATGGTGGTAGTTGATAGACTTACCAACTATGCACACTTTTGTGCATTATCTCATCCATTTAAAGCAAGTATAGTTGCTACTAAATTTGTGGACACAATTCAAAAGCTACATGGAAACCCAAAGGTTATTGTGAGTGACAGAAATCCCATTTTTACTGGAAATTTTTGGATGGAGTTATTTTCCTGGATAGGTACTCAATTGTCTCATAGCTCATGTTATCATCCTCAATCTTATGGTAAAAATGAGATAGTGAATAAATGTTTGGAAGGATATCTTCGTTGTTTTGTATATGATAAACAAGCACAATTGGTCAAGTGGTTAACTCTCGCTGAATGGCGGTATAACACTTCCTTCCATACTGTAGCAAAAATGACCCCATTTATGGCACTTTATGGATATAATTCACTGTCCATCACATCATATTTAAGAGAAAATTCTAAGGTTCAAGTAGTGGAAGATCACATCAAGCATAAAGAAGACATTCTTCAACTCTTAAAGGATATCCTAAATTTGGCACAAAATCTAATGAAACAACAAGAAGATCAACATCGCAGCAAGAGAATTTTTAATGTAGGATACTGGGTATTTTTCTGGCTACAACCATACAAACAAATGTTCGTCAAGAAAGCTAAGAAGGATAATTAATTATCACTAAAGTACTATGGTCCTTACAAGGTGTTGCAAAAGATTGGTACTATGGCATACAAATTGGAGCTTTTTGCTTCTTCGCGAGTGCATCTAGATTTCCATGCTTTTTTGAGATTCAACAGGATGATGAGCTTAGTGAAAAGAGTTGCCTTCACTAAGTAAGTGGGCCCACATGCTATTTTTGGTGCAAGTCTATTTTTAGTCTATGTCTATTTTTAGACATGATGATCATATTTCAGAAGCTTCAGGATGCTACTTGTGGATGTTTGATCAAGTTGGAAAAATAGATGAAATTCTATTTTTAGAATATTGGGTGAAGTCTATTTATAGATCGCTGATCTAAAAATAGATGCATGTCGATTATTATTAGCTCTTAATAATAATCAGACACTAATCAACAAGTTATTCTCTTGGAGCACTTTGTTTCAGCGCACAGATGTGGCACATCAGTGGACTGAGAGAATTATGCAATTCCCAAGGGTTTATTGGAGCTAATGCATGGAGGACTCAGTTAGAACTCAAGTGGCATAGTTATGATAGAGTTGGAAGAAGTAGTTATGGAGTTTTATTCAATTTAACTTAGTTAGACTCAGTTGAGCTAGTTGTATCTAGTCTAACTGATTGATACACTAGTGAGAGTGGAGTGAATTAACTAGTTAATTAATTCAAAAATAATAACTCATTAATCAACTAAAAAATATATCAGTTAACTACATTGCATGGTAGTTTTAGTGGAGACCCAATGAAGAGATAGGTGAAAGGGAAATATGGACTATCTGTTGTGACTATAGTGATGCATTGATTGCATCACACACACATTGGAGTTTCCAGTGAGGATTACACAATCAAGGCAAGAGTAATTCGAATTCATTCAGAGCTATTCTTCAGTAGGGATTGCACAGTGGAGGCAGGCTAGCAAGAGACAAAGATCGGTGCATGGATTTTCAAGATTGTTATTGATTAGTGAATGATGATTGTACTGTACTGAGAGCTTGATAAGCTTTTTATGAGGATTGTCATATGATTCCATGATACATAATATATATTTGGGGTTTTCAGCTTCAGGATTTCTTGGTTAAAAACAACTTTGTTATGTGCGATTATTTTTATTTATGCTTTACATGTGTAGGCAATTAATTTTCCGCAAAAGGTTAACAAGTGGAATGATTCAGTGTCTTGCATAAAGTTAAATAGTGTGAGATCAGGTGGATCTAGGACATATGCATGCTTAGTGCATATAATTTCTACATGGTATAAGATCATTGTTAATTGAAGATTGCAATTGTAAAGTGAGTTTGTGCTAGTGGACAATTCGAATTTTCTATAGAAGATTCTTGGTGCAGAAGTTGAGTATACATTGAAATGGCCTTCAATGGGTTGCGATTGGAGTATGCACTTGAAGGGAGCTCTAATTACATAGCCTAGAAGGATAGGATGGAGGCAATGTTGTAGGATAATGGACTGAAGGAGTTCATCAATAGCGATGTTCCTAAGTTGGGATCTAGCGATGTTGCATTACATGACGCATGGAAAAAGAAGACCACAAAGATGAGGATAATTCTATTGGAAGGTGTGAAGGAACATATTTTTTCCAGCCTTCATGGGAAAGCCACTCCATTCTTAATGCAGAAGGCTTTGACAGATTTGTTCCAAAGCAGAAGTGACCAGAGGAAGTTGGCACTTAAAGACAAGCTCAGAAAAATAAAAATGGAGAAAGGCGAGAGTATTCCAAAATAACTCACGAAGGTTGTCCACTGCAAGGATGAAATGGGAAGTGTGGAGGTTACTGTTGATGAAGAAGACTTGGTGAGCTTGGCTCTCCATGGGCTTCCAAAGAGTTGGCATAGCTACGAAGACTCTATCAATGGACGGGAGAAACTACCAGGATGGGAGTGACTTTGGTCGGATCTTGTGAAGGAGGAGATAAGGCGGGGTGCCAGGGATGGATCTTCATCAAAGAATGAAGATGAAGAGAATTGTGCTTTGGCTGCCAAAGCAAGGAAATGGAAGGGTAAGAAACATCCTTCAAAATCCAATGCTAAAGGCAAGAAGCAGGATTTGTCCAAATTCAAGTGTTTTCACTGTCACGAACATGGAAATTTCACCACTAACTGTCCATAGAAGAAGAAGAACAAGAAGGCTGGTGGATCTACAGATTGAGAGGCCTTAGCCTCACAATTTGAACTTGATTTCTCCTTGATTACATGCTTGGTTTCAAGCTGTATGGGATCGATGTGGTATCTTTATAGTGGTGCATCTTTCCATATGATGGGAGACAAAGAGTTGTTTAGTGACTTAGAGGAGAAGGACCTCTAGATGCATATAGAGATGTGCGAAGATGGTCTGTACAGTGCAACTAGAATTGGGACCATTACCTTTGAGAGGGAGTCCGATAATCCATTCTTGTTGAAGAATGTTATGCATGTTCTAGGTCTGAAGAAGAACTTGGTCTCAGTCGCAATGCTGGAAGACAAGGGTTATGATGTTGTTTTCAGTGAGGGAAAAGCCTTCCTTCGACATAAAACAATGGGTCAAACCAAGAATATAGGGGTTTGAATTAAGAATCTCTACAAGATAGAGGTATATGGCTGTGGTGCAATGCTGGGCAAAGCAGAAGAAGTGGTGAGCTGGGATAAGGGCGAATTATGGCACAGGAGATTGGGTCGTCTTCACCATGGCGCTTTGAAGATTTTACAGCAGATTTGTACCAGAATTCCCAAGGGAACTCTTGCGCAGTCAGATCAGTGCAAGGGATTTCCTATGGGTAAGTTTGTGAAGGCCACCTTTCATGAGAAGGAGAACCATGCTTCGGTTATCCTGGAGAGAATTCACACAGACATGTGTGGACCTTTCTCGGTTGCTTCAACAGTAAAAAATAGGTATTATGTTATATTTTTTGATGACTATTCTCGTAGATGCTGGATCTTCTTCATGCAGAAGAAGAGTGAAACGTTCTCAAAGTTCTGTGAGTTCAAGGCATTGGTGGAGAAGCAGTCGGGGAAGCAATTGAAAGCTCTACAGAGCGATAATGGTGGTGAATACATCTTGGGTGAATTCAAAAAATTATATAGCAAAGAATGAATTCGAAGAGAACTCATAGCGCCTCATAACCCACAGCAGAATGGGGTTGCAGAGAGAAAGAACATAACGATCGTGGGTGCTGCATGAGAGATTTTGTATGACCAGGGCCTATCGATGCACTTGTGGGCGGAAGCATGCAACATTGCGGTTTATTTGCAAAACCATTATCCTCATAGAGTACTTGGCATGAGTACATCCAAAGAATCTTTTACTGGTAAGAAGCCTGATATTTCTCATTTGAATATTTTTGGCTCACCTGTTTACATTCATGTGACAAAGGATGCCAGGAAGAAGCTAGAGCCGATTGCAGAAGTTGGGATGTTTATGGGGTACACAGAAACATCCCATAATTATTGTGTGTATTTTACAGACCGTCGAATGACTGTTATGCGATGGGATATAAAATTTAATGAGGTGAAAGCCATGAAGTTGTCGCTTGAGAGGGAGCTACACTTGCATGTTGAGGAGGAACTTCTTGTTCCCAAAGATGAGCCTCTAGATGTGGATTAGCCACAGGAGGAGATTCATGGAGTGGAGGGGTCTACTCATGCAGAACCAAACATCATACAAGGTAGAAAGCGTACCACAGAAGCTGAGAGACTGAAGCTTGATGCTGCACAAAATGTAGGAGTCCCTAAATCACAGTGCAGATAGAGACAGTCACCTGACCGATTTACTGGATACATGGATCTTATGAGAAAGTGTATCATGACAAAGCCATCTTCTTTCGAAGAATTAGTGCAGGAGCCCACATGGGTAGATGCCATGGTGGAGGAGATGAGTCCATTGTCATAAACAGTGCTTGGGAGATTGTTCCAAGGCCGGTGAGAATATGAGTTGTAGGATCAAGATGGATATACAAGGTAAAGCAAGCTTCTGATGGGAGTGTCGATAAGTATAAGGCAATATTTGTTGCCCAGGGCTTCTCACAAATCGAGGGGATTGACTATGAAGAAACCTTTGCACCTGTCGCACGGTATTTTTCCATACGGACCATCCTTGCTCTCTCAGCGCAGATGGGTTGGCACATTCATCAGATGGATGTGAAGACTGCATTCCTTAATGGTATCATTGAGGAAGAGGTGTACATTGAGTAGCCTGAAGGATTTGGGATCTTCTGCAGTGATTTGCATGTGTGCAGGCTCAAAAGAGTGTTGTATGGGCTGAAACAAGCACCCTGTGCTTGGTACACTCGGATCGACAGCTATTTCACTGGACTTGGCTTCACCAAGAGTGAGGCAGATGCAAACTTGTACCAGATTGTGGTGGAGGGTAATATTTTAATCATTGTACTTTATGTTGATGATTTAATACTAACAGGTGATGAGAAGTTGATACATTCATGCAAGGTAGACCTTGCAAAGGAGTTTGAGATGAAGGATTTGGGCCTCCTTCATTATTTCCTTGGATTGGAAATATGGCAGTGGGAAGGTGAATTGTTTGTCTCTCAAGGCAAGTATGCCCGGGAGATACTGGAGAATTTTCACATGAAAGGCTGCAAGCCTATCGGCACTCCTCTTCCAGGAAATTGGAAGAAAGAGGATGCTACATCGGCCGAGGTAGTGGATGAAAATTTTTATCGACAGTTCGTGGGTTCACTCATGTATTTAGTCAATACAAGACCGGACATATGCTATGCAGTGAACCAGATTACACAAGTGATGGTTAAGCCTACCAAGCTCTTTTGGAAGGCAGGAAAGAATGTCCTAAGATATCTGTGGGGCACATCTGAGTATGGTTTATGGTATAGACAGATGGATGAGGTGAAGTTGCATGGCTTCACGGATGCAGATTGGGTAGGAAGCCCAACAGACAGAAAGAGCACATCAGGAGGGATTTTTAGTATCAGATCTACGACATTTTCTTGGTACAGCAGGAAACAAAGATCCGTGGCACTCAGTTCAGCGGAAGCGGAAGACATGGCATCAAGTCAAGTTGCATGTGAGGCTATCTGGATGAGGAATATCCTGGTTGGTTTGTTCGGTTCACATTTAGATCCCACAGTGATACATTGTTATAATTAGAGTTGCCTTAAACTCTATGTTAATCCTGTGTTTCATGATATATCTAAACATATTGATATCAGGTATCATCATATTAGATATTGTGTGTAGCGGAAGATCATGTTGCTTCAGTACATTCCTATAGAGGATCAGGATGCAGATATTCTGACGAAGGCGCTCACCAGGAGAAAATTTTAATACCATAGAGGAAGGATCAGGGTGAAGGATAATCCCTATCTTGTTGAGAGGTACTGTAGAGATTCAACAAGATGATGAGCTTAGTGAAAAGAGTCACCTTCACTAAGTGGGCCCGTAGGCTATTTTTGGCGCAAGTCTATTTTTGGACTATGTCTATTTTTAGACATGATGATCATATTTCAGAAGTTGCAGGATGCTATTTGTGGATGGTTGATCAAGTTGGAAAAATAGATGAAATTATATTTTTATAATATTGGGCGAAGTCTATTTATAGATCGTTGATCTAAAAATAGATGCATGTTGACTATTATTATCTAATAATAATAATTAGACATTAAACAACAACTTATTCTCTTGGAGCACTTTGTTTCAGTGCACATATGTGGCACGTAAGTGGACTGAGAGAATTACACTATTCCCAAGGGTTTATTGGAGCTAATTCATGGAGGACTTAGTTAGAACTCAAGTGGAAGAGTTATGACAGAGTTCGAAGAAGTAGTTATGGAGTTGTATTCAGTTTAACTCAGTTAGACTCAGTTGAGCTAGTTGTATCTAGTATAACTGATTGATACACTAGTGAGAGTGGAGTGAATTAATTAGTTAATTAATTCACAAATAATAACTCATGAATCAACTGAACAATATATCGGTTAAGTACAGTGCATGGAAGTTTCAGTGGAGACCTAGTGGAGAGATAGGTGAAAGGGAAAGATGGACTATCTGTTGTGACTATAGTGATGCATTGATTGCATCACACACACATTGGAGTTTCCAAAGAGGATTGCGCATTGAAGGCAAGAGTAATTCGAATTCATTCAGAGCTATTCTTTAGCAAGGATTGTGCAGTGGAGGCAGGCTAGTAGGAGGCAAATATCGGTGCATGGATTTGCAAGATTGTTCCTGATTAGTGTATGATGATTGTACTGTACTAAGAGCTTGATAAGATTTGTATGAGGATTGTCATATGATTCCATGATACATAATATATATTTGGGGTTTTCAGCTTCAGGTTTTCCTGGTTAAAAACAATTGTGTTATGTGCAATTATTTTTATTTATGCTTTACATGTGTGTGCAATTAATTTTCCGCAAAATATTAACAAGTGGAATGATTCAGTGTCTTGCATAAAGTTAAATAGTGTGAGATCAGGTGGATCTAGGACATATGCATGCTTAGTGCATATAATTTCTACATGTTTCATGCTTAAACAAGGTTATAGGTGAAAATCTTCTAGTTCAAACAATATTGCCAGAACTTTATGAGGAAGGAAAAATCATATTGGATCCTGAAGCGGTCATCGAAACAAGAACTCGACAACTATGAAATTGATCAATTTCAAAGTATCTCATCAAGTGGAAGAACTTACCCACTGAAGATTATACATGGGAGGATGAGAATTTTATACGGAAGCCCCAGAGCTACTCAAGTGTTGAGGACAACAATTTTTTGAAGGAGAGGGACATCTTAGGCCCCTATATTACTAGTTTACTCCCTTATTGTTATTAGTGTAGCTCCCTTATTCTTATTGTTGTACCCATATAACCCCAATATTGTTATTATTGTGCCCTTACATTTTTATTTTTAGGTCAGCTAGGATTATATTGTGGGCCCATGGACTCCTATTTATATAAGGAGGTTTTGGTAATTTGTATCATCCAATAATTTTTCATTTATGTAAGGTATTGGAAGTTTCCCCATCGAAGTGGTTGATTTCTCAGGAATTCATCTCTCTTTTCTTCTATTTTTGGAGCTGGTTTCATAACAATTTTTATGACAGGCCCTCTTGTCTTCAATAAAGCTTGTTCTTTCAGCATGAGAGGAGAAATTTCTACAAGCCCACACATTATCTTCAATTTCTAGTGCATAAAGAAACATCATCTCTAGAGTGCAAGGCTTTCTCCCTTGAGATAAATATCCAAGACAACAGAAAGAGCCCTAAAATATTAAACCATAGCTGGAGCTTCAAGAGGCCAAATCACTTTTGGCGTGATGAAATAATTTTTTTGAAACCTCCTATTAAACTCAACGATTGATTCATTTCTCTGCCTCTAGATAGAATATAATTCCAAAAGGTGTTTTTCATATGAATTACGCTCACCCCAATATCTAAGAAATATATCTTGAAAAATTTGCCAGGATATAATTGAACTTGCTCCCAAACACTGGAACCATTATTGAGCACATTTATTTAATGAATGAAAAAATATCCTTAAAGCCACATCTTCATAAATGATTTTAATTTTTTCTAGAAAGTACTCAAATTCCAAGATATGTTGTTCAGCCGAAATATATTCCTCCTCTCTAGAAAAACTTGTCAAAAATTTGAATCCTTTTGAAGGATATTGATGGAGGATTGTGGTCAGCACCAAGGGTTTGAAAATAACCTTGGTTCCAAGCTAGAATGAAGTAGATTTATTATGAGGTAGAATGCTATCACCCAAATATGATGAATCCTCACCTTTATGCCCAGACTGTGACATATTACTTTCAAGAATGGTAATGCAACATTCATCTCTCCTTTCATATTTAGGAGATAAAGTTGTGTCAAGATCAATAATACAATCGAAGGACAAATCTTCTTTCTCGACTAAAGAATGTACATTTTCGGCCTTATAATATTCTGAGAAAATAAAGCATGAAACAATATTCTTGATATATAAGGGAAAATAGACCACCAAACTAATAGTGAAAAATAAAACTTCCTTTAAAAGATTCAAACTCTGATATGTATATTTTCCACAGTGCTTTCTCATTTTCTTGCTCACAGAATTACTCATTTAAAGAAACCTTCATCACTGGAGTCGCCAGGTGAATAATAAAAAAAAAAATTGTATCTAAATCTTATTCACCATCAAGAAATAGATTTCAATACCCAGGGAAAAATAAATTCGTGCCTTCGTCCCCAGAAATGGTGCCAAAAAATGTTGTATCTTAAGAGACAATCCCTTAGTTGTGAAAGGAATCAGTGCTTAAGACATTTTAAAAGTGGGTCACAGAAATGATTTTATCATGAGGTCTTTGTTCTATCCCTCTGGAGACTAGCTTTCTAAAACCCTTAATGATTTAGAATAATAAAATATTTCATAATTCCATTCAATGCTAATACTTGAATGAAAAGAAGAACTGTAGGGGAAACTCAAATTAATATGTTGAAAACATAGAATATACCACTTTTAAGTTTCAAAGTAAATTCATGGAGAGATAGGAAACTCGAAACAATATGTTGTAAACAGAGAATATATTACTTTCAAGTTTCATCGGGAGTTTGTGAGGAGAGGGGAAACTCAAAATAATATGTTTTAAACACAAAATATATTACTTTTAAGTTTCAAAGAGAATTTGTGAAGGGAGAAGAGATGGAGTGAAGGAGTGCAAATTAAGGTTATTTAACTCTTACTCAGAGATTTAATTAAGAGACCGACTACTACATTACTTCACTTCATTCAAAGAAGAAGGGACACACAATGGCACAAGAAACACGAATCACCATCAAGATTTGCAGGAAACTTACTACTTTCATTTACTCATCAGAAAAATAAGTACAAAATGTAATCCCCTAAGAGGTCTAGAACGCGGAGTTCTGCTTCCCTTTTTCTCTCTTCCTTAAATACAAACAAGAGTAGTTTGTAACTGCTCGAGCTTCTTGAAACTCCTAAGCTGCCTAAACTGTTACACTACTCACTATATCTCAATCAAGGACACCATTGTAGCTTCGATCATGGAAAATTTTAGGGGCTAATATTCGCAATTGGGCTAATTTTCCATGATTTCTCCAAAAAAAAGATTTGCAATTTCCATTTTTTCTGAAAACGATTCGTGCAAATTTTACAATATAAAATTATTTTACCTTAAAAATCTCTAGAATTATATAGATAATATATACAAAGTAATTATAAATTTGAATAGTATTACAAATATATCAATAAATAGTTTATAGTTTTCATATTAGGGACTAGTGAGATTCGTCAATGTTTTTAAACTTCAAAATACTTTTTCATCCTTAAAATTTTCCTTGGCTTCGATATTAATAGAGAAAACAAAATACACTTGGAATATAATCCTTTCACTGAGTTGAATTTGTTGTTGATGTGTCTCCTTCTGTTTTGACTGTGATGTCCTAACAGTTCTACAAAAACATATATCCACTCGACTCTGCCCATTCTTTTGCATTTTGAACGCTGTCATCATGTCACCTGCTACCCGACTCTGCCTCTTCTATGCGTGCCTATTGTGTTTAGTCTTCTCTTTGATTATCAAGGCATTTCACCATATTTATGTTATAATCCTCCATTCTTCCTCTGATGCGATTTAACAAAAGAAATTCCTTACCTCCGGATTTGAAAACCTTTGGAGTTCACTTTTGAAACCACATCACATTTGCCCAACATCGCACTTCACATGTTGTTGTTTTTAACTTTTCCTTAGAAATTATCTTTTAAAACTTTTGATGTGCACTATGCGATCGGATCCCACCTTGCATTGCACATCGCACTTCGGAAACTTTATCACTTACCTCTCGTGGTTATCCTTTCAAATTTATGATTTCTGATCAGGCCCCACTGCATCGCACATCGCACATCGACAATTATAACACTTACCCTTTACACTTAACTTTTACAAATTTCAATGTGCGGTATGCAAGCCAGGTCCACGTCATTTTCAACGTCACCTTGCCACGTCACTGCCACGTCATCTGCCATGTCCGCTTGTCATGTCATCATAAATCAACTGCGATCTATGGGGTCGTGGCCACATCATCTACCATGTCACCTTTCCACATCTTCTTTCCATGTCACTTCATATCGCACTTCGACGAATTTAACATTTACCTCTGCACTTTTTCTATAGAACTTGCAATTTGAGAATTGTGATTGGGCCCCACCACATCGCATATCGCACTTCGGCGATTTTAACATTTACCTCCCGTGCCTATCCTTTGAAACTTGCAATTTGAAAATTGTGATTTAATCTACGTCATCCATCACTTTGTTCTAGTTCTATGCTTTGATCATGACAATCTATTTTTCCCTTTGTGCCTCCTTCGAAACTCTTAAGTTTTTAAGGGAGATGTGTCATTTCTCCACCTTTGGGAAGTTAGCTTGTTTGCTCCATGGTGTAACCCTCCTAACCTTATCCGGTAATATTCGGCACTAGTCCCTCCTGAGCTTGCTAATGAGCCCGACTTGACCCTGTCCAGCGTGTAATGTAATGAACGTGCCCATCAGTTCGACTCTTGAACTATTCTGCATTCGAATAATCCTGACTTGACCCCTCCTGCACGCTTTTCACTTTGCTGCTCCTCTGGCTTAGATTATACCTCCAATTTTTTTGCATCCTTTATTTTGGTTCTGGTGCACATGTGATGACGAATCCGTTCAGCTTGTGGTTATCATTTTGAGCATATTACAGGTCTTATTGAAATTTTAACAATTGTTCCTCAATAACCTTGAATTGCTCAGGACCTCTCTTGACTTTCAGCCGAGTTGGATTAGGCTACAATAGATGGTAAAAAAAAAAGGGGAAAAGAATATGAATGTTTCCCTGTGTTTCTAGAAACCATTAATGACCTACAAAACAAAAAACACAAAAAACAAAGAGATGCAGATGTAATTATTTGTTTTTGTTTTTTTTCTCTTTTTTTTTTTGAAAGCAAGTTCGTTTCCTCCATGGAGGTTTTCAATCCACAGACTTGCCTTGGGTTCCTTAGAGATGTTTTCACCGATGGATATTTATTCTCTTTTCTTCTTTCTTATCTTTTTTTTTAAGCAAGTGAGCTTCCTCCATCGAGGTTTTCAGCCCACAAGCTTGCCTTGGGTGCCTCAGGGAGGTTTTCAACCATGGATACTTTTTTTTTTTTTTTTTTTTTAGGAGGTGTGGGAAAATATGGAGTTTCCCATCACATAAAACTCTCTCTTTATTGAATTTACTAACTCTTCCCTTGAAAAAGGCTTCTTGTAAATTTTAAGTCTGTGACCATTGAAAAGCAAGGGGATTCCTTCCTCCTGTATTGTTTTGATTTTAACTGTGCCATTATCAAAAAAAAAATCCACTATGTAAGGCCCCAACCATCTTATCATCAGCTTTCCTTTGAAATACTTAAATCTTGAATCATACAACATCGCCCAACCTCCTTCTTGGAGGGTCTTTTCTTTGATGTTCTTGTCATGCAAGATCTTCCTTTGCAATTGAACTACCTCTGTGTGAATAAGTGCTTGCATTTCGAACTCATCCAATCCATTTAGTTTTAGAAACCTCTCTTTTTGGGCATTTTATATATCTATATTTAATTCATCTACCATTCTTAAAGTATTTAATTCAAACTAAATAGAAAGTAGAGCCTTCTTACCATAGACTAGTTCATAGGGAGTGAATCCTGTTGTTGTCTTCCAAGTAGTGTTATAGGCCCAAGTAGCTTCTACCAATCTATCTACCCAATATTTATGTTGCTACTCACAACCTTGGTGAGGATGCTCTCCAAAGCTCTGTTAGTTACCTCTAATTTTCTATTCGCCTGAGGGTGATAGGAAGTATAATTCTATGTTGAATCTTGTGCTTCCTCAAAATATTGTCAATGAGGTGAGAGGTGAATTGTACTCCCTGATCAGTGACTATTTCTCTGGGGTATCCAAACTTGTGAAACAAATTTTCCCTTATAAATCATGCTACTTTCTCCTCGGTTTCTCCCTTCACTAATTTTGTTCCATCCCACTTTGTTAGGTAATCATTACAAACTATGATATACTTCTTTTGTCTGGATGGTGGATCAATCGGTCCAATAATGTCCATGCCTCTCTTTTCAAATGGCTCAAGAGCCACCTAAGGGTGCAAAGGAATCTCTTCCCTTTGCATGGGTTTCCCCATCCTTTGGCACTGGTCACACTAGCTAGTGTATCTTCTAAAATCTTGGTGAAGGGTAGGCCAATAGTATCCTACTTGTAAAACTTTGTAAGAAGTTCTCTTTGTAGCAAAGTGGACTCCATATGGGTTTTCATGACATGCAGAGAGGATATCAAAAAATTCTTCCTCCCTCACACATCTCCAAATCCTAGCTTGAAAAGGTTTCCCCTAATACATGTCAAAGGGGTGCTTTTTTTGATGATTCTGCTCCTCTCCTTGAACGAAAGATTAGGAGGGAGTCTCCCAACCAAAAAGTAGTTGGATATATCAACAAACCATGGTAAGGCTGTTGATATAGAAAGGTGGTGCTCATCTAGCAACTTGTCATCCACCATTCCTTCTCCTGCAGGGAGAGGTAACATGGAAAAAAAAGTCTGCAACAATATTCTCCTTTCCAAGTTTATCAATAATAGTCAAATCAAATTTCTACAAAAGTAAAAACCATCTAATTATCCTAGCATTCACATTTGGTTTGTTCATTAAATACTCGATGGTTGCATGGTTAGTGTGAACAGAGGTCTGATATCCAATTACATAATGTATGAATGTTTTCAATGCATGGACAATGGCTAACATCTCCTTCCCAGTAACAATATAATTTAGCTCGACCTTTGACAATTTCTTGTTGATGAAATATTGGCATAAGAGATTTTTTTCTCTAATTGTCCTAATGTTGCCCCTATATCTTTGTCGGATGCATCAGTGTGGATGTGGGAAGGCAGAGTCCAATTTGGACCTTGGAGGATGGGGGCAGTAGTCAACTGTTACTTAATGAGCTCGAAAGCCTCTTGATAAGGACCGTACAAAATAAAATCAGAATCCTTGGCCAAAAAATCAAATAAGGGTGAAGATATCTTGCTGAAATCTTTGATGAACCTTCTATAGTAACCAACTAAGCCTAAGAAAATCCTAAAATCTCTTTGCTTTTAAGGAGCAGGTACCCTTTGATGATAGTAATATTGTTCGGGTCTACCTGTATTCCTACTTGGGATATGGATTTTTTTAATACAACCCCTGCTTCCTTCAGGAACTTGCACTTTTCTAGGCTCAAGGAGAGATGCATCTACACAGAACTTCTTAGTACTTTACCCAAATTGGAGAGAGCTTCTGGGAAGTCATCCCCATATGGTGCGAAATCATCCATGTAGATTTTGATGGAGTCATGGACTAACTCAGAAAATATTCTCAGCACAACTCTTTGGAAGTTATCTAGGGCATTTCACAACCCAAAGGGTAAGACTCTATAAATGAAGGTACCCCAAGGGTAGGTGAAATTAGTCTTATCCTAGTTTTTAGGGCTGATTTGAATCTGATTGTACCCACTGAACCCATCTACGAAGGAAAAGAAATTCTTCCTCGCAAGGCCATCCAGGAATTGGTCTATAAAGGGAAAAGGGAAATGGTATTTCTTGGTGGCTTTGCTAAGTTCTTGATAATCAACATAGATTCGCCACTTCCCATTCTTCTTTGTGACTAGGACAAGAGGATATACCCATTCACTATCGGATATAGGATATATGAACCCTGCATCCAATAGTTTCTGTAGCTCTTCTTTGACTATGTCCTTGAGAGCTGGGTTCATACTTCTTTGGGGTTGTCTCACGGGATTTCATCCTTATTTTATGTAAATATGAAGTTTACACACTAAAGGATGCACATCTCTCATGTCTTTTTAATCCCAAGAGAATGCATCTACATTTTCATTCAAAAGCTGGAACAACCGCTTCTCTTCATTTGAGAGGTTTGGGTTGATTTTTAGAGATCTGGATTGGCCAAAATCAATAGCCTTGGTGGATTCAGAGGTTGACTCAACTGAGTGCACTTCCATTCAAGGTTGGATTTCAGACTCTTTGACTAAGGTTTCGAGAGGAATGTTAGTGGAGGACTGGCTTTGAATGGCATGGTCAATGAGTTCATCTTTATCAAGTTGCCCCCTCTAATAATGGAATCTATGGTACACATAGGAGCAGTGTTATATAACTCATCTTCTTCATCCTCCAACCATATATGGAGATCCTGATCAATGGAAGGCTGGGATGGAGGATATCACACTAGCTATTTAGAAAAAGGCCCATATTTTATAGTCATGTATCCAGCCCGACAACTAATATAAGCATCTGCAGTGGCTAACCAAGGTCTCCCTAATATGAGGGGATAACCATTGAACTTGTTTTTTGGTTCCAAGACTAGGAAATCCATAGGATACTCCCAAGATTCAATGGTAACCATAACATCCTCAACAATTCCTTCCGGAGTTACGGTGGATCGATCTGGAAGTTGCAGAACTGTTGTGTTTTTCCTCAAATTCCCTTAGAGATTAAGTTTCAACATAGTTTCCTTGGTCATGATGTTGATGGCAGCTCCTAGATCAATCAGACTGTTGGGGACTATGGCACCATTTATATTCACATCAACAACTAGACTACCAAGGTCCAGGTATTTTGGAAATATCACGCTTCCCAACATTAGATCATGCAGTTGTCCTACCACATTGATGGTGGGGGCATCTCTCTTTATTCTACAAGTTTTCTTGAAGAAATTTTCTTTGATGAGCCTATTGTATATATGTACATCCTTAATGTCATGGAGAAGTGGTATCTTTACACACAAACTTTCCAATTCTCCCAGGAGTTCAGTCTCCTTAGTGGTGTGCTGACTAGGGTGGATCAAGCGCTCAAGAAAAGGAGGTTGATGGATCTTAGTGTTACCTTCTTCCTCTTTCTCCTCAACCTCTATAGGTGGAGCTGGAGGATGGTTTTCTGGGATTACTCTTCTCGACCTAATATTAACCTCATGTATCTCCATAGAATAAACTAGATATGATGTTTCTCCACTAGGAGCTTGTTGTGCCTATCTATTGTTTGGGTTCAGATTGGGCTATGTAGGTATAGGTAGCCTAGGTAGAGTAGCATCAGTAAGCTGAAGTTGAGGTTTGGGTGGAGGAATTATAACATGTGCTTGATTTTTTTGAGGCCTCCACCCTTGGGATGGATTATTCCACTGAGGTTGTTGTGGAACATACTGCTGGAATGGTTGGATTACTGGTTGAGGATGATGTGAAGGGTTTTAAGGAAAAATAGGAGATGTAGATCAAGATGAAGGAGTGGGGGTTTATGAAGGTTGCACGGGTGCACTCTGATTTTTGTGACAGTAAAAGTAAGGTGCACCTTACATAGCTTGTTGATATGGCCGAGGGACTTGAGGCCTTCTCTGATTGATCAAAAATAGTTGCTCTGGAATTTCTTCCCCACCTTGATATAAAACCTTATGTCCAGGTAAGTAGGGACACTTTTCTATGGCATGATTCTCCTCACAGACTAAGAAAACCTCTATGACATTCAGTGGACATTCATTTCTTCGGTGCTTGTTGGTACATCTAGGAAAAAATATGGCCAGGGCTCTCTCTGCTTCCTCTTTCTTCCTTTTGACCTGCATTGTGTCCATTTTAAAAGAAAAGGTTTGAAACATGTCACTCTTGAAGTCCTCTAACATGTTTCCAATATCATGTTTTATGAAGGTGGAAGAGGAAGGGGTAATGGATGTACCTTGGCTAGCTCTGTCCTTCTTCCTAAATGCCCTAAAATGGTTCTGGAAGATAGTTTTGATTGCTTCATATGGTTGTTGGTATACATATCCTCCTAATATCACATCCAAGGTTTCTATCATCTCTTCACTGATGCCTTGAAGAAGTGGAAGTTTAAGTGATGCAGGATCAAGATTGCAGTTGGCTCTCTTATATTTTAATTCAAACTTCTATTCATAGTCCTCTAGGGATTCATAAGGTCCTAGATTCATCCTAAATATTTCATCCTTAGTTTCCATGGACCTACAGTAGTCTCTGTATTTGATGCTAAAGGTCTCTTCCATCTATGCCCAGGCAGTGATGTTGTCCCCACGCAGAACCATGAACCATTGAAAGGCTGCATCCTTAAGGGTGGATGGGAATAGCTTGAACTTCTAATCATTAGAGGTGTAGTCATAAGTCCTAAAACAACAAAAAATTCAAACATGAATGTGTTATGGTCCTCAAAGGTCAGTCCATGAAAGTGTGGGAGAGCTGGGGGGCTAATTTTTTTTCATCTTAGTTTCCCCGTCCGCCTCTCTTATGGGAAAGGCTTTCTGAGTCCCATCCATGGTTAATATAGGTGAAGTAGGTCCTTTAGTTGAAACAAGGTCTTCTTCTTCTTCCCCAATAGGATCCTCAAAATATTGAGAAGGCTCTCCTATAGGGGGTTCAAACTCACTGCCACTGAAGAAGAGTGAAGGGCGGCTAGGAGGTGATGTCGGGTTTTTAGCTAAGATTTGTCTTTGAGTATTCCTAGTCCTATGAGGCATGAAAGTCAGATATTTTTTTATTTTTTCAATATCTATGAAATAACATGAAAATAAAGGAAAGTGGAAAAGAATGATGAAAAAAAAATCAAAGAATCTACTAGACACCTCCTCGGCAACGACGCCAAAAGTAGTGAGCCCTCATATTGCACCAAGAGTGTTGCAACTCCTAGGGGCTTACCTACTTTATTTTATCAACATGGGGTTCATACGAACTTGGAGGTGACAGTGCTATATACACAACAGATGTAATATGTTCATGTCATCCTCTTATGCTTTATGAAAGGGTGCTATTTTTTAAACTATGATAAGAACTTGAAAGTAAATTGCTGGAAGGAAATGACAGAAAGGAAACTAAACTAAATTTCTGAAAATAAATGACAAGAATGAAACTAATTTAAATTTCAAAAAATAAATGAAAGAAAGGAAACTAATTTAACTTGCTAAAAATAAATGACAAGAATGAAACTAATTTAATTTGCAAAAAAGAAGCCCGTCGGGGTTTGGTCTAGTGGAAAGCGAGCGTTCTGTTAAGGCGTTCGTGCTGTGGTGCAGGTCATGAGTTCAAATCCCGTCTTACCTGAGGGGCTGTTGTGGCGGGCTTAGTAGTTCCTCCTAGGAGTATAGGGGTAGCCAGCGGGATTCGACCCCGTGTAACGCGAGTACGATACCGCTGCAGTTGCCAATTCTCCTAGTCACAAAAAAAAAAAAAAAAAAATTGCAGAAAAGAAATGACACGAAGGAAACTAATTTAACTTGCTGAAAATGAATCGCAAAAATGAAACTAATTCTAAACCACAGTTAACTTGGCTAAATGGCTAAATGAAATCTATTTATCCTATTCTCTAAATACCATGCTTCTACCCAGGAAACTAAGCTATCCGTGACTTAATCCTAAATGAAAAAGTGTTGATTTTGCAGCTTGGAGGAAAGAAAAGGGCTAAAGAGGCTAATGGAGAGCTTAGCACATGAAACATGGATTAGGAGTGGAAAGTGGGGTTTTAATCCTTATAAAACCTTATGATATGGTGCCCAGATGCTTTTGGAGCGAAATGATTCAAATATGCGATGGTGGATAAATGTGCGATATGTGATCTGCAATATCGCAATTGCAATGTTGTAAGGTCAGAGCGGTAAAGGTTAACAAGAACAAAAAAAAAATTGCAAAAGTTGATTTGTGATGTGGTGGAGTTCAGAATTGGAATTTGGAGTGGTAAGTCTTAATGAAACAAGGAAAATGTGCAAAGTGCAGTTGTGATGGGTGACGTGGCAGTGGGACCCGCGGCAGAGCGTAATCACAATATCGCATTCGGCAGTTGAAAGCAATAAGTCTTAAAGGAACAAGGAAAAGGTGTGAAGTGCAGTTGCGATGGGTGACATGGCAGTGGGATTGGCAACGGAGTGTGATAAAAATATCACAATCGACATTTGAAAGAGGTAAGTCTTAAAGAAACAAGGAAAAGGTGTGAAGTGTGAATGCGATGGGTGGTGTGGCGGTGGGACCAGTGGTGGAGCGCGATCGCAATATCGCAATTGGCATTTGGAAGTGGTAAGTCTTAAAGGAAACGGGAAAACAATGTGATCTATTACAAGGAGCGATGGTAAGTCCAAAGGAAAAAAATGCATTTTCTAATGTTTTTTTATTGTTTTTAATAAAAGAGTAGTGAAGGGAAGTAGAAAGGGATATCGCATTCGGGCTTGGAATGAGAGAGCATTAAAAAATATCACAAGCGATTTGCGATTTGCGATGGAGTGAGTTACAACGAACATGAGTTTTCAGGAGAAAGGGGTGGAGGTCTAATTCTAATGCTTTTCAAGCATTTTTGGAATGAAAAGGGTGATGGATGCAAATAAGAGAAAAAGGAGGGAAATGGGGGCACAACAACAATGATCATGCATGAGAACAGAGCTGGGAAATGAAGTGGGGTGGCTTGATGATCTTCCTTGGGGTTTTGATGCTTATTCCTGCAAACAAAGTTATGGATTCATGTACGAAAAATGGAGGAAACGTGTCACAAAATAGTGAACAGAAAGTAGTTTTTGGTCCTATGGGAAGGTTTTCCCTCCTCGAGCTCTATTGACAGAGATGAGAAGGGGATCTTGATCCACAAATTTTCTTGGTTTTTCTCCTCTATTCTATCACTCACAAGAAAATTAAAAACTACAACAGTACACTGAAAGAAAAAACTAAGCAGCGATGAAACTATGAGAAGTAGAACTAATTGAATGACAGAAAAACAACTAGCTTAATGGAAGAAAGGAAAATATAGTAATAACAGAAAGGCTAAGGCACATGGATTGGGACCTAACCCATGAGCCTAGCTCTCTGAAACTTAAATCATTCGAATGAAGTCATTCTGCTCATTTCATAAAAAAATAACCTCATACATCTCTGAAAGTTTGATCTTGACCCAAATAATAAAAAGCTCAATAGCTTGCAACAAAATTTCAACTAGAATCGACTAACTCTTCATAGCTCTAGCTCTTCTTTATTTATTCTAGAGGGAAACTACCAACAACTCTGTTATAGGTAAATTTGGTCCCCATTCCCAATGACCTGGTTAATTGGGCATCATCTCCAGGACCGATGATCAAGGATCTATCATTCCCTATCATCTCAGTTGCTATATGCCCTATGACAGGAAACAACATGAATCAAACAAGAATTTCATCAAGCAAGGATTTTCCATTGTTTGAAGCTTATTATTAAACATGTGGGAGCTCACCAACGTAAGCTCTAAAGGGCCTAAATTCGTTGCATATTTAGGTAGCCCCGTTCAAGGCTACTCTGCAAATCACTTCCCGACATTCAAAGGTGTGTTGGTCACACTCGGAGCGAAATTATCATTGTTCCAGAATCTCCACTTGGCCAGTGTCTTCTAGAAGGGTTCACATGTGTACAGATTTGGATCCAAGTGTCCATTTGACATCTACATGAATTGAAACACGTCTTGCCTATTTTTGGAATGTTATTGATTACAAAACTACTTATAGTTCATCTATAAATTGAACACAGATCTAAGTGTCTGGGAGGAGGAATTTGAGTAGGGAAATTCTGGAGAATTTTCAATAGAGAGTTTGATTTTTGAAGTTGCTGCTGGAAAGACTTATGCTGTGATGAGACATGGGAACTCTACTGGAAGTTCACTTCAAATCAATCACTAGGTTGTAACCTCTCCTTCTATCATCAATAAAGAGTACTTCTTGTTTTTCCCTACATGCATCCATGTTTACTTTGATTTTCTATATTGTAAGATCTTATTTGATGAATGTAGTTTATGCTTAACTGATTTAGCTAACTAGCTTGAATAGATATCTATATTATTTCATCTTATGCTATTTAAGTGTTCTTTCTTGCAGGAAGCATTCAGCTATTTGAAACTGCTTGAATTTGAAGTTGTAGTGGAAGCGACAGAAAGGAGCCATTTGGAAGCGACTGAAACAAGTAAGCATCCAATATTCTCTGTGTATCTGTTTTGAGTTAGGAGAAATGATAGTATAGTATTTCACCTGTTGTTCTAGGCTAACTCTTGCCTAGGGAAGCGTAATTTATCTGTAGATTACAATTCTAGCCCAACAAACTGGCGACTCCACTGGGGAGAACTTCTGTTGTTTCTAGGTGTTTTAGTCTCTGATATGCTTTCTAAATCCACCCAGTAGTTGTTTCACATAAAGATTAGATTTTTTCAAAGCTTAATTTTCAAAGTTAGTGAGAAAAATAGTAGCTTTTTCTTTTTTTACTGCACTCAACACACTTTTGGTGAGGGCACAGTTCTTTGTAGAGCACTGTCTCCCCTTGGAGACTGCATTGGCTCCTGAAAGGGACCAAATCCCCTTGAATCTGACTTTGTATTTTTCTTCAGTTATGTTTGTTGATTTGTTCTGAAAATTTTGATGCTCTATTGACCAGTAACTCTATATATTTCTTCTCCTTTGATTGAAAATTTTTTCAATGTTGTTTAAAAAAAAAAATTCATTGTCATTCACAAGTTGATTTCAAAGTACTTTTTATGGTCGCATTAAGAATCGTTTGCTTTCGAAATAGGAAATTGTCATAAAATCTTCATTTCCTTGATAGGAGAAATTGTTGTTGAAGTCCTCCTTTTTCCTTCAAAAGAGAAATTTTTGTTTGTATTCTTCATTTCTCAAAAGTAAAAAGCATTTCGATTAGTGATCTAGTGCATCTAGTTTCTTTTCTACATTCATAACATTAAGGAAACTGAAAAGAAAAACTTGCATTTGCATGTAGGATTGTGTGTTTTTTGCAAAAGGAACATTAGGAAATCTACATTTAGTTTGTGATTCATTGAATTTGTTTTTGTTCATTTATTTGTTTGCTCACAAATTATTTTCTCTCTTTCCAAAAAACTAGCATTCTCTTACCTTAGTAGCTAGGTTCTTCATTGAAAACGCTGAAAGTGAAAGTTTGTTTATCATTCTTAGCTGCATTTTAGGAATTTTTTATACATCATCGTGGTGAACCTGAAAGGAAAACTGTTAAGCAAGATCAACATAAAATAAATCTCAATTTACTTAACAACACATTGGAACATTAACGAAAAAATTTAGAAGGTCTAGGCTAGAGACGATCCATTCAATCATTGAGACCATACCTCCTGGACCCGACGTTGTTCAATCACAAATTGATCCAGATCCTATCTCTTCTTTGCCAGAAAATGTGAATCCTGAACAGCCGGAAGTTGTTCCTACCTTGGTCACTCCACAAATATCTATAGCCACTGAAACTCCTATATCACACAGTCAATCATCTTAAATATATTTTGGGCCTGATGGTGAAGTTATTCTTCCCGGTTTAATCGTGATTGAAGAAATCCCACAACCTGATACACCTTTAAGTCAAACCCACTTTGGGGGAGACCTTTACCTGTACTAATATTTTCCTTAATCATTTCCATCTGCTTTTGTTGATCCCATTGCCATTCAATCTCCCATTGATTTCGGAGAGTATACATTTGGTCATAAAACTATGTCTGAACCAACATCTTCGGTTGGGTCTGTTGTTCCAATTACGTCAGCTACTACCCTCGCTACTCCGTCGATGTTCACAACTTCACCAGAGTCATATTTGCACGGTGGCCCTTTGGTCCCAACAGGCTACAAATCATTGTCTGGCACTTCCTCTGGTCAATCTTCAAGACCATGGTCGTTACCAATGTCATCATCTGGTTTTTTAACTGGTAGTCCTATAGTCAGTACTGAACAACTTGAATCGTTACATCCATCATCAGGTCAATATCAATTCGGTCCTTATGGGTCAAATAATTTAAGTACTATATCAACTGGACTCCCAACATTTGGAGAACAATATTTTCTATCTTATTATCCTCCTTATGCTGGGGGGAAACCTATGGTCACCCAATATGACAATAATCAGTCACATTTTGGTCAAACTAATGTTGACATGAATTTTTGTCAATGTCAACCCACTCTTCCTATCCAACCACAAAAAACTGTCCAATTGTATCAACCAATTAAACCTATTACACCCACTTCAATACCACTTGTTAATACATCTATACCCTTGTTACAGAATCAAAATATTGTACATCAACCTTATCAGGCGAGTTCTTAAACTCAATATCAAAATCCTTTGGTTAATCTGCAACAACCTGTATCAGGGATCATTTATTCAGAAGCTATTCCACCATTTTATGGGATGTCACAAACACAATCTGGTTATACATATCAACCAAATCTAGCTTATACTAATTTGGGTTATAACATTGGAGGAAAAAATCCTTGGCATCCACAGGCGCAAATTTCTCAAAATTCATATCAAGAAGTACCATATCCAGATTTTGGTCAACAGAACTCTCAAGAATTTTCCATTCAACACAACCCCTATCTGGGTTACCAACATCAAATCCCATATGCTGGTGCTCAAAGACCTGTTGCCCAAGCAATTCCATCTTATCTTGGATATGCACAACCTGACCTTAATAGACAATTTCCTTTTTTTTGAACCTTGGAATTACCAGATTTAAACCGGTTAACCAATGATCCTATCAATTATGCTCCTTGGTGGCCAGTGATACCACATAAATTACCCTTCGACATTCCTAAATTCAATGGAAACCTTGGAGAATACCCATCAACTCATGTTATGAATTATCATTTATGGTGTTCATCAAATTCCCTAAATGATGATTCTGTTCGATTACGTCTTTTTCAACGAATGCTCACACGTCCGGCAGCTAAATGGTACATTGAATTACCTAGAGCTTCTTTCAAAAATTTCACTGCTTTGCCTGCTGTCTTTTTGAACCATTTCCAGTTACCGATCAGATATGAAACTGGAATGGAACTCTTGAGAAAATTCAGATAGAGTAATGCTACTCACATTTTAGATCATATTATTGAGTGGCGTTGTTGCTGACGAATGGCTAAGAAATTTGTTCCTGATCAACTCCTTGTTGAATGGTTCGTCAAATCCATGTTACCATCTATAACAGAGGATGTGGATAAAGGTGGAATTGTTACAGAAGAGAAATTTATCGCTCATGCCCAGTATTTAGACTTAATTTATACTCAGTCTAGCACGCTCTATGAGAAAATCCCAAATGCATCGCGATCCAATTTCAATGTTCCTCCTAAAATAAAGGAATCTCATGCTAGAGATGGCTTGATAGGAACTGTAAATACACACAACACTACTGCATCTGATCCTGATCCTACTTCCAAAATCAATGTCGTCTCATTTGACAAAGGCAAAAGTGATAAGCAACCAAGAAGTAAGAAAAAGGGGAAATAAAAGAAAAAGAAAACTTCTAACCTGCAGGAACGATCATCTGATCAAACGTCATGACCATGGAAACATTGTTATCCATGCATAATCTGTAACAAGGAAAATTTTGTTAGGTATTGTCCTGACCGTGGTGAAGTCTCAAAAATCATCAAGACTTCTCATGCATCAGTTGTGTTGAAAGACCCATTTCCAAATCCAGACACAAATTTGGTTGCTACAGATCTAGCTCCTAGTTCCCAAGTGTTAATGGTATCCACTACAAAACCTTCACAAGATATTTTGGCGTCGACGTGGAATAAAGAATATGGTAGTCTGACCACTGATCAACCTAATACCTCGACAAAAAATCCATCTAATGAATCGGTACCACCTCCTATTATTCCTGAATTGAAGATTAAGCCACCGAAGGTAGTAATTCATAAATCGACATATAATCCTCAAGAAAGAGCTGCAAAAAATTATAATATAGTTGAATATTTGGCTCAATCCCCTTTAGCTATGTCTGCTCTTGAGGTATTACAAAATTTTCCCTCCCAGAAGCAGGCTTTATTGTTGGCCATTGGTGGAATTGATCTGACTGATTCTAATCTTATCGTCTTTAATCATACAGGCTATGTGCCACAACTACCAGCAGAATTGGAATTCTCCATCCAAGTAAATGTTCTCAATCACCTTGTTCATCGCACTATTATTGATGAGGGAGCATCTATGTGCATTATGTCTCTAAACTGCTGGAAGTCACTTGGCTCGCCGCGATTATCACAATCATCAATGACGTTGAAGGCTTTTGATGGAAGTAAATATAAACCTTGTGGTATTATCAATAACCTGCAAGTTGAATTAGGGGGAAAGACAGTAAGTATTGATGTTGAGGTTTTTGACAAACCCCTTGACTATAATATTTTACTCGGAAGACCATGGGTATATGCAATGAATGCTATCATTTCTACATACTTCAGAATGGTTTCCTTTCCTCATAAAGGTACTATTACAGTCATTAATAAATTATCCTTTTTTGCCTCCACTTCGCAGGTAACTAGAAGCGTTCCGTATATTCACTTACCCCAACTAGAAATCGAGAACATTGATGTAGGAATCTTAAAGGATTCCACTCTTATGGGAACTTTTTCATTACCACCTCCCACGACGTCGGCAGAAATTGCAAGCATAGAGACCTGCTACATGATCTCTTCCACTCTATCTGCCTTAAGGAAGAGTACGGTTGTTTCTGATATTTCTACGTTGGATGATGTTTTACCACTCAGCCCCATTGAGCTACAATAGAAATTAATCTATTCGGCTTGGGTGGAAAATCCGAAATCAGCATCGCTGAGTTTTTGGGTTGATCATTCATTAGATTTTGGTACTCCATCTGATCCATTTTCCTCAAAATCTTTGACAGATGAAAATATTTTGGAAGCAATGATGGCGGAAGGAGAACCATGGGAATATTATCATCATCATTTCCATCTTCTTGATTATGAAGAAAATAATCTCAGTGAACTCTATCACCCATCCATTCAAAATTTCTTTTCGAATTCTTTTCCGATTAATGCAATTGAATTTGAGAGAAATTTATCAAATATTGAAGAAATGATTTCTATCGATATTTCAACTAAACCTGGCATTGTAGAAAATATTCATGTCAGTGTATCTTGTTCTCCATCAGAATTTGATTCATATCACTCTCTTTTTCATGAATTTTGCGACATATTCGCTTGGTATTATGAGGAAATGCCAGGCATAGATACTAGTATAGCTGAACACACTATTAATATGTATCCTGATGTCAAACCTGTGCGTCAACAACTTCATCCTGTTCATCCGAAGAAAGCCACTGCCATCAAAGAAGAAGTGGAAAAGCTTTTGCATGCTGGTTTCATTTACCCTGTTCCGCTTACTGAGTGGGTTTCCAATATCGTTCCTATTATGAAAAAACAAGGAACCATTAGAGTGTGCGTCGATTATTGGGATGTTAATCAAGCTTGTCCAAAAGAAAACTATCCTACTCCCTTTATCGACCAGATTATTGACGATTGTGATGGATGTGAAATATTTTCATTCATGGATGGATTTTCCGGCTACAATCAAATCAATATCCGCCCAGATGACCAACATAAGACATAATTTATCTGTCCCTGGGGCACATTTGCGTATCGAAAACTCCCGTTTGGTTTAAAGAACACTGGGGAAACTTTACAGAAAGCAATGGATTATTCTTTCAATGACATCAAGCACATTTTTCAACAATATCTAGATGATTTACCAATGCATTCACGAAAATGGAATGATCACCTGATGCATTTGAGAGCCATTTTATTACACTGCCGACACTACAAGATACACCTCAATCCACATAAATGTGTGTTTTGTGTTGGTTCTGATCGATTTCTCAGATTTGTAGTCTCAAAAGAAGGAATTTGAATAGACCCATTGAAGGTACATGCCATTCTTGATTTTCCTACACCATCAAACTTTCTTCAGATACAAAAACTTCAAGGAAAGGCTAACTTCCTGAGAAGGTTCATTCCAAACTACACCGAAATGGCTAAAGGATTTACTCGATTATTGAAAAGGGGGGTTCCATTCCATTGGGACCATGTTGCAAAAGATTCTTTTGATGCTGTCAAGGACCATCTTGTCCGAGCATCATTAATGTATCCTCCAAATTATCAAAATGATTATTTCCTATATATCGTCGTGGCTGAAATGACCATCGCTATGGTTTTGGTCCAAGTAGAATATGGAATTGAACATCCGATCTATTATTTGAGTCATAAATTCAATGATATGGAATTTAAGTACTCGTACGTGGAAAATCTTTCCTTGGCAGCTGTTCAAGCTTTCCAAATATTTCGCCATTATATCCTGCTCCAAAAAACAACAATAGTTTCGGATTGCAACCCCATGACTTACATCTTGTCACGTCAATTTCTGGGGGGGGAATATTCAAAATGGATCGTCATTTTTTAGGAATTTGATTTGGAATTCATCAAATCCAAGTCAAAGAAGTCTTTAGTTTTGGCTGAGCTTCTCTGTGACCTTCCTTGTGATAGTACTGCAACTACGTTGGAACCATCTATTCCAGACGAGTCTCTGTTTCTGATCAGATCATCTAATCTCTGGTATGGATATTTCATCATTTATCTCCAAACCCAAACTTTTCGACCTAATGCCTCTCGCTCAGATCAGCGACGTATTCGATACCAAGCCAAATATTATTTGATCGTCGGTGATACACTTTATTGTCGTGGTGTCGATACCATTTTAAGGAGGTGCCTCACTCATGAGGAGGCTGAAAAATTGTTAAATGATTGCCATGATGGAGCTTCTAATGGAAATTTATTTGGTTATGCTACCGCGCAAAATATACTCCACACTGGTTACTTTTGGCCTACTATTTTTCGAGATTGTATCCTTGCAGTCAAAAGTTGTCACGCTTGCCAGATTTATGACCGTAAAATACGCAAACTTCCAGCACCAATGTATCCTGTTGTCTCTGCTGGACCATTTACGAAATGGGGTATCGATTTTATGACTTGTAACCCTCCTTCATCTGGGGGGCATGGTTATATTATTGTTGCAGTCGACTATTTTACCAAATGGGCTGAAGCGATGCCTACATTTAATAACACATGACAAACAACTGCATTGTTTTTCTTCAATCACGTCATTGCACAGTTTGGGGTCCCACAGGCTATATTTACGGATCATGGGAAGAATTTTCACAACCATATGATGTCTGAATTGACAGCCAAGTTAGGATTTTCACATGATAATTCTACTCCTTATTATCCACAATCAAATGGACAAGTTGAGGCTATTAAAAAAATTCTTAAACGAATGCTTCAACGAATGATAGGAGTCCGTAAAAGGAACTGGCACATGATCCTGTACTCTGCCTTGTAGGCGTATCAAACCTCAGTAAGAAACACAAACGAATTTACTCCTTTTCAATTGGTGTATGGTCTGGAAGATATCTTACCAATCCAATGCGAAATATCATCGTTAAAACTCGCGATAGACTTGTTACCTGACACCTCAGAAGAAGAAGCGTGTCTCCTTAACCTCATCCATCTAGATGAAACATGTCGTGAAGCCCAATTGGCCAACGAAGTGCATAAGAGACATATAAAGGCACAATATGACAAAAATTTCCAACCTCGCATCTACTCAGAGGGCGACTTCATCCTTCTTTACGACTAGGAAGTTGATGTAATAGGTACAGGGAAATTTGAGCCATTATGGCATGGCCCCTATATTGTCAAAAGAGTTCTTTCTAAGGGTGCCTACGAGTTAGTTGATTACAATGGGATTCAATTGGCACAGCCTAGAAATGGGTTGTATTTGAGACGTTACTATGCTTAATCATGAACATGGTAATTTTTTGTATTATATTGTTTATATGTTGTTGATTTGCATTCACTATCTTAATTTTTCTTTTAGATTTTTCTTGATGTTAGTAATCTACTTTACATTTTATGGCAGATGTCTAAATATTTGGAACCATTTGTTGGATATGCTAATGGTGCTAGTCGTAGTACGCCAAATCTATCCTCTGCAGCATGGGCCATTTTCACTCGGAACGGCGAGTTAGTGAGTTTCCAAGGGATTTGTATAGGTAGATCGACGAATAATATCGCTGAGTATAGCGCGTTGATTGAAATTCTCTCTAATTCCATTTCATTTGGTATTAACCACATAATCATAAGGTTAGACTCACAACTTGGGGTACTACAACTTACTAGTATTTATACTATTAGAATTCCAACACTGCTTAGATTGTTCCTTAGAGTTCGAATTTTGGAGAGACATTTTGATTTCATTCAATATCAACATATTTCAAGAAATTTGAACACTTTAACTGATTCATTAGCTAATAAATTTTTAGACATAAATTTACGACATAGGTAAAGAAAACATTCATATCATTGAATAGGATTGCACATTAAACATAGGAAAAAATTTGAAAACATATAGATAGATAGTTATAGGTTTTTTACAAAATTTGTGCCCAATATACGTTGGTCATCTGACTTCAAAATATATGCAAAAATTCATAAGTAAACTAGTGGTGTTCATGATAGCATGCAACATATCTAGCAATCCTATGAAGCAACCACATCCAACAGTTAGGAACTCCAATTGTGTGTCACTGCAGTTGCATGGGAAGTTCTTTGATCCGGCAATTCAGAATCCTGAAGGTCAACCCCTCTATGTGCTGCGGGATCTTAACAAGAGTCCAACCATATCAAGGTCCTGAAGGACTGCTCTCCTGACAGGCCTCTTTGCTGGCGCATCCACTTTGCGTTGTGGTTCCTCTACTGGTCGAACGCGACCGATATCTACATTAAATAAAACATTTAGTTTAGTCTTGGAAAGAAATGAAAACAAAAAAAAAATTGTATAAACCTTATAATAATAAAAAAACATGGTCAAATCAATCTTACCTATTGCACCCCACTGAGCACCTTCTGGTAAAACTAGATCTGGATCTCCTCGGAAGTCGACACCTGCATATGCATATTCATCGATGGAAATAATCCATCACATGAAGAAGGCGAAGAATTCAGTCAATAACACAACGGTCGATTGGCCTGAATGCCGACCCATGAGTTCTACCCATCTCTGCATTCGAGGATCTCTAGGATTGGATATATCCAATGTTACATGTTGTGGTTGCATTAGTGGAATCCGTTCCAAAGCAAAAGAGATAAGGATCGAACCATAACTAAAAATTTTCTTCCTTCCTCCCTTTGCTTTATTCAGTTGTTCCTTTATCTGAGATAGAACAACTTCGGACCAGTTGAAAACTGTTGGCTCTAAACATTCCAGTGCATACTACATATATGATCTGTTCGCTACATGGAGTGTAACTGTGTGAGCTAGTTTAGAAATCATGAATAGGATGGTTCTCAAAGGAAAATCCCTGACATCACAGATGTTTATTTTTCCATATTTTCTAGGTTCTGGCCCCAGATAGAAATACTGCGTAACATAATCCCTCACTGTTTCTCCTCCAACGGTAGATCCTATGAGTGAAATGGGCAAACCTCTCCTCGAAAAACCTGTGAGAAAATACACATCCTCAACTGTTATGGAAAACATTTGAATTTTTATGTGAAATTCCTCTATCACCAGATCCCATGATCGAACAAGGAATTCTAGGAGTTCTATTTGTTGCCTCATTTTCGACAGTTTGAAGTACTTAAGCAGCCCACAATCTCTTAAATCTCTTATACTACCCTGATCATTCAAGGCAATCATATATTTTTCTTCATGTTCTCTTTATATCCATGTAATCATCATTATAATCCAATGGAAACTTTAAAATCAACAATAAGATCCATTAGATACCATTCATTGCAAAAAACTAGGAAAATTTTGGACACAGCATGAAAACAAAAAACTTCAACCGTGCAAAACACACTCTCTGGGCTGAGATAGTGCATTGCACATGTAGGTAAACTTCACTGTACCTGCTATGCAACGCAGGTTTCGACATTCAGGGGTGCGTTGCCCTCAATTTTGGCAGAATTTACCCTAGGGGCCTCAAAACCATAAAAATTTGCAAGGAATGCTAATGAAATGAATATTGAAAGAAAAAGGAGGTTTTTACTACTGACCTAGATCAAACGACGATGAAATCCATCCACTGAAACAACCGGAATCAATGACTGAAGTTCGGGGGGGAAATCAGGTTTAGAGCTCTAAAATGAAAATGGTAACTATGGAATGATAAAAATGAATAGTGAAACTGCTTTATATAGTCATTTAATTACTTGTAAGTTAAATTTATTACTATGAATATAGTTTTATTATGATTTTATCATGAAATAGGTATTTTTAATCCATTTGATGTTGTTCTAAATAAGAAATACAACTAACGAACAGGTTAGTCGTGAAGATTTATTTCAAGAAATACTTGACCACAAAGCATGCTTTTTCTGCTTCTTTTTCGAGCTTTGTTAAAAATGATGAAGCGCACTTTTATCTCTTTTTCAAGCTTCTATAACAGTGAAAAAGGAACCCCTGGAGTCTTCTTTCAGCTCTTTTTAGACTCTGATAATGTGAAAATATTTCCGAGCACTTGTCATTTCGAGCTCGTTAAAGTAAATGAATTGATATCTACTCAGTATAAGTTTAACCCTTTTATGGACTAAGATGGATTATTTATGAAAAAGGAATACCTTGGTTAAACATGACCAAAGAGGTTCTTTCAGATATTATTTTACACTTTTTCGAATCTGGGAGACAAATTTATGAAAAAGTACTTTTGGATTCCTTTTTTGTCCTCTTTTTCAAACTCTCTAAACATGAAAAAGGACCAGGCTATCACTGTCGTTAAGCTCGTTAAAACATAAAATAACGATGGGCTTGTTAATCATGGCAAGAATCGAGTTTCATTCATCACTAGACTCGTTAAATTATTAAATAGTGACACTTTATTCTTTATTCGTCTGAAGGGTTGAATTATAGATCAAGAAAATGTTATCCTCTTCAAGCTTGTTTAAAAATAAAGAGGCACTGGTCGACAATTGACCAGGGAAAATTTGGGAAAAGCAAGTAAAGTTTCATTTTGGTAGCAAGTCGCTCTTGAACATGATATTTCTTTCACTCCATGTCCATGACTGTTTGGGTTGGGTAATCATCTTGATGGTTCATTCACACCTATGGTTCATCAAACCTTCACTTCGGTTTTGGGTAAATGCTGCCAACTCATCATAGTGTCACCGATATGTTCAAGAGAAGTCATCTAGTGATTAAGAACTCATCCATCTGCAATACTCATAAACCTTCATTTTCATGACCGTCATCCCTGAAAATTGATATATCAAGTCATTCCCTTGTCTCTGAAATCAGTAACTCCATGTTTGCAAGAAGGTGACTTCCTGTCGACTACAAATCAATATCCAGGAAGTTCACTTAGAAACGTCAGATTCTAGTACCACGAGGCTTGTTACATCATCAACAAGATCCTCACTTCTGGACTTTTGACTGAAACATTTTGTTTGGCGTTCGACATCAAATCATCTATTCACACCTTACAAAATTTACTGCAGTACCTTGAGGGCCATTAACATTAATGGTGGTTCTCTTGCATTTGTTAACAGCTCAAATTATTGGATGGTAATCAAACGATGTCTTTCCATGTTTGACGACAAATCATATATCCGCATGGCTAGACTTGTACCTGAATGATCAAGTGAATGAGATAAGAAGACCTTGGATCTAGTTTCAGCCATCTGGGCTGCAATTTCAGGATTGTTGTATACATCATCTGTATGGTGACCTTACATATAGATTTTCATCCAAAAATGGGCCTATATCTGTAGGCATGTCTACATCTGGGAAACATTCCAATATAGACGACTTTCTGAATTATGTACATGTTATTATATTATTTTATGTGCTGACTATGGGAATGCCTACCCTCAACAATTCTGATCAATAGAGGATATATCATGATGTAATGTATTATAATATTGATGTAGGAGACCGTTCTACTTTGTTTCCAGGATCATCACAGTGTAAAGCAACTCAATCAAATGTTTTTATTATTTGGATTTCATGCTTTAGGGGGAAATTGTTATAGGTCAATTTGGGCACCATTCCCAATGACCTGGTTAACTGGGCATCATCTCCAAGACTAATGATCAAGGGTCTATCATTCCCTATCATCTCAGTTTCTATATGCCCTAAGACAAGAAACAACATGAATCAAACAAGACTTTCATCAAGCAAGGATTTTCCATGGTTTGAAGCTTATTATTAAACATGTGGGAGCTCACCAACGCAGGCTCTAAAGGGCCTAAGTGTGTTGCATATGCATGTAGCCCCATTCAAGGCTTCTTTTCAAAGCACTTCCCGACGTTCAAAGGCGCATTGGTCACATTGGGAGCGAAATTTTCGTTGTTCTGGAATCTCCACTTGGCCAGTGTCTTCTAGAAGGGTTCACATGTGTCAAGCTTCGGAACCAAGTGTCCATTTGACATCTACATGAATTGAAACATGTCTTGCCTATTTTTGGAATGTTATTGATTACAAAACTACCTATAGTTCATCTATAAATTGAACACGGATCTAAGTGTTTGGGAGGAGGAATTTGGGTAGCGAAATGCTGGAGAATTTTCAATAGAGTTTGATTGGTGGAGCTGCTACTGGAGAGACTTATGTTGTGATGAGACTTGGGAACTCTGCTAGAAGGTCACTTCAAATCAATCAGTAGGTTGTAACCTCTCCTTCTATCATCAATAAAGAGTCATTCTTGTTTTTCCCTACATGCATCCATGTTTACTTTTATTTTCTATATTGTAAGATCTTAGTTGATGAATGTAGTTTATGCTTAACTAATTTAGCTAACTAGCTTGAATAGATATCTATATTATTGCATCTTCTACTGTTTCAGTGTTCTTTCTTGCAGGAAGCATTCAGCTCTTTGAAACTGCTTGAATTTGAAGTTGTAGTGGAAGCGACAGAAAGGATCCTTTTGGACGCAACAGAAACAAGTAAGCATCCAATCCTCTCTGTGTATCTGTTATGAGTTAGGAGAAATGGTACTGTAGTCTTTCACCTATTTTTCTAGGCTAACACCTACCTAGGGAAGTGTAATTTATCCATAGATTACAATTCTGGCCCAACAAACTCCCTAGAAAATAGTGATTGAGTCCACTTGGCTCCAAGTAAACAAATATTGAGTGCACTCCTCTTTGAGCTGCTTGGTTGCCTCTGGAATTCGAATTTTCGGAGAGAATCCTTGGGGATCCTTTAGCTAAATTTGAGAGTTATGGAGGGTGGAAAATCCTCCAATAATTTCTTCTTGCCATCTCATCCAAGTCTTTATGATAAAATCCTTATAAACATACTTAATAAATCATGATTTTCTATATTGAACCTCATATTAGGCACTCAGAGTATGTTAGCCTTAATAACCACGTACACTAGCATCATAAAACCAAATAATAATAAAAATGCAAGAAAAAGAGATTTAAGAAGGCAAAAATGTGACCATTAACCCCTCCAAATATGTCTAATGATGGAGCTCATCACTTGGTACTTACTGCACACCACAAGAGCGGAAAGAATTTATCAACTTATTCAATAATTATCAAGATATGTTTGCATGGAAATGCGATGAGCTTAAAACTTATGACACGCAAATCAGCCAACCTGTGATACCGATAAAACAAGGGGCAAAGCCATTTCAATGGAAGTTTATAAAATTCCATCCAACGCTTGAGCATATTATTCAGAAAGAATTAAGGAAGTTTTTGGATGAACGGATCATATAAAAAGTGTGACACTCCACTTGGGTGTAAAATTTGGTCCCAATCAGAAATTTGTCAGGGGAAATCCGTTTACCTGTTTATTTATGAAATCTCAATCACACATCAGACAAGGATAACTACCCCATTTCGTCCATAGAACAAATACTACAAACAATATTGGGTTCTAATTTTTTTCTTTGCTAGACGGTTACTCAGGATACAACCATGCTCAGATCTCAGAGCTTGACAAACTTAAAACCACCTTCCATATAAATTGGGGAACATTTTCGTTTAAGCAGATTCCATTTAGGTTGATCAACACTAGTGAATCATTCCAACGAGCTATGGACATCACATTCTGTGGGCTAATTGGACAGAGAAGAGTGGTCTACCTTGATGACATAACAATTTTTTCCAAATAGAGGACAGACCACATACGTCACTTGAAGAAAATTTTCGAGCAATGTTACAATTACAGGATATCCATCAATCCAAAGAAAATTATATTTGAAATGTCTGAGGGTAACCTCTTAGGACACATCATTTATAAAAGTGGGATTAAGGTAGACCCGAAGAGGGTAAAAAAAATCATGTAGATTCCCTTCCCAGTAAACAATAATGTTATGAAATCCTTCCTCGGGAAAATTAGTTTCCTCTGCAAGTTCATCTTCGACTACGCTTGGATTGTTAAATGAATGCAGGGGATGGTGAAGAAGGATGTCATATACAAATGGGATAAAATGTAAAAGGATGCATTCTCCCATATCAAACAAGCTATCATAGAAGCACCCACATTGTATATCCTATATTTCAATAAATATTTTTTACTCTACACCTTTTCTTCTTACACTTACCTTATCATTGTACTCACACAGAACGATAATATGAACAATGAGCGATGTATCTCCTTCATGAGCACAAGTCATCAAGGACCTGAACTCAATTAACCCATTACGAATAAACAATATTATTTAGTATACAAGGAGGTGAAGCACTTTTGGCCCTATTTATTGAAAAATCACTGCATTATCTTTATCCCACAGCCAATAGTTAGATCACTACTCGTTCAGTAGGAGTTGGGTGAAAGAAGAGAGAACTTGATGACTAGTTTGTAAGAGTAGAATATAGATGTCAAGCCAGTTCAAACAATCAAGGGTGATGGTATTTGTATATTAGCTGTAGAATCAGTGGACACAAAGGAAGAGGAAGATATTTCAGGGTGGGAGTGAGAAATTGAAATATACAACATCGAGCGAGCCACCCCCACTACTAGCACAAAATTTTGGTAAATAGATGTGCAAAAATACCTCAAGCATGACACCATGCCCTCACCTTTTTCTACATGAAAAAATCAAGCAATAAGAATCAAATAATTTTCTTGCAATTTGGTTCATGGGGTGATTTTAACAAAGCACCATAACGGAGTACTACTTAGGTGTTTTGAAGCACATGACTAAGAGAAGGTATTGCATCATATCCACGACGGACCAGTCGAGGGACACTTTGCAGGAAACAAAATTTTGCACAAATTCAGGCGGTTCAATTTCTAATGGCCTACAATATTCAAGGATACCCATCATTATGGCAGAAAATGTCTAGTATGTCAAAGGTGTGCTTGTAGAAATAAGAAGGCAGTCGCCCCACTACAGTCTATCTTAGTGTAGGAACATTTTCAACTGTGGGGCTTGGACGTTATCGGAGAAATATTTCCTTATTCATCAAAACAACACCACTACATTCTTAGTGACATGGATTATGTCACGTGATGAAAAAATTAATTTCCACTCAAATAGGTGAATGATTAGATTCATTAAATTTATGTGGTAGAAAATCATCTCTAGGTTCGACATTCCTACTTCACTTCATTTTGAAAATGCAACATACTTTTCACTGTTAAAACTTTATGAATTTTTATTGGAAAATGGAATTGTATTGAAAAATTCTGCTAATTATTATCCTCAGGGAAATGGTCTTGATGAATCCACAAATAAGAACGAGATCCACATCATTAATAAGGCCATATCCTCTAAACAAAGGAACTGGCACTCTCTCCTAAGCCTTCCTTGAACACCTCCCTTTACTTCCAAGTATACAGAAAATAATCCATCCTCCCACCTAACATCTACTTGACTTATCTCCAGCTCTCACAAGAATCCCAAGGCAAGACATGTATGTTAGTGTAGCATAGGTTGGACACCCTTCATACGCTCGAGGAAGAAAGGTTGAAAACCAAAGATTTTTTTTTACTTCATCGGAGTTGTATCAAGATGTGGTTCAACATGAAGTATGTAGGGAAGAAAAAATTTAGTGTGGGTGAATTAGTCTTCAAGTGGGACAAAACCCATGAAGAAAAAGAAAAACACACTAAGTTTCAATCCCTGGGGATTGGGCCATTCAAAGTGCATGAAAATATTATCCAACTCACTTATTGACTTCAATCACTTGACGAGAAGATTAACTCTCTCCCTGTGAATGGAAAATATTTGAAACTTTATTTTCAATGATCATCATGGGTTATGCGCTACACTATGTACATGGCATTTTCTATTTGTTGTTGTTGTTGTTCTTATTTCTTATTTCTTGCTTTGTTTGCATTATCTGAATAAGTGTTGTGCTAGTCTATGTGTTGGTTTCTGAGAATGTATGTGGCTAAAGTATAAAGGAGTCTTGTGACACTTCAAAATTTGGTTATATTTTCATATGTATTCCTTGTGTTGGTTATGTCCTTTGGTCGATGAATTACCGACAGAAAATATGATCCGTCCATAAGGAGGGTTTTTCCAAACCATGAACTCATGTATATTCAAGAAACCTTATTATTGTATTTGGTTCTTTATGTTTTGGTGTTTCCATGCTTATCCAATTAGTAGAAAAGGATAAGGGGGAAATATAAATGAGAAAAAAAAAATCAGAGGTATTTACAAGCTTCTCTTAAGGAACAACCTCTCTTGCTCTCAATAAGTCGGGATCCCTCTTCTACCAAAAAATGAATAAGTTCCAATGCATAGTCCTTTTTTAAATAAATAAATAAAGGAGAAAGAAGAGGAAGGCTTCTTACATAGATAGGTGAAGTAAGCAACTTCGTCGGGGTACTATTCAGACTTGCTGAAAATGGAGCAATGTTTGTGTTCCTGTAGTGACTCTGCAGGGGTACTGTCTAGGCCTGATGGAGCGGAGAAACACTAGAGATGAAAATATTATACTCGGAAAATATTAAACACCCGAGATTCACTAGCCTTCCCTAGTCAAAACATTGTGATAATGATAATTTTTTTTTTATTCAAACTGAAAAGGAAGCATGGGGAGTTCGTCTATTTAGAGGATAAGTGGGGAAACCAAATTTATCTACACGATGAATAGATACTCGCCGAAGGACCAAGGCCCTACATGAAATAAGTTAACCAAGACAGAGAAGCTATAATTCTATCAGTGTGTAGCCAAGTCTTGTATCTGGTACAAAACCCTCCAAGATTTTTCTCTATACCAAATTTCAAAGCCTTCCTTTGTCTTTTTCATTATTGTCACAAACTTTGAAACTCATTTCATTTGTTTTCTAAGAGTGTTGTATTCCCTTTCGCATGTTTGGAAAAGCATCATCTTTAGACATGTTGGTTGTTACATCATATGTATAATTTTTTTTGGTAATTTGAAGAGGCCATATTTGTGTAAATGTGTTGATCTAACCTTGTAAGTGTATATTGCACTCATTTAGAAAGTTTTGAGCATTTTCACACAAGTGTCATCTTGGTCGTCGCAAAGTGTATCTTTAGTGTTGCACTTTTCATAACTAGCTGTAAAGATGTCGCACAAAGGGAAATTATTTGTTCATGTTTTATGGATGATATATGTTGTTCATTCGTCAAAATTATTCTAAGTGTGTGATCATAGTCAAATCATCTAATCAAATAGCATGAAGCCAAGTACAAAAACTAGATAAATTGATATCTACATCCATGTCTCACACATTAGCAGCAAGCAACAAATAAACCAATAATCATTTAGGGAAGCATATCCAACCAAAAAACCTCTAACAACAACAAAAATTATGCACTAGAAAACACACAAGAATCTATATTCAATATCATATGAAAAAATATATGCAACAATATGCACATGAGGCGCCAACCTACATCTCCACATAGAAGAAACAACAATAGCTATCATCAACCTCTTTGCTCATGTAATGAGTTCAAAACCCAAAAATCAACGTATAGCATGAGGCAGACCATGAACACCTCTAAGTGTACCATAATTCCAACAATCGATGGATAAAGGAAATAGGAACATATAATTCTCCCCCTGAACATATTCCATCTAAAAAATCAACTCTAGCGTGCAATGAATAGGTTGCAAACAATGCCTCCTTGCCACAAATAGAAGTAGCATATGGAAATAGAATCCACATGACCATGACTGAATGACATATACCTTGATAAATACATGGTTGTAGAAGTGACACAATACCTCATACATAACTCTCATATGACCATAACATAATGTCATGACTTATGACTAGATGACTCAATGATACATACAATATAAAGACATAGTTTCATCATAATTTTACATGAATTTTCTATGAATTACATAGCTTCTATGATCATATTCTATGCACCAATGATTGAAAAAATTACATATCATGGCTATTACAAAATCATTAGCCCATACACATGGCTGTAATAAGACTCCATGATACTCCTCCAAAACATGCTTATAACCATGACGACAAACTCACAAATGATTGGACTCACTACCAACATAATATGATGATACTATAATAAATACATGGTTGTAATAAACTATGTATAATAGCCTACACATGTATTTTCCAAGTCTTTAATCACTTCTATAAATGGTTGAAGAAATTATCACATTTTATGCATGGTTTTACAACTTCTTAACAAACTATCAGTGAAGAAAAAAAACATACATATGGCTGAGAAATGTATCCTTTTCACTCAAGAAAAACAAATATAAATATATTTCAAATAACTGAGTGAAAATGATGAATACAAATATCAAATAAATCATGCAAATATCATACAATGCATAACTCCCCCTAAGCTCAATATACCTCCAAAAGGCAGGTTGATCTTGCAGACTTGAAATGTGTATGAAGCTGAAACAAACTCATAATATGTTGCTACCATATGCCCCCACAAGGTTATGCACCTCTCATGAACTCTATAGTCCTCCATAAATATGCAAGAAATAATCATGGGCTGTAGGAGGGTCTACTGTTCACTACTTGAAGAGGTGATACTCCTTCTTCCTCCACATGTTCTTGAGCTACTTCTTTTCATTATTTTCTTAATTTTTGTGAGGTCTTATCTTTTTTTGTTTCTCTTTCCATTTTTTCCTTGAATAACAAGGAAACATGCAGTCTCTTTCCATATGGACAAAATTATGGCATATATATCACTCCACATGGCCAATATATGAAGCAAGAGGATCAAATTTATTGTTTCTCATGTCAGATCTATACATTTCATGCAATGTGCTTCTCCTTTGCTGGTTAGATGTGCAATCAATTTCCTTGTGGAAAAATAGGCTACATGACTAAAAAAAACCATAAAAATCATGATTACAAATGATGACCAATCTCCTTGGCTGTTGATACTGCTGAAATATCTTTTGATTAGATCTATACATTCTTGTCCTATAGTTGGCTACAATATGTCCAATGTCTTGACAACTATAACATTCTATCTTATGAAAAGAGGGAATAAAGGGACTTTGATTCCTTTGGAATTTTACAAATCTACCACGATCCTCTTGGAGAAAATTATTTTCTAAATGTAGAAGCTCCTTGAGTTTTTATTCTTGAATGATGTTGGTTTTGTTGCTTAAACTATTTTTTACTTCTTTGATCGCTATTACTTTTGTTGCCATTGTTCGCTATAGGTTTCTTTGGTTTTTTTTTTTTTTCCTGCATGCAAAACAGACTCACCCTTGTGAAATCCAATACCATATTTATCCAATGAAAATCTCTAGATCTCAATCATATTATCCAAGGCCATAGTGCTCTTCTCCATCACCTACTTCTTTCTCAAAGACATCACTTCAACTTATAATATCTCACATTGATCTTCATTCTCTTTGTGTTTCTTTATCACATCTTCATCAATTCTTTCTACTTCTTCAAATTTATTCTTCAAGCTAATTACCTCCTCTTTTAGCTTGGCCTCCTCATCATCATAAATTTGAAATATTTTTTCTTCATCCTTGCATGCAGTTGTTAGTGTAGAAATATCAACTCTAAGAACTTTAATGTCATTCTCATATTCACTAGGCACTTCAACATGATCAAAATATGAATCATAAAAACTATAACTTAATACAAAATCATTGATATTCATACCTTTGGATTCACGATATTATGATTTCCTCTCATCATAAATTGAATCATTTTCACTAGAAGGATGAGACTCTTGTGGCTGATCTTCTTGTTTTTTAAGGCCCTTTTTCTTACTCATTTTATTCTTCTTCTTATTATTTCTCTTTTTCTCATTCTCCTTATTATTTTTGGTACCATATCCAAATATGGACTCTATCTTGTCCCACATTTCTTTATCATGTATCAACCCTAATAGCTTCTTCAAATAATCATTGTCAATATTTTGGTAGATTATGTATCTAGCTTGAGCATCTTGCTACAAAAATTCAGGTGAAATTGGATCCTTTCCACATCCTTCACATAATAGTCTCCAAATGTTAGATCCACACTATTATTCCATACCTTGAAATTTTCACCACCGAGGACAACCATTCCTTAAAAAAAACAAAAACAAAAAAACAAAAAACAAAAAACAAACAAGTTTTTCACCAACCAACCCCAGATCTACTCTCCAACAATAAAGTTGTAACCGAGAGAGCCCAACTCTAATAATAAATTTTGGAATCCTTTAGCACTATTGGTGGTGGGGGGTTAAATCAATAGTGTGCCTTCTTAACAAATTTTACCAAATTAAAATTATGTACTTAATCATGCATAAATTAAACAACAACTCAACAAAATCATAACATGTGCATCATATAACATAAACCAAAATAATCATAAAAAACTGCATAAATAATATAATAATGAATAATCATGTCACACACAAGAGAACACAAGATATCTAGTGGAAAACCCCTTCGGTAAAAAAACCACCCTTATTGTTATTGCGCTGCTCTGAATCTTATATTATGAAAAATATTTATTTTACATAGATTTGTTGACTCCCGTCAGCTAGCAGACTCAACCACATATACAATAATTTGACCCCCATTATCTAGGAGATTCATTTCTACTGATCATCTCGGAAGACTATGTTCTTACATAGATTTACGAACCACCATCTGTTGAAAGCCACCATTATCAATGATCCTCGCCCAATTCTAACTGGATTATCCAACTCTGATTTGATGGAGAAATTGTTCCATTCCCCAATGTTATAGAATCATTGCTCCATTCTCATGAAGTCACTAATACTCTACTCTACGCAGACCCCGTTTCATATATTTTCATACTATGTCTAAAGCGCTTTTCTCAACTAGACTTAGCTCTGCAATAGAATCTCCAACAACAAAACATCATAAAGAAAAAAAATAAAATATCACCACAAACATGTTATAAACACTAGAAAAATAGTGTCTCCCACAAATGCATCAGAAATATAATAATATGGCCATCCAAAAACATAACTCTACTACAACAACCCCAAATCTGATCAGAACATTGATGCTCTGCTTCAACAATATTCTCCACTCACTCCCATTTTCGCTCATACACTGAAGAAATCCTTCGAAAAAATTGGTATGAATCATTACTCCTCTATGTATCCTTCTCTCACTCACACTTCACTCAACCAACCATTACTCAACTCCAAAGTGAAGAATATAAATTATGCAGGGTGAATTGCGCTTTTAGACTAGGTCAAGAGTGCAAAAAGTTGACAAAATCCAACCACTATCACCATTACTTGTGCACTAAAATATTTCACACCCACTTGAGAAATTTCTCAACCAATTTCGACCTTATATCATTAATTTATAAGCTTCCTTGAAAATAAATTCAAAATACTCTGGAAGTGTGCGAGGAATGCAGAGAAATTTTTTTTTCTAAGCCTCAACTGCATCCAAAAAAATAGAAGATTTCTATTGTAGCCGCAGTCACAAGCCTTCCAAATTCTAATTGGAGAATTTCGAATGCATGGATGAGGAATGGCTACATAGAGGAGGAATGGTTCATACAAAGTTGTGAGAAGGATTTCTTCAGTGTATGAGTTCAAATTGGAGTGACTGGGGTAGATTATTGAAGCACTACATCAGTGTTCATATTAGATTTGGGGTTGTTGTAGTAGAGATTTGTTTGGAGGATTAAAGAAAATATTATGTTTTTTTATGGCCATAGTATTAAAATATTGATTCATTTATGTGAGCCACTATTTTTTTAGTGCTAAGAGCATGTTTGTGGTGGTATTTTTTTCTTTTTATTGATTATGTATTGTTGTTGGAGATTGTATTGTAGAGATATGTCTAGTTGAGCAAAGCATCTTGGACCTTGTATGAAAATATATGAAACAACGTCTGCATAGAGTATATGGTCAATGATTTCATGAGAATGGAGCATTGATTCTAGGACATTGGAAAAATAAACAATTTATCCATCCAATCAGAGCTAGATAGTCTAATTGGAGTTGGGTGAGGATCGTTGATATTGGTGACTTTCAATAGATCATGGTTTGTAAACCTGTGTGAGAACATAGTATTTCGAAATGATCAATAGAATCAAGTCTCCTAGCTGATGGGGGTTAGCTGATTATATATGAGGCCTATTCTCCTAGCTGATGGGACTCATCAAATTTATGTAAAATAAATATTTTTCATAATAGAAGATTCAAAGCAGCGCAACAACAACAATGGCTGTTTTTTTCTTGGAGGGGTTTTCCACCATATATCTTGTGTTATCTTGTGTGTGATACGATTTTTCATTGTTATAATATTTATGTTGGTTTTTATGATTATTTTGGTTTCTTTTTATATGATTACCATGTTATTATTTCTTTATTTGTTGTTTAATTTATGCATGGTTTAGTAGAGAAGTTTAATATGGTAAAATTTGTTATGAAGACCCACTATTGATTCAACCCCCACCCCTCTCAGTAGTTCTCAAGGATTCCAAAAAATTTCATTAGAGCAGGGCTCTCATTTTTATCTTGATGGTTGGAGAGTAGATCTTGGCTTGGTGGGTGAAAAAAAAAATCAGAATGACTTCTCAAGGAATGGCGGTCCTCATTGCTGAAAATTTCAAGTTATGGAATAATAATGTGAAATATCATATATTTGAGTGTGGATATAACATTTTGAGACTAACATGTGAAGGATTTGGCAAGGATCCAATTGGATGTAAATTTTTGTAGCAGCATGCTCAAGTTAGATGCATAATATACCAGAATCTTCATGATGAGATTTGAAGAATCTAGTAGATTTGAAATATGCTAAAGAAATTTGGGACAAGCTAAAGTCCATATTTGGAGATGGTACTAGTAGCAATAAGGATAATGAGAAAAATATAAACAAGAAGAATAACATTAAGGGAGTGAAAAAACAAGGAGCTCAGCCACAAGAGTCTTATCCTCTAGTGCAAATGATTCAACTGATGATGAGAAGAAATTAGAAAATAATGAATACAATGGTATAAATATCAATTATTTTCTATTATGTTATAATTTTGATGATTCAGTTTTTGATCATGTTGAAGTGCATAGTGAAAATGAGAATGACATTAAGGTACTTAGAGCTAAGATTTCTAGACTAACAGTTTCTTGCAAGGATCTAGAAAAATTATTACAAAATTCTGATGATGAGGAGGCCTAGATAAAAGAGGAGGTAATTAGCTTTAGGAATAAATTGGTAGAATAAAAAATAATTGAAGTTGGCATGAGGAAGCAGTACTAAGAGAAGGAATATCAATGTGATAGATTAGAAGTTGAAGTGATGTCTTTGAGAAAGAATCGAGAGATGGAGAAGAGCATCATGGTCTTGGATAATTTAATTGAGATCTAGAGACAACCATTGGATAAATTTGGTCTTAGATTTCAAAAGGGTGAGTCTAGTTTGCATGCAAGAAATAACAACAATGCATAACCAAAGAAACTTATAGAGAAAAATTCTAATAGCAAGAATATCAATCAAAGAAACCAATAAGAGTTCAAGCAGTAGAACCAATAAAAACCAAGAAGAAAATATCAAGGAGCTTCTACATTTATAAAATCATTTTCTCCAAAAGAGGATCATGGCGTATCTATAAAATTCAAAGGAATCAAAGCCCATTTGCTCCTTTTATGCATAAGATATAATGTTACAATTGTCACAAGTTTGTACATATTTCATCCAACTGCAGGAGTGGGACGTATAGATCTAATCAACAAATATCACGATAGTATCAGCATCCAAGGATATTTTCCATTAGGTATAATCATTCCTTTTATGGTTATTATTACTCATCTAACTTATTTAGCCACAATCCAATTGATTGCAGATCTAATGAATGTAGGAGAAGCATGTTGCATGCAAGGTATAGATCTGACATGAGTAGTAGGACATTTGATCCTCTAGCTTCATATATTGGCCATGTGGAGTGTTATACATGCCATAATTTTGTCCATATGGAAAGAGTATTCATGTTGCCTCCTTATTCAAGGAAAAACTAGTAAGAGAAGCAAAAAAAAAGAGGACCTAGGAAAAAATTACAAAAAGAATTAAAATAAGTAGCTCAAGACCATGAGGAGGAAGAAAGAGCAACGACTCTTCAAGTAGTGAAGATAAACCCCTCATGTCGTCCATGATTATTTATTGCATATTTATGGAGGATTGTAGAGTTCATGAGAGGGGCATAACCTCAGGGGGAGTGTATGCTAGACATTAGGGGAATTTTGAGGTTTAAAATGGGCATCCTAATGAAATTATTAAATAATAGTGGAAATAATAAAAAAATATTACATTACATCATGAAATTTTAGAGGGAAAAAAAAGAAAAAATATATTTTTTCAACTCGTATTTTCAACTTATCTCCCTATGGGTTTACTAAAATTTCGAGTGAAGACACTTGTTGGATTTATAATTTGATTACTCATCCAAGGAGTACCCATGTTGCATAATTTCGATGGACCCTGTTGCACAAAAAATGAGAAATACATGAAAAATGTGATTACAATTACTTTTTTTCATGTATTTATCATTTTTCATGTAGTAAGGTCCATCGAAAGTATGCAACATGGGTACTCCTTGGATGAGGAATTAATTTTTTCATCCAATGTGTACTCCCGCTCAAAATTTTACTAAAAGCATAGGGAGATTAGTTGAAATACGAGCTGAAAAACTAGTTTTATTATTTTATTATTTTTTAATACTTTTACTTTTTTACCCAAAAAATGGTGAATCATAACCCATGTTTGACATCATCTTGAATCCTATTGGCTCTTTTAAAGTTTATTTTGATTGTACATTTTTCTTAGGAGGCCAATTTTAGACCTCAAAATTACCCTAATGAGCATATGATGAGCTTGTTTCCGCCTCATGCGTATTTCAGGTCTAGAGGATCAGCCTGCCTTTTGGAGGTATATTGAGCTCAGGGGAGTTATGCATGGTATGATATTTTCATGATTTGGCTAATATTTTTCTTCATCATTTTTACTCAGCTATTTGTAGTAGATTTATGTGTGTTTTCCTAAGTGAAAAAGGTACATTTTTTAGCCATATATATGTTTTTGGTCTTCAGTAATAGTTGATTGAAAAGTTGTACATCCATGCATAAAATGTGATCATTTGTTCAACCATGTACAAAGGATATTTGAGAATTGGACTAGCCATGTGTAGGTTGTTATATGTAGTTTATTACAACCATGTATTTATAATATTATCATCATTTTTTGTTGGTAGTGAGTGCAGTCATTTGTGAGTTAGTCGTCATGGTTATAGGCATGTTTTGGAGGAGTATCATGGAGTATTATTACATCCATGTATATCAAATAATTATGTTGTAATAGCCATTATATGTAATGTTTTTTAGTCATTTTTCCATGGTATATGATCATAGAATCTATGTAATTCATAGAAAATCCATGTAAAATGCTCATGAAACTATGTATTTATATTTTATGTATCATTGAGTCATCAAGTCATGAGTAATGAGGTTATGTTATGGTCATATGATATTTATGTATGAGGAATTTTTTTTTTGCTACAACCATGTATTTATCAAGGTATATTTCATTCAACCATGGTCATGTGGAGTTTATGTCCATATGGTGCCTCTATTTGTGGCAAGGAAGAATAGTTTGCACTGGAAGTGGTTCATTGTAGGTTGGAGTTGACTTTGGAGATGTCATACATTTAGGGGGGTAATTATATGTTAATATTTAATTCATCCATCCATTTTTGGAATTATTTTCTTCTTGGAGGTGTTCATAGTGTGCCTCATGCTATACTTTTATTGTTGGTTTTGACCTCATTACATGAGCAGAGATGTTGATGATAGTTATTAATGTCGATGATATGTAGAGATATGGGTTGATGACTCACGTGCATATTTTTGTATATTGTTGTTCATATGATGTTTAATATTGATGCTTGTGTGGTTATTGGTGCATAATTGTTGTTTTTGTTAGAGGTTTTTGATGAAAAGAGATCTTGGGGTATTGCTAAAATCCCCTTTCATGTAGAAATTTCGAACCTTGACCTGTGGGTTATGGCCCACTAAGTCTTTTCAGAAGCGTTCTAGGCTTTAATCCTTTTAAATTATAACCATGGATCTACATTAAAATCAATCCATCCATTTATCGGAGCCTAAATAACCATCGTAAACATTACAATATATGTTTTAAATCTTAAAACCCTGTGGTCACACACAATACAAATACACGGGAAACTATGTAAATTCTGCTCCAGTCCACATATATGGATTTCAAAAATAATATGGCCACCTCTATAAATATCGGCGGGTCTGCAGCTCTGCTCCAACTCCGACCTCTGACTACATGATCCTCAGATCGCTGATTAGATCTGAACCGTTGATCTGGATTCACGATCCATCGCGTATCGCCCATCGGCATTCCATTACACCATCTGCTAGCCCTTCAACTCTCTGATTGCGATTTGCGATTACATCTTGACTGTCGGTCAGGCTCGTGGTCTGACGGTTAGGATTAAATTGTGTGATCGCTATCGCTATGGTTCAATGACCGGTTCTGATTTCGCTTAAAGGTTTACTGCTGACACGATATAGCTTACTCTGCTCCTCTGTGATTGCATATGCTCCATTGATCACAAAGATCCAACGGGTCCTGTGCGTCAACACTTTATCCCTTCATTCGCTATCGATGGAATTATGCCCTTCTCTAGTTTCTTTCTACCACACTCTGTCTTCAACAGAACACTCATATATAACAGTTAAATGATATTTTAGATCACCATCAATCCTTTAAGTGATCGATGGTCGATCAACTAGCTCGCAACATAGGATTTAACTCATTTATAAAATACACACACATGTGTACACAATTGACACTGGAACATACTTTTATATATTATACAGAACAGTTACATTCTAAGGCATTTCAGCCTTAGAAAAAAGCTCGCTTTCGATTACATTCCGCTCACTCAGTTTCCTCACAAATGTCTATCTATCACTCTATATTACGCTCTCTATCTCTGTCTCATTACATATATATAAGAAGTGTTAGATCGGAAGGATCCGAACAGATCCTCTCCTTGTTTTTCTCCAACAAAATCCCTCCATAATGCACGCATGGTAGATAACAATAGTAAGTCTCCTTGAGAGACATATCCATCTTTTCCACTTTAAATCTGTTTTAAAGCAGATTTTCCCTATTTTTCTCCCTTCGTTCAGCTCCGCTGGTCCACGTCCTCCTCGCTCCGCTTTGGATTCCTCTTTGATTAAGGAGGGTTAGATGCTCCTGCATTAGTTTTTTGGTTGGATATGTTTCTCTGAATGATGATTGGTTTATTTTTTACTTGTTTCTAATGTGTGAGACATTGATGTAGATATTAGTTTCTCCAGTTTTTGTACTTGGTTTCATGTTTCCTTATCAGATGAATTGACCATTTTCCATTGATGTCAAAGGTAGATATTGTTGACATTTTGGTGTTCATTATTTCAGCTAGATGATGTTGGTATTGGTTTCATGATGGTAGCTAGCTCATGTTGGCTACCTTAAGCACTATTGAGAGGGGGGTTAATCAATAGTGTTTCTCCTTAAAAAAAATTACCAAATTAAACTTCTCTTCTTAATTGTTCACAAATTAACGATCAACTCAAAAAATCATAACATGTGCATCATATAAATAGAAACCAAAATAATCATAAGCATCATCGTAAACAATACAAAAATGAACAATCACATCACACAAAAGAGAACACGAGATATATGGTTGAAAACCCCTCTAGGAAAAAAACCACCCATGTTATTGTTATGCTGCTCTGAATCGTCTATTAAGAAAAATATTTATTTTACATAGATTTGTTGATTCCCTTCAGCTAGGAGACTCAACTTCATATACAATCAGTTGACCCCCATCAGCTAGGAGACTCAATTATACTATTCAACTCATAACATTGTGTTCTCACATGGATCTACAAACCACCATCCGCTAAAACCCACCATGATAAATGATCCTTTCCCAACTCCAATTGGATGGATACATTGTTCTTTTCACCAATTATACAAAATCGTTTCTCCATTATCATTAATTCACTACTCCTCTACTATATGCATACCTCGTTTCATATATATTCATACTGGATCCAAAAAAAAATTCTCAACTAGAATCAACTTTTCAATAAAACCTCTAGCAGAAGGAAACCATCAATAAAACAAATAAAATACCACCACGAAGATGCCATCAACACTATAAAAATAGTGACTCGCATCCATGAATCAAAATTGTAATACTATGGCCATCCAACAACATAATCTCCGCTATGATCCTATAAGAAAAACTATGCCACAATAGCCCCAAATATGATTTGAACACCGATGCATTGCTTCAAAAATATGCTCCACTCACTCCCATTTGCACTCATACATTGAAAAAATCCTTCTCATACCCTGGTCTAAAGCATTCCTCCTGTATTCAACCTTCTCTCACTCACATTTCACTCAGCCAACCATTACTCAACTCCAAAGTGAAGAATATAAAACATGCAGGGAAAATTTCATTTTTGGACTAGGATAAAGAGTGCACAAAGTTGACAAAATCAAACCACTGTCATCACTACCTATGCACTAAAAGTGTTCACACACACTGGAGGAATTTCTCAACCAATTTTGACCTTATATAATTAATTTATAAGCTTCCCTGAACATACAAGTCAAAATACTTTGGAAGTGCGAGGAATTTGGAGAAAATTTTGGTCTAAGCTTCAATCGTGTAGAAATATGGTGATCGAAGTGCAACTACTCAAGAAATTTAATCTAAATCAAGAGACACAATTCTAATCTACTGCTCTGCAGAAATTAATTCACAATTTAGAACAACATTCGAAAACATGCATCAATCACATAACAATTACACATATTTATCTAGGGGAAACCAACTTGTAAAAACCCCTTAAGTATGCTTGCATTAATTATATGAATAGAGAATGTATTACAATTACTAGCTCGTTTTGAGCTCAAATTGCAAGTGAATAACCTATCTCTCTACTAAATGATAAGATTTGACCCAAACTTAGTCAATTTATGCCTCTTATTGAGCCCCTATTTCCTTGCACAAATATTAAGGAATTAGGCCCCTATTTTTTAGAAATTTTCTTCCAATTGATTACACAATTCCCAAGGTTGATCCTCTAACTGCATGCAACAACTATACACTCAATACTAGTCTACAACTGATGTTACATTGACTTGGAATCTACAACACAACTAGGGAACTCGAATTCTCTGCATGCACTAGATATTTTGGGTTTATCAATCAGTTAATTGGATTATCACTGAGTTAGACTGTTGTCCCATTGCGCAACTGACTCTAACTAGTTCTATCAACTGTTAAAACTAGTTTAACTAAATATAATTGGAAATACCTGAACCTGATTGCTACAAATTAGCAATCACACATGCATAACTGAACTCCAATCCCTCTAATGCAAATTTACCAAGCTAATTGAGTGACAAGAGCCATGTCACCTCGATTAACTCCCTCCACATTATCTATTGATGTGGAAATTCAAATCTTCCTAATTTTACCAAGGCAAAGTCAAATTGAGACTTTCTTTCTACACTTATCAAAGCTCCCTCTTAGCAATAAAGGGATTTTCAACCACCTCTATCTTGCACCTGTGAAATTTGAACTTCCCTATTGAAAAATTATTTGTCAAGATGTCAACATCTTGTTCCTCAGAATGTATTGTAGAAACATTATCTTCCTCTGCACATAGTCCTGTAAATGATGATATCGGATATCTATATGCTTGGATTGATAGTGAAATATAAGATTATCAGAGAGCTTAATGCAACTATGTTTATCACAATAGGTCACAGTTGTATCCATATCCTAACCAAATGGTACCACAAGTATATTTCTCATCCAAATTGGCTGACATGATGCTTGACTTGCAGCCATGCATTCATCTTATGTTGAGATAAGTGCAACAAACCTTTGCTTCCTGTTATACCCTGAAATTGTTGCGGACCCAACACTAGAAATTCTACCTTATGTACTCTTTTATTCAGATGGATTCCCTTTCCAACCTACATATATGAAGCCACATAGCTTAAATCCCTCTATCTATATGTACCATAATCCATAATAGGTAATGCCTCTGAGGTAGCATAAAACATGCTTCACTTCCTTCCAATACAATTTTGTCAGCCTAACCATAGCTTGGCTGCGTTGGTTGACTACATAGCACATATATGGTCATCTATTGATAGAATACATCACTAAACCCACTACCTATTGGTAAATGGTATCATCCACCTCTTCACTTAAAGTGGAATCCTCCTTCCTCCACTTGGTAACTAGAGGTGCCTCCATGGGGTTACAACTCTCCATGTGAAATATTTATAGTATCTCACTGGAATACTTTCCTTGAGATACAAATAATTTCCCATTGCCTTGTCATACTTCCAACCTGAGGAGGTAGTGCATGAGACCCATTCCATTCATCTTAAATTCCCTTGCAAGGTCCTCCTTGCAAGAGCTAATCAACTACTCATAACCTATGAATATTAAATCATAACATATAAAACATTGATAAGCAATTTACCTTCTACGAAAATATGATATAGGTTTTCATCCGCTTCACTTTTTTTGAAGCCTAATCTACTGAGATAAATATCATTCTGAGCGTACCAAGCTCGGGTGCCTGTTTGAGACCGTACAATGCTCACCTGAGTCTGCACACATGCGAATCCCAATAAAATGTCTCAAATAATTTTGGCTTCTTGATATACACTTCCTCCTCAACAACACCACTGAGAAATTATTTTTTTACATCCATCTCGTGTATCTTCCACCCCATATGCGCAACCAATACAACAATTGATCTTATGGATGAATACCTTGCTAGAGGAGAAAATATTTCCTCATATTCAATTCCCTCAAATTTAGAGAATCCTTTGGCCACAAATTTGGACTTATACTTCTCTATGCTTTCATTTACTGCATGCTTAACCTTGAAGATCCATCTCGAACCCACAACTGATTTATTTTTCAGTCTTGGAATGACTTCCCAAACACTATTCTTCATGATGGATTCGTATTCTTCCACCATTCCATCAACCCAAATTTTTTTCTCAAATTCTTCCTAAAAATAGGATGACTCTGTCTCTACAAGCTCATTCATTAGGGCCTTGTATCCAATGTACCTCTGAGGTGACCTCCTTTTCCTACACAAATTTTATGGAACTCCCACATTATCCATCACATCTTGGACCAACCTATCAGCTTCCCCAGTTATTTTCCTACCTTCTCTAGATGGTTCTACTTGAGTAGATTTATCCACTCTACCTCCTCTCTTATCCTCCATTTGTAGATGCTCCAAAACTTCCTGAGGCTCCTCCTTTGGAGCTAAAATATCCTCTTCTGGTGGGATCTAAAGCTCCCTCTCAAGAGAGTCTCACATTGATTTATCCTCATCAAACTTGACATCCCTTAACAAAAATTTCAGTATGAGAGAAGGTAAGTACACACGATAATTGTGTGGAGTTTCGGTGCAACCCAAAAAAATTCCCAACTTTTTTGTCGACTCAAGCTTATTCATCAAATATTTGAAGACGTAGCAGTAAACATAGGGTCCAAAAATCCTAAAGTGAGACAGATCTCGCTTTCTCCCTGACAAATCATCCTCTAGTGTAATCATACCAAGAATCCGATGAGAATTCTGGTTCTATAAGTAAGCTTCTATGTTACACACCTTTGCCCACAAATGTAGTGGTAGGCCTTGGTTATGTAGCATACTCTCGCAACTCCCACAATGCTTTGATTATTTCACTCAACTACCCTATTCTGTTGTGGGTTGTGGGGTGTTGTCAACTCTCTTTGAATGTCTTTTTTTGCACATAAATCCTTGAAGTCATTTGAAAGATAATCACCTCCATTACTTCTCCTGAGAGCCTTCAAATTATTTCCAGTATATTTCTCAGCTAGTGCCTTAAATTCTAAAAACTTTGAGAATGTCTCATCCTTCTTTTGCATGAAGAATATCTAGCACTTCCTTGATAAATCATCAATAAATATAACAAACTATTTATGTCTGGAAGTGGAGGTTGTCAAGAAAGTTCCAAAAACATAAGAGTGGAATATTTCCAAGACTAAATGTTCTATGTTGTCTCAATCATGGAATGTGGATCTCACATACTTTTCCAGGGTAAAACCTTTTCATAAATCATTTTTCTCAAGTTCTCCTTTAGGGAGTCTAATGGTTATTTGTTGCATAATATTTAAGGCGCCATGAAGCAAATGGCCCAGTATCCTATGCCAAAGTTCACCAACATCATGACTTTGCAGTTTCAATACCTTATTTCTTAACGTAGCACAATATTCCACATCAATTTTATACATGTTCTTCACACAGACCCTGATCTACTTCACTTGTCTAGTATATTTGTGCCTCATAAAGGATTTACCTTTACTAAATGTCCCATTATAGCCATGGTATTCAAAAAATACTATAGATATGAGGTTATTCTTTAGGCCTAGAACAAACGTGACATATTTGAGGAAAAGAGGGGATCTTGACTCCCTCTTAAAGGTTACTATACCAAATCCAGTAGCGTTGTACCTTCCATCGTCCCCAAGCTCAATATGCATCTGGAGATATTTCTCATCTAGGTCACTGAAAAAATCTCTACACCTTGTCATTTGGAATGTCGCACCTAAATCCAAGTACCACACGCTCCCTGTCATAGTGCATGCATGAAATCATGCATGAAATCGTGGTAAAATATAGCTCAAACTATGAAGCCAATGCTTCACTTGCTGCTCCTCCTTAGTTCTTCTTGCTAGAGTTTTTGTGTGGATACTTTGTAACATAATGCCTAAATTCATGAAAATTGAAGCATTTTATTTTGGAAAAGTATTTATTCTTGTGCCCTTGCCTAGATTCTGGTTTTTCTTGTGAAGTCTTTCATTTTCCCTTATTTCCCTTTCCAACCAATACAAAATTTTCTTCATCCTCTCCCTTAGATGAACTTTGATCTTTAGTATTATGCCTGATCTCCTCTTGTATCAAATCGAACCATAAGCGTTCCCAATTCGGTAATTTCTCCCTCTTCTTCACAAATTCCTAGTAGCTATGCGATATTTTTGGAAGTCGTAGAAGAGCTAGGTTCACTAATTCATATTTTATAAAAGTCAGACCAACCCCTCTAATCTCGTCTCAAAATTGTGTAATTTTGGCGAGATACTGCAGAATAATCTCATTCTTATACATATTGATATTTCAAAGTTTGTCTTTGAGGGCCAATTTTCTATGGTCACTATTATTCTTGATTAGTTTTGTCAGTTCCTTCCACATTGTGAAGGGAGTTTTCTTCCCTTGGATATTTGAGACAATGCGGTCTTACACTCCCCCCAAGCTAACTCTCCTCGCCTTGGCTACATATTTCTTCCATTGGGCCTGGTTTTGTGCATTAGTTGATCCTTGTTTTGGAGTGTTTGTCTTGAAATATTCTAGCAATCCATTGTCATCAAGCACCACCTTCATTCGATCCTTCCATGCAATCAATTTGAGATGCCTTCTAAGGCATACTCTAATCTCATTTTTTTAAGGTAGTATTCCTAAATCAGAAGAGATCCTCCTACACTGAAGTTGCAAATTCAAACCTCCTAAGGAATGAATTTTATATTCTTCTTCTAATGTGAATAATATTTTGATAGCATATATAAATATGGTGATAGAGGTGCAATTTCTCAATAAATTTAATCGAAATCAAGAGACACAATTCTACTCTACTACTTTATAGAAATTCATTCACAATTTAGAACAACATTCACTGACATGCATCAATCACATACACAGGTACACATATTTATTTAGGGGAAACCAACTGGTAAAACCCTCATAATCCTACTTTCATTAATCATATGAATAGAGAATTTTTTACAATTACTAACTCATTTTGAGCTCAACCTGCAAGTGACTAACCTATCTCTCTACTCAATGAGAAGCTCTGACCAAAACTTAGTAATTGTTTTCCTCTGCATGAGCCCCTATTTTCTTGCACAAATCCTGAGGAATTAGGCCCTTATTTTTTAGGAATATTCCTCCAATTTATTGTGCAATTCCCAAATTTAATTCTCTAACTACATGCAACACATATACACTTAAGACTAGTCTACAACTGATATTACATTGCCTTGGCATCTCTACCACAACTAGGGAACTTGAATTCTCTACATTCACTAGCTATTTTGGGTTGATTGATAAATTAATTGGATGATCATTGAGTTAGAGTGTTGTCCCAATGCACAACTGACCTCCAACTAGTTCTATCAACATTTAGAACTAGTTTAAATAAATACAACTAGAAATTATTGAACTTGATTGCTACAAATTATAAATCAGACATGAATATCTGAACTCCAAAACCTTTAACTTGAATTTACCAAGATAACTAAGTGACAAGAGCCCTGTCACCTCATTTAAATCCCTCCACATTGTATATTGATGTGGAAATTCAAATTTTCTCAATTTGACGAAGGCGATGTCAAATTGGTACTTTCTTACTACACCTCTCAAAAAAGTGCACCCATAGAGCTAGAGGATTTTGGTTGTAGCCACACTCACAAGCCTGCCAAATTTCAGTTGGATCCTTCAAACTGCAGAGCATAAAGAAAAATACAAATACCTTTTCTCAAAATCTCTGCCACCTAATTGGTAACCTTCTCCAACTCTTATACATGCCTCCAAACTTTTTTCAAGCTCAGTAACACCTATTTAAGTGGATGAAACATGTCTCCCAAGTGCCACTACCAAGATAACCTAAAAGCCAACAAGCAAGGGTTGGAATGATTTCCAACAAGTCCTCTAATCTCCTCTGAAATATATACAATATACAACACTTGTGCAACACTTTGTACCGCCAATACATCATCATCATCATAAGGAAATACATTTTTGCAGCAAGTCAACCTCGAGTTCCTACACTAGGTAGTGAACACCACTAGTACATGAAAAAACCTCAACCACATGCCACATCACTTCCATTATTTTTTCATCATGAGTGTGGTATCAATGCAACATGAGACCAACAACATGTTGACATAAAATTCTAACACAACCAACTCAATGCCTACATAACCAACTATAACCATACTACAAGGATGGCATAAATACATCAGCTAGTCTACATAGGGTTGACATCAATGCCAACATGAGCTAGTTTTCATCATGAAACCATTGCCAAAATCATCTGGCTGCAAAAATCAAGACCATAATTCCAAAAATCTCCCCCTTGGTCATTGATGGAAACCACACAAATTCTAGATATGATTCTCAAAGAAGGTAGACCCCCCTTCATCTCAGAAGTATCACCTTATTGATTGCGCGAGTCGATCACTGATCATGGTGTAATATCTATTGAGAATATTCATTTCTTTTTTAATATTTTTGGTTTGGCAAAAGGTTGTTAATATGACAAGAAAGGCGGATTCCATAGAGTAACTTATCATATATATCGCCTATATTCATATATTTGAGGTTTCGTTCTGCATATATATTTCTTGGTGCCTCACAAGTTTACTAACTCGGATTGACATTAAAATGAATCAAATTATTTTTATATAATGTTCTTGACACCTATTTTCAAAAAACAACCTCAAAATTTGGGATTATTTTATGATGTTAATAAAATCATGTCAATTGTTTATTTTTTGATGTTTGAAGAATCTCCTCAGTTTTTTTACTAAGATAAGGAATATTCTTTAGCTCATGCCATATACTAGAGGTGGAGATTTGTATTTATTTAAGGATTTGACATAGATCAATGTATATGGTTGTGAGTTTCCACCTTATCCACTCTCAATTTTTTTGACCATGAGGATTTTTTATATAGAATACATGAGATATATTTTGAGCTAAAATCACTTCCATTTTATCTCCAAGAAGCATCAAGCTATGTTTAAATTGAAGAAAAATATGTGTCCATTCCTAGTAAACACTAGAGTTTCTCTCCAGAAGCTAGAGGAAATTATCAAACAAATGATTTTTTATCAAGGATAAGTTTTCGTTTATGATTCCCATAAAAGTATATCAAATAGAAGTATAAAACAAGGTTATGCACCCTATATACAAGTTACTAAATTAAAAAATAAAATCATGGCCAACATGGACACTTGGGTAATGGAACAAAATTAGAGTATAGAGAAAATTTTAGAAGTTGAGAAATCATCTTAGAAAAATTATAAAAAAACTAAATCATAGGAGAATGGTTTGAAAATAACTTATACAAAAATCCTACAAACATTTTTTTAGATAGAGGTAGAAGATAAACAATCTAGGAAAATGAAAAGAACAGAAGAACAAGGAGAAATACAAGTGTCAATATAGAGTGCAAAGGAAGCAACATCAAGTGAGCCTAATTTTAATTGGGAACAAATTCATGTTTTGGATGTTCAAGATATAATTTTAATTGTAATGGAAACTAACAACCTTGTGAAAAATAAAATTACTTCAACAAGGCCAAAATAAATGCAAAAAAAAAAAAAAAATGTAGATTCATTTACTAGTAAATTTAATTCTCTAGTGGAAATAGTTGTTCCATCCCACTGGGATGTGAATCAGAGAGCATACATAAAAATGTTGCTAAGGGAAAGGAATAAAGTGGATAAATTTTCACACATGGAAGAAAACCTTAAAAGGGAAACTACTGTGTACAATATGATTGATGATTTTTTACCTCCTTTATCAAGTGAAGAATATTTTTCCATTTTTTCCCAAATACCGAAAATATATTGAGTTGGACATTTCTTATAGGAAAATTTCAAAATTTCATCATCCAGGTGGAGCAAAGTGGGACAAGTTTTCAAAGTTTTCTTCATGAATCTTTTGATATTACATTAACAAAATATAGCTGAACGAGGCATAAATGGCAGACAATTAGGTCAAGCTATTGAAACTACTTTCTTATTTTATAAATTAGTTCCTAAAATGGTGCATCTGCAACGAAAATCCACTGTAATAATTTTGTATAAATGTAAGAAAGAAACTCAAAAGAAGGATTTGATTTTCGAGAGATGAAATTTTATTATATTTACCTATGGAAAATATTTTTATGATCTATCATAATAGATTATGTTTTCAGATATTCATAGTCTATATATTTTCTTTGTTTTCATCAATTTCTTGGAAATCACAACATTTCCATTTATGATATATTTAAAAATTATATGAATTACTCTTTGAGAGGCTAAAGTTGAGTACTAATATATTAAAATTTATTATTCCATAGTTTAGAGAGAAAATACAATTTCTATGCAATAATGAATTAAAAACATAATTTGGTGCCTTGTAACATTTCCCTACCAAGAAGAATCTCAAGTAACAACATGAATGTGGTGTCATTAACAGGGATCAAAGTGAAGGAGAAATTTTTCGTTGGAAAAAAAACTATTACCATTATTTTCTAGTGAAAAAGGAATAGGATAAACTAAGTTTTCACCTACTAAACTGTCTTGTATGAACCTTCCACCTCATATAAAGTTCAAAACAAGAAATCATGACCTAGAGAAAATCCCTATATTGTTAGATCTAAAAATTTTGAGTTATCATAGGAATGTGAGGGTAAGAGAGGAAGCTATTGTGAATTTGATAATCCAATGATCCCCGTGTGTTTCATGACATGTGCTTAACTGCCTCTTGAGGATTCGTTAACCTTGGTGATGCTTCAGTTTACTAACACCTACGGGTTTCAGTGTACCGAAAATTATGACTCTAGAAATTGGTATTAAAACCAAAGGTATGAAGTTGGAAACAAACCTGGGCCATGTTGTGGGGGAGATTGTTGGGCATTGGATAATCCAATGCTCCCCATGTGTTTCACGACATGTGCTTAATCGCCTCTCAAGCATCTGTTAACTTTGATCATGTCTCTATTTACTAAAACATGCAAGTTATGGTGTAATGGTAGCCATGATTCCAATAGAAGTTATTTTTTCATCTACTTCTCAATAATTTATTTATTTCCTAAGTATCCAGAATATAAGCCTCATATTCAATCGCTTAAATTATCACTTAACATTATTCCCATCCTTGAAAAATTGGTTTCTTTACAAAATGATATTATTTTTGAGAAACTTAAAGCCCCAGAAGATTTATCTCCTATTGCTATTGAAGCTAAATCATTTGTAGTTAAAATTGATGAACGTTTTTCACTCTTTTCTCATTCCATTCCCCTTACCTTCCGTAAGGAAGATAAGGAGTTAAAATTTTATATCTATCCTATTGCACCTGAAGTAAAACAAGCCATATAGAAACAACTTGTTTAATTCCAAAATCTACATCAACAAATTTACAACAACATCAAATGGTTGGAGTAGTACACATAGTAGCTACCAAATATGCTCCATTGCAATTACCTCAAAAATTGCATAGGTTATTTGAAACATATATATGGCTTTAATGGGAAAGGTGAAGTAACTACTAAAGAACATGTGGCAACTTTCCTAATTTTTTTTAGCAACATGAATATAGAGTATAATGATGTGTATACCAGGTTTTTTGTTAAATCCATGGAAAGAGAGATAAGAAAGTGGTTTAAACAATTGCGTTGGAAATATGATGTAATATGTTATCCTTGATGGCAACCTACTTGATGAAGTTGTCCTTGATGGAATCCTACTTGATGAGTAGTCCTTGATAAACAGAAGGTGTGAAAATGATGTATCTATAGGCTAGTTCTGATGTGCCAGAGAAAGGCAATCCAATTAAGATTAGATAAATGATAAATATAATATGTCAAGTGTATACACAGGTTTGATGAAGAGAAGTTGCGTATACACACGGGTAGGAAGAATATAAATCATGTATGCCTTTTGTGCTCTAAAATTATGATACCAGGGGGGCATTACCATGGTATTAGCCCATAGTATTGAGCGTTGTTTTGTCTATTTGATTCCATCCAAGAATACCATTGGCAGTTGTGTGGTTTTGTCTCATGGTATTGGTAAAGGCTAATTCTATATAAGGAGAAGAAGATCATAGTGCAAGGATTTAAATGGGAAGGGTTCTTACTGGATGATTATCTCTGAAGTATATCTGCATGGGATGAAATCTATTTTATTGGTATATTTTAATATATGATGCACCCTTGGATACAATGATGGATTAGGCTCTCTAGACTTGAAATGACAATGTACTTGCATGATTTAATTATGAGATGTTTGGATTGGTGACCTAGTGCATGTTTGCTAAAATGAAGTAAAGAAATCTGGGTAAGTTTATAGATCTACATCATTTTGTAGTAATACCATTTATAGATCTATATGCTAGTTCATCACAGCGAAAGCACGTATACACGCGGCTTTGTCTTTGATAAAGCACGTATGGAATTCAGGGTTTTCTGAAGTTTGCCGAAGGGGTTATATATTTAATGCTGCGATATTTTTGCTGTATTTTTATTGTTTGTCAATGAATTCTTCATGGAGACCTGGGCTGTTTGAATGCTCTATATTTAGCTAAGTTGAATATATAAAAATTTGATCAATGAGTGATTAAGTATGAATAATCATGTTGACTGAATAAGTATTCTACAAATAAAAAGCCTCAGATTTGGTTCTGAGACTGATCATATTCTAGAAGATCACCATTCTCAGATATATATGCTGGTTGTTGTGAAATAAAGCACATATACATGTGGGCTCGGTAAAGAGAAGTAACATATGCATATTAAGATAATTAATGATCATAGTTGAAAATTGTTTCTACATGCTCATTCTGAAATTTGGGTTTCTTACTCTGTTCTGGTTACAGTGATCTCACTCTCTGATTGAATTTTGGGTTAAGTTTATTATTAATGATCTTTTTGATGAGTTTTGTTGAAGTTGTGGGATCCATTGTGAAAATTGATGAAACGTGGTATGCATTGGTTATGAAGGTCGAAGCCTTAAGTGTGGAAGTAGTGCTTCCTGCCAGTATAATTTGGTGGTCTAATCAGGGGGTTGAAGCTCCCTTCCAATAGTGGTTGGTAAATGAGATCAGGGGGTTCGAGCTCCCTTCCAGTAGCAGTTGGAGAGCGAGAGAAGGTTGTAGCCTTCTACAGATAGATGCCTGTGTACTAATATGAGTTTTCATTAGTACAATATTGTAAGGAGTTTTCTGTATAATAAATATTGAAGACAGAGACAACATCAGCAGCGGTTTTTTCCCGAATTGGGTTTCCACCTTAAATCTTGGTGTTCATGTGAGATGCTCTTGTGTGATGATCTATTCTTTTATTACTACACACATTTACTGTTGAGTTATCTGATGCATAAATGATAAGCTAAGTTAAAGAATGTCTCTGAAATTTTATCTAACAGTAAATTTATCTTAGTATACGCAATTTTTTGGTATTATATCTGCGTATATATGCTATTTGGGTTAATCAATGTCATGTATAGAAATCAGGAAGAGAAACATAAAATATTTTGATATTGTAAATATTGATTCACCCCCCCCCCCCACCCCCCCCCTCTCCTCTTAGTATTTTTCCCAAAAATTGGAATCAGAGCATGTCCTTTTAAAGAAACTTAATCGCTAGAAGGAATATCAACTAAGATGAGCAACCAAGATGGGGCAACATCTATCAGGCCTCCTCTCTTCAACATAAATAATTTAATCTTCTGGAAGACAAGGAAAAGATCCTATCTTCAGTCTCTTGGAGTAGATGTATGGGCTATCATTGAAGGAGGTCATCAATATTCAGCTTCAGTTCTAACAGATGCAGTAGCAAGAAAGAACTATGAAATCAATGCAAAGGTAGTCAATGAATTATTGGGAAGTTTGACTGAATCAAAATTTGTCAAAGTCATGCAGTTGAATACATCAAAGGAGATATGGGACAAAATCGTTCTGAGCTATGAAGGTGATGCCAAGGTAAAAAGTGCTAAACTCCAGACTCTCAGAATACAATATGAAAAACTCAGAATGCATAATGAGGAAATCATTGCTAGTTTATTTTTACATCTAGATGATATTGTAAATCTTATGAGAAATATGGGTGAAACCATAACTGACACTACTCTAGTAGAAAAGGTTTTCAGATCTCTAACTCCCAAATTCGAGTCAAAATTATCTGCTCTCGAAGAGAAGCAGGATCTACAAACTCTTACTATTATTCAACTTCATGGGATTCTGATTGCATGTGAAATGAGGAAAGGAGGTCCATTTGAAGTCAAAGAAGTTTTCTTTAGAGCTGCTACAAAAGGAAAGGAAGTAGAAGAACAAGAAGGATCAGGGTATGTTTCATAAGAATATGAGATAAATTTTGTAAAGAAGCTACAACTTGCTACTAGAAGGTTCAGAGGTAAGCTCCCTTTTAAATGTTTTGCTTCTGTAAGAGTTGGTAATTATGCTGATAAATGTCCCCATAAATATAATCATGAAAAGGGAAACTTAGTGTAAAAAGGAAATAAGAAACCATTTAGCAATATAAAAATCTATTATACTCATTAAGATAGTGATGGTCCATCAAATAGTGAAGAAGGAGAATCTGATCAAGATGTTAGACTGCTCATGGATTTTGAAAAAGACTCTAGTGAGGCTAAAGATAATTTTATGGATGCGTTAGAAGAAAATTATTTTCTTGAAGAAATAAATCAACTCAAAATATGTTTGGAAGAAAACAAAATTTCCATAGATACTCTAAAGAATCAACTTATAGAAAAGGAGAAGCACAATGAGAAATTAGAATGTGAAATAGTAAGTTTAATAAAGGAAATTGAGAAAGTGGAAACCCTAAATATTAGATTTGCTAAAGGACCTGAAACCTTAGATGAAATTATCAAGGTTCAATTCTCTCCTCTTATAAAGACAGGTCTTCGATATATCGGATAATCCTCTTAATCTTTAGCACCAGTCTATCTAAATACAGCTAAAGACAACCAACAACATTTTGTGACTCAACAAAATAACAAAGAGACTTCCCAGGTAAAACATGACCACTTCAATTCAAGGATGAACAATAACAAAAGTATCAACCACCAGGTAAGCATCAATATAAGCTTTCGCGATCACAGAAATTTCTTTTTAATGCACAATGTTTCTCATGTCATAAATTTGGTCATAAATATGCTCAATGTGTTGGATATAAAACCATCATGAACAGAGAAGCAAGAAAGAAAAGAAATGAGACTAGAATAAAGAATAATACTTATAACAACTTTTATCCTCTTCAAAACATAATTCAATTTTGTTATTGCAATAACTTTGGACATGAAGAATCTAAATGCAGGAACTTTAGCCAAAAGGGCATATACCCTCAAACTCCAAGGTATGGAGAAATAAGAACTTACAGGTTGAAAGCTGTGGCATAGATATATTTGCAGAAGGGGAAGAAAATCAATGGTACATAGATAGAGGATGCTCAAAATACATGATAGGTGATAAAAATAAACTCCTTTCATACAATTTTGTAGAGAAGGAAAATAATGTTACATTTGGAAATGTCTCTCCTGTTGTCATTAAAGGAAAAGGTCCTATCTTTCAAAAATAAAAGTTGAAGGCTAACAATGTTATGTATGTGGAGGGATTAAAGCATAACTTCTTGAGTGTAAGTCAAATGTGTGATAAAGGAAATGAATTTGTCTTTAGTTCAAAAGAATGTGTAGTATGTGAACTTGACACAGGAAAAACAGTAATAAAAGGAACTAAAATGACAATAAATATGTATACATTGAAAGGTGGCCAAGCAAAATGCTACTTAGGTAAATATACAAAAGATTGGTTGCGGCACAGAAGATTGGGACATTTGAGCTTCTCTCAAATAAGCAAATTTATCATACTCAAAGCTGTTTGTGATCTTCCCAGCATCACTTTGCCTGAAAGTACCATATGAAAATCATGCCAATTTGGTAAGAAAACTAGGGCGCAATTCAATTCTAAAGAAGGATCAGCAACCAAGCCTCTTGAAATTATACATACTAATATATGTGGTCCTGTAAGGAAAAAGTCACCTCGTGGAGAGCAATACTATATTTTATTTATTGATGACTTCTCTAGAATGTGTTGGATCGATTTATAGAAACATAAAGATGAAGTATTTGAAAAATTTAAGATCTTTAAAGCTTTGGTTGAAAATCAATTAGATCTAAAAATCAAATGTATTAGATCTGACTGAGGAGGAGAATATATATCATATTAATTCTTTGATTTATGTGAACATCATGGCATAGAAAGATAGCTTTCTATAGCTAGAACCCCACAACAAAATGGTGTGGTGGAAAGAATGAATAGAAGAGTTCAATAGATGGTTCATGCTATCCTTGATGAATGTGGAACTCCTAATACCTTTTTGGGAGAAGAAGCACATACTATAGTAAATATTCTTAACAAGGCTCATGCTCGTGTGAATAGTGATAAAACTCCTTATGAACTTTGCTATGGTAATATTCCCACTATAAAGCATTTTAGAGTTTTTGGAAGAAATTTTTTTATCAAGAACAATGATGAAAAACTTGGTAAGTTTGAGCCTCGAGAAGATGAAGGTATATTTCTTGGTTACTCTTCTAGAAGTAAAGAATATAAATGTTACAATAAAATACTTCAGAATATTGTTGAATTTATTGATGTTGTAATTGATGAGTCCCTCATAGCTCCTAAAGGGAAATAAAAACAACAAATGAAGATTGTGATGATGTATATTTTCCCTCATCAAATAGTAACAATATAGAAGGAGAACCCAATGAAGCACCAAAAGAAGGCATATCTGAAAAGGCTCCATCTAGGTATGTTCAAAAGAATCATCTATAATCTCAAATTATGGGATAAAAGGGATCAAGTGTCCAAACAAGAATAAATCTTGTAGGATCCCATAGCTATCTGGCATTCTTATCCACTATTGGACCACAAAATGTAAATCAAGTTAGTAAAGATGAATGTTGGATTCAAGCCATGAATGAAGAACTTGATAAGATTGAAAAGAATCATACTTGGGAATTGGTTCCAAGACCTCATGATAAAAAATTTATTGGAACAAAATCGATATTCAAAAACAAGTTAAATGAAAATGGAGATGTTATTAGAAAGAAATATATACTTTTTTGTAAAGGGTATGCTCAACAAGAAGGTATATACTTTGAAGAAACATTTTCTCCTGTAGCCAGACTTGAAGCCATAAAAATGTTTCTTGCTTTTTCAAGTTTTCAGCAATTCAAAGCTTATCAAATGGATGTAAAATCTGCTTTCCTCAATGGTGACCTAGAAGAAGAATTTTATATAGAACAGCCAGAAGGATTAATTCTGGGAAATGATGAAAAACTTGTTTGCAAACTTAAAAAGGCTTTCTATGGTCTCAAACAGGATCCTTGGGCATGGTACTATCGTCTTGACAAATATATTCAACAATAAGGTTTCAAAAAGGGATCTACCAAGGAAAATTTTAAGGATGGAAGTTTATCTTAAAGTTTAGAAACCTTGGTGAATCTTACTAGTCGCTAATATATAAATTGTAAAATGTTTGCCAATATTTTTTGTAAAAATATGTATATTTGTAATGATTTTATATTATTCTATATACAATTTTGGCAATTTTAAAGGTAAACTTATTTTATACTATAAAATGTGGGCGAATAATTTTTAGAAAAAATGGAAATTAGTGAATATTATTTTGGAAAAAAAAAGGAAAATTAGCCCACCTGCGAATATTAGCCCCTAAAATTTTCCCTGACAATAACTTATATACAAAAATAGAGAATGATAAACTATTGATTATTGTTGTGTATGTTGATGACATCATTTTTGGAATTAATGAAGAGTCCATGAGTCATAAACTTTCTTCTGTTATGCAGCAAGAATTTGAAATGTCTTTACTTAGGGAACTAACATGTTTTCTTGGCTTACAAGTGCAACAAGAAATATATGGCATATTTTTGTCACAAGAAAAATATCTCAAGAAAATTCTTAAGAAGTATGGGATGGAAGACTACAAAACTGTGAATACTCCAATGGTAAATGGATGTAACCTCAGTTCTCATGATGATTCTCCCATGGTGAATCAATGAGTGTATAGATCCATGATTGGAAGTATGCTTTATCTAATCGGGACAAGACCATACATTATGCATGTAGTTGGGATTATTGGACGGCTCTAAACTAATACAAAAGATTCTCACCTTCAGGCTATAAAAATAATATTCAAATATCTATAAGGGACTCAAGACTTTGGTCTATGGTATCCAAATAATTTTGATCTCACTCTTCATGCTTACACATATGCGAATTGGGCTAGAAATGTTGATGATCAAAAATACACTAGTGGTGGTGCATTCTATATGGGGCCTCGATTAGTCTCTTGGTTCAACAAGAAAAAATTTATATTTCCTTATCTAAAACAAAAGTAGAATATGTGGTTGTCACATCATGTTGCACACAACTTATTTGGATGATGCAGACATTACAAGATATTCAAATCAAATGTTCACCTCCCATCTCCATTCTATGTGATAATACAAGTGCCATTAGTATCTCAAAAAATCCTGTTATTCATTCCAATACCAAGCACATTCCTATCAAGTATCACTTCCTACGTGAAAAAGTGCTTGAACAAAAGGTTAAATTGGAGTATGTTCCTTCCAAAGAACAAGTTGCAGATATATTTACTAAACCTATTCCCAGGGAAGCATTTGAATATCTCATACAGAAGATGGGAGTCATCTCTGCCTCTCTTATCATTTTTTCTTAAATATCAAAATATTAAATTTGATACGCTAGTTTCATAAATCAAAATCATGTATATATGCGAGTTTCTGTGCATAAAACCATGTATGGTTTTTTCTGACAGAAATTCTCAGGGTCAGCTTTTTGAATAGTCTGTGGTATTGTTGGGTAATCTCTGTTGTTGTTCTAGTATTCATATTACTATGATTTTAATTGATATTTATCTCCTTGATGAAGATGATTTGATGAATTTGTTGTTGAAGGTGTTTAGGATGCACAAGTTTAGAGGGAGCACCGGGCTTGTCGAAAAGGATGCAATATTGGAATTCTGATTGGTGGTTGTGTTATGATCTCCTGTTTGAGATTATTTGGTCTTGGTTATACAAATTCATTTCTTTAGTTTGATGAAAATTTCATGTTGAATGAAGTAAAATTGTTATTCAGTCATGTAAGGACTTTTTCAAATTTGTAAACCCATTTGGTTGGGAATTTGAGTAAAATATGTAATTCCACTCAGTTGGATCATTGCTATCAGTATGAGTCCTTGGTGATAGGAATGGTCATTATTGGTTGAGTTATAGAGTCATGTACTTCATTGAAATACATGTCTAAATATTCAGCATGAACTCATGGGGAGCATGGTAATTTCAGTGCACATAAGATCTACACAACTCTTCTTTCTAGAAGGGAAGAGAATCGTTGTTTTGGTAGTGATCTGCCCTTTGTTGTTGATGGCAAAGGGGGAGAGTATCTTTGTGTTTTAATAATGGTTATGATAAATGATTTTATCTATTCTGATGATAAAAGCCATCATGGTTGTCATCAAGTCTAAAGGGGGATATTGTTGGAAATATGATGTAATATGTTGTCCTTGATGGCAACCTATTTGATTAAGTTGTCCTTGATGAAATCCTACTTGATGAGTTTTCCTTGATGAAAAAAAGATGTGAAAATGATGTATCTACAGGCCAGTTCCGATGTGGCAGAGAAAGGAAATCTATTTAGGATCAGATAAATGATAAAATATAATATGTCACAGTGTATACATAGGTTTGATGAAAAGAATTAGTGTATACACGCGAGTACGAAGAAGCTAAATCGCGTATGCCTTTTTCACTCTAAAATTATGATACCATGGGGGAATTTCCATTGTATTATCCCAAAGTATTGAGTGTTGTGTCATCTATTTGATTCTGTCCAAGAATACCATCGGTAATTGTATGGTTTTGGCTCATGGTATTGGTAAAGGCTAATTCTATATAAGGAGAAGAATATCATAGTGCAAGGATGTAAATGGGAAGGGTTTTTACTGAATACTTATCTTTGAAGTATATCTGCATGGGATGAAATCGGTTTTATTGGTAGATCTGAATCTATGATGCACCATTGGATACAATGATGGATCAGACTCTCTAGAACTGAAATGACTATGTACTTGCATGATCTAATTATGAGATGTTTGGATCAGTGACCTGGCACATGTTTGCTGAAATGAAGTAAATAAATCCCGGTAAGTTTATAGATCTGCATCTTTCTGTAGTAATAACATTTACATATTTATACACTAGTTTGTCACAGTGAAAGTGTGTATACACGCAGCTTTGTCTCTGATAAAGCGCATATGGAAGTCAGGGTTTTCTGAAGCATGTTGAAGGGGTTATCTATTTAATGCTGCTATATTTTTTTTGTATTTATGTTGTCTATCAATGAAGTATTCACGGAGACCTAGGTTTTTTGAATATTGTATATTCTGCTAAGTTGAATATGTACAAATTTGATCAATGAGTGATTAAGTATGAATAACCATGCTGACTGAATAAGTATTCTGCAAATATGAAAATACATCTTACTAAAAGCCTCAAATCTGGTTCTGAGACTGATCATATTCTAGAATATCAGCATTCCCAGATCTATACGTAGTTTGGTGTGAAAGAAAGCATGTATACATGCGAGCTCAGTAAAGAGAAGTAGTGGACGCATATTAAGATAATGAATGATCAGGGTTGAAAATTGTTTCTACATATTGATTCTGAAATCTGGGTTTGTTATAGTGTTCTGGTTACAGTGATCTCACTGTCTTATTGAAGTTTTGGTTAACTTTATTATTGGTGATATTTTTGATGAGTTGTGTTGAAGCTATGGGATCCAATGTGAAAATTGATGAAACATGGTCTTCAATGGTTTTGAAGGTTGAAGTGTTCAGTGTTGGAGGAGAAGCTTCCTACCAGTAGAATCTAGTGTTCTGATGAGGGGGTTGAAGCTCCCTTCCAGTAATGGCTAGTAAACGAGATCAATGGGTTGGAGCTCCCTTCCAGTAGCAGCTGGAGAACGAGAGAAGGTTGCGGCCTTCTGCAAGTAGATGTTTGCATACTGATATCAGTATGCATCATTACAATATTGTAAGCAATTTTCCATATAATAACTATTGAAGACAGAGACGAAAACAACGATGGTTTTCTCCCGAATTGGGTTTCCACCTTAAATCTTGGTGTTCATGTGTGATGCTCTTGTGTGATGATTTATTTTCTTATTAATGCACACATTTACTTCTTAACTATTTGATGCATAACTGATAAGATGAGTTAAAGAATGTATCTTAAATTTTATCTAACAGTAAAGTTATCTAAATATACGTAAGTTTCTGTTAGTATATCCGTGTATATATGCTAATTGGTTTAATCAAAGTCGTGTACAAAAATCAGGAAGAGAAAAGTAAAAGATAGTGATTATTGTAAATAATGATTCACCCCCCTCCCACCCTCCCCCCCTCTCAATATTTTTCCCAACAATTTGGATGTTAATTTAATTCCTTCTTGGTAGGTATTGGAACAAACTTCTATAAATAAACTACATGAAAATAAGGACCGTTTGTATTATCTTACAAAATTTGGAAATATTTAAAGGAGTGGGGAGTGAATGCTTGATTTTACTAAAATATTTAATAAGTTTTATAATAAGATTCCTATAGATATTAAACCATATCATCCAGTTGCAAAAGTTATATTAGATACTAGTTTTGATTCATATTTTTCCTTGATTCTCAATGAAAGAAGATACATAAAATTATCAAGAATGAAAAATGATGCCATAGAAGTAGAAACCAATATGGATACTTCTAGTAAAATCAGAGTGGAATCAAACCCTAGAGAAAAGATAAAGGTAAACAAAGATATTGGTCCTTCAAGGGTAATAAAATATAAGAAAGAGTAGAATATATATGAGGTGACAAGGATGATCAGAATCCTCTCAAAAAAAATATATAAAGTGGATTTGCAAGGAAAAATACCTTCAAGAAAATGTTAGGAACCAATAAGTAGGTATCCTAATTAGTTTTGAAGGTGATTCAATACACAAATATTACAAAGAGAAATCGAAAATACAAAACATGTCATTTAACCCTCGTTGGTCATTGATGATCAAATTGATGTTTATGTTGTAGAACTAGAAGAGGAAATAAATTATCTTTATTACCCATCTTTATTGGTTTCTATTACACAAGATGATTATACCCCTCCAACTTTTATAGACCAAAAGAAAATTTGCTAGAAGGTATGGATCCAAATGTGTCTTCCAAATAAAAAAAATTCTATTATTTTCTTTAAGATGAACTACATAAAAAGTAATATTTTTTTTTTCTCGAAAAAGAAAAATCGAACTGTCTATTATGATCATAGAAGGTTACACAGTATATGCCCTTGGCATTCCAAAAACTGAATGTTTTCATTTCATCCATAGGAGAAAGAAAAAAAATGGAGTTGCAGATATAAGGAAAACAACATCATTGTTTCCGCTATCATTATCAATATTTTCAAAGTATAGCAGCTGTATTGACCATCGAGCTTTCCTTTAAAGGAAAGACAACCCTAAACAAGAGTCAAAACTAGGCCTTTTTCTGATTTTTACACAAAAAACATCTGGGTAGTAGACACTATTCCATATGTACAGAGTTTTAAGTAGGAAAAAAACCTATTGTTATCTCCCGGATCTCCTCTGATGAGGAAAACAATCTGAAATAGAGATAAAAGGAGAGTTGTATAATATAAACAAGTCCAAATAAACATTTAAAAAGTAAATTTGTAAAATAAGGTGAAAGTCAAAAAAAAAAAAGGACTGATTGATTTATCATTTAGAGAGCAAATGAAGGTTGTTCCATGCCCTGGACCAAATCTCCGTTGAATTCTTTGATTACCCAAGACCCCATAGCTTATTGTATGCCCTCCTTAGATAGGAGGTCTACATCCAAGTTTCATTCCCTATAAATGTGACAAGAAGAGATTTGAATAAAATGAGCTTTCAAGTTCAGAACCTCTTCTAATAAAGAAAGAAAAATATATTTTTGGAATCTTTGAGTTCCATTAAACCATTTCATAATAATCATGGAGTCTCCAAAAATCTGGACTGCTCTCAGCTCATGATGAGTAAGCCAACACAAAATAAATTTAAGAGCTTTGAGTTCAAAAAAATTGTTTGTTTCAGTTCCTAATCCCATCGAGGCATTGAAGGTATTTCTGGAAGGGAAATGGATAGTGAGCCTTGCCCCACACCGTTTTTGAGGGTTGGAGGCCCCATCAAAATAGGCCCACAGAATGTAACCCCTAATTTTTTCCTTCTTAATGATGCTGACTGGCTGGGTTTCCTTGGGGATAGGAATATTTTCATAGATTGATGACCCTTCTTGTTGGAAATGTGTTGTCCTTGATGGCAACCTACTTGATGAAATAAGATTGTTGGCAATATGATGCAATTTGTTGTCTTTGATGGAAACCTACTAGATGAAGTTGTCCTTGATGAAAACTGACTTGATGAGTTGTCTTTGGATGGCAACCTACTTCATGAAGTTGTTCTTGATGGAAACCTGCTTGATGAGTTGCCTATGATAAGCAACCTATGTGTTAGGATGATGTATCTTGTGTTAAATAAGGAAAGATGATGTATCTACAGATCAGTGCAGATATAATGGAGAAAGGAATTCATGTAACGGCCAGAGAAATGATTAAAATGGTATGTCACAAAGCATACGCGGGTTTGTAAATGCGAAGTAGCGTATGTACGCGGAAAAGTACGTACCAAGTAGCGTGCGCCTATTTGCGCTCTAAATTCATAAATAAGGGAATTTACCATGGTATTGGCCCATTGTATTTAGTGCTGTAATATCTATTTGATCCTGTCCAGGAACACCATTAGTAGTTGTGTTGTTTTGACTCATGGTATTGATAAAGGCTAAACCTATATAAGGAGAAGAGAATAATAGTGCAAGGGGTGCATAAGTCTGGGTTTTAATGAATACTTCACTTTGAAGTATATCTGCATGGAAGGGTAACAGTTTATTGATGGATCTGAATTAATAATGCACTTATGAAGAAAATGATGAAGAGGTATCTCTAGATCTGAAATAACTATGTATTTTCTATATCTGTTTATGGAATGTTTAGATATGAGATGAGGAAAATATTTTCTGAAGTGAAGGGTAATATCTGAGCTATTTATCTGTTCTGAAGAGTTGCGCAGCCCACAAAGTTTGAAGATCTATACGCAAGTTCGCTTCATAAAAAGCGCGTGCATACGCAGGTTGGCTTTAGAAAAAGCGCGTATGGAATGTGAGATCAGTTCCAAAATGTGCAGAAGTATACGCAGGTTTGTTTCTGTGAAAGAGTGTATACACGCAGGTTCAGTGAAGTAAAAGTGCGTATGCAATCTAGGGTTTTGCTGAAGTGTGTGGAATGAAATGTCTGATCTATTCTACTTTTTTACTGCTATCTGTCAATGATGTATTCACACAGGTTTGGGTTGTTTGAATGTTGATTATGCTGCTGATTATGTTGAGTAAAGAACAAGTTGCTGGCTGATTGATTGATGATTCAATGAATAAATTGATGGGGTTATAAGTTTCAGTTTGATGATCTTAAATGTGTGGAGTGGGTCCAGTCTGAAAATATGATGAAAAGTGGCCTACAAGGTGTGTTGTATGGAAGCTTTTGGATCCAGTATGAAAATTGATGAAACGTGGTCCACAATGGTGCTGAGGGTCAAAGCCTTTAGTGAGGGGGTTGTATCTCCCTTCCAGTGGTAGCTGGTAAACGAGAGCAGTGGGTAGTAGCTCCCTTCCAAGAGAGGCTGGTAAACGACAGCAGGGGGTAGTAGCTCCCTTCTAGGAGAGGCTGGTAAACGAGAGTAGGGGGTTGTAGCTCCCTTCCAGGAGAGGCTAGTAAACAAGAGAAGGTTTTTTCCTTATGCAGGTGGGTGCCTGCGTGCTGGTATGAGTCTTCGCCAGTACATGGTTTTAAGAATTTTTCTTTATATAATAAATATAGAAGACAGATATGACGGCAGCAGTGGTTTTCTCCCGAATTGGGTTTCCACCTTAAATCCTCGTGTTCATGTGTGTTGCTTATGTGTGATGATTTATTCTGTTCTTGCTGCACCTGTTTACTACTTACTAAAAATATAATGAATGAATGATGCAATGATCTAAGTAAAGAATTATCTACATTATAATATCTCTGGTAATACGTAATTTTTATTAAGGATATCTGCGTTTATACGCGAGTTTGCTTCAGTAAAGTAGAGTATGGGTTTTAGAGAAAGAAAAAGTAAAAAGTTTTCAGTCAGCCCTAAATACTGATTCACCCCCCCCCCTCTCAGTATTTTTCCCAACACTTCTGATGCTAGTAGATAAATAGGAAACAAATTTTCCTTAAATATGACCCTATTTCTGGCTATCCAGGTACCCGACAAGATAATAAGTGGGACATTCCTCACTCGGTCATTTGGAGCTTCATTCCACCAATTTTTGCAAGCCTCCGAGATGGAGGGACCTTCCCATCGCTGGGACGGGTTAAGAAGCCACAAATTTTCTGCCCATAAACTCGTGTTCAAGGTGCAGGATATGAATAGGTGCTGAATGGATTCCCCATTACTTTTGGATAGGGAGCACCAGCTTGACCCTATCTTGCTCCTTTTTTGCATATTATCCGAGGAAGGTACTTTGTTCTTTAAAATACACCAGAATGAGAGAATCGATTTTGCTGGGAATTTGAGTTACCACAATGGCTTATACCACCACTTTGGCTCTACCCACCATTTCTGAGCCATTAGCCATTTGTATCAAAATTTCGGTGCATACTGGCCTGTGCATGAATGTACCCATTGTAGTGCATCTGGCTTCTAATGAATGCGGAAATTTGTTTTTTGTAGCTCATTTATATATCCTTTCCATTCTTCTCTCCATATACCTTCAATTTTAAGGTCCTCCCCTGACTTCCACGCTTGCCTCCAAATGGTTGACTTTCCTAATTGATTGTAATATCCCAAAATGGGAAAATTAGCAATAAATGCATGAAAAACACATGTTTTAGAAATATAAGCATTAATAGAAAAATTAATCCTATGGATCCATTATATTTGACATTATATCAACCACATCTGAAAGGAAATCAGAAACAAATGTCTTTTTCCTAGTTAAACAAGCCTCTCATTCTCAAAACATCTTAAAAATGATGAAATCCCAAGACTACTGCAACACAAAAATTACTACATAAAGTGACAACCTATTATAATTAGGGTTATACTAAGAAATATAGAGACAAAACATATCTACTGATATATTAATCAATAATACTCAAAAACGGAGATCTAGCCTCTTATACATAGACCCAAGATGACCTGGCAAGGGTTTCTTGACAGAAATGATATAAATGAAATAACCGCTGCAGATCTATGGTTGAATCATGCTATATAGATGAATCCCTACATAAAAATGTCTGAACATTCAAATAAATGGCTGTAGACTCTCCTACTATCTTTCCGGGAAAAAGGTTGATCCTCCTCCTGGGAAACTAGCTCATAAAAGTGGGGTTTTAACCCTTCCCACTGCAAAAACTTAGGAAATAATGTAGTTTCTAGAAGGGGCTACATTTTTTCTGAAGGTAACTACTTTTCCTAACACTAGATAGTGGAAAATGCAGCTCAGAAAGCTCCTCTTATATTTCTTGAACAATATCTCCAAGAAAGAGTAGGGAATCCCCACATGAGAAAACCCTTGCAGTAAACAGTGCAGCAAACTTAGCTAAATAGAAAAAGAATGTAAGAATTATAAACAAACCACATAAAAAATATAATCCTAAATCATACCCATATGGTTTCCATCCCCTCCATTATATAGTTGATGAGCTTCCTCACCAAGGGTCCCACTCAATCATGAGGTTTCTTCCATGCAAAGGTTCCTCCTCCAAAATTATGTTGTCTCCATTTTCCTTGCTCATATTTTTACAGCACTGTTTGATTTAGTCAATCTTGACCGGATCAACCTTGACTGGATCTTCATGCCTGATCTCCTTTCACACTCAAGGTGTCTTCATTTTTACTAGTTAGATTGATCTTCATTCACATTGAGTTGTCTTTATTTAGGATCCACTCCTCATATAATAATGCTATTTAATTGGTCAAAATTTACTTTGTCCACACATTTTAGACCTTTTTCACACATGTGGATGCTTGATCTAGTTATTACATGATCCCTTTTCACATTATGAGTGATTTTATTCCTACTTAAGCAACTTATGAGCCTCCTTGCCCATTTATTCATATAATTTGATTTTTAAAAGAAAAATTAATATTCCTATTAGTTGCATGCTAATGTAGGAATATTACAGTCTTCCCCTCCCAAATGTTGCTTGTCCTCAAGCAACTGCAAGAGTGCTGCAAAATCTCTCTTGCTCCTCTTATGGCCTCCTCATCCAACAGTCTCCACCATTGCTTCAGATATTCTACAAAAATTATGTCTCCCAATGGTTCCTCCCAAGTGTGCAAGCTGGCCTCTGGTGAATAAACCAAATGGCTCTCATCATGAAAGAAAGTAATTTCTATGTGGAAACCTTCTTGTTCATCAATGGCCTCCTCAATATAGAAGTGATGACAGTCATGGGGAATTCCATCATCAATGAAGCACTCCCATTTCCATGCTATCATCCAAATGAAATGAATCACCTCCCATCCTGGTAATTCATAGAAACAATCCTCCCAAATTCTCATGAGAGGTATGTCCCAAGTGCTCCAAAAAATCATATGGCCTGCCTCATAAATAAGCAAGTGATCTACTATGGTATCCATATCTTTTTCCGTGCTCCCCTTGAAACATGTAGTGCAAAAAGTGTGGGGAATTTCTTGTGCAAAGGAAACATCCAACCAATGTGTCTCTCCTCCAATCATGTTCCCAAAAAAGATAAGAACATCTTCAGAATATGGAATCATAATTGAAATCATGCTAGTTTCCATATGAAGTAAAGGAGAAGGATAATGGTCCCTCATGTGCAACCAACATAGTTTTACTCCCAACTTCCATAGAATATGATTTGACAAGTGTTTTTCCAACACTTGTTGGCTTCCTTATCCTTCTTGCATGCTTGGATAAGGTGTATGATGGTTGGTTTTAATGAATCACACCATGAAGAGTACCTCCTCTCTCCAAGATCTCCCAAGGAATGACTAACATCATCATTGTTCATGTCCCAAAGTGGCTCATGAAGCCCATAAGGAAAGGTGCCTACTCTTGGAGCAAAGCCTTGCACATGAGTGTTAAGAAAATACAAGCATATATTAGATACATCATGATGTTTAAAAATACAAGTCTCACTATACACTTGATTCAAATCAATGAGCTAAGTCATGGATGAGCTTCCTCTCATACCCAATGAATAAGGATGTGATGATGATAACTCTTCCCAAGAGCTATGTTCCTCAACCAACAAATGATATATGCACTTCTTCATATGAGAGTGCATCTCCTCTTTGAAGTTCTCCCACATGAATCCATATAAGATATTATGGTATGCTCTAATGAAACCAGTAGGTTTGGAAAGCAAGATCTCATAGGCTGCATTAAGTAGTTTATACTTGATCTTGGAATATTTAGTTAAGTAGATATTCTTATGAACATAAATGACGCCATCAACTACCTTATACCTCCCATCCATCAGTTTCACATCAATAACCTTACATGTGAAGAGGTCCTTGGAATCTTCCATCAAAAGTTGGGACTCCCAATAAGGATCTAGGCTCCCCAACAATGACAACGCAGTAGAAATATGAAATGCAGCCCCTGTCATGACATGGCTCTCCTCTTTGACATGCTCTATGCCAAAGCCACATGTTGGAGTACTATCAAATTTATTTTTCTACCTCTCTTGTAGCTAATCTTGCTCAAGACAATATTGAAGCAGCTGGAAGTCAACCTCTCCTTGAAAAGATTTTTCCTTCCAAAACTTCCTTAATTTGGCCCATGCATGCAAGAGTGTTGATATACTCTTGTCATGTTCAAAAATATATTTTTTGAGTGAAAATATCATTGGCTGTCCCAAAGATATGGAGTGTCCATGTGACATCATGTTCATTCCATCATCGATTTCTGAATCCTCATTTTTCAGTGAAAATAGCTGAGTGGGAGATAGCAATGTCCATTTCAAAAAAATTCTCATCTCTCCTTTGAATCCATGAAAGGTTCTCTACATTGTGCTAGCTTCTCCCAAAGCTCCTTCCTTATACAAGTATGTAAATTATTCCCATAGTTGAGATAACACTTTATTTTTCCTCTAATCAGGAGGTCTCCCTGGTGGAATACCTCCATGTAAAGAGACATCAAGGCATAGAGCAGGATGTGTATGTGTGTGGAAAGATTTGTCCTATCCTTCCTTGTATAGATCCTCTTGCCTTCTTTGTGTATCAACCTTTTGAAATAAAGAGGGGTGTATTATCCTCATCATGTGATGCTTTTCCTCCTCTTTTCCTTCTTCTATCTTCAAGATCTCACCATTTGATAATGATGGCACATGCTGCACATAGATTGTGCCATGATCTCTATATGTGAGATTCTTTGGAACTCCTTGCAAGAGTGCAAGAGTTTCTCTCCTTGGATCAAGTGCTCATCTTCCTCTTCATGAGGTCCTAGATGTGCTCTTGTCATGACTGTGTTAGCCTTCTCTTCCTCCTCTTCAATAGTTGAAAATGCCTCATCATCCACAAGAGAACTTAGATCTTGGTCTTCTTTTGAAGGAGGAATTTCCATGTCTTCCTCTTAAGAAGAAAGCTCTTCATGTAATGGCGACTTTTCCTTTGGCAAGATATCATAAAAATTTTCATCCCCTTCAATGGTTTTATGAAATGGAGCTGAGTTTATGGACCCTTTCAACCCATGCAATATTTTTGTTTTATTTTGGTTGATAGGTTCCATAGAAGATGTTTATAAGATTTTTCATCAAACCTTTCCACTACTCTTCTAATGAAATTTGCATAAGTATATTTTTTTTCATTCTTTAAGGAAAAATATTCAAACAAACACCAAGCTGCTACTTTGATGGTTTCCTTTTCTGAAACTTGATGTTGTTGCACATAGGTGTCTAGCTCCTACACCCAAGCCCTAGCTGGATATTTAGGTGACCCGTCAAAAGTAGATAGAGAGAATATACCCACACCATGTTGCCTGCTCCTTGTGCTTCTTTCCTCCTTGATCTTGCAAAACCCTTGGAATTTCAAGTGGTCTTTGAACCCCTTAGATTGACTTTCATACTCTTGTAAATAATCACCAAGAGTCTCCTCTTTTGGAACATCTCCTTTCTTCTTCTTCTTTGTCATGAACAAGTGGTTGATAGAGCATTGTAAATATGATGATGTGGCTGAATTCTCACACCCATAAGATGAGGAATTAAAGCTTTCTGCATGTATATATCTTGCAGATCTTGTTGAGGGACTTCTATGTCTTTCCCTCCTCATTTATTTGATGTCTTTGCTTCTACCCTACAGAGTTTGAAAGAGAAGTTTTGAGAACCTATTTCCTCTAGAAAATCAGGGTTTGCTTTGATATCTCTTGCATATCTTCTCCTTCCCATGAGAAGAATCCATAATGGTTGAAGAACACAGGCTGGGCCAAGATTAGAGCTCCGATACCACTGTAACATCCCAAAATGGGAATATCAGCACTACATGCATGAAAAACAATTTTTTCAGAAATATAAGCATTAACAGATAAATTCAGCCCATGGATCCATTATATCTTACATTATATCAACCACATATGAAAGTAAATTAGAAACAAATGCTTTTTCCTAGTTAAACAGACCTCCCATGCTCCAAACAACTTAAAAATGACGAAACCCCAAGTCTACTGCAACACATAAATTACTGCATAAAGTGAATGCACAATATATTGAGGGTTATACTTATAAATATAGAGAAAAAATATATATTCTCATATTTTGATCAATAATGCTCAAAAATAGATATCTAGTCTCTTTTTCATAGACCCAAGATGACCCGGCAAGGGTTTCTTGACAGAAATGATATACATGAAATAACTGATGTAGATCTATCGCTGAATCATGTTGTATGGATGAAGCCCTGCATAAAATTGGTTGAACATGCAAAGAAATATTTTTAGACTCTCCTGCTAGCTTTCCGGGAAAAAGGTTGATCCTCCTCCTAGGAAACTAGCTCATAAAAGTGGGGTTTTAACCCCTCCCACAACAACACCTTAATAAATAACGTAGTTTCCAGAAGGTATTGTGTTTTTCTTGAAGGTAAATACTTGGCCTAACACCAGATAGTGGAAAATGCATCTCAGAACTCTCCTCTTAGATTTCTTGAACAAGATCTCCAAGAAAGTGTAGGGAATCCCGCATGAGAAAAACCTTGCACTAAGCAATGCAAAAAACTTAGCTAAATAGCAAAAGAATGCAAGAAGTCTAAACATACCACATACAAAATATAATCTTCAATCATACCCTTATGGTTTCCATCCCCTCCATTATATAGTTGATGAGCTTCCTCACCAAGGGTCCCACTCAATCATGAGGTTGCTTCCATGCAAAGGTTCCTCCTCCAAAATTACGTTGTCTCCATTTGCCTTGCTCATATTTTTACAGTGATGTTTGATGTAGTCAATCTTGATTGGATCAAACTTGACTGGATATTCATGCCTTGTCTCCTTTCACACTCAAGGTGTCTTCATTTTGACTAGCTAGATTGATCTTCATTCACATTGAGTTGTCTTTATTTAGGATCCACTCCTCATATAATAATGTTGTTGAATTGGTCAAAATATAATTTTTCCACACATTTTAGAACTTTTTCACACATGTGGATGCTTGATCTAGTTATTACATGATCCCTTTTCACATTATGAGGGATTTTATTCCTACTTAAGCAACTTATGATCCTCCTTGCCCATTTATTCATCTAACTAGATTTTTAAAAGAAAAATTAATATTCCTATTAGCTGCATACTAATGTAGGAATATTACATTGATCAATTTGACTCAGATAATGGATTCCTATGCTTTCTATATGATCAAGAAAATCTCGGGAGAGTGAAAATCCCCCATTGCACCCTACCTAGGGGTCTTGACCAAGTCTAACATGTTCGCCATTTCCTACATGCGATACCAATCCTTTTTCAATGATCTTGATAAATGCCAGTGTGGATTTCCAAACAATCAACGTGTTTATCACCTTCTTTGTAGGGAGGCACAACCAGTCTCCCATCGGCATAGGGTAAATGTATTTCCTTTTTATCACTGATGTCCATAAATTCTCCAAGGTGATAAGCCTGCAGCCCAATTTTGCCGCCAAAGAAAGGGTGAAGGACGAGAGATGCTTTATTCCCCATCCTCCCCAAGCCTTTTGTCTCGCCACTTTCTCCCATGCCACCCATGGTATATCAGGTTCTACCTTTGATCCTACCCATAGAAACCCGCTACATAGTTTGCTTATTTTTTAGAGTATACCTTTCAGGACCCAAGTTAAGGTAGCCCAATACACCGGGATAGCTAGTGCAACTAATTTGATCAGCGCAAGACTCCCTGCCCTAGACAACCATTTGAAGCTCCAGTGCTTCATTCTAGTCTTGATTTTAGCCACTAGCTAGTGCCAGTCCTGAGTTCTATAAGAGTCATGCTTTAAATGGAATCCAAGATACTTGAAACTGTCGTTGAATGATTTAAATTCAAAGGGGAGAAATTCAAAGATTCTATCCACTTCTGCCCTCGAAAACTCTTCCATGGTTATGGAGGATTTTTTACTATTGATGCTCAGCCCCGCAGCCTTGAGGGAGAGATCCAACGTTGATTTGATTCATCTGATGTCTTCACTCTTACATTACTAAACATAAGGATATCATCTACAAATATAAAATTGTTAATGGATAGTTTTACTTCCACTTCAATTCCTTTCAGTTATCCTCTCCTTTTTGCATCATGGATCATCTGAATTAGGCCTTCTGCTATGAGGAGGAAGAGGAGGGGTGATAAAGGGAATCCGTGATGAAGACCCATCTGAAATTGAAAAAAAGGAGTTGCAGCCCCATTGATTAGAATGGAAATACTAGTAGTAGTGATACACCCCATCACCCAGTTGATGAAGTCATTCTTAAACCCCATATGGGTTAGGAGAAGTCAAAGGTACAACCAACTTATTCAGTCATATGCCTTTGATAGATCAACTTTCACTATTGATCCTTTCTTCCTGCTTCTCCTCAGGCTGTGTAGAGTTTTCTGAGCCACCCCCACTACCTCATGAATTTTCCTTCCATCCAAAAACTTGCATTGTTCCATAGATTTTTTTTTTGAGAGGAAAGGCTTTATGCAAGTGGATATCACCTTTGCAATTATTTTTTAAATGCAGGTGCAAAGAGAGATAGGCCTGGAATTCTCAAAAGATTTAGGGTCCTCCTTTTTTGGGATGAGTGCGGGGAAATAAGAATTGAAGGGTTGGTGGATGTTGCGGGTGATCCTTGACTCTTTTACCACCCTGAGTAGATCCTCCCCCAGGGATTCGAAGAAGTGTTGAAATAATTCCACCATCCATCCATATGGGTCGGGGCTTTTGTTCTTCTGCATTGACTTAAGAATCCCTTCCACCTCCTCTTTTGACACCGGATCCATTATGTTATCATTTCATTCCTCTTGAATATATATGGGAAAGAATTGAGCCACTCTAATCACTTCTATTATTGAGGACTCTGTTGGAGCTATGAATAGTGATCTAAAATGGTTGCATCCTAGACTAGATAGTTCCTCGAAATATTTTTCAGCTCCCCATTCCTCCGATAGTATCCCCCAAATGGTATTTATGTTTTTACGGCCTTTTGCATAGTTATGGATGAAAATAATATTCTCATCACCTATTGATAGCCAGATTTCCCTATTTTTGAGGAACCTCCTTTCTTCATTTTCAAGTAAAAATTTCTTCCTTGTCGATTATAGGCTCTTTATTCTATCCCTCATTTCATTTGATTCATAGCCTGCACCCTCCGGCTTCTCCAAGTGGTTCAACTCCTCAATTATCAACTGCAGGGCTCCCTCCACCCTGATTTTTTTCACCTTTTCCCACTCTAAAGTGGACTTTTTCATCTATTTAAGGTTATCCATGAAGCGGATGCTTTTTCTTCCCTGTCGAACCTCCTCCCCCTTCCTCTAGGTATCTTTGAATAGTTAATTGAATGAATCTTCCTTGAGCCATGAGGATTTGAACTTGAATGGAGTTCTAGGTTTCTTATCGGGGCCCTTGATTTCTAGGAGAATCGGCAGATGGTCTAAGATGCCCCCTTCCCCCACCCAGTGCCGAAAGACAAAGGATCAGGCTACCAGCTCTTCTTTAAGAAGAAACCGATCCTATTTCTTTACCATCATGTCCTCTCCATATCTTATGTTCCTCTAGGTGGGTCTTGGCTTGGTTAAGTTGGAATCCACCAAGTGTAAAGAGACTGTCTTGTTCAGGAAAAAATTATTCAGGGGGTATGCTAGAGAAAAAGGGCCCCAGGCTTCAGAGATCCCCAGAGAAAAATTTAGACCCCCTCCCAGAATGACTTTTGGATATTTCAGACAAGATTTTGGAAAAAAAATTATTCCAGAAAAGAGACCCTGTCCATGCAAGGGTCATAAACATTTAGTAATAGTAGGCGCTGGCAGATATCATTGGAGTAGACTTCCATTGCTAAGGCATTTTCCATTCACCATGAGGTAATATCCTTCAGTATTCCAGACTTAATACCCATTTCCAGACCCTTGGACCTTCCTAGTGCATCCAGAGCCTAAAAGGACCAACCCAGAAAGATTCAGGACAGAGCTCCAAATACTTCCTCCCCTACCCCCAAATTCTCTTGAAGCATAAGAACATTCGGCTCATAGGACTTCATCAAACCCCTAAGTGCTATTTTATTGGGCTAACTAGCAAAACCCCTAAAGTTTAAATATAGAAAGATCATCGGTAACCCAGGGAGGGGGTATGCGTTTCCTTAAGAACCCCTGTTAGAGAAACAGGTTTCCCATAAGCAATGTTAAGTTTATCCCTGACTTCGGATTTAGATAGGTTATATTTCTGACCCCTGGACTTTCTAGGGCCAATCGAGAGAGGCTGAGGTCCAAGAACTCCCACCACATTCTAAAGAATAAGCTTATTGTCCATGGATATAAGGTTATAAGGAGGTTTCTCAGGAGGGAAATACAAGGAAGGGGGAAGCTCAGGGCCCTTGATGATAGGAGTATAAATGAGGAGTTTAAGAATAGAGGTTATGATACTATCCAAGCTCTTCAAAACATAATTCATTTGAATATATTCCATTAGGACAGGCCTGGAGGGACCAGGCCTTGAAAGAGAAAAATTATAAGTAAACGAAGAGGAGCATTGAGAGATGACAGGGTCCAATATCATACCCTCCTATTGAGGTGTCGAACCTGCAGCATGTAGAGGACTAGAGGTAATTAGAGGTTGCGCCTCCTGCTGAATTTGGGTAATGGGGCTTCTTGATTCTGTCTGCATGTCTTATGGTCCCTCTTCTTGATATTGCCCACTTGTTCCCTCTAAACCTTACATCGGCTTCCCTTCGACCTCTTTGAGATCCTCTACTTCTTTAAACCCATCTAGCATTCGAATCTCCCTCTTCTTCTTCCTTCTTCTTTGGTCTCCTAAGGGACATTCCATAGCTTGATGACCATATTTATGGAAACAGTGGTAGTGGAAGGGAATATGTTCATAATTGAGCATCTATGTGAAAGCAAGGTCCTCTTACTTTAGGTGTATCTCCTCAGCTAGACCTTATTTTGGGTTAAGGCTGGAAAAAATTCTTGCGGCACTCTTATCCATCGTCTAAATTTAAGACGTATCCACCTCCAGGAACTGCCCTAGGATGTTCCATATCGATATAAAGGCCGATTTCATCCATAAAGGAACATGCAGTCCCAGAAGTTTAACCCACACTGGGGTTTCCTCAATTTTCTCCCTTTGTGCATCAAACAACGGAGTCCATTTCCTAAATAATAGAGGTCGTTTAGCAAAATTCTAGTTACGCTGCAATACCATTCTAATTATTTGTTCTTCGCAAATTTGATCATAAACCACCCTCAAGCAAGGGTTTGGGCTTCAACCTATCTCTCTGGAGCCTCTAACCACTCTTTTGAGGTCCATTATGAGATGTATTTTGCCGTGAATTTCCTCTCTTTGACACGACCTACTAGAATTGTTTCAATGACTTCCATTACTTCGTTTATTTGAATATCAACCCTATAGACATAGCATGGGATTTCCTGTCTCCTAACCAACTTAGCTTTATTTCCCTTATTTCCTGCAACCCCACTCCTTCCTTCTTCCTCACCCTGTAGCAGGGTTTCGAGAGCATCTAGCCCTTCTTAGTTGAGCAACTGAGGATGCCCTTCCATCTGAATATGGGGTTTCTCCCGAGAAGTGCTCCATCCTTCTTGACCGCTTACGGCCCCAGCGCCAACCTATACCTCCACTTCTCTGTGAACACCTGAGCACTTGTCCTATTTGTCAGCTTGACTTGTGGGTCAAAACCCACCTACATATCCGATATTTGTCTCCCAGTTGTAAGTAGGGTTTGGAAAGAGACCTTTTCCCACCTCCGACAAATATCCCACCACCTCAGAGCCTTGAAAAGGATGCAGTTCCTTAAAAATTATTATTTGATACCTAGACCAAATCCAATTACACAAATTGATTAAACTAAAAACATTACAATAAATACAGCAAGTACAATTGATCAAAGTAAAGGTAAAGAAAAATAGCAAGGGCCTTTATATTCAAAATATCACCAGAAGTAGAGCAAGGATAATCAAGCACAAATAATGATAGAAAATTATGCAGTCCATTTAACATTAGAAAAGGAATTAGATATAATAAAACTTCTTATCCACTTAATGGAATTGGCTAGAAATCTAATTTACAACAATAGATAACCAAATCAATCCAACATTCAGTGATAGCTACTCAACAAGATACTCTTAACTTACAAGATGTGAAGCCTACTATTATGTTTGGGAAACATGTCAAAGAACGTTCTGATGTTGTAACTCCATTCTATGTTACATTGAATGTCCGTGAATTTCTACTCCACAATTGTAGGTTACGGTATATAGGTTCTCATAATTTAATGCCAAAATCCATAATGGATAAGTTGTTGTGAAACCAACTCCAGAAAGAGAAGAAAAGAGATATCTCTTTTCTTCTCTTTCTTGGATGATACAAATGAAAAAACCTCCTATCTATATATAGGAGTCCATGGGGCAACAATGTAGTACAAGCCGACCTAAAAATAATAATGTAAGGGCACAATAATAAAAATATAGGGGTTACAAGGGTACAAAAATAAAAACAAGGGGGTTACACTAACAACAATAAGGGACTATACTAGTAATATAAGGACTTAACATGCCCCTCTCCTTCAAACAAGTGTTTTCCACCACGCTTGATTATTTCTTGATGCTTCTGTATAAAATTCTCATCCTCCCATGTGGAAACTTCTGCAGGAAATTTCTTCCACTTGCTGAGATACTTTGAAATTGATCGTACTTGAAGAGTTCTTGTTTCTGTGACTGCTTCATAACTTCTTTCGATGTGATGTTGATAGTCCTGTTGTTTCATTTGATTCTGTACCAAAATTAGGTTATCCTTTGAGAGTTGGAGAACTTGTTGTTGATGCTCGATGTGATCTTCCACTACTTTATCATCCATATTATATTTAATTTGATCCTTCAAGCCATCCAACTTAGCCTCCATTTCTTCTTTTAAACCATCTATGTCATCTTCGGTTCCTCTTCGTAAGATTGAAATTTGCTGCACTTGGTACCGTAATTTTGATATCTCATACTGCAATTCTTCTTCTTCATGTGTCATAGTATAGCTTTTTGAGCGCTTAATGGGTATGGAATTATTTTTTGGAGGCATTATAGAACCCAATATGGATAAAAATTCTAAAATATTCCTTTGGATTCACTTCAAACTGCCTTTTCAAACCAACGTTATGCAACTTTAAAAACCAAATACACACCTTTTTCTTGTTTTTGAGGAGCTCGATATTGAAACTGAATTATCTCTGTGATTTCAGATCTTTAATATCTAAAATTTTGCACTACAGTAGCCCTATCAATTCTCTTTCCAATGCCACAGGTATAACCTAATTTGGATTCTTGAAGACAAAGTTATGTCCACTCTTCCACAATGACCCAATTATGGACTAGTTCAATATAGCAAACTTGTATGACTTTCCACGTGTCACTTCTTCCTTATTTGGCTCTAAAATTGACAGAAAAAAAACTACAGTCCATGTACTTCTGGCCTCTTTTTACAGCATTCCAATCTGATGATCAGAGAGATAGTTATGAATATTTTCCCACGATAACCTCTTTAAGATGAAATTCGGGAGCCTGAAAAAGACCTAAATTCCACAGATCATATCTCCAGAAATATTGCGAACCAAGATCTAAAATTTTTCGATCATGTTCCCCAGGATGTCAGTTTCGCTCTCTAAAAATTTCAGCTTCTGAACCTTCGTAGAAAAAAATTTATAGCGCAAATTCCACTATGACTGTTTTAAATGAAATTAAGGAGCCTGCAAAAAGACCTAACTTCCACAGATCATATCTTCGAAAATATTCTGAACCAAGCTTTGTAATTTTTCAAAGTTGTTCCTCAGGATTTCTAATCCGCACTATAAAAATTTCAACTTCTGAACCTTCGTGGAAAAAAAATTATAGCGAAATTTCCACGATGACCTGTTGGAGTAATGAAACCCTAGAATCCCACGTTTTGATACCAAATGTTGTGAAACCAGCTCCAGAAAGAGAAGAAAAGAGATATCAAAGCCTTAGAAATAAGATAATTCAAAGGGGAAACCTCCAATAAATTACATTAATGAACAATTCTTGGATGATACAAATGACAAAACCTCCTATCTATATATAGGAGTCCATGGGGCCACAATGTAATCCTAGTGGAGCCACAATGTAGTACTAGCCGACCTAACAATAATAATGTAAGGGCACAATAATAACAATATGGGGGTTACAAGGGTACACCAATAATAATAAGTGGGTTACACTAACAACAATAAGGGACTATACTAGTAATATAGGGACTTAACAGAAGTTATATTTGTAGTTTACTAGGCCACACCATGATTTATACTCTTCTGACTCTAGAAAGGTTAGGTTTATTGGTATGATAAAATATTTTGATGTATCATTAGCCTAATTCCTTTAAATATCATGGTTATGGATGTGGTAGTTACCAAGTAAATTTGTAATATTGTTGTCAAGGTCATGGCGTGTGAAATTGGGAGGATGTATTTAGTTATACGTGACCTATTATGGTGTGTTTAGTGCACGAGTGTACTAAAACACTGGTGCTTGGTAGGAATGGTTGCAACCTATAAGAAATGGTCATAGGAAAAAAATATTGTTAGGTAGTTAGTGAAAACATACTAACATATAAAACAAACTAATTCATGGAACATAGTGTGCTTAAAGAAGAAGAAGAAACACAACTACAATAAAACAAAAGCACAAGATAAAATGAGTAAAACGAGATAGTAATACGAATGGTGGAATAATCCCCTCTTATTGACCGCTATTAGTAAAGAAAAGGTAGAATGTTAGACACTTGCAAAGGATCCTTAGAGCTATTAAGATCTAATACCTAATGCAAGGATGGATTTACCCTTGAGATGGTTTTGTAAGGCTTCTCTCTTCTCATAAGAGATTTGACTTGTTGGGTGGTGAACAATTGAATCCTCTAACCCTATTGTTGTTTCGGATCACACATTTTTAGTTTGCTCATGGGGAATTTGGCTAGCATAACAATGTTTTCTCATTTTCTTCTTCTCATGGTGGAAATTTATAGGAAAATTCAAATCCTCCTTCCCTCTCTTGGTACACTTATGGATAGTGACCGAAGAGTGGGAATTTATTCCTTTGTGTTCTCACTTGAGGTCTCAAGGTGGCTCAAGGCAGTTGTCCTTGGGCAGCCTCAAGTGGAGAATATTCTCTTGAAGTCTGTCAAGTGGTCATGGATGGTAACTTCCACCATTCCCAGGACTGCACAACTTTTTGAGGGAAAGTCGCATAGACCATCATGTTTGTCGAATAAAAATGTGTGTGGAGCACTTTTCACATGTGTCTTCTGTGCGCAATTTGATATTTTTCCTCTTGACCTTAGATATTTTTAAATTTTCTAGATTCTATAATGTTTCTCAACCCTGTAAATCCTTCAGCTTGACATTTGATAATGTCATTTTTCTTGTCCAATTTTCCAATGATAACATTTTCTCCCTAATGTGTGAACTTCAAGAAGAATTGTATCGTTGAAATACATTATAGTTGTTGTTATGTGTAACTTGGGTGGAGAGAGAGAGAGAGACCTTCGTACAACCCAATGATGGAGAGCCCTTATAGTGGGTAAAACAGGAACCATGTTTTGTCGGAAACCTGAAATAGGTAGTATGAACAATAAATACAATTTTTCTATGAGGCGGCCATATCCCATGCTTGTGATGCTTTGGCTAGTTAAAAATTCTATATGACATATAAAAGGTTCTTTCAGTGTCACTGATATGGTAGTGATTTGCTAATTTTGTTCGTGATGACGATTTTTGATGCCCTCAGGGGTGTTTTTTCTTTGAAAATAGGTTGAATATGGTTCCCACATGTGTTATCTTGTTATGAAATATAAATTATCATTGTACGCATGGGTGTATGATTGGTACCTTCCCATGTAAGCATTGCTAAAAGAGATTCTTATAATGGAACGGGTCTTCGACGAATCTGTACAAAGTGCAACGGTTGTGAAGTACGATACCATATTGACATGAAAGCTCGTGTTGTAGTCGAATGTCAAGAGGATCGATGAAATCTATGGGCAATGATGATTCCCATAATGCCACCCAAGGATGCCCTTATTGAGATGAGGTGTCATCCAAGGTACTTCTTCCTCTTTGGAGAATGGGTGTTGAAGTCGACAAAAAGGAAGCCACAACCGAACAAGGGAGCTACTGATACAAGAGAACGAAGTATCTCGTATGATAGTTTTAACATAGGCAGGATGGAGAGGGATGAATGAAAAATGATGATGGGAGTTTAGTGGCCCAAGGTCAGAGGATGAAAAAATAAGTTTGGCAGCAGTCATAACTATTTCTGATGAGGAAAGTCATAGAGTTTTTAGGATGTCCAGGGTGGGTATATGTTGGTTATGAATGTCGTGGTGGCTTTGCATGAAAGGTGTGACGCTCCAACCAAGGGTGATTAGGGACTGATTCCATGGGAGAAACATGGATGGATGAGTGGGGGATGTTCTCCGTTCAATTTTTTTTAACACTTTCCAAAGGAAAAAAAAATGGGTTAATATTGTACAAAACACGGAGATGGGTGCCCCAAAAACATGGAAATGCTCGCTCACTGGTGATGTGAGGAAGGTGTTTTGTTGAGCATTAGGGGAATTTTGAGGTCTAAAATGAGCCTCCTAAGAAAAATGTACAACCAAAATAAACTTTATAATAACCAATAAGATTCAAGATGATGATGTTAACCATGAGGGATGATTCACTATTTTTTAAGTAAAAGGGTACAAAGATTAAAAAATAATAAAATAATAAAACTACTTTGTCCAAGCTGATGAAATTAGTCCTCATCCAATTGTACCCATGTTAGACACTGAATGGAAATGAGAAATACATGAAAAATTGTGATTACAATCATGTTTTTCATGTATTTCTCATTTTTCGTGTACCAAAATCCATTGAAAGTATGTAACATGGGTACTCCTTGGATGAGGAATTAAATTTTGCATCCAACGAGTACTCCTGCTTGAAATTTGAGTAAAATTTGGGAGATAAGTTGAAAATACGAGTTGAAAAAGTAGTTTTTTATTTTTTTCCCTCTAAAATTTGATGATGTAATCAAATATTATTTTATTATTTCCACTATTATTTTATAATTTCCTTAGGAGGCCCATTTTACACCTCAAAATTTCCCTAATGGGGTTAGGGGCCCATTGGTTGGTCTTGGTTCGGGGATGGTGAAGCAGATGGAAAATATCGTAGATGGGCTATGCTGATGGGGGGATGGTAGGCCAAATTCAAGATGTGGTGGTGCGTATTTGATCTACTTGTGAAAATGGTAGTCCAGGAAAGGGGTTTTATTTTGATATGTTAAAACTTGACTTGATGCACAGTGGATGAATGATCATGAAGTGCTTCCTGGACTAAGGTGATATGGCCATGGCGTCATATTTTTTAATGCACGATCTACTTTGAGTGATGGACACCATGGAGGGGGAGGCTCTATCGACCAACAAGGATGTTCATCATGTGCAAGGTGGGGAGATGACAAACATGGTCGAGTGTTTAGAACCTATGGTTAATTTCTTGTGGAGAAATGATGTTAGGATATGTAGATTTTCTCTAGGGCTCTATAATGTTGAGGGTAGAATGATACCTACTATGGAACCCTCGGTGGATGGAGAAATAGGTGGTTTGTTGTGTTGTATACCACCTGCAACAAAATAACCCAAGTGAAATAATCTTTCTCATTCAAATATTATTGACAAAATGTGCTGAATGAAAAGAAGTTAAGAGAGGGCATACCAGTCGGAACTGAAAAAATTATTTTTTCAGAGGCGTGAATGTCTGTAGCCTCCTCTGGGAATTATCAGGTGTAGATAATTGTGTTTCTTTTGGTTCTGTAAAAGGGTGACATATAGGCCAATATGTATAATTTCAACTCATTTGTGACATTTGAGTGTCTAAGGGTTTGAGAGGTCATAGGTTGCTGCTGAGATTTTCTTATCATTGCGGTTAGCCTGTGCACCTGGGATTCGCACTACTAGAGTCAAGTAGGCCGCAGAATGTCTTGCATTTTAATTTTTTCAATGTGATTGAGTAGGTGTCCGTATAAACTGGTTTTTTACAGAACCTTAGAAATTTTTTTCCTTGACCACGTGGGCGATCAAGGCGCATGTGCGTAATCTCTACACGAAACTGAGGGTTTGCACGTAGATTTCGAGCTTGTGAGTTATTTTTGCGTGCGGGCTCCATGCTTGTCTGGGGTACAGGCACGCTGAAAGGGAAAGGTTATTTTTGGAAAAAAATTCAATTTTTTTGTGTTTTGATGTCACTGATGTATGTCTGTTTGGTGATAGGATGTTGTGGAGGGATACATATTGACCTCACCTCCACATGATTGTGGCACAAGATGCCAATGCGCGTTAGTAGTTAGCTCGATGGGGTATTCTTAAGTTCCTTTAGAATGACCTCTTGTGATCTCTGGATCGATTACTGCGTTACCTGGTCCTTTGCTGGAACAGGCGGAACAAAGTGATTGTGCTGCAAGGTTGTGACTTGGCTGTCCATCTAGAGACAGATATTTATCTTGCAATATGTCTAATACCTTAGGGTGAGGCACTCCCCTATCCACTCCCTCCTGGGAGGGTAGATCATTGGGATTTTGCTGATATCCATTATGGTGGGGCGCCTTTCATGGAGGGGTGAATTTTGATAACATCGGTGACAAATTTGGCCGAGTGATGCGCTCTGGAGATGATTGTGAGACTAACGAGGTCCTCGTCACCACAAAGGGCATCGGGGCTATAAATTGGTGTTTTACGCTGGCTGAGTGTCGAGCATTTCTTTGACTTTTCCTGTCACTTATATGATGAGATGGTGGCTTATCTAGTGAAGGTATGTGATGGATGTAAGGTATTCGCATATGCTAACATCCTTTGTATAATTACGTATGAGAGAGTGGTGTTGTTGTGGCTTGTGGTGGATGTGCCTGCGGGGGGTCATCGGGACCCTCGTATGAGGAGATGGGACCCAGTGATGCCTCATGGTGAGGGAGGTGTAGTGGGGTGTTACCATAATGTGACCACCGAGGCTTGGTTCGAGGCTAACCCTCACATGTTCTGTTGGAAAATAAAATCGTTCTTGTGGACAAGATAGATCTCCCTAGTATCCTACGATAACTAGCAAAAAACATAGAAATGTAAACTATTTTCTCTAGATTATATTTGATCTAGAATTATCTATAATGAAGCATTTAGGACTTACCTGTAGTCCAGCGCTGATCATAGTCTTCTTTCCTGTCACTTCGAATACTTCTCCTTTCGGGATCTGCAATAAAAAACATGAAAGAATCAGAAGTACCTACATAATATAGATCAATTCATAAACCATAAACCTATCTTTATGATCAAGGAATTCAAGAAAAAGTCATTTAAATAAACAACTCATTGAGAAAATAGGATCCATTTGTATTATCTTTGATGAAAGAAGGAGCCTTACAACCGTGTTCACCTTGATGTTGTATAGGTCCTTCCGAGGTCTGGAACAAGTGTTTCCTCTACTTTGACAAGCCTTTGCACTCTCTCGACTAACATACACATTAGTGTGTAATCATTCCCATATGATAATCAGTTAAGAGAGTCTAAGTTTCTCCAACAGTTCTCCTCAAAAAATCTCAAAGCCTAACTCCCCTTGAGGCTGAACTATGGCCTCAATTTATAGAAAAAGAGAAGAGGTTGCAGCTCCAAATAAGAGGGGATAGAATCCTCTTTCAAGGGATTAAGTTCCACATACCAAGGGGTAGGCTCCTTTAATGGAGGGATGAATGTACATGATAGGAGTGAACTTTCCACCGAATAATTGCTTCCAGAAGCTTCCAGATTCAACTAGTCGGGCGTCCAAATTTTACTTCCACCTTCACTTTACATTTTACAGGAGTCTGCACTTTGAATGAAGAAAAATCGCGGCCGGTTCCGCATGTTCTAGAGCAAATAGATGTAGCACCGTAGGTAATGCTAAGAGAAAGTGAGGTACAAGTATTTTTATGAATTTTATAAGCTTTTCTCTCAATTTCAAGGCTTGGTTTTAGGAATTTGATGTTTGTAGACATCTAAGGGAGTATTGTATGAGTGATGATGAACCCATATAGACAGTAAGACGTCATGGTGACAATTTTTAGTGTAAAATATTGCCCCCTAAAGTGCGAAGTTTTAGATTATTCGAAGAGTGATTACATTTCCCCCGAGGATTAGCTTATAGACACCTACCAGAATCCAAATTCTCAATGCAAAACATATATATATATATATATATATATATATATATATATATATATATATGTATCATCGCTGAGGTAGGCATTCCCATACTCAGATCAAACACTAACTAAAACTTGTTCTGATGTAGAAATGATTTTACTATTACATCAATAATGTAGAAACAGTATGGATGCAGCCATATATTTTATGAATATTCCACTGCATAATGAATAATAAAATTCCTCGCAGCATGGATGGTGGAAACTAGATCCAGGGTCTTGATTTCCGCTACCCCAACTAGTAAAATTCTATCCATGCGATTGATTGTGTCGAAGTCAAACATGGTAGAAACCACTTGATTACCAGTAAATGATGTAAACTGATAACAAGTGTGAGAGAAACCACCAATAATGAAAATGGTTCTCAAAGTAATCAATACAATCCATGGAATGTGAATAAATGATATGAAGTCGGACATTTCACGGAATCGTTCGATCGAAGGTCCATGATGCAACCTGTCATAGAAGGCGAGGAACCTGTCATTAAGGCATGAAGATTCCAAGGTACTTAAGGATTCTAGATCAACTTCCTAGATGATGAGCTATCGTCGATAGAAATTTATCCGTTGTAGGAAAGCCCATGACACGAAACCATTAGATCAAGTTTTATAGAAATATTTTCCAAGGACTGACTTAGGGATGGTCAACGCGAATGGAGACAAATGTTTGCAAACGAATGGTTTATTTGAACTGTTCTCTTGAAAACATAACGACACTGCATATGGTTTGGTGACAATTGACCTAAGATAATTCCCAGAAACCGGCTGAAGACTTTCATTATGGTTTGATTAACTGATAGGTAAAGGATTTTCCCAAGCCAAGTGGAAGTGTGACAAAAAGTGTCATGTTCAAGAGTGGTAAGCCGCTTTTTAAACAAAGTGTGACAAACAGATTCATTTTCTCTCTTTTTCCCCCACCATTTCTGGCAAGTACCTCTTTATTTTTGACAAGCTTGAGAGGATAACATTTTCTTGTTATATAATCTCATCCTTCGGATGATTCCAACTTAGTTTAAAATAGAACCTTAAGAAGGAGTAGTTCGTTCCTGTTTGTAATCGATAGGTATTTTACTATTAAATTTTAACGAGTCCAGTACAAGAGAAACTCGTCATTTTTCAATTTTAGGGAGTCAGAAGAAAAAACTTAATAAAAATCCATGGGTGTACTTTTTCGTAAATTTAGTCTCTCATGCCCTAAAAAGAATAAAACAATACAGGAGAGAACTCTATTGACCATGATTAGTCAATGTATACCTTTTTCGTAAATAGTCCATTTCAGTCCAAAAAAAGAGTAAACTTATACTGAAGGGATGAATGTTCATTTCCTTTAACGAGTTCGAATAGTCAAGTACTCAACAATATTTTCATCTTAAGAGAGTCTGAAAAGGGCTTAAAAGAGAACTCCAGGGTTTCACTTTTTTCGTAATTTCAAAGAGTCTGAAAAAGTGATAAAATTATACTCAGTAGTTTCATTTATTCTGTAAGTTTTAATGAGTTCGAAAAAGTGATAAAAATTTACTCATTCACTTTTTCATAATTTTTACCGAGTTCGAAAAAGTGATAAAAAGTATACTCCATCAAAATGACCATTTCACCCAAAAAATCTTGTATTCTGCACAAAAACTCAAAACTTAAACATACCTGTTTATGATTAATAAAAATAATTTATAAAACCACTTTTCAAAGTGAAAAATAAACAAAATAATATTTTATTTCTTCAAAAAATCTTATAAAAAGGAGTTTTTGTAAATCATTTTTACCATTTGATTTCAGAGTGAAAATTGAGAGCTTTTGGTAAAAAACTTTCCGGAGAATATTGCGGAAGATTCTCTCATTAGAATCAAAAACCGTCTGTTCCAAGTAATCCACATCATCTTTACCTTCATTTTTTTTTTTTTACTTTCTCATTTTAGGGCTTAAATTGATTTTTTGGGAGGAAAATATGTTCAAAAAATCGCTCACGGGGGTCCGCAGGTAAAACACATGGAACCTGCGAACCCCAACAAATTTGCAAAGGAAAAATTGTCATGGTCCTGCACCTTACGAATAAGATACGTGCAGATCCACACACTGGTTTTATGCATAAATTGTGAAGATGCAATAAGAAAAAATAAAATGAATAAATCTCCCAAATTAAACCAAATTTTCTCACTCAAGTTGTTTCTAATGTTTCAATTCGTCTATTGCAGGATATTTACAATGCTTGAGTGGCGAGAACGAGAGAATGAGGAGGTTGATGATGCGGCCATGTTACATCTGCCCACATTACGATTTTTTAGAGAATGTGGTTTGTACAAATTTTGGGCCATTCAAGGTATGCGGGCTCAGGTACATTTGCTTACCTGGCTAGTCTACAAATGGGATGTACAGGAACAATTCTTTATCATTGGAGGTCACCAGCTCAAAATTGAGCTGGAAGATATATACTTCCTCACTGGTTTATCAAAGAGGGGCGAGCCACTCTCTTTGTTTGGGGCTAGGGCAGGTGGACAGTCTATCGCTAGCCTTAAGGAATAATTTTTCAATGAAGAAGAAGACCCCAAGGATAAACACATTAACATAAAAACCATTATTCATGCTGAGCTAAAATTGGTTGCATTTACGGTAACCAGGTTGTGTGGGAGCGTAGCTCCACATGTCTCTACAAGATCCCAAATGCAGACTGTCATTGACTGCTTAAGAGGCACCATTTTCAACTGGTGTGAGGAAATGTTGGCCAATGTCAAAGGCCAACTGACTAGAGAAAAAAACGTGAAGTTGAAAAACTTCGGATATGGAGTGATTGTGGTCACATTTGCTGTAGAGAGGATTCCCTCACTGGCCCCATAGCTTATTGCAGTTGATCATGGTAGAGTCAAAGAGCCTCGAATGGTTCGATGGGTTGCATTGATGGCCCATCATAATGAAGGTAGCGAGGTTGTTCGTTTCACCACAACTTACTTTCATTGGTTGGATAACCAAGTATTCACGATAGAAGATTTCCCTTATGCTGGGATAGATTTTCGCAATGACCGAGAGATGTCTCTTCCTCGAGGGATACAGTGGGATGAGTTAGGTAAGAATCATTTTGACATGTTCTAAATTCTTGTTTTTATTATTTTTTTTTAATATTCCAAAACTGATGACAAAAATTTCAAATGCAGATGTGGGTCCACGTCGACCAGCCACTCTCCATCCTTTTGACACGAAACTAGCTGCAGCACCACCACCACTACAGGATCAGACAGCAGAGGTCCTCACTGATCTGGAGAACCATCTAGAGTAGTTTACCTTAGATATTCCAAATACTACCATAGATGATATTCTGCTCTGCTTACATAGATATGTTATCGGGGTTCCAAGACCGTTCAAGAGATTTCTGAGTAAGGTGGCACGAACTGTAGTGTTTTATCATGATCATCACCACAGATAGTGGATTATTGATATTGTAGACTTGTATCATTTTTTGTATCACCTTTTTCCGATCATAAGGAGTTTTGGACCTATGATCGATGACGATGTAATATTTTTTTTTGAAAACACTACACTTAAGGACACTACTACTATTTCCAGTTATCTATCTTAACATGTTATCGAATGTTATTTTGATCTACTACTTTAATTATCGCAAATGTCTGTTTATAACACTAGAAGCTACTGCATCATCTAATGTGTTTAAATTTCTCGGAATATGTTGATACCCAATATAATCAAATTCTCGTTACAAGGAACGAAATTTCAAAAATAATTTTAATAACACTGGGTTTTTAATTACATAGACTCTATTCAAATGTAATAGAACGAGTTTAAAATCTAACTTAATGATCAAACTTCGAATTCCAAATGAAATGGATTCAGACAATAACTCAATAACTGCACTCTACTCTGCAATATTTTTCGTCGTTTGACCGACACTTACCCCATGCATAGATACTAACTCATCAGTGCGTGAATAAATAACCCAAGCTGCGGAAGAAATGTTCCGTCTACTACGACAAGCACCATCAGCAAAACCATTTTATGTTTGAAGGGACGTCAACATCTGCAAAATCAAGAGTGATCCAGATAAGCAGGGATAGTAGTAAAAGAACACTTAAACTAGGCACACTCTTCTAATCTACAACACACCAGCTTATGAAAATAACTAATATACAGGGAAGATATCCACACAATATTCAAGCATAATATCTCTTCAGATAAAGCCCATTTCTGGGTTTGCATAAAGAGACCTCGTCAAAGTGAATCAATTCATAAGCCCCTTTTGCAAGCTGTCACTTGACAATATAAGGACCATGCCACATGGGTTCAAATATCATAGCCCCTCGCTTATCGTTATCTTGATCATAAACCAACATTAGGTCTCCTTTTGAAAAATTATGAGGTGTAATACTTATATCATACTAATATTTCATTCGTTTCGCATGAGTTTCGGTAGCTAATGGAGTGCTACGCTGATTCTCATCTAATTGAGCTAAGTACAAAAAATGTTTCTCTTCTTCAGAAGTGGCTGGTAGTAACTCTATGGCTAGTTGGACTGACGATATCTTGCATTCAATCGATAATATTGCTTCTAAACCGTAAACCAGTTGAAAAGGGGTGAAAACTGTCGATGTTTTTGTTGAGGTTCGATATGCCCAAAGTGCCAAAAAAAGCATGGCATGCCAATTCGATTTATGAATTCTGATGATTTGTTTGATCAGGGTGACTAAAACTTTATTGATAGCTTCAACCAGACCATCAGCTTGTGGATAATATGGTATAGAACTATCACGGCGTAGGCCAAGTTGGTCAATCAGTTCGGTCATCATGATGTTTCAAAAATGACTCCCATAGTCAGTAATTATCCCTTGGGGTGCACTGAAACGAGAAATCAAATGATTGAACACAAAAGTAGTTGCAGTTTTTCCATCTTCCCCAAATTTAGCCATCACCTCAGCCCATTTGGTAAAATAATATACTGCGAGAATAATATACCCATGCCCCCCATCTAGGTGAGGGTTACATGTAATGAAGTCAATGCCCCATTTTGCAAAAGGACCAACAACAATTATAGGGTGAAGAGGAGCGGGTGGTGCATGCATATTTCGATCAAAGATTTGACATTTGTGACATTTTTGGATAGCAGAAATACAATCTTTAAATAAGGACAGCCAAAAATAGCCAGCATGCAATATCTTTTGGGTTGTTGTATACCTAGACATATGACTGCCACATGTTCCAGAGTGACGGTCATTTAAAACCTTTTCAACTTCGTCAAGAGTTAGACAACGTCGAAAAACAAAGTCTGCACCACGACAGTATAGTGTGTTACCAAAAATATGATATTGCTAAGATTGGAAACGGATTTTTTGTCGTTGTGACCATGAAAATTCACGCTGAAAAGTTTGGGTTTGGAGATAAATGATGATATCTCCATACGAAGGATCTATGGTACTGATAAGAAACAAGGATTCATCCACAACCTGATGTTTTGCCACAGTTTCTATGTCAGTACTTGGGAAGTCACACATAAGTTCAGAGAATACCAATGATTTCTTTGATTTGGATTTTTCAAATTCCAAATCAAACTCCTGTAGAATAACAATCCATTTGGAGTATTTTCCCCCAAGCAGTTTTTTGGTCAAAATATACATCATAGGCTTACAATCAGAAATCACTGTTGTTTTGCGTAATAGTATGTAATGATGAAATCGTTGGACAACTTGAATGGCTACCAAGGCCAATATCTCCACATGTGAGTATTTCATTTCGATCGGATGCAGATTGCGACTAAGATAATAAAACACATGTTCATTGTGAAATCCATCTGCCTGAACTAGAACCATGCCAATCGTAGAATGGGAGGCTACTAAGTATAACAAGTAATCCTGGTTGTAATTGGGAGGATGCAATAATAGTGCATGGGTCAACGCGTATTTAAGAGCATCAAAATATCAATCAGCGATCTCGTCCCAAAATAAAGGAATATTCTGTTTTAACAACCTGGTAAAACCTTTGGTTAACTCAGCATAGTTAGGAATGAATCAACGTAAAAAGTTCTCTTTCCCTTGCAAACTTTGGAGTTGGCAAAGAGTAGAAGGAGGAGGTAATTTGATGATAGCATCAACCTTCAATGGGTCGACACGAATGCCTTCCTTTGAGACAACAAATCCCAACAATCGTCCTGATTCAACACAAAAGACACATTTGTGAGGATTCATACAAATCCTGTAATGCCTACATCTCATAAAGATAGCTCATAGATGAGTAAGATGATCAGCTCTACGAGATGAATGAGCAGGTAAATCATCGATATAGGGTTGCACAATGTGTTTAATGTCATGAAATGCATAAAACATTTCCCTTTGAAAAGTTGCACCAGCGTTCTTAAGTCCAAAAAGTAATTTGCAGTAAGCAAAAGTCGGCCATGGAAAAATGAAATTTGTTTTGGGTTGATCAGCAGGGAGTATGTTGATTTGATTGTAGCCCGAAAATCCATCCATAAATGAAAACATTTCACTTCCGGCACAATCGTCAATAATTTGATCAATATAAGCGGTTGGATAATTGTGTTTTGGAAAAGCTTGATTTATATCCCTATAATCGATACATACTCATATTTTCCCTTATTTTTTATTGACAGGAACAATATTAGATACCCAATCCATTAAAGGAATCAGATAAATAAAACCTACACAAAGTAATTTCTCAACTTCAGCTTTAATAGCGACAGCTTTTTGCGGATGTATCTGAGGTAATCTTTGTCGAACAGGTTTAGCATCCGGGTATGTTTTAATTTCATGAAAAAAAATGATGGATTGATTCCTAGCATTTCTTCATATGACCAGGAAAAAATGTTGCGGAATTCCTGAAATAGGGCTTTATATGCTTGGAGTTCATCTGGCATACAAGAAGCACCTATATGAATGTTTTCAACAATTCCGGGTTTCACTGAAATGTCAATAGGAACTTTCATAGAAATGTTTGCTAAGTTCAATTCAAAGTCGGAATTCGTTAGAGAATTACGGGGTTCTTTGACATAATCAGTGGTAAAAATTGAGGAAAAATCAATTTCAAAATGATCGAGATCAAGTAAAAACGAATATCGATGATGTAGATCTTCCCATGGTAATTATTTGATAGACAAAAATTCATGAATATGCTCATCAGTATGAAAGACTTGTTCAACAGGATCCAGAATTGATGGTGAAGCTGAGCTTGATATCGAAAGTGATTCCTCATTGATCACATTCACTAGATCAGGTTTAGTTGAAGGAGTATCAGAAAATGACTATACTTCCTGATATGCTAACTCAAAAGGACTCAAAGGCATCGTGCCATCGAAAGAGTCTAGTTCTGTGTCTGAATGTACTATCCAAGGATCATCAAAGGAAATAGTACTTGATTTAATCATATTGATATTATCAATAGGAGACGGTACGTTGGGAGCAGGCAGAGAAAAAGTTCCCAGTAAAGTAGAATCCTTAAGTAAACCTACTCCAACATCTTTATAAGAGGTAGTCGATTTTCTGACATGTTGGATGATATCAGTAGTGGCTGGGTCAGATGAATAATATGAGAGATGATATATTTTTACAATATTTACTTCATGAGGAAACATGATGAGACGAAATACCGATGATACGACAGTAGTCATAGCATAAGACCAACTGTGACCCAGGAGAAGGTTGTAATCCAGAGGGGCATCAACCACTTCAACATCTAGATTAATGTTTTTTCCTTCGACCTCTATTGGTAGATCCTGTAAAATACCATACGGATGGAATCCCCTTCCATCTAAAGCTTTGAGGATAGTCAGAGATTGGTTAAGTGTAGGAGAACCAAGTTATTTCCAACATTTTAATGACATGATACACATAGAAGCCCCTTCATCAACAATAGTACAAAAGCAATGTTTGTTTTTTACTATTATCGAAATTTGAAAAGCCATTTGATGGGGTAGGTGGGGTGTAAAATTCTCTAAATCGAAGATCATTAGGTTCGAATCCTAAATTTCTACGGATCCTATGGCTGACAATAGTAATTTTCTTTGGGTTGGGCATGATTGCAACACTTCCAAAGCCGACATTGCTGAAGGGGAAATCACCAAGTCTTCAACAATATTGTAGTTCTGAACAGCTCTCGCATGTGGATTGAAAGCTGATTTACGAAGTACACCTTTAGCAAGTGGTTTGATTACTAAGTTAGGATTTGGTTTATCGATCTGTAATGGATCAAAAACTGAGGGAGATGTAGTTGATGCTAAATTAGAACTTTCTTCTTCTTTACCACCAATAGGATTTTTACTATCGTAATCTTGCGATCGCGTCGCAACCATCAAGATATCTTCTAGCATACTCGAGGAAGATCAAATCATGTTACTATCTTGAGCAAGAAAGGTATCCTTTAAGAAAGTAGGTATAGGCGAACCCTTAACAAATTTCGATACCTTGGCTCTATGCGAGCACTCTTTGGTAAAATGATCCTCATCACAGATTAGACAAGGATAACGAGGTTTCCGTTTCTCGTCAGTAGGTTTAGTTTTATAATTTTTATCTTTTGAAGATGATTTTTTTGTTTTTATTCTTACCTTTCCTCTCACCACCAGTTTTAGGTTTGGCTGTAGATGATTCTACAACATGAATATCGGTGGAAGTTTCAGCGGAAGAATCTCCTTTAGGTGAATCAGGTAAAGTTATAATAGGAGAAGTCATCTTGGAAGATTTATTCTTACTCTTGCTAGTGCTAACAGAACCAATTACACCATCAGTGGCATGAGATCCTGAAGGAGTTGTAGTTAACTGACCAGGTCTTGGTAAATCGGGGATTCTGTCATATAGAGTACTTGACTATGTATATACAAGGTCAAGGTATTGAGCTTGAGCAATGACTTGATCTTCTGTAACAACACCTCCTTTGGCCACATCTTTAGTAATTTTGGGCAATAATGATTTGATAAACCATTCAGCCAAAATTTGATCCAAAATAAAGACTTTCACTAAATGTCTCCTACATATCCATTCATGAATGTGATCAGATATGTACGTAGACGTAGATTATTTTAATGAGGTCAATAATTCTGTACCATTGTCGTATCTGACAGGTAACTGAAAATGGGTTAAGAAAGCAGTAGCTAGTGCATTAAAAGTATTAAAAGAGCCTCATGGTAGCTCAATGTACCATTTGGCAACTAGACCAATGAGAGTTCTTTGAAAAAGTCGTAATTGAATCGAATCATCGATTAGTGAATTGGATGCACACCAGAGCTGATAATTCATAACATGATTAGATGGATCTTCTCCTGACTTACCTTAAAACTTTGGAATATCACTAGGAAACTTATTAAGCATCGGCAGCCAATACGAAAGATAAAATATGGGATCATTCATAAGGCGCGATAAATCAAGTAAATCTAAAGTTGCTATGAATGGTAACCGACGGCTAGGGTTTTGATAACCTTGTGTGATCAAACCAGTTCCAGGAGGAGGATATCCAGGATATCCTGCAATTGGATGCACATTGGGAATTGTGAAACCAGTATTAACGGGACCAAACTAGGGTTTTTGAGGTACTTTATAAGTATACCTAGGATACGACTGATACTGATATGTTGGATTCTGTGTAGTATGTCCAAATTGATACTACCCCTGGTACAGTTGATAAGTAAATTTTGCTTGACTAGTGAGAATCGTACTTGTGCTAGATTTTCCTGTAGGCATCTAGACCGTAGTCTAAATTGTATGTCTTGACTGTGGCATAGATACTTGAGGAATTTTCACTGATACAAGGGTAGTAGAAATAGGAGCCAAAGAGACTCCAAAAATAGGTGTAGTAGGTTGAAAAGAAGTTGCAGCAGTAGTAGAAGTTTGAGGCAGAGTTCTAGGTGTACTAGGCCTAGGCTATTGAATAGAACCAGGTGCAGAGACTGAATGGTAGGCTGGATATGTTGTTGGGTTGGACCAGAACCTATGGGTTGTCCAGGTTGATTAGGTAACTGCACATTGGGTTACAAAGTCTATTGAACTTGAGATGGATCTCAAACCATATTAATTCTAGGATATTGACCCATAGAAGGTTGTGCATGTGAAGGACCATAACCAGGTTGAACGTAAGTTTGATAATTAACTGGAAAATTTCCAACTCCTTGTAATAATGGTTGACCTAAAGGAGGTTGAAAACCTCGAGCTAGGTACTAACCTTGAGGTTGATATTGACTCTAAGGCATGTACATAGTCTGGGGTTGATAATGACCCTGAGGTATGTACTGTCCATGGGGTTGATATTGACCTTGAGGTATGTACTGTCTTTGTGGTTGACCTTGAGGTATGTACTATCCTTGAGGTTGATATTGACCTTGAGGTATGTACTGTCCTTGAGGTTTCTCCCCAGGCAGGAAGTATTTTCCTACAGTTTGACCTCCAAAAAATTACCCTGAGGTTTCCCTCTGGACAGTAATTGACTACCTTGAGGTTTCCCCCTAGGCAATAACAGACTTCTTTGAGGTTGAGGATTTGGAATACTACCAAACATCATAAAAATTTGTTCTGTGTTCAATGTGCTAGTGTTTGTTCCATTTGTACCATATGATAACACTTGTTCAATTGGTTGAGGAGCTGCTCCTGAGAAGGTACTAGAGAGCGATTGGTATCCCAGAGGAATAGATGAACCACCGTATAAGAATGTTTCTGGAGATTCATAAAACATAGATCACTCACCCGACATAGCTAATGAAGGTTGATAACCTCTTGGCGTAGGGAAGAAAGGAATTCAAGGTGGTGAAAATGTAAGACTTGCGTTTTGTAAAAAATCTGTTAATGACAAATACCAAGCGTCAGTTCTAAAAGGACTGTAGAATATTGATTCATGTTCTCTAAGATTCAAATTTTCTTGGGTTTTGGGAAGAGCTATATCTTTGTCTGGAACAACAAGTTATTCAATACATATGAGATCAGAAGGAAGATTTTCATTAATGCGATGTCTTACTCTAGGTGAATCAGGCTCACTAGAAGTTGGAGTAACAAATCTTGAAGATGATTCTAACATAGCAGGTTCAGTGTCTGGCTCATAAATTTCAGGTTCTTCAGCTAATTCACTGTTTGGAGAAGCAATGTCAGTGATTTCAGAAATTGAAATTTTCTCTTGAATATATTCTGTTGTTTGTGATTGATTTATTTCATGATAATCAGGATGAGTAATTATGGATGATTCTCCTAGTTCTATCGATCTAATTCTGCTGATACTATGCGGTACTAGAGCTTTCAGTACTTCAAGTTGATTTGGTGTATACTCAAGGGGTTTCCCCTGAAGTCTATGCGATTGTCTTGGCAATTCAGCCACGATTAAAAATTATTAATCACATGCAATCAAAGAAAATTTCAATAAAAAATCCTAAAGTCACTAAGGAGATAATAAAATGATCAAACACTTATAAAATATAGGACATAAAACCACACACAAATAGTAAATTCCCACACTAAAAACACTAGTTGATGATGAAATCCAACATCGTAGTATTTAATGTAGAAATGGCGGTTGGAACAGTTACCCCGACAACCTGCTTAATGAAACAGACCGGTGCAAGTTTCTCCACTTAAACCATCTCGAGTGAAGATAACCCTCCAGAGAGTCCAAGTGAGTCTAGTCGACGTCTAATACAGGTACAGTGAGATCTTTCCTCCACCGTCACCTTAGGAACAAATCTTAAAGTTTATGGCCACTAAAGTCACCAACAGGAAAAAATATACCTGGGGGAACAGTATACGATCTGATATATGCACAAGGGCAGCGTAACAAAGCTCAATCCCCTTGAAGTCTCCTTGAAATAATCCAAGGTATATCGACAAGTGACCCCAAGCTCCTCAAAGTTGGTCAATCTGAGGTTTACCATTGTTAATATGCACACATCTTCTATCGTTCCCAATGAGATGGAATTGATCACCTCACTGGTTCGAATATGATCTCGTGCTTGACTCCTTTAAGAGGAGCTTCCCAGAGCATACAATATACTATTATATTTTTCCTACCGTAAGATTGACTACTTGATTTTTTTAACTGTCTTGGAGAGTTAATTACTCCCTACTCCAAGACACTAGCCTAAGCTATATTGGTGAAAACAGTCCTAGAAATATAAAAATTACTAGATTGATTTTAATTTAAGCATTTCTTTTAATAGGTTGTTTCTTAGGACAATAGGTGTGAAAGTGAAAATTTGATGATATGTAGTGACTCGACTCAAAATAAACTAAAAATGAATCTATTATGAGAAACAATTCATTTCCTTTCGATGAATTCTATCTAAAAGAAAGAGTTGAGAAATGCAATCTTTTAAAACAATTCTTCCCTTCAAAACAAGAACACATGAAAAGAAATCTTATCTTATGAGAACTCAGAATGATCAATTGCTAAAAAAAAAAATCCCTTTATTCTTCAAGATCGAATCTACAATCAAACATTCTCCAAAAGAAAACTACAAATTATAGAAATAACACTCAAAACTAAAAACACTAATTTCGAGATCTGAAAATTCTAAGAATTAAATCTGAAATAAAAAATTTAAATATTTTCAGGATGTTTTGCCTAGTTTGTAATATAACTAAGAAATTCTTTGCTGAAATGAGAAAAAACTCAAAAACGTTCAATTATTGTTTTTTTTAAGTGAAATTCAAAAATTAATGAATTTTTTTTTAAACATTTTCAAATGAGAAAATGGGATGTAATTCTCATAAAGAAATTTCTGCTATGAAGTCACAGACTTAGCAAGGAAACAATGGAATACTAGTGATCTAAGGTATACAGAGGTTTATGATCTTTGAGTGACACAAAGACAAAGAAAAAATCACTTATAACATGCAGATCTTGTAGAAAATCATTCAAAACTTAAAAAAGCTGAAATAAACTCTCACACAAAGCTTTCTGACTGAAAATACAAGTCTAGGTATATACTGAGAATCTTGCAAGCTAATCCTAGAAAAGAGAATTTTAAGTTTTTCAAAAATTTTCTCAAGGTCCATAAGTTTTAGTGTAAATAGGTGCGGTGCTGAACTATGGATACAGAAAAACAACGGAGATGACCGCACTGTGCCTAAGGACAAAGTGCAGAGACTAGAAAACTTAAAGAAAAATAAAAAATTCTAAAGCACTTTTCAGGGATTCTACAGGAATAAATTACCCAAGCCAGTATCAATCAGTCAAAATAAGAAAAATAATTGCACAAGTAAAAAAAATAAAAGAAAACAAAATTTAAGATCCATTCCCCAGTGGAGTCTCCATTTTGTTGGACGGATAAATCATTCTTGCGGACAAGACAGATCTCCCTAGTATCCTACGATACTAGCAACAAACAGAAAGATGTAAACTACTTTCTCTAGATTATATTTGATCTAGAATTATCTAGAATGAAGGATTTAGGAATTACCTTTAGTCCAGCGCTAATCGTAGTCTTCGTTCCCGTTGCTTTGAATACATCTCCTTTTGGGATCTGCAATCAAAACATGAAAGAATAAGAAGTAACAACATAATATAGATTAATTCATAAACCATAAACCTATCTTAATGATCAAGGAATTCAAGAAATAAGCCATTTAAATAAACAAGTCATTTAGAAAATAGGATCCATTTGTATTATCTTTGATGAAAGAAGAAGCATTACAACCGTGTTCACCTTGATGTCATATAGGTCCTTCCGGGGTCCGGAACAAGCGTTTCCTCTACTTTTACAAGCCTTTGCACTCTCTTGACTAACATACACATGAGTGTGTAATCATTCCCATATGATAATCAGTTAAGAGAGTCTGAGTTTCTCCAGCAATTCTCCTCAAAAAATCTCAAAGCCTAACTCCGCTTGAGGCTGAACTATGGCCTCAACTTATAGCAAAATAGAAGAGGTTGCAACTCCAAATAGGAGGGGATAGAATCCTCTTTCAAGGGATTAAGTTCCACATAACAAGGGTGTAATGTTCCAAAATTTTCATGAAGAAAATTGGAACATCAATTTTTTCTTATTTCATCTAGGAGGTAAATAAAATGGGTAAAAGGCCCATGAGTAGGAATAAGATCCTTCATAATGTGAAAAGGATCAATGGAGCAGCTTAATTTTTCACCTTCGAGTGTGAAAAGGGGTAATTGCATGAGGACAAGGTCAAGTTTGACCAAGTCAACAGCATTGCCCAAAGGTGTAGCTTGCATGAGAAGACAACGCAGTTTTGGAGGGAGAAATATTCCTTGTGGATGAAACCCTAATGTATGGGGTCCATGGAAAAGAGGCATTCACTTGTATAAGAAGAGGAGGAGGCAGCCATAGAGGGATATCTTGGATCATTTGATTATTTGTATATTCAGACAAATTGCACACTCCTATTGTTCAACAGAGTTGTAGTGCTGCTTAGCATGAGGGATTCCTGTTTAGGATTTACTCTCCTTCTTGAGTGGCTTCTTGAAGGATTTCACTTCGTATTCTCCACATCTTGGCTCAAGGCCAAAGCCATTCTTTAGATACTGCATTATTTCTGCCCAAGAATAACGATGTGTTGCTAGGGCATTGTAGTGGAGGGTTCGACAACACTTCTCTTTGGCTCATCTTTCAGAGGAGGGAGTTTCTCTTGCCCCGGGAGGATAGTGAAAGGGATTTCACAGCTGATTTTCACATCTTGGCATCAAGCTCAACATCTCCCATCATAGACAATGCAGTCCATCCTCAAGACTGCATTATTTTAGTGTATACTTGCAGTGAGAGGTTGCACCGACATTGTGGGAGGAAAGATCTTCAAGGATAGGATCAGCCTATTACTTGAGAGATCCATTGGAGGAGGTTTTTTGAATATTGGATATCTTATTCAGCCATCTCCATATTGTATCAGTTTTAGTTGCAGCTACTACCCAACAACTTCAGCATTTCTGCATATTTTCCATTTTGATGTATATTGTAGCCAATCCTTCCAAGGATTGTGTATTATTGTTGTATTAGTGTTTTCAGGGGTTGAGAGCTTGCTCCCCCTCATTTATTTGAGTTGTTATTGACATATCATTTTATTCTCATTTTTGATTATGCAGTAACTCCTATAAAATGCATTATTTTAGCCAGGGATTTTCATGTAAAGCAGTGTTCTTGCATTTTCTTGTATATGCTCCATTGAGGCTTTCATTGCCCAACTTGAGTGATTGATTCCTCAAGGAATTGTACACATTTACTGCTATATCATATACTTGTTGGCTATATATTTCTTCATGTGTGGAGACTTCAGAGAATAATGTTGTTGCTCCATATCTTGTTCTTGCTTATATTGCAGTCCCTCCATTTGGCATTTTCCAAGGACATCTAAGTGTGGGAGATTTGTTTAACCCACTTAGAAGGATTTATTTGGAGCCATATCTTGGATTTCATTCTTCGATACATTGATCTAAGGGATCCATGTTGTGGTTTCAAATCTTTCTACCTACATTTCTGGAAAATGATTTTTCCAGTCATGGATTTCTAGCTATTCCTAAGAAGGGAAAATTACAATGGTATCAGAGCCTGCTTTCTTGGCTCAGCCTATGAGTCTAATACCAATAAGATCAAAATATTGAAGAGGATGGGATTTATCTCATCATATTTAAGATCCATGAAGAACCTCCCCAAGGAGTATATGCAGAAATAAGAGGAAGAGCCCTACACTTCCTATTCTCATCAAGGAGACAAAGAAATAAGTAGAAGAAAGACTCCATCTTTTGGAGAAGAAAAAGAAAAAGGGGATAAGCTTACCAAGCTTCCTCCTAAATCTATATATATGATCCATGTAGAGTATGAGGAAATTCGAAGAAAGTATAAAGAATCTCCTAGAGGGTTTGATTCAAAAGCAAACTCTAGATTGGAGGAGTTTGAGCATGCAGCTACACACCATCTTGTACAACACAGTCACATGCCCAGGATTACCGGAAGAGAGATGGAAAGAAGTGAAGAGGTTTCTAGGGGGGGAACCCTTGGTGATTTCTTGAAGGAGTATGAGTTTCAAACTCATAAATTCAGAGATCATCTCATTTTTTCAGAGTTTTGCAAGATGAAGGTGAATGGAAAAGAGCAGCAGGATAGATTTCATCTATCTACCTTTGAGGGTTCACCTGTATGTTTAGCCAAAGCTTGGGTTGAAGAGTTAGAGACCTTTTTGCAGTAGCACCACATTCCTAAAGATGAAGCCATCAGAGTTGTAGCGCTACATATGAGAGGTAAGGCTTATGCCTGGTGGATCTTTGAATCTTTTTCTTTAATAAATGTAAACATTGCATCCTATGCTAGTTTCACTAAATCATTAGTGAAAAGATTTGATGAAAGGATTCATGAGACACACATGGTGGATCTAAACAAGAAAAATCAAAGAGAACACTTGCATGAAAACACAATGCCATTTCAGAAAACCATGGGGGAGGCTAAAAATTTGCACCATACTTTGCCAGAGAATAAACTTTCTTCTCACACTTTTGAGCAAAGAGGCATGGGGGTCTCTTTTTCAAAGAGGGATAAAATCATTGGTAGGTTTCCCACTCATCTCGCAGATATTGAGGGAAACAACGATGTTAGATCTAGAGTTGATCTAGTGTCTCAGGCAGAGGAAATAGGAGCTCTTGCTCCAAATAGAGGAATGCTTGCATCTTTGCAAGAAGGTTCCTAGGATATCATGTGTAGAGGTCAAGGCACAACTCATGTTTTACCTGTGCCATTGTTTAGGAGGTGTGGAACCATGGAGACAGAAGGAGAAATAAGGGGGAAGGCCCAGCATCATGAGATGAGGAGTATACATCCCTTTTCATCTATGGAGGTTGATGCACCTAAGAAGGTGATTGGCTTGCGCAGTGAAAGCATGGAGGGTTATCTACATTCATATATTTAGTCATTTTTTGATGATGATGTCTCATTGCATGGAGACATTTTGCCGGGGAGACCATTGGATCAGCAGAAGAGGATGGATGCTTCATCAATTGAGGCACCAATCATTGATTTCAGGAGGTTGGAGACCTGGAGAGAGCTTGATACAGCATTGGGAGTCTGGGGTAGACTCAAGGAGAGAGAGAGCATTCTCTCAACATCATCATTACCCACTTCCATTTTAGATTATGCGCTATGGCAGAAGCAGCAGAGGAAGGTTAGTAGCCTTCCAACTTGCATATTTGGCAAAGGAGATGTCAAAGAGGAGGATGAACATATGATATATGCTCTTCATGAGAGATCATCAGCGCTGTCACAATGGAGCATAGATTCACATTGGAGCTCCCAGCTGTTGGTGGAGTATTCCAAGGATCTTTTTACTTGCATGATCTTGGATGACCAGTGGCATGAGGAGACATACTTAGTCAGAGATGGGGTCATCTTTTATCATGGTAGGATCTTCTTTCCTAGAGCCTCCAATCTCAAGGAGAAGTTGCTACAAGCAGCTTATGAGAGTTTCCTTTTCAGCCCCATTTATTCAATGAGACCATACCACACCATCATGGAGGGGTATTTTTGGATAGAATTTGAGGAGGAGATACATCAGCATATGTGTATATGCATGGATCAAATGGAGATGGAGGAGAGACTTGAATCTTTGAGAGAGTTAGCACAACCACCTCTTTCCCATTTGGAGATGAGAGGAGACTCACTTATGAGCCACTCCACTTTTATGAGCAGAGAGTATGGTAAGGGTATTCATTTTTGTTTACATGAGCATTCATATGATGTATGTATTTTTCCCTTAACCATACATGTGCAGGAGATTGCTCCAAGGAGGAGCAACCTTTCTTTAGATCTTCATGGCCTAGTTGAGGCCATAAGCTTGATGGATGGCCATTCCATAGGAGGAATTGGGGAAGATGCATATTATGGAGGGCATACTCTTTGTACATCTTACATTATTCACTTCCTCCATAATTATGAGGAGATTAGAGCAGCAGGCAAGTGGTTTAGAAGCCAGTTATTTTATCAGTCTCCATTGCAGTTGAGGGTCAAGCTGCACTAGTTGCACTTGAGGGATCATTGTCCTTCACATTTGTTACACATGGCAGCAAGCATGATTCTCATTTTTTCTCCCTATGGTTCTATTGTTGCTATCTTTATGAGGGGCATGCTCAGGAGAGAGACACATTGTGTGGATGTGTCCTTTGAGGGAGAAATTCCTCACACTTTCTACACTACATGTTCTAAGGGGAACATGGGAGATGATATGGCCACTAGAGTAACTCACTTGTTTCCATATGAAATGAGCCATATGATGGATGACACACCATATGTTGATGACTTCCAACTCATCATATATGGAGATACTTGCGCCAGCTTGATTTACAACATTGGGGGAGAGATATTTGAAGGTGTAGTCCTCATCTTTCCACTTGAAGAAAAACTTATTGCAGCCCATGGACAGAAAACACTCTACACTTATCATATGTGGATAGATGGACAATGTGGGGTAGGCTACATTTCTTACCATGTGCAGATTTTCATCCCACCTACTTTTCCGGAGCCAAAGGTGGATGACAGCTTTCAAGAGTTGCCTAGTTGGGAGGTGACTCATTTTGCATGGCTCATCTCTTGGAGATGGTGGATCCATATGGGGAAGATATTTCCCATTATATTCCAGATCCCAATCTTCAAAGGGACCTCTAGACATCACCTTTCTATCCTCTTGAGTGTTACACCTTTACATGATGATGGCTTGATAGTTGACTTAGATGCTGAGGAGGAGCGTTGTGGATATTTGATTGATGATATAGAATCACTTTCCTTGGAGGAGATGATCATACAGGGATGCTACAGGGAGAGGAGAAGAAAATAATTCAGTCTATCCTTGCACTTGCTTGAGGAAAAACAATCTTTTAGAGGGGAGGACTGTAATGTTCCAAAATTTTCATGAAGAAAATTGGAACATTAATTTTTTCTTATTTCATCTAGGAGGTGAATAAAATGGGTAAAAGGCCCATGAGTAGGAATACCATCCTTCATAATTTTAAAAGGATCAATGGAGCAGCTTAATTTTTCACCTTCTAATGTGAAAAGGGGCAATTGCATGAGGACAAGGTCAAGTTTGACAAAGTCAACAGCGCTACCTAAAGGTGTAGCTTGCATGATAAGACAACGCCGTTTTGGAGGGAGAAAGATTCCTTGTGGATGAAACTCTAATGTGTGGGGTCCATGGAAAAGAGGCATTCACTTGTATAAGAAGAGGAGGAGGGAGCCATAGAGGGATATCTTGGAGCATTTTATTATTTGTCTATTCAGACAAATTGCACACTCTGACTATTCAGTAGAGCTGCAGTGCTGCTTAGCACGAGGGATTCCTATTTAGGATTTCCTCTCCTTCTTGAGTGGCCTCTTGAAGGATTGCACTTCATCTTCTCCACATATTGGCTCAAGGCCAAAGCCATTCTTCAGATACTGCATTATTTTTGCCCAAGAATAATGCTATGTTGCTGGGGCATTGCAGTGGAGGGTTCCACAACACTTATCTTTGGCTCATCTTTTAGAGGAGGGAGTTTCTCTTGCCCCGGGAGGATAGTGAAAGGGATTTCACAACTGATTTTAACATCTTGGCATCAAGGCCAACATCTACCATCATAGATAGTGCAGTCCATCCTCAAGACTGTGTTATTTCAGTGTATACTTGCAGTGAGAGGTTGCACCAACATTGTGGAAGGCAAGATCTTCAAGGATAGGATAAACCTATTACTTGAGAGATCCATTATAGGAGGTTTGCTGCATATTGGATATATTATTCAGCCATCTCCATATTGTATCAATTTGAGTTGTAGCTGCTATCCAACAACTCCGACATTTCTGCAGATTTTCTATTTTGATGTATATTGTAGCCAATCCTTCCAAGGATTGTGTATTATTATTGTATTATTGTATTCAGGGGTTGAGAGCTTGCTCCCCCTCATTTCTTTGAGTTTTTATTGACATATCATTCTATTCTCATTTTGTGTTATGCAATAAATCCTATAAACTATGTTATTTTAGGCAAGGATTTTCGTGTAAAGTAATGTTCTTGCATTTTCTTGTATATGCTCCATTGAGGCTTTCATTTCCCAGCTTGAGTGATTGATTCCTCAAGGAATTGTACACATTTGATGATATATCATATATTTTTTTGCTATCTACTTCTTCATGTGTGTAGACTTCAAAGAATAATGTTGTTTCTCCATATCTTGTTCTTGCTTATATTGCAGTCCCACCATTGGGAATTTTTTGAGGACATCTAAGTGTAGGAGATTTGTTTAACACACTTAGAAGGATTTCTTTGGAGCCATATCTTGGATTTCATTCTTAGATACATTTATGTAAGGGATCCATGTCCTGGTTTCAAATCCTGCTGCCTCCATTTTTGGAAAATGTGTTTTCTAGTCATGGATTGCTAGCTATTCCTAAGAAGGGAACATTACAAAGGGGTAGGCTCCTTTAATGGAGGGATGAATGTACATGAAAGGAGTGAACTTTCCACTGAATAATTTCTTCCAAAAGCTTCTAGATTCAACAAGCTGGGGTTCCAAATTTTACTTCCGCCTTCACTTTACCTTTTACAGGAGTCCACACTTTGAATGAAGAAAAAGTGCGGCTAGTTCTGCATGTTCTAGAGCAAACAGATGTGGCACTGTAGGTAATGATAAGATAAAGTGCGGTAAAAGTATTTTTATGACTTTAATAATCTTTTCTCTCAATTTCAAGGCTTGGTTTTAAGAACTTGATGTTTGTAGACCTCTAAGGGAGTATTTTATGAGTGATGATGAACCCATATAGATAGTAAAATGTCATGGTGACAAATTTTAGTGTAACATGTTCCTCCCATATCCATATGCTGGGATGGAGTTTTGGGGGGACCCTGATATGGGTCTTCCTGTTGGATATGCTTGGGGACCGACATGAATGATTTTTGTGCTTTTTTCTGCATTTGTTGAGTATTTATGATTTATATGCGTATCATGATGACATTGATATAGTTTATGTTACTCTTGCAGATGATGGATAGCTAGGGAGACCTACATCATGGTTGGTAGGACATCAACTAAACCAGAGGGTTCGAGGAGCTCCACCTCCAGCTGAGGCGTAGGGGGAGGTCTGGTTCAACCCAAGGGTGGACTACCCAGTGACGGATCTAGCCCTTGTGGATAGGGTATCATTTCTACTACTACTGAGTGTGTTGTAGCAATTTCCCATGCCAAGGAAGTGGAGGCTCACATGGTGGAGATGGCAGAGCAGCTCACTGCATTAGAGGCACGAGCCACTGACTTGGAAGACACTTGAAGACGAGTGGACCAACTGACCCAGGGTATGCCGACCCATGGGTTTGTTGATGACTTAGAGGATGTCTGGTTAGAGACATTGATGGCCTAAGAGAGGGCTATTGATCGACTCTGCACTGTGTGGTAGTTTCAATTTTAAAGCCTACCCCAGTAATCACACCAGGTGTAGTCATGGGTCCAGGTTCCCAAGCTGGCGGGGTGCAACCCTAGAGATATTTTGTACATAGGGAAAGCACCCGTTTTGAGGATGCTTCCCTTATTTTTGATGACATGTGTATATGTATTTTTTGGTTGTCCTGTGGGTCAGATACATGACTCATTATATATACTCAAACACATATTTTTTGGTATATATGAGAGATGTATTTTTTGTGGCTCTACATGACGTGTCCATTTTTTATATGTTTTCATGGATTTTTTGTATCACTGACGGATATCTATGTTTTTTATGTTTTTTGGTTTTATGTAAGATGGTTTATATGAGATACATTCCAGTTTAGGATCTAGTTAGCTATGTGATTTGCTATCCGGTTTTGATTTCTTGGTACATGTGTGAATGTAATATGATCAAATTGACGGCTTAATATTTTTACATGCAAATATTTTCTAAACAGATGTGAATCTCATACCTCAAATTCTTGGTTTAACTCTGAAACCACTATCATGGAATCAAGGTAGTTGTGCAAGTGGCAGATGCCTTGATTTAAGTCACCGCACATGACCCGTATGATGGCATCATATTCTCCCTGATTTTTTGTAGCTGATCCGGTGCATACTCCGTTGGCAAAGAATGGTGATCGGTTAGGGTGGTAAATGACCCAGGCATGTGCTGCTGAATTTTGATACCATCGCGATGCTTTATCATTGAATCCAAAATAATGGTTGGGTTGAAGATCCATTTGTTACATCAGATAACTTCTTGTAACAAGTTTGTGATAAAAAAGAAAGTTTTCTTTGTGTATGTTTTTTCTAGGGTTGAGCCCTTGTGACCCTTATGGGTAAAATTTCTTGAGGTAGACACCATTGACGGGGTTTCTCAGGTATGTTCTGTCGGGCTCTGTCAAGATGTATGCCCCCTTTAGGAGACAATGTTTTATGATATAGGGACCTTTCCACAAGGTTTAAAATTTTCATAGCCCTAGGGATTCTTTTCCGACATCGTAGCATATGACTAACTTCCCCTTGCTAAATGATTGAGGGGTGATGTTGTGGTCGAATGATGCTTTCACCTACTTTTTATGGGCCTCATTGTGTTGGAGTGACTTTCATCAACTTTCGTCGAAGAACTCTTGTTGTAGTAAGCGTTGCTCTAGAGGTTGGGTGTCATCAAGGAGTTTGATGGCAATGTGTACATTTCGGATCTCACGTTCGATGGGAATCACAGATTCAACCCCATACACCAAGTGGAATGGTGTGAACCTTGTTGATGTTTTCACTACTGTGCGGTATGCCCATAGGGCAGAGAAAAGCATGTGGTGCCAGTTTTTTTTGTGATTATTCACCATGTGCTATAACATTATTTTGAGTACTTTGTTTACATATTATACCTGTCCGTTGGATTGGGGGTAGTATGGTGAAGCGAATTCATGTGTGAATTCGAGGTGCTAAGATAGCTCCTGTAAAAATTTGTTTTCAAAGTATTTTCCATGGTCAGAGACTAGCTCTTTTGGTACATCGAACCAGGCAATGACATGGTTGAACAGAATCTGTGAAAAAAATTCTCTTGTGTTGTCGTATGTGGGCATGGCTTCTACCCATTTTTTGAATTAGGTGATGGCCACAATAATGTACGTGTGGTTGCCTGACGACGTGGGGTTACAAGTCATGAAGTCGATCCCCCATTTTCAGAAGGGACCAGTGACTATTATGGGGTGCAGGGGAACGGGAGGGTCTCTTTCCTTGTGAGAGAAGCGTGGACATCGCTCACACCTCTTGACTACTAAAATGTAGTTGTGAAATAACGTGGCCCAAAAATATTCTTCCCGCAGGAATTTTTGGGCGGTGTCCATTCCAGAGAGGTGGCCATTGCAAGCTCCGTTGTGGCAGTTTTTAGCGCTAGAATAAACACTTATACTACCTTAAGTGCTTGACTAGTCACATCCTAAGATCTAAGGAAATTTAATGATTTGGATTATATGATTGGTAGGTGGTTTAACCTCTCAATCATTGAAAAGGGATTTCAATCAAGTTCACTATCACACTAATGAGGGCATTGAGTCCTGATATGGTAGAAAAAAGCTATGTTTGTAGCCTATGGAGAGAATAAAGTGTGAAATAGTGGAAGGGGCAGTGGGTCTGCAAGTCATAAATCCACTGCTTTGATGAAAAGCCACACAAGAAATAGTTTGATATTATATGAACAAGAGAAAGATATATCAAGACTTACAATAATCTTATTGAATATCATGAAAAGTCATTGTCATAAGGAATTCTCTTTAAACTATCATTATATATATCTCATCAAGAAAGCTCACTATGTAAGATTGATAAAATTGGATAAGATACATAAACACCTCAAGAGACTTAGAAAAACATACAAAAACATTTGAAATTACAAAGTGCAATTGAAGAGAATGAGGTGTGGAAATGCATAGAAATATTAGCAATACACATATCAAGTAGGTAATAACTCCTCAAAAGTCTTCTTCAATATCATTCACTGAAAAAGTACATTGATCATATGAGAAAAATATTCACAAACAATGAACCTTTTCTCCATTAAGTTTCATCATATATATACAGGATATATTAAGCTAACATCTACAAAAAAAGTGTGAATCTGTTCTAGAAAAGTTATTACATACCCATACAAAAGAAGAGGCTTATCCTCAAATTTAATACAAAGTGGTGCAACATAAGTGCAACATAAATAAAATAAACAACATGATGGCTTGTAATTCGAAATGGATGGAATGACGTGGCAATATACTGGTAGACTGCTCCTCTTTCTGGTACAACCACTTCCACAAAAAGTGCAAACAACAGCTGAATAGGACATGTGGTTGTTTCCCCAAAAAGTTCAAAAACATAATTTGGAAATTTGGAAAGGAGCTTGATCAAATGACTCCTGGTAGAATCCTTTCCTATTGATAATGCATGCATGTAACTACTCCTCAGTAGCACCCCTCGAGACTTGAACAAGCACTACCTCCACTTCCTTCATACTAAAACTCAGGAAATAATAGCTTCCCTTTTCAAAATTAGGTAGCTATAACCATAAATTATGCAAATAGTTGTGTTTTTTGATTAGGCGAAAAATGTGTGAGCCTCTCCTAAAAGGTTTAGATAAAATCAAGTATTGAAGCAAATATTTTGAGAGACTCTGCCTTAGTGAGCCTTCTAGTTATTTTTCCTGTATGTTTTTTTTCTAAGCTCTAGTCTTCCTGTTTTCTTGTTCTGGGATTTCATTAAAATTGATGATTTCATCTCTCAGTCTAGGATTAGCAATAAGTTTGATATTCAGTCTAATTTTGTTTTTAGGCCTAGTGTGAGGCCTCTTAAGGTATGGGTTAGGAATATAGGAAACCCTTCTTCTCTTCTGCACCATACTAATAGAATGACCTTATTCATACTTTGTCTCTGAAAAATCTTCATCACTTCTATCTTCTTCAAAGGATGACTAAGAGTGAATGGAATTATTACCCTTTCTCCTTTTAGGTGTCTTGGGTGCCTTGAGGTAAGAAAAAAATGAGCTAGTGTTGGTTCCCTATTTTATTCTTGCTCTTCTACAACTGTTGGGATGGAGGGTTGAAATAGAATAGAAACTTGAACTATTACTTGAATTGGTATTTCAGGGCTGGCTTCCTCTAAAATTTTCTCTCCTAGGATCAACCTTCTTATACCTCTATATCTTGAGGAAGAAGCCTTGTTTTCCTCACATTTAGACTTAAAATTTTTCCCTTTTTTGAATCTCATGGAATGTTCTCTGATGAATTCTGCTAAAGTCTGAGGTTCCTTTGGAGATTTCCTCTCATAAAATTTCTCTGTTGGTTGCACCATGGGTATGGGAGTGACAGGTTCAGTTCTAGCGCTCCTCCCTAAACTTATAGTTTTCCTACTGGTTGATGAGATAGACTGAGCTAGATGTGACCTGTTTGGAATAGGAGTTGTGCTATTTTTTTCATGAGAATTTTTCTTCTTGGGCCTCCCTACCCTCCTCCTAGAGTTGATACTACCAAACCCCTCCTCTGTTAGGAATTTATCTTGGGAAGTATTTTTCTTTTTAAGGTTGTAGACAATCAACATTTTGATTAAACCCCTATGATATCGTTTATGCAGGGAATAGATATGGATTTTATACAACTTCAAGGACATTCTAAGAAAGGATCCGTATAGGAAGTAGGGAAAATTCATAGTTTTGTCACCTAAAATATGAGCAATAAATCTCATTTGATATTGGTGTACAGATAAGAATCTACCTTCACAATTAATGTAGTGTTGCACTGTGGTGATTACATGTTGCCATTCTTCTCTAAAATAAGAAATATGTATAGTTGGAGTCCATTTGGCATTCACATGTTCAGGTTTGAGGAAGGGACTTACTTCTGTTTGCAGCATTTTCTTCTTGAACTACCGTTCTCTAGTGGCCGAGGTTTGAGTAGCTCTGGCTATGATGGCTTAAGATATTTTTAAATTATTTCTCCCAAGCTTGAATTTCTCCATATAAAATCTCTTGGAAAAGGCCTCTACTAAAGCTACATTTTCTATAGAATTTTTTTGCAAAAACTTATACCAGCCTGTTGTCTTAAGTTGGCGCTTTTCTCTAGCATCAACAAACCTAGTGTTTTCTGTCTCAAACCAGTTGAAATTCCCACCTTTTCCCATTCTTATCAATAGTTAAGATCCCTCTAAATAAACAAATGTTAAACCTGGAGGTAAAACCCTACACGCAGCCCTGATTTCCTGCCTTGGAATTATAAACTAGTTGCTGGAGGATGTGACTTTTGTCAGCTCTAACCTTCATAGAGAACCTTGGACTTGAGAATATTGAGCTCAACCATCTAAATCTATGCCTTTAGCTATGGTATGGTTTAATGGCATGATTTGAAATCATTCAAATACAAGCGCCAATTCATCCCATAACTCATAACACTCCCCTACATCATTTAATAATTGATACCTTGTACCTTTACTTCTGACCTTAACTTCCGCTTCAGTCTTATTAGGGTAGATATAGGTTAGCCGCACTAATAATATAATCATTCACCTATAATAAAGCTCCTAAGTCAAAAATAATTACTCTGTTGAAAAAATAATAATCATGTTATAACATAGGAGATCTTCAATCAACTTCAAAGAGGAATGATCTTTTCCCTGAAAATATTCCTTATAGCTCCTTATGTTGCCAAAATAGTTTCCTTTATCTATGTATTTCTATATAACCAAACTTCAGAGAAATAACTGCACTTTTATCTTTGTCACCAATGTAACCTTCAATTTGGAGAAATAACTGCCCTTTTTTATTACTGTGTAACCAATGAAACTAAAACAGAGGTAGCTATTATCCCAGAAAGAGTAGTTATAATTTTATGTTGAAAATGACCAATAACCTACTAAACTAACCTAAGTTAAAAAAATGGTTTTAAATTCTTTAATGAACCTAACCCACAATACCACCTATAAAACTTAAAAATATTTTTGGTTTTGAGACTTTTTTTGACTTTTATTGAAAAGGACTAGAACTTTGACATAGGCCATGGAACAAGAAAAATTTGAAAACAGTTATACAATGGCGGTCAGACTATTAACATTTATAGTGCTAAAATTGCCTACTATTGGGGATGAAGTCCTCCCTATGAGTCTTCAAGGACTATAAACTCAATGCCTTAAAACTTTCAAGACTAAGAGGACTTCTGAAAATTATGACTAGGATTGACCTTTGATTGGTGTGACTCAATACTGACCATATTTACAGACACAAGTACCATTGGGCATGGAGTTTTATTTACACATAATTCCAGATATTTACAATGGAATGAATACCTAACTTATATAAAAAAGAAATTTTTAAGAAAATGACCATTAACTGGACCTCCAGTCAGCTGGTCATCATCTAGATGCTTGAGCAAAAATGTATTGTTTTCCAAAACTTGAGAAATTCTAAATGACCCAAACCATAAATTGCAAAACTTACCATGCTTTCCATTGTATTCCCTCCTGACATCCTAGCGCATCACCAAATCATTCTCCTGAAATAAATGTTGATTTTCTCTTTTGTCAAAAACAGATTTGAATTTAGTCTGATATTTTTGTACTTTGTCCATCAATGATTCTCTAATTTGATGAGCTTCTATCAGCTGCAACATTCTCCTTTGAATTATATTTTCATCATCAATTTCATTTTGCAGAAACTTCATAACAGGAAGAGCTAATTTAAAATGCATTACAACTTCAGTACCATAGGCAAGTGGAAAAGGAGACATCCCAATTGATCTTTTGCCACTTACCATGTCTGTCCAAAGAGAATGAAGTAGATGAGTGTCCCAATTTCTCTTATTTTCAGTCAACATCTTCTTAATGATTCTCACCAAGATTTTATTTGATGACTCAGCTAACCCATTACCTTGAGGGAAATAGGGTGTAGAATTAGTTAATTTAATACTATATTTCTGACAGAACCTATTCATCTTAGTAGACTTAAAAGACATTGCATTATTAGTCACTAATTTCTGAGGACAACCAAATCTAGACATAATGTTTTCCAACATAAATTTGATTATTTCCGTATCAGTGGCATTCCTGGTTCGAACAACTTCAATCCACTTAGCAAAATAGTATGTATATGTAAGAATCCATCTATGTTGTCTTGATGAAGGTGGATGAATTCATCAATGAAGTCTAATCCCCACTATTGGAAAGGAACATATGTTAAATTAGGAATAAGAGGTAATGGAAGCAACTTCTGTTTACCAGCAAACTTTTGACATTCAACACAAGTACTGACTTTTACAAAAAAATCATAGAGAAGAGTTGGCCAATAATAGCTAGCTCTTAAGATTTTGTTTGCAGTGGATTTCCAATACAAATGTCTACCACACACCCCTACATATATTTCTGACATAATCTTCTGTGACTCAGATTCATCTACACATCTTAATAATACTCCCACAGGGTCTTTCCAATAAAAATGGTCTTCCAAAATGCAATACTTAACATCTTTCAATTTAAAAGCTCTCCTTTTTTACTTATCCATTTCAGGGGGACAACTAAAATTTAATAAAAAGTATACTATATCATTATACCAATTTAAATGAAATATTTCATTATAATTAGATATACATTATCCATTTTTTTCCTCAGCTACCTCCATATTCATATCTAGAGTCTTGCAATTAGATTCAACCATCAAGTGAGCCAAGCCTTGTACTTTTATCAATTTAGTAGGTCTTATTTCAAAACCAAATTCTAGAATCTTGGTTAACCATATTCCCCTCCTACCATCTATGTTTGCTTTCAGAAATACATCTTTGATAGTGATATTTGGCACAAAAGAAATATCTGTGTTTTTCAATCAAGCTGTAATTTAATTTAGCATCTCTTAAAGCATGAATGAAAAATGAAATAGGATGTTCTAAACCTTGTTTATTCTTTTGTAACAAACCAACTACAATTGTATCTTTTGAAGCATAAGAAAAAATCAGAAAATATTTTTCAAAATCAGGACTAATTAAAACTGGATCTTCAGTCAAGGCAGACTTGATTGCTAAAAAATAAATTTTTTCTTAATATCGTCACTTTAATTCTGCATCTTTCTTTAGCAAAACATTTATGTGTTTGATCAACTCTGCAAAATTTGGGACAAAGCACCTCATCAAATTAATTTTCCCCAAAAATGACTGCAGTTATTTTTTATTCCTTGGCAAACCAATATTCTGAATAGCCTTAGCTGTCCCTGGATCAATACATATACCACTTTCTGTCACAATATGTACCAATAATTTTCCTTCTTGAAGGACAAAGGATGACTTCTTTGGGTTCAAGGACAAACCAAATTTTCTGCTTTTGTCAAAAACATGTTTCAAATGTTTCAAATGATCTTCATCAGATTTTGAATAGAATGTAATGTCATCCAAGTAAATGACTACAATTATGTCTTTTTCTCTTGCAAAGGCAATATCCATTTCCCATTAAAATGTTGCGCCTACATTCATTACACCAAATGGAATTTTGTTGTACATGAATGTCCCCTAGGGTGTAGTAAATTATTTCTTTTCTTTCTCTTGTCTCTCAACTGAAATCTGATTATACCCTGAAAATGCATATATCATTGACAATATTTTGGAGCCTACAAATTTCTGGAAAATATAATCCATCTTGGGTAATGGATAGTTATCCTTCAATGAACACTAGTTCAGATTGTGAAAATCAACACAAATTCTTATTTCTCCATTATTTTTTCGAACCAGGACTATATTAGCTACCCAACTAGAAAATCTTAAAGATAGAATCATTTTTTCTTCCCATAATTTTCTGATTTTTTTTTCAATGATATAAAGCAGCATGGGATTGATATGCCTTATATTTTGTGCTACAGGCTTTTGCATATTCTTTCACAGGAATTTTGTGCTCCATTATATGTCTATCATAGGTCTCCCTATACAACCTCTTGAATTCTCCCCCAAACACTAGGACTATGGCATATGAGATATCCATATGAAGGGTGCCTCCCAATTTTTTAGACCAAGATCTGGAAAGCACCATCCCAAATCTAGAAGGTATGTCTGTAACTACTATGTCCATCACTAAAATTTTCATAGGAAGTTGGCTAAGAGAAACAACCAAGTATCTAATCACTCCTAAACACTTGAAGTTTTTGGAATCAAAGGTGTATAGGTCACGGTATTTATTGCTGATTTATAATCCTAATTAATCCATCACTTTCTTTGGAATTAGATTGTGATAAGCCCTAGAATCTAATAGATAATTATGCAGCAATTTATCATGTATATTGAGTGAAATATAGAAAGGTGGTGAATTATCATCATTTTAGTCTTGGACATGGAAGCATAAGTAAATAGTAGGATGTTCATCCTCAAGATTGACTGAATTAGGAGCGAGAGGTGGTTGTAATAAGATTTTAAAAGACTATTTTTATGATGGATTTTTCAACAATTCCAGAAGTGGGATAGGGATCTTAATTTTATTCAGTTCTAATTTAAAAATTAAATAAAGAGGAGGTAATTCTTTATTTTCTCCAAAACTTTTGATGATTGGGGTAGAATTATGAGGTGGAGGGACATGACTGACTTTCTCCTTTTGTTTAGAAGATTGTTTGTAAGAGTCTGAATTTTGTTGAGGTTGCTGAACAAGACCTTTGGACCCTAGAGGATAGTTTATGTTTTTATTTTCTTATTGTTTTTTTATCATTTTGTGCATTATTTGAGAATTCTCATCATCTGAAAATAAATATATCCTTAACTGATTGATCCAGGGATTCTGCAATAAAACAGATCCTTGAGCACAATAGAGTGTGAGTTTCCTTTTATCATGAGATCCTCAATCACAATATTCACACAAGTCTATTTAGACTTAATTTTAAATTAAATATGAAGGGAGATCCAAACAATAAACAAAATAATTGCATAAAATAAAACCAAAAATTTACAAATGCAAACCATTCCTTAGCCGAATATTACAATGGTTGGCCTCTCGGCTCTCGCCCTTCACATGAAATCTCACACTAATTCTCTCTATCTCTCACTGTATTCCTCACTCTATTTCCATCCTCAGACAAGCTTCATATTTATACATAATTATGAATTAACTCCAATCCATGATTTTCTCCACACAAATCTCAACCAAAATCTAAAATATTTTTATCCCTTATTTGACTCAACTGAGTTCCATTGAAGGAATTCATGATCCCTAAATTATCTACCTAACTCAACTCCACTCATATCCTCCATTTATTAAGATGATATTTACAATAATCCTCACACTTATAGTTTCCTTTCTTAATTTATTAAAATGAGCATAATAATTTATCAAATAATTAAAAAAAACATCATCCCCTATTTACACAATATTTTAATGAAAAATAAAGCAGGATGCTCTTGCATCAGACTCCCCATGTAGAGAAGTTTCCATAAAATCCTGTCTATGAGGTTTGTCAGTTTTCTATAATAATGTGATAGCCACAAGTCTCAATGACTTGCTCCCTCTAGGATTCCAAACTCTGTTCTATCGCGGGTCCTTTAAAGCATCAAGTCCTTTTTGTAATTCATCACTCACTCTATCAATCAGATTCTATCGGTATTTACAACAATTTCTTTTGCCAATTCCTCGGAGTAACTCCTTTTTATTTGTTGCTTTCATCTTCAATTGCATTGGACACTCAAATTTTTGTAATGAAGAATAATTAAGAATTTCTCCTTGATCACAACTATAGCCATTGACTGCTCCTATAGTAACAAATTTCTCATCTGATATTGTACCTGCATTCATCAAAAAACTTTTAGTTTTAAAAATATAAGACCTTTCAGCCTCTTTTGCTACTTCAAGCACCAATCTCCCATCACATATTTTTTGGATTTCAATAGATCCTGTTTTGAATTTATGGTTGCTTTCATATTTATCTTGTTGGTTCAATACTTTTGCTTTATTCATGTCTCTAAAGAAATAAATTTCTTACTGCTCCTAATATTTCATCTCATCTCTAAATAATTTTTGCTCAATTTCTCTGATTTCAACATCATATTTATTTATGTTTCCTTCTGTACCTACAACCAAATTATTATTTGAAAAGTTATAACATTCACCCAAGTCTCTCAATGTTAAAACCATTTCATCCCTATCATGCACGGTAATTGCAATCTCTTATGTATCGGGTTTTGCAAGTTTCATCTTCCGTTCAGGTTCCTTAAGCCATTGTTCCAAGAACTCTATTTCCATGTGAAATATTTTCAGCATTTCATCACAACCTTCATTCCTAGTTTCATTCTTCTTCTGGAAATCCTCCAGAGTTATTCTGTTTTTTGTATCATCACATTGTAAAATTCTATCAGCAATTTCATTAAACAATTTCATTTGTTTAACTCCTTGGAATATCACTTCGGAATTTTCATTATTCTTCTGCTCCATAGTTGCTTCAACTGGTTGTCTTACACTAAACAAGAATTCATTTATGATTTCTTCCTGCTACAAAAAATCAATACCTTCCTCCTCTAAAAGGCATTCTCCATCATACTTCACCTCAAGAGTTTCATTAATCTCCGTGACAGTTTCACGAGACTATCCACCATCTTCCGCACATCCTGAAAACATACATAAACTATGAGATTTAAAAATACAAGGCTTCATAGTCTCATTTGCTTCTCTTGTCAACAATTCTTCTGAAATATTCCAATAGTCCATGAGGTATTTCTCATTGATCTCGTCACCTAGAATTTCATCTTGTTCTGGGCCACAAATGGAAACTTCCATTTTCAACTCAGCCTTTCTGAGTTCTTCACATCTCAATTGCACACTCATCATCTACTAGAGCTTCCTCAGCTCTTCTATCAACTATATGTTTACCTAGTGTTCCATCTTTGCGTGTAGCCTCTTCCACTTTACTTTCTTCCTCATGGTCCAACCATGTCTCTGGTCTTTCGTATTTCTCTGCAACAATTCCATCAATAACTTAAGGTGAACTGTTATCTCAGCTTTCTCCCACTCATACTCTTCATCAGTCAACTGCTTACATATGCCATTTTCCTTGTCATCTTCCTTCTTCTTTCTTCTACTGTAGCCTTTCTCAGAACCTCTGAAATGACTATCACCAGTCATCTTCGCCTCCTTTGTGAACTTATTTGTTCATGTGTGGATTTCATTCAAATCCCCTTTTCAGCAAGCCTCCATACTTTCCATCAAAAATACAAGCTCTCTTCCTACGCTTGACCTCTTTTAGTTCTCTGTCTTGGAATCATTTCTGGAAACTCTCTTGCTCCTCTTTGTTGCAAACAACAACTGCAATATTTCATGTTTTATAATGACCAACTCTTTGGGTTTCGGGCGCCGATCATGCACCCAATTACATTCAAACCTTTAACTTAATTTATGTCTCTTTGACTCCAGACTTTACATCAACTCTTCATCTTGGATGAAAAATACACTTTCTTGTACAATAACTCAATGGTTTTTCTTGACTGAAGCTATCCAAATTTCCATTTCACCTTAACATATGATTTGACTTCAAGGCTTGACCCAATAATTAAAATAGTGGATATTTTGACTCTAATTCAAGTTATACAACATACCAATGAACATCCACCCTTAGTACATTTCCATTATGGAAAATCTTCACTCTCTCTCATACTCCATTCTTATGAAAATATCATCATTTTTCCCAAGATTTATTTTATGATGAAAATAAAATAAATCATTTAATTTTCAACATCTAAAATACCTTTTCGAAATGAAGTATCATACCTTACACTCCCTTAAAATAAACCTTTTCTTTACAATTTCAAGTCTCTGGATTTCATTCTTCTGGTCTTTATGACTGTGAATATTCGCATGTCCTTCACACCATAACCTCTTCAACACGCTCATCATCTTAGCACAGCCAGTTTTCTTGCAATTCCATGTAGCTCCTTCTTTGCAGTGATGGTTCCCATGCAACACCGTCTCTTTTCAGTCCACAAAACAATTCCTTCATAATAATTTTCCAAAACTTTCTGTTATCATGGTGGAATCAATATATTTCTCAGGCAGCAACAAACAAAACTTCACTATATTCAAGAAAAAACAATGTGAACACCTTCACATGCACTATAAGCAACGATCAATCATGATCTTTAACTCATAGAAATCATACATGCTCTTTTACTGCTTGCTCCTCGTTTTCAAGATTTCGTTTTCTCTCTTCTGCTCCATTTGCAATGTTAATATTTTCGCAAATCCAATTAAAATATCTAGTGGAAAATGGGAGGAATGTAGATGAATTTTGTATTCCCTTTGCTTCCCGATTTCTAGCATTATAACAACGAGTAGCTAATCCTACAGTATCATTGGTACTTATAGCCTTGGTTTCTATCTGCGGGGCTACCATTGAATTTTAAATCACAGCAAGCCATTGCAAGTGAACTTCACTAACGGAAGGAATCTTATTTGTCTTGCACAAGGAACAACAAGTTCACTTTGGCCAAATTATGTTCACATCCTCTATGTTGCCACAAAAATTCACTATTCCCAAGTCTCTTTCTTCAACACTCCATGCTTCCACTTGGAATTAAAACCCTCAAATATACTATTAGACAATGGTATTAGCAGCAAAATCAATGATTTTGGGCTCATCGTCTTGTTTCTGATCGTTCAATACCTTACTCCCGATAGTCTTCGCACCACATTCTAATTATCGATATCAAATCTCTTTGTGTTTCTTTCTTTGCACAGTCAGAGTAGGCTCATGAACAGTCATATCAACACACCAAAGGTAGATCTTAAATGACCTTTTTAAAGTAAATTTTAGCCCTTGTGCAGTTGATTTTGATCTTAAAAAGAGACCATAATACTACAAATCGAATTCCAATGCATTTCTTATGGCTCCATGCTAAATATCTTGGTGCAATAGGGATCAAAATCCATGCTCTACGCACACAATGCCACAAAATCAACTATGATTCATAGATATCGGTTCCTCAACATGCTTCCACTGCATCCACACACCCAAGTTATGGTCAATGTAGTCCGACCATTACAGCCACTGCTAGCAATTGCCTACTACCCAATACGTCTTCTGCAGGAATTTCAATTGCTGATTGCAATTTAGATTTCCAACTTCCCTTTACGGTATCAACTAGCATTCTCCACGGCTGCATCCACCCAACTGTGCTTCTACACTCTGACTGATACTCCACTACAAATGCGTTAAGACTGTGAACACAATATCAATTTCTGTATTGTGAACGCAATTATGAAAGCCATATCACACCATTGGCACACCATGCCTCCATGGTGACTGCGTTTAACTGTTCATGCAGTCTCAACAGAAATTAGAACCACCCATGCCAAACTGATAACACAGTATTGAGTCTAGACCATGCTGGCCGCACACCACATCTCCATGGTGACAACGCTTTAATTTCTCATACATTCTCGGCAGAAAGGCGTGCCCGTTGACACAGAGAAATACACCGAATAACCTTTAGTTTGATCTATCTCCAGTGTCCTTGCAACTAGGACTACGTTCAAACTTCAACCACCACTACGTTCATTACACTACGTTGGCTCTTCACAGACTTTGGCTCTAAGTGAATTGATCGAACCTATTTTCAAGCTTCTGACTATAAAACTGAGCATGTAAGCTGCTCCTCATTAAATTTTTTAGTCTGCGATGCAAAAAAATTTGCAGTCTATACTTTGAAAAATATGCCAGCCTGCAGTGAAAAACTTCTTCCAAGTGTTTTCAGACTTTATGTTTCGGTTTCCAGTTTGAAACCAAACCAATCACTTACACTCTGCAAATCTGAGGTTGCCTTTAGTCAACATTGGTTTTTCAAATGCACCAATTGTCCTACGTTCACACACTCATATACAAAATATATATAATTGCATAGATTAAATTCACTCACTCATCTCTCCTCCATGGCTATACGATTAATGTGATTTTTGAGCTCTGATACCAAATGATGCAGGGATTCTGCAATAAAACATATCCTTGTGCACAATACAGTGTGATTTTCCTTTTATCATGAGATAATCACTCAAAATATTCACACAAGTCTATTTAGACTTAATTTTAAAATACATATGCAGGGACAACCAAACAATAAACAAAATAATTGCATAAATTACAACAAAAAATTTACAAATGCAAACCATTCCTTAGCCGAATATTACAATGGTTGGCCTCTCGGATCTCGCCCTTCACATGAACTCTCACACTAATTATCTCTATCTCTCACTATATTCCTCACTCTATTTCCATCCTCACACAAGATTCATATTTATACACAATAATGAATTAACTCCAATCCATGATTTTCTCCACACAAATCTCAACCAAAATCTAAAATAGATTTATCCCTTATTTGACTCAACTGAGTTTTGTTGAAGGAATTCCTGATCCCTAAATTATCTACCTAACTCAACTCCACTCATATCCTCCATTTATTAAAAGAATATTTACAATAATCCTCACACTTATATTTTCCTCTCTTAATTTATTAAAATGAGCATAATAATTTATAAAATAATTAAGAAAAAAAACATCACACAATATTTTAATGAAAAATCAAGGAGGATGCTCCTACATCACTAATCTTGATATTCTTGCAAAGAAAAATAATTTGACTGTGATGTTTCTCCTACAAGGTTTATGTCTTCATTTTATTCCTCATGTTATTTTTGCTCTTCTTCAACGAAATTTTTCAAAGGAGACTGAACATTTTGATCATCAACATTCCTCCCTGGGTGTTGTAAGATTTGTTGAGGTTGAAAAAGTATTTTGAAGGGAGCCTGATTTCTATTTCCTTCATTTTGATTGGCTCTAGCAGTTGTTTTGTTATCTAACTCCAATTTTGTCATCTTAGAGGAAAGTTCTTTGATCAAATTGGACATTTTATCAATCTTTTATTCTGCTGTAAGAGTTTTGGAGGAATAAGGTTTTTCTTCTTTCATTTTCTTTTTGTCCTTTGCTTCTTTCTCCTCTTCCATTTTTAATTTATTTGAATCCATAAGATTATACTGCACTCCAATTGTAGCCTCTTGCATATCCATCAATGTTTCTACTTTCTCATACCTTAACCATAAAGAAAACTTAGAATCTAAGGCATTGGAAAAAGTTATCATAGCTTTGGTTTCAGGAGGCTTAATTTCTTCACGAATTTTTTGATAAATTTTATTAAACCTCTTTGTAAAATCAGCCAATGACTCATCTTTCTTATTCTTCAGAGTTCAAAAATTTGTAAGGTAATACACATAGTATATCCTATCACCCTATTGTTTCACAAATACTTCCTCCAATTCATATGTTCCTATTATTGAGTTTGGTGGAAGACTTCTAAACGATTTACGGTAATATCCATCCAAGCTATGAACAAAGAGTCTTGACTAGACATCTTCATGTTCAATGTTCTGGTTATAAACATAACTGTATAAATCAACCAAATGTTCCTCAATAGAAACTCATTCTCCCTCCCCTGTGTATTTTGGAAGATATTTCAGATAATCCCCTTGAGGAAAAGGATGCAAAGGTTGAGGAAGAGCAACTTGTGCATATATTGTAACCACTATCTGCTACATCCTTGTAAGGGTAGGCTGAGCCATGGCTTACTGATGTACAATTGATGGATGGCTGGTTGATGTAGTTATTTGGGAACTAGGAATTACAATCTCTGGAATTTGAATCTAATTACGGACAACAGAAAATTGGAATTCTTGGTTTGATTCTTCAAGTTTTGGGTCTGAAAAGAGTGGATTTTCAAAGAGATGAACAAAGGAGGTCCTAATTTCACCTTCTAGAGAAGAATTAGATTCAAATGTTGTCTCTTGAGGGGATGAAGTAACTTTAACTTTATTCTGCTAAGCTAAAACTTTAGAGTGAGGCCTTCAGGAACATTCCCTTCTAATGGATGAGAAGAGGATGACCCAATGCTGGATTTTGAGACAAAGGAAAGTACTATTTCTGAGGGGCAATAAGAGAATGATAATCAGAATGAGTTTGAAGGAAATTTATAATGGTTTTAAAATCTTCTTCAATAAAATCTTCCCTGTCAAGAAAAGGTGCAATTTCCAATACTTGTTCTAACTCCCCTTCTATCAGCAAAAAGTATTTTGATTCCTTATTAACAATTAAAACCTCTATTTTTTCTTCTTTGATTGGAATAGTACTTATCTCAAATTTAATAAATGATGAGTGAGAAAAACTTTTAGCTGAGCCTAGGTTAACATCATCTACATTATTTTCTAGGGAAGCCATTTCAACTTGAGATTTTTCAGTAAAATCTTTTGAAACTAAAAATTATTTTGAATCTAAAGTAGATGAGGGTACCTTTTTCTTTGGAATGCAATTTTTATGTACCTTCTTCACTGATTGATATGAGGCTTCAACTGATCTTTTTTTTCCTTTTACATCTTTAATGATCTTCTCTCGGTCAACAACTGGAGTCAGAGTAGGTAATCTCTAATTTCTCCTTGTAGTAGGAGGTCTTGAAACCCCTCTTCCTCTTTGTGGAGTCTCCAGGTGAACCAATTTACAGTCTTATTCAAGTCACCAATTCTTGTTTGCCATCAATAATTTATCTTCAAAAATTCAAAACAAGAGACTCGGGATAATACTCCGTTTCAAGACCTTCATCTCCCGGTAGACGCACCAAGAGATGTTAGCGCTACAATCAGCACTTGGACTGCTTCAAGTGCTTGACTAGTCACATCCTAAGTTCTAAGGAAATTTAATGAATTGGACTATATGATTGGTAGGTGGTTGTTAGGTCCCTATATTACTAATATAGTCCCTTATTGTTGTTAGTGTAACCCTCTTATTGTTATTATTGTACCTCTGTAACCCCCATATTGTTATTATTGTGCCCTTAAATTATTATTGTTAGGTCAGCTAGGATTACATTGTGGCCCCATGGACTCCTATATATAGAAAGGAGGTTTTGTAATTTGTATCATCCAAGAATTGTTCATTCATGTAATGTATTGGAGGTTTCCCCCTCGCGATGGCTTATTTATAAGGCATTGATATCTCTTTTCTTCTATTTTTGGAGCTAGTTTCACAACATTTGGTATCACAGCTTTCGATTCTAGGGTTTCGCTGCTCCAAATAGGTGATTGTGGAATTTTTTCTATAACGTCTTTTCTACGAAGGTTTAGAAGCTAAAATATTTAGAGTGCGAAGCTGAAATACTGAGGAACATCGTCAAAAAATTTCAAATCTTGGTTCGCAAAAGTTTCGGAGATATGAACTGTGGAAGTTAGGGATTTTTGCAGGCTCCTGAATTTCACTTAAAATGATCATCACGGAATTTTCGCTATAAATTTTTTTCTGTGAAGGTTCAGAAGCTGAAATTTTTAGAGCCTGAAGCAGAAATTTTGATGAACATCTTGAAAAAAATTTAGAGCTTGGCGCGCAATAGTTTCGGAGATATGATCTGTGGAAGTTGGGTCTTTTTCAGGACCCTGAATTTCATCTCAAAGAGGTAATCGTGGGAAAATCTTCATAACTCTCTCTCTGAGGATCAGATTGGAATTCTATAAAAATTTATGAGAAGTACACGGCTTTTAGTTTCCTATCTACAAATGTCAGAGCCAAAGGAGAAAACAATGACACGTGGCAAGTATTACAAGTTCTCTCTACTGAACTAGTCCATAATTAGGTCCTTGTGGGAGATTGGACATAACTTTGCCTTGAAGAATCCAAATCAAGTCAGACCTGTGGCATTTGAAAGAAGCTTCAAAGGACTACTACAGGGCCCAATTTCAGATATTGAGAATCTACAATTATAGAGATAATTTAATTTCAATATCGAGCTCCTCAAAAGCAAGTAAAAGGTGTGTATTTTGTTTTCCGAATGGCATGTCTTGTTTGAAGAATCAAGTTGAATTGATTCCAAGGGCATATTGTAGAATAAATATTAGTATTGGATTATAAAATGGCCCCTAAAAAGAATTCAACACCCACTAAGCCTTTATAAGGCGTTACTATGACTCATGAAGATGAAGAATGGCAGCATGACATATCAAAATTACAAGAGCAAGTGGAACAAATTTCACTCTCGTAAAGAGCAACAAAAAATGAAATGGAAGTTTTGAAGAAAGACATGGAATCTAATATGGATGACATGGAAGCTAAGATGGAAAACATGAAGAATGATCTAAAAGTAGACATGGAAGGTTTGACAAAGTTGATACAAGAATTGTTTCCTAATGGTGAAAATATAGTAAAGGAAACTCATGATGAGAAAAAAATAAATGTTAATCATGATTTCATAAACTCTAATGTTGGAGGGAAGAACCACCATATTCAAAAAATGGATATGAGGATGTTTTATGGAAAGGATCCTGTAACATGGATACTACAGATGGAGAAATATTTTGATCTCAATAATGTGCAAAACACACAAAAGGTACGCATTGCAACTTTACATTTAAAAAACAAATACATTTGTATGGTATTGATGGCTTTGCTCCCATAAAAAAAGTGTCACTTGGTCAATTTTTACGGAGGAAATGATAGCACATTGTGAGGATACAAAGAGAAACACTTTCTTTAGCCAATTGCTAAGTCTCAAACAAAAGTGTTCAGTGGGGGAGCACATTGAGGACTTCCAAAAATTGAATATAAGGGTAATTGATATTCCAGAGGAACACAGGATTGATATCTTCATAGGTACTTTAAAGGATTACATCCAACATGAAGTTCGCGTTTTGGAACCTGATTCATTGGAGAAGGCATTCAGGTTGGCAAAAAAAATTGAATGTAAAATTATGTCGACAAGGAAACCTACCACTCACTTCTATAAAGATGGAAGTGTTGCTACTCCTAGATTTCCACAACCTACAAGGTTGAAACCACAAAAATTGGAAGAAAAAAGAGAAAAAGGGATTTTGTACAGTTGTGATAGCAAATACACTAAAGGTCATAATTGTGCTGAGAAGAAATTATTTTACATAGATTGTGAAGAGGAAGAAGAAAATGAACAAGAAGAGGATATACACCAGGAACCAACCCAAGAAGAGGAAGAAATGAGTCCAACCATATCATGTAATGCATTGGAAAGAATTACCACTGCTAAAAATCTTAAGATAGAATGACATATCAAGAAGAAAAAAGGTAATAGTGTTGATTGATTCAGGTAGTACCCGTAATTTTATTCATTGTAAGGTAGCCAAGGAATTGAATTGTTTCCTATACCCAACACCAAAATGTCAAGTGATGGTTGCAAATGGAGGAGCTATAAATTGCTCTAGAAGATGCCATAATATCAAGCTAACCATGGGGGAATATGTATTGAATAGTCAAACTCTTTCCATTCCTATTAAAGGTGATGATGTTGTACTAGGATTATAATGGTTACAATCTTTGGGGACGTTAGCTTTTAATTTTCAAGAACATTTCTTGAAATTTTTTTCAGAAGGAAAGGAATTTGAATTACGGGGCATTGCAGGGAATTCGGAAAAAATAATAAGACCCAATTTCATGACAAAGCTTCTAAATAAAGAACAACGAGGCATAATTGCACAGTTATGCTCACTAGAAGTCCCAACATCAAAATCATCTATTTTTGTAGATCTCCAAAAAGTCTTGGAAAATCATTCCAAGGTGTTGGAAACTCCCAAAGGACTCCCACTTATCCGTGATAATAATAATGCTATTCATTTTATTCTAGGAAGTGTTCATCCATACATTAGGCCTTATAGATATCCTTATGTCTAAAAGAGCGAAATTGAACATATGATTGCAGAAATGTTAGAGGCGGGTATAATTCAACCTAGTCAAAATTATTTCTCTACTCCTGTAGTATTGGTACACAAGAAGGATGGATCATGGCGCATGTGTTTGGATTATAGGGAGCTCAATAAGCTCACCATTAAAGATGAATTTCCCATTCCTGTGATTGATGAATTATTGGATGAATTACATGGAGCAATTTATTTTACCAAGTTGGATCTTCATTCAGGATATCATCAAATTAGAATGAAGACTGGAGATATTCCAAAAACAACATTTCAAACTCATGAGGGTCATTATGAATTTTTGGCCATGCCTTTTTGCCTTACCAATGCACCTTCTACATTTCAAGGGTTGATTAATTCCATTTTCAAACCCTTCCTTAGAAAATATTTCCTAGTATTTTTTGATGATATACTAATCTACAACAGGTCTTAGAAGGGTCATGTTCAACATGTTGACAGGGTGCTCAAACTATTGTAGGAAAAACAATTATATGCAAAAACATCCAAATGTTTCTTTGGAGTACAAGAGGTGGAATATCTGTGTCATATTTTATCTCATGAGGGTGTTAAGGTAGACCCTAACAAAATTAATTCCTTTAAGGAATGGAAAGTCCCCACAACCATAAAGCGGTTGCGAGGATTTCTTGGGTTAAAAGGGTATTATCGCAAGTTTGTTAAGAATTATGGGAGAATAGAAGCACCTCTAACAACATTATTGAAGAAAGATGCATTTTCATCGACTCCTGAAGCAACTAAGGCCTTTGAACATCTTAACGAGGCAATGTTCCTAGCACCAATCTTAGCTATGCCAGACTTCATAAAAACCTTTATTGTGGAATGTGATGCCTCAAGAAATGGAATTGGTGTTGTTTTAATGCAAGAAGGAAGGCCCATTGCATTTGAAAGTCATCCAATCAAAGGAAAGTATTTACAGAAACCTATTTATGAGAAGGAAATGTTAGCGATACTGCATGCACTAAATAAATGGTGAACTTACCTAATGGGTAGACACTTCAAGGCAAAAACTGATCATGATAGTCTTAAACACTTTTTGGAACAAAGAATATCCTCAGAAGAGCAACAAAAATGGGTCACAAAGATGTTGGGTTATGACTTTGAAACAATATACAAAATATGGAAGTTAAATGTTGTTGCAAATGCACTCTCAAGAAAGAATGAAGAGGTGGAAGCATTGCTTTGTGCCATTTCTATTATCCAACTAGATTGGATAACCGAAGCAAGAGATTAATGGAAGAAGGACGAAGAAGTGTGGACACTCATTCAAAAGTTGCAGAAAGATCCTAGTACATCTGATACATTTATTTTGAAAAATGATTCCTTATGGTACAAATATCGCTTATATATTTGTAAGAATTCCCAACTAAAACAAAATATTGTTTTGGAATTGCACACTTCTCCTTTAGGAGGACAATCATGATTTTTAAAAACTTACCACAGGGTGAAGAAAGAATTTTTTTGGGATGACATTAAATCTAATATTCAAAATTTTGTGGCGGAATGTTTGGTCTTCTACAACCTTTATCTAACCTTTATCATGACGGCATTTTCCCTATATATTTTGTTCTGTGAAGGTTCAGAAGCTGAAATTTTAAGAGCGTGAAGTAGAAATTTTGATGAACATCTTCACAAAATTTCAGAGCTTGGTGCGCAATATTTTCGGGGATATGATCTGTGGAAGTTGGGTCTTTTTCAGGACCCCGAATTTCATATCAAAGAGGTGATCTTGGGAAAATATTCATAACTCTCTCTCTGAGGATCGGATTGGAATTCTATAAAAATTTACGGGAAGTACACGGCTTTTATTTTCCTATCTATAAATGTCAGAGCCAAAGGAGAAAACAGTGACATGTGGCAAGTCGTACAAGTTCTCTCTACTGAACCAGTCCATAATTAGGTCATTGTGGGAGATTGGACATAACTTTTCCTTGAAGAATCAAAATCAAGTCAGAACTGTGGAATTTGAAAGAAGCTTCAGAGGACTATTACAGGGCCAAATTTTAGATATTGAGAATCTGCAATTATAGAGATAATTTAATTTCAATATCGAGCTCCTCAAAAGCAAGTAAAAGGTTTGTATTTTGTTTTCCAAATTTCATGTCTTGTTTGAAGAATCAAGTTGAATTGATTCCAAGGGCATATTGTAGAATAGATATTAGTATTGGATTATAAAATGGCCCCTAAAAAGAATTCAACACCCACTAAGCATTTATAAGGAGTTACTATGACTCATGAAGATGAAGAATGACAACATGACATTCAAAATCACAAGAGCAATTGGAACAAATTTCACTCTCGCAAAGAGCAACAAAAAATGAAATGGAAGTTTTGAAGAAAGACATGGAATCTAAGATGGATGACATGGAAGCTAAGATCGAAAACATGAAGAATGATCTAAAAGCAGACATGGAAGGTGACAAAGTTGATACAAGAAATGTTTCCTAATGGTGAAAATATAGTAGAGGAAACTCATGATGAGAACAAAATAAATGTTAATCATGATTTCATAAACTCTAATGTTGGAGGGAAGAACCACCATATTCCAAAAATGGATATGAGGAAGTTTTATGGAAAGGATCCTGTAACATGGATACTACAGATGGAGCAATATTTTGATCTCAATAATGTGCAAAACACACAAAAGGTATGCATTGCAACTTTGCATTTAAAAAAAATAAATTTGTATGGTATTGATGGCTTTGCTCCCGTAAAAAAAGTGTCACTTGGTCAATTTTTATGGAGGAAATGATAGCACATTATGAGGATACAAAGAGCAACACTTTCTTTAGCCAATTGACAAGTCTCAAACAAAAGTGTTCAGTGGGGGAGCACATTGAGGACTTCCAAAAATTGAATATAAGGGTAATTGATATTCCAGAGGAACATAGGATTGATCTCTTCATAGGTACTTTAAAGGATTACATCCAACATGAAGTTCGCATTTTGGAACCTGATTCATTGGAGAAGGCATTCAGGTTGGCAAGAAAAATTGAATGTAAAATTATGGTGAAAAGGAATCCTACCACTCACTTCTATAAAGATGGAAGTGTTGCTACTCCTAGATTTCCACAACCTACAAGGTTTACACCACAAAAATTGGAAGAAAAAAGAGAAAAATAGATTTGCTACAGTTGTGATAGCAAATACATTAAAGGTCATAATTGTGCTAAGAAGAAATTATTTTACATAGATTGTGAAGAGGAAGAAGAATATGAACAAGAAGAGGATATACACCAGGAACCAACCCAAGAAGAGGAAGAAATGATTCCAACCATATCATGTAATGCATTGGCAAGAATTACCACTCCTCAAAATCTCAAGATAGAAGGAAATATCAAGACGAAAAAGGTAATAGTGTTGATTGATTCAAGTAGTACCCATAATTTTATTCATTGTAAGGTAGCAAAGGAATTGAATTGTTTCCTATACCCAGCACCAAGATGTCAAGTGATGGTTGCAAATGGAGGAACTATAAATTTCTCTGGAAAATGCCATAATATCAAGCTAACCATGGGGGAATATGTATTGAATAGTCCAATTCTTTCCATTCCTATTGGAGGTGATGATGTTGTACTAGGAGTACAATGGTTACAATCTTTGGGGACGGTAGCTTTTAATTTTCAAGAACTTTTCTTGAAATTTTTTTCAGAAGGAAAGGAAGTCGAATTATGGGGTATTGCAGGGAATTCGGGAAAGATAATAAGCTCTAATTTCATGACAAAGCTTCTAAATAAAGAAAAACGAGGAATAATTGCACAATTATGCTCACTAGAAGTCCCAACATCAAAATCATCTATTTTTGCAGATCTCCAAAAAGTCTTGGACAATCATTCCAAGGTGTTTGAAACTCCCAAAGGACTCCCACCTATCCATGATAATAATAATGCTATTCATTTTATTCTAGGAAGTGTTCCTCCAAACATCAAGCCTTTTAGATATCCTTATGTCTAAAAGAGCGAAATTGAACATATGATTGCAGAAATGTTAGAGGCAGGTATAATTCAACCTAGTCAAACTTATTTCTCTACTCCTGTAGTATTGGTACACAAGAAGGATGGATCATGGTGCATGTGTCTGGATTATAGGGAGCTCAATAAGCTCACCATTAAAGATAAATTTCCCATTCCTGTGATTGTGAATTATTGGATGAATTACATGGAGAAATTTATTTTACCAAGTTGGATCTTCATTCAGGATATCATCAAATTAGAATGAAGACTGAAGATATTCCGAAAACAGCATTTCAAACTCATGAGGGTCATTATGAATTTTTGGTCATGCCTTTTGGCCTTACCAATGCACATTCTACATTTCAAGGGTTGATGAATTCCATTTTCAAACCCTTCCTTAGAAAATTTGTGCTAGTATTTTTTGATGATATACTAATCTACAGCAGGTCTTGGAAGGATCATGTTGAACATGTTGACAGGGTGCTCAAACTATTGCAGGAGAAACAATTATATGCAAAAGAATCCAAATGTTTCTTTGGAGTACAAGAGGTGGAATATCTGGGTCATATTGTATCTCACGAGGGTGTTAAAGTAGACCCTAACAAAATTAAAGCCATTAAGGAATGGAAAGTCCCCACAACCATAAAGCAGTTGCGAGGATTTCTCGGGTTAACAGGGTATTATCGCAAGTTTGTTAAGAATTATGGGAGAATAGCGGCACCTCTAACAACATTATTGAAGAAAGATGCATTTTCATGGACTCCTGAAGCAACTAAGGCCTTTGAACATCTTAAAGAGGCAATGTGCCTAGCACCGGTCTTAGCTACGCCAGACTTGACAAAAACCTTTATTGTGGAATGTGATGCCTCAGGAAATGGAATTGATGCAGTTTTAATGCAGGAAGATAGACCCATTGCTTTTGAAAGTCGTCCAATCAAAGGAAAGTATTTACAAAAACCTATTTATGAGAAGGAAATGTTAGCAATACTGCATGCACTAAAGAAATGGCGAACTTACCTAATGGGTAGACACTTCAAGGTAAAAACTGATCATGATAGTCTTAAACACTTTTTGGAACAAAGACTATCTTCAGAAGAGCAGCAAAAATGGGTCACAAAGATGTTGGGTTATGACTTTGAAACAATATACAAAAAAGGGAAGCTAAATGTTGTTGCAGATGCACTCTCAAGAAAGAATGAAGAGGTGGAAGCATTGCTTTGTGCCATTTCTATTATCCAACCAGATTGGATAACTGAAGCAAAAGATGAATGGAAGAAGGACAAAGATGTATGGATACTCATTCAAAAGTTGCAGCAAGATCCTAGTACATCTGATACATTTAGTTGGAAAAATGATTCCTTATGGTACAAAGATCGCTTATATCTTTGTAAGAATTCCCAACTAAAACAAAGATTCTTCTGGAATTGCACACTTCTCCTTTAGGAGGACACTCAGGATTTTTAAAAACTTACCACAGGGTGAAGAAAGAATTTTTTTGGGATGGCATTAAATCTGATATTCAAAAGTTTGTGGCGGAATGTTTGGTTTGCCAGCAGAATAAAGTGGAAACAATTAAGACCCCGGGACTTCTACAACCTTTATCCATTCCAAGTCAACGTTGGGAGGAGATTTCAATGGATTTTATCACAGGTTTACCTAAATATGAAGGAAAGAGTGTCATCATGGTGGTAGTTGATAGACTTACCAAGTATGCACACTTTTGTGCATTATCTCATCCATTTAAGGCAAGTACAGTTGCTACTACATTATGGACACAATTCAAAAGCTACATGGAAACCCAAGGGTTATTATGAGTGATGGAGATCCCATTTTTATTGGAAAATTTCGGATAGAGTTATTTTCTTGTTTGGGTACTCAATTAGCTCATAGCTCATCTCATCATCCTCAATCCAATGGTCAAAATGAGATAGTAAATAAATTTTTGGAAGGATATCTTCGTTGTTTTGTATCTGATAAATAGACACAATGGGTCAAGTGGTTATCTCTCGCTGAATGGTGGTATAACAGTTCCTTCCATACTGTAGAAAAAATGACCCCATTTATGTCACTTTATGGATATCATCCACCATCCATCACATCATGTTGAAGAGAAAATTCGAAGGTTCAAGTAGTGGAAGATCACATCGAGCATCAAGAAGAAGTTCTCCAACTCTTAAAGGATAACCTGAATTTCGCACAAAATAGAATGAAACAACATGCATATAAACATTATAGTGAGAGAATTTTTGATGTAGGAGACTGGGTATTTTCACGGATACAACCGTACAAACAAATGTCCCTCAAGCAACCTAATAAGGATAATAAATTATCGCCAAAGTACTATGGTCCTTACAAGGTGTTGCAAAAGATTGGTACTATGGAATACAAATTGGAGCTTCCTGATTTTTCACGAGTGCATCCAATTTTCCATGTTTCATGCTTAAATAAGGTTATAGGTGAAAATATTCCAGTTCAAACAATATTTCTAGAACTTGATGAGGAAGGAAAAATCATATTGGAACCTAAAGCGGTCACAGAAACAAGAACTCGAAAGCTATGAAATCGATCAATTTTAGAGTATCTCATCAAGTGGAAGAACTTACCCACTTAAGGTTCTACATGGGAGGATGAGAATTTTATACAGAAGCACCCAGAGCTACTCAAGTGTTGAGGATAACAATTTTTTGAAGGAGAGGGGCATGTTAGGTCCCTATATTACTAGTATAGTGCCTTATTTTTGTTAGTGTAACCCCCTTATTTTTATTACTGTACCCATGTAACCCCCATATTATTATTATTGTGCCCTTAAATTATTATTTTTAGGTCAGCTAGGATTACATTGAGGCCCCAATAGGATTATATTGTGGTCCCATTGACTCCTATATATAGAAAGGAGGTTTTGTATTTTGTATCATCTAAGAATTTTTCATTCATTTAATGTATTGGAGGTTTCCCCATCGAAGTGGCTTATTTCTAAGGCTTTGATTTCTCTTTTATTCTATTTTTGGAGCTGGTTTCACAACATTAGTTTAATCTCTCAATCACTGAAAAGGGATTTCAGTCAAGTTCACTGTCACACTAATTAGGGTATTGAGTTCTGATATGGTAGCAAAAAGGTAAGTTTGTAGCCTATGGAGAGAAAAAAATGTGAAATAGTGGAAGGGGCAGTGGATCTGCAAGGCATAAATCCACTAATTTGATGAAAAACCACACAAGAAATAGTTTGATAATATAGCAATAAGATAAATCTATATCAAGGGTTACAATAATCTTATTGAATATCATGAAATGTCATTGTCATAAGGAATGCTCTTTAAACTTTCATTATATATATCTCATCAAGAAATCTCACTGAGTAAGACTGATAAAAGTTGATAAGATACATAAACACATCAAGATACTCATAAAAAAATACAACAACATCTGAAATTTCAAACTACAACTGAAGAGAATGATGAGTGGAAACACATAGAAATATTAACAATACACATATCAAGTAGGTAATAAGTCGTAAAAAGTCTTCTTAAATATCATTCACTAAAAAAGTACACTGATTATATGAGAAAAAGATTCAAAAACCATGAACCTTATCTCCATTGAGTTTCATCATATATATAAAAGAGATATTATGCTAACATCTCCACAAAAAGTGTGAATCTATTCTAGAAAAGTTCTTACATACCCATATAGAAGATGAGGCTTATCCTAAACTTTAATACAAAGTGGTGCAACATACATAAAATAAACATCATGATGGCTTGTAATTCAAAATGGTTGGAATGATGTGGAAATATGGTGGTAGACTGCTCCTCTTTCTACTACAACCACTTCCACAAAAATTGCAAACAACAACTGAAGATGACATGTGGTTGTTTCCCCAAAAAGTGCAAAAGCATAATTTTGAAAATTTTAAAGGAACTTGATCAAATGACACCTGGAAGCAACCTATCTTGTTGATAATGCATGCATGTAAATACTCCTTAGTATCACCCCTCGATACTTGAACAACCACTGCCTCCACTTTCTTCATACAAAATCTCAGGAAATTGTAACTGCCCTTTCCAAAATTAGGTAGCTACAACTGGAAATTCTGAAAATAGCTGCATATTTTGATTAGGCCAAAAATGTGTGATCTTCTCCTGAAATTTTTAGATAAAACCATGTATTGAAGCAAATATATTTGGGAGACTCTGCCTTAGCGAGCCTTCTATTTCATTTTCTTGTATGCTTTTGTTTATGTGCTCTAGCCTTCTTGGTTTCCTGTTCTGGGATTTCATCAAAATTGATGATTTCATCTCTCAGTCTAGGATTAGTAATTAGTTTGATATTCAGTATAAGTTTTTTGTAAGCCTAGCCTGAGGCCTCTTAAGGTATGGGTTAGGAATATAGGAAACCCTTATTCTCTTTTGCACCATACTACTAGACTAACCTTCTTCATAACCAATCTTTGAGAGATCTTCGTCACAATTATCTGTTATCACTCCAATAATTCTCAAGGGTTTTTTATTTTTGGGTTTAAAGAATATTAGAGGTAACCAAAAACCTACTTTTAAGCTTTAGGATCTAGCCTTCCTAATGCTCAGAGAGGGCTCTCTCTATATGATTTATCTTTGTTTATTTTATTTGATTGTAGGTTAGTTATGTAGGATTACTTGGGATTTTATTTTGGGTTTGGTTTGGTGGTAGAATCACTGGTTCAGATGCATAGATGTAGGTCTGAATTCCATTGGTCTAATGGAGTCAATGTATCAAGCATTTAGATCATAATCAAGGTTCTAAAGGGAAATGTTCACAGGGCAAGGTAGCTGAGTAACTTCAGAGCCTTAGGCTGATGGTGAAAATGGCTTCAATCAGGATGAGAGATAAATTAAGGGTTCTCAGATCCGGATAATGAGTGAAAAGATAGAGGTCAATCGAAAATAGGGAGAAATTAAGAATTCCCTAATCTTGATATCAGTACAAAACATGAAAATGACATAACAATTCAAGACAGAGTGCTTTTAAACATATTCTGAAATAACATTCCTCTTATACATTTAGATTTAGAAAACATGCAAGTACTGTGAAAACTTCAGATAAAAACAAAGAGAACTTGAGAATAATTCACTGAAGTGGCCCAACACATGAATCCTGTAATATAATCTCTTTATTTCTCAATCCAGTCTGCTGACTTGAAAATGGTACAAAGAACCCTCTGCTTCAGATCAGTACATCTATAGAAGTTTTTAGCAATCCAAAATCGACCATCAATACTTCGAAATGTAAAGTATCTATACAAAAAATCTTACAAAATATCCTAAAACAAACTTAGGAATTATTCATGAAAAAGTAAATATATTCATGCAAGAAGATAGAGATAGCTATATAACTAATGCAAGTTGTCCCTGCTTTTATTGAATTTGTTGTTTGTTGTCTTTGATCTTTCATTGATTTGTCTCTTTACTCTCTACTCAACGAATTCTACTGTTGAGTGTCTTTCACGTTGGAATCTTTGACTTTAGCCTTTTTACTTTCATCTGATACACTTTAAACTATGATACTCTTTAACTGTAACTATTTTTTTACTACTTTAACTTTCAATGTTACTAATGTTCTTCATTTGAATGCCTTGTTTTACTGCAATTCTTTTCAGATTAAATCACTCAATTTCTCCTGAAATTCTAGCTCTGGTAATTTTATCTTCACCACTCTTCTAAATATTTCATCAGCCTCTGTATACTTCGGAAATGTAGGCTTGTTAATGAATAGGTGTTTTACGTCATGTTGCAGGTAAAAAAGATTCTAAAAACTCTTGTAGAGTACTTTCCCTATTGGAATTCCTTGCATTTCTGAATTATTTTCTTGCTCCTTAATGACTTCTCTGATCTTCTTATCATAATCCTCTTGTTTCATCAAAGTATCATTTATATCCAAAGGACTTGGAAGGCCTTTCTTCCTCAGAATATCAAACTTCATGATAAAGCTTGTTATGCCAAGCTCCATGTTTTGACATTTTTCTTCTAGCTGTAGCATTAAGTTTCTTCTTGAAATAACCTTCCTGACCTCAAGAATGGTATATGTCTTATCACTAATTCCAATTTCTTCTAGTTCCTGCTTATTCTTGGAATTAAGAAATTTAATGATTTCATTAGCCTCTTATGGCTTCTTGCCAAGTTCTTCTTTGATTTTTTGGATGGCTTCACCTGCTCCTTTGATGCGATATTTTTGTTCATAGATAACCTGAATGGATGGCCAAATATCATTGACAGATTCAATGATATTAGCCCATAGCTACTGCTTGGCTTGTGCCATTGGTTCTTTCAGTGTTAGATATTTTTCTAACTTCTGCAATTTCTCTGTCAATCTATTTGTCCTTTGTACTTCATTTTTATGCATGATATGTGCTACTTTCTTCTCTTCCTCCAAAATTTTCAGTTTTTCTTTAATTATATTGATTTCATTTGTTTGAATGGACATTTCCTTCATTGATTTTACTAGTTTACTTGCCTCATCAATGGGTTGTGATTCTTTTGTAGATGACTTTGTTGCTGAAGTTTTTGTTGATGTCACAAGAAGTGTTGTAGCTAATGGAACTGTAGGGCCAATGATTATGGTAATGTGGAAGTAATAGCATTAGTTTCTACGGGAATAACAGTGACAGAGACTTCTTATGATCTTGACTTTTTCTCCTGCACTAACTTGTCCATTTAATTTTCCATTTCTTTTCTTTGGGCGGTTAATTGAAGGATGAGGTTCATCATCTCATATTTTTGGTTTGCATCCTCTAACACTTCCTTTTCCTATGGATGTTCATTAGGAGGAAATTTCAGTTTTTTCTTTAATGCAACAATGTCTGCATTCTTCTTCTTTATCAGTTCATCTGCAAATTTGACATTTGTTGGATGATATCCTACTTCAATAATCAAATATTCTAGTGATTTGATTCTGTTATCCTTATCCTGTGAAGATGCATTTTCTAATTTGAGATGACCTTTGATGTTACCTAGAGTGTTTTGGAGCTTCTGTACATTCATGGATTTATTTGTCATTGTAGAATACAACATTTCAACAGCTTGCTTGTGAAATTCTATTTGGTCAATTGGATGAATATCTTCTGCTTGAAATTCATATGATGTCTTTTTATAATCTGCTGATGATTTGGGATGTTTTATTGTAGGTTGCAAGAAGGTCATCTGCATCTTCCTGGTCTTGTAATCAAATGCAGAAAGCAATATTCTTTGGTCACTGGATGACTACTTCCAATATTGGTAATATGTATCAGTTTTCAATGTCTCATTTCTTAGCTTGATTTATTTATATTTTTGCATAATATCCTGCTCTTTCTCTACTGGTTTGTTGGATGACGATACTTCAACACTGTTGTTTCTGAATAATCTTAGTTTTGGATATTGAAGGCTGGTGTGTTTCTTCAGAAACTGTAGGAGGTGCATTATCTTTCACCACTGCATCAGTACCAATTACTTCAATTATTTCCATTTTCTCATTTACAAGATTTAATTTTGGCTACTTCTTGTACATCATTTTGAATTTTGTTTTAGTGGTAGTTTCTGCTGTGTATGATCCTTCTTCTGTGACTCTTTTTGAGTTCCTACCTTCTTGGGTTGGATTCTATAATATTTGACTATTATCACCTTGCTTATCTACCTCTTTCAAAGTGTTCTCCAACCATTCAGACTGATTGCAGTACTTCTCTATGTCTGGCTTGGACTCATGTACATAAGAAGTTAATTTACATTTGATCCTTAATTTTCTTATTACTTCTAAAGGGTCATAGTACCACTAAAAACTCTAAGTGAACTTAAACTCATGCAAATATTTTTATGCCTGTGGACCTACATCTCTACTGTTGCAAATAAAATGGCCAAACTGATTCTTTATCTTAAATTGTGTCTTCTTTTTGGCTACCAAGAAATTTATTGCATCAGAATTAAGGCTCTGCATGATATATTCAAGGGAAAATAACCTCATTGGGATGTATTTGGGAAAATTATATGGAAGAATATTAGATCCATATACCATAATCTCTATGTGGTTTTGATACAAGTATCAATCTCTTGTCCTACTGTGTTCAGATAACTGCGGGACCTTTTTAATTTCCTTACTGACTCTTGGTTGAATGTTGTTGTTCAACATGTTGACCATTGGATGGAAGAAAGATTCAATGAAATCTTTGTATGTGAATTGTGTTGAATCCTTCTTGAGTAACGAGGTCCAAAATATTACTGGATGTGGATTACCTTCAACATCAAGTTTCTGAAAGTTGATGGAAAATATTTCAGGTTGAAAGTACAGAAACATGTGGAATAAAACTGATGAATAATTGAAAACACCTTCTTCAGGCATTTTGACAAGTTGTTCATGAATAGTATCAGCAAGGTACTAGGAAAAATTGAAAATGGTAGAAGGATGCTGACCAGGTGTGAAAGTAGACAAGAAACATAAGTCTGAAGCATCAACATGCTCATCTGTGAAATAACCAAGAATAAAATACAACATGCTAATGATATGTCTGGTTCTTTCAGAAAATATTGCAGGTGGGTAAGGAGGATTGGTCTTGGGAGTCTCTACAGATGAAGGAATGAAATTCTGAAATATCTAGAACCTCTTGGGGAAGTCCATATTCAGGTATAAATGTGTAATGGCCTCAAAAGACAGAGGAGTTTCATCTGGTCTAGGTTGGATCTACAGCATTTGGTTAATTGACTCAGCTTTCATACTAAACAGAATTTATTTTCTAGGGTTTATAGTGGCTCTTTGGTCAAGGAAATAACAATTTTGACAGAGTCTAATCACTTCTAGGCACTAGCAAGTTCATGGGACAACATACTTTGGAAAATTATACTCCCAAATGAAGACTTCATCAGCTTGGTCAATGGATTTCTCATGGCTCCAACAATGGAGCTCAAGATGATTAAATTCAGTGACAGGGTAACTAATTTTAAATTTTTTATCTGCTAATGGAGTGTGTTATACATCTACAATAGGAGGTTGCATAGGATTGAAAATTACTATTCCTTGAGAATCCATGATTTGTTTTATTTATTAATTAATTACTTTTTTGACTTAGGAAAAAAGCTTCAGGCCTTTAGGAGTGCCTATGAAAAATTAATACAGTCTTCAGAAGGATTTAGGACTAAATAGTGGCTTATCCTCTTGTCTAAAATTCTTTAATTGATTAAATTGTACTCTATGTGATCAAAAATAGTCTTAGGACCTTCGAAATTCTATGAAAAGAGAACTAAGGTCTGCATGAAAATGATTGGAAGGCAACAGGGGATTTCTTTTGGTCTGCAGAGGCTCCTAAATTATTAAATTACTTGTTACTCTCTTGTTGTAAGTACAAGCCTTGGTATTTTACGAATACCTGGAAAACACAAAGTTTTGTTGATTGTAGAAGGGGTTCTGGGGTAGCAGAGGTTTTCTGAAGCTCTACTGATCATTATACTACTTCAATTCGGTTTTACAGTGGCTATAGCGGAAAATGGTGTTGATTTATGGTAAAAAGGGCTCGAAATAAGGTTGACAACAATTTCTGTTCTCTAAAACAGGTTAGCAATGCTCTTTTTGTGCACAATGTAATAGAAATATGGAGAAAAGTCTTGTAAAGGGAGGCTATATAAGTTATTTAACCAATAGTGTTTAAACATAAATGCACGGGGTTAATTCAAATGGAGGTGGTTTTTGCAACGGGTAAGAATACAACTTGTGGTTTTCGCATCGGGTGAAGGTGGTAGGAGGTAAATTTTCTGAGGATGCAATGCAATCAAATCCCGCCACGTAGCTAGGAGAGGGGCTCCTAAAATTGCCCATTTTGCAAGGTCTTGATGCGATTAAAGATCGAGCTTTTGGGCATGCGAAATGGGTTACTATTCGTCGGATCTGATCAGTGTTGATCTGAGGGTTGGGCGAATGGAAATGAAGTGTCAGGGATTAGGTAGGCATGGGGCTCAGGTATTAAGTTATGCAATGGGATATGTATGCATATAATATATGGCTTTTAATATATATGGTCGGGGTTTATAATAGGCGGGGTTTAATACATAGTGGGCCTCGAAATATATATTGGAAGGGAAATGAAACTATGTATTAAATTAATCATAAGGGTTGGGAGAAATATATATAATGGAATTAATTAAATACGGGATAAACACATATAAAGGGAGCTAATACATAAATTTAATATGTAGTTAAATGAATATGATGTGGGTTAATAAAATATACTAAGTTTTTAGTGTAAAACTGATATCGAGAAGGTTTTGATACAGTGGGCCCGACAATATCATTTTAACTATTAAAACTTAGGATAAAGGGATTTTTAGGGAATATTTTAAATGGAAAGGGACATTAATAAAAGGATTTTTATTTTTCCAAAGTAAAAATGTGTTTTAAACTAGGGATAGGGAATTTATATAGGGAAAAATGAGTGATGTAATTGGGAAAAGGTAAAATGAAGGGGAAGGGGTATTTTTACAAGGGGAATGATTTTGAAAGGAATTTAGTAATATGAAATGACCAATTTTCTGCTATCCATGCCTTGTGAACACTACTTCTGCCTATCCATCAGCTACCCTAACATTTTTACTTAATTTCCTTGGGTGCATTTGAGCTTTCAAACCCTTATAATTTTTCTTTTAACAAAAAAATATCTAATTCTAACCTTATTACTTCCAAGGGCTCAGAATAAAATGTTGAGCTCCTTATTATTCTCTACCTAACTAATGATCTCCCAAGATTAAACAGTTTGGCTAGATATTTATTCTCCATCTATCATCATGAAATTTAAAGCATGAAAGGTGAAGATTAAGCATTTTGACCTTCATGGATTATGGAAAGAACAAGGGAAAGAACAAGGTGGATAGAATTCATTTTGGCAACAGGGGAAAAGGTTTCAGTATAGTCAATGCCTTCAACTTGTGAAAAACCTTTAGCAACAATACGAGCTTTATGTCTATCCACTTTTCCATCTGGTCCGAACTTTGTTTTGTAAACCCATCTGCATCTGACAAGTTTTCTTCCTTTTGGAAGAGGAACAAGATCCCAAGTATCATTTTCCAATAAGGAACGATACACTTCATTCATAGTTTCATCCCAATCTGGATGACCAGAGGCTTCTTCAAAGGTTTCTGGATCAAGCTTTTCTAGAACTTGAGCCAATAACGAAGAAGCTCTTTCGAAATGAGAACATGTACGTCATCGATCGGCAAGGTCACCTGCAAGAGAACCTGTTGCATCCTGAGTAGTGCGGACCCATCTTGTAAGCGGTGGAGTATAAGGAACAATTTCATGAGGTGGAGGAGGATTGTCATCCTCGCTGTCATCATCTGAACTAGAAGGAATGCTATTAAAAATAGAAGAGAGAGAGAGAGGTTGCAGATATGCTGAATCAGGCTCGCAGGCCAAAGGTGGCACACCCGCTGAACTAGGCTCGCATGCTGATATATTTTCATCAAAATTTACATCTCTTCTAATGATTATATTTTTGGATTTTGGTGGAAGAAGTCTATATCCTTTGACATCTTCAGAATATCCAACAAAAATACATTTTTCACTCTTAGGTTCTAAGGCTTTATGTTTCGCATCTGGAATATGGGCCTAAGCATCACTTCCAAACACACGAAAGTGACTTACATCTGGTTTGATGGAGCTCCAAGATTCTTCTGGAGTTATATTCTTTAAAACCTTAGTAGGAGTGTGATTTACTATGTAATTTTCATAGTTAATGGCTTCTGCCCAAAAATTGAGACCAAGTCCTTTAGATTGAAGCATACATTTAGCCATTTCTTTTAAGGTGTGATTCTTCCTTTCAGCTACACCATTTTGCTGTGGATTATATGGAAAATTATGTTGCAATTGAATGCCATGCTCAGTGCAGAAGTTGATAAATTTTTTGTTAACATATTCTCTGCCATTATCTGATCTTAACTTAAGAATTTGATGTCCAGATTGTTTCTCAACAAAGGCCTTAAAGGCCAAGAACATGTTAAAAAATTTACTCTTAAGTTTTAAGAAATATACCCAAGTGCGTATGGAAAAATCATCAATGAAAGTTAAGAAGTACTTGCAACCAGAGAAAGAAACAACAGGAAGTGGACCACATAAATCACTGTGCACAAGCTGCAAAGGGGTTGAATCTGTTGGAAATATTGTCATTGATGGCAAAGGAAGTGGCAAAGGAATTGGCATCTGAAACTGTAACTAGGAACAGAGAAAAGACATGTAGAGAAAGAGTGCATCTATAGTTTGAGCTACAGAGAACAGTATCAGTCAAGGAGTAGGGACAAGCAGTGAATTGAAAGTTGTCCAGAGACAGTATATGAAGAAAAAGGCCATCAAACAGAAAACGTTTATGCATTCTCTGTGAATTATATGTATATTCTTGATAGAATTCAGAAGGAAGGATAGTTGAGTCCCTGTGGACAACTATGAATCATTGTTCGTAAACATCATAAACCCTGTGGCAAGAATCCTGTGGCAAGAATTCGAAATTAAAGATTTAGTGTATAAATTGAACGAATTAATGGTTGCAGAGATATGATGGTTTTGAATGTAGCGAAGATTATAATTGCGATGGATCACAGTATAGTAATTAGCCTATGGAATCAAGAACTTGAAAGTGCAGTTAGAAGCGGAACTGTGATAGGATAGAACTCCGAAAATGTAATGGAAGGTTGATATATTATATATACCATAGCAGAATTGAAGACAAAGTGACATTGTGTTGTGTCAAGTTCGGAAGGAAGCAACCAGTGTAAAGAATGTATGGTAAAAGACTCAAACAAAATTGTGAATAAAGCGTTAAACTTAGCAATGGAATTGTAATAAAAGGAAAAACATTAAAGTGCAACTTAATCATAATAATACATTTCAGAGTGGGAAGAACCTTGAAGGCAGAACCGTATGAGGAATAGTGAAAGTGGTTTCGGGTTTTTATTGCACCACTTTTGCGGGTTGAGCGGTATTCAAGAGGTTGGCTCTGATTCCATATAATGGGCGACACGTGTCCCTGTACAATTTCACAAAACCGCTTAACCATTGTGTGCCATCGTGCGTTATCCTTCGACCTAGGATACCCATCGATATTGATATAAACCGTTGATCTGGGAAGATGGCATTAGACGGTGGCTGTGTTCGGAAGGTGCGTGAAGAATAACACAAGTACGGCGCACCATCGCGTGTTATTTCCCATGCAATTTTCCCAAGCGATATCCATCGGATTGGATGTTGTGGCACGATGAAATGTGAGCCCTCCGATCGGATCAATTGTTAGCGACGGGCCCCAGTTTAATTTATATTTCACGATTTAAAAGCCATTTGATAAAAGTGCTTGTGATTAATGTAAAATTCTATTATATTTTAAATTGCCAAAGGTTGTGGATAATGTTTATTTATCAAATTCCACAAATTTGATAAATAAAATTCCAATAAAAGAAGGAATACCATCAGTAGTTTGGTGGTTTTCACTCATGGTTTTACTAAAGGAAAAACTATATAAGGAGAAGATAAATAGAGTACGGGGTGTGCATTCGTAAGGGTGGTGAATGAAAAAAAAATTTACAAGGAAGATCTGCATGGACGAACTCTGTTCTTAATTGATAAATCTAAATCTATGATGCACCCATGGAAATAATGATCTGACAATGATGAATCTCTGGTTTGATCGATTGACGAAATCATGAAGAACTGGTGCGAGTGTACTGAAGAAAATGAATAAATCTAGTGGCTTGCAAGGTATGTTGTATGAAAATTGATGGAACGTAGTCTGCAGTAGAGCATAGGGTTGAAGCCTTCTGTGAGGGGGTTGTAGCTCCCTTCCAGTGGTAGCTGGTAAACGAGAGAAGGTTGTAGCATTTCTGCAGGTAGGTGCCTGGGTGCTGGTATAAGTCTGGGCCAACATAAATTGTAAGAAGTTTTCTTTATAATAAATATTGAAGACTGAGATAACAACAGTGGTGGTTTTTCTCCGAAATTGGGTTTCCACCCTAAATACAGGTGTTCATATGTGTGGCTTATGTTTGATGGTTTGTTCTGGTATTTCTGTCAGGGATAATTTTAAGGATGGAAAATTATCTTGAAGTTTAAAAAATTGGCGAATCTCACTAATCCCTAATATGCAAACTATAAAATGTTTATTGATGTATTTGTAAAATTATTCAAATTTATAATGATATTATATATATTTTCTATATAATGTTGGCTAATTTTAACGTAAAATAATTTTATCTTGTAAAATTTGGGCGAATCATTTTTATAAAAAAATGGAAATTGGCGAATCTTTTTTTTGGAAAAACCATGGAAAATTAGCCCACTTGCGAATATTCGCCCCTAAAATTTTCCATGATTTATGTTCATACTTACTGCTTACTAAACATCTGATAAAAGACATAATAAGATCTTTGGACATACACGTTGGATTCTGTAAAATAGCATATGGTTTTAAGATAAAGAAAAAGTGAAAAAGTTTTCAGCCCTAAATACTGATTCACCCCCCCCCCCCCATCTCAGTATTTTTACCAAAAATTGGTATCAGAACAGGTCCTTCTGAAAAATCTTAGCCGCTAGAAGGAATATCAAGCAAGATGAGTAATCAAGATGGAACATCATCTATCAGGCCTCCTCTCTTTAACAGAAACAATTTAATCCTATGGAAAACAAGGATCATATCCTATCTTCAGTCTCTGGGAGCAGATGTATGGGCAATTGTTGAAGGAGGATATCAATATCTAGCTGCAGTACCAACAGATTCGACAGAAAGAAAGAACTATGAAACCAATGCAAAGTCGTTCAATGCTCTATTGGGAAGTCTGACTGAATCAGAATTTGTCAAAGTCATGCAGCTGAATACAGAAAAGGCAATATGGGACAAAATCATTGTAAGTTATGAAGGTGATGCAAAGGTAAAAAGTGCTAAACTCCAAACTCTCAGAATTCAATATGAGAATCTAAAAATGGATAATGAGGAAAGCATTGCAAAATTCTTTTTACGTCTTGATGATATTGTAAATCGTATGAGAAATCTGGCAGAAACAATAACCGAATCTACTCTGGTTGAGAAAATTTTAAGATCACTAACGGCAAAATTTGAGTCAAAAGTTTCTGCTCTTAAAGAAAAGCAAGATCTTCAAAATCTTACAGTGTTGCAACTTCATGGCATACTAACTGCATATGAAATGAGAAGAGGAGGACCATCTGAAGTCAAAGAAGCAGTCTTTAGAACTTCTACAATAGGGAAGTAAGTAAAAAAAACATAAGGATCAGGATATATCTCAGAAGAAGATGAGATAAACTTTGTAAAGAAACTTCAACTTGGCACAGGACGGTTCATAGATAAGCTTCCTTTCAAATTTTTTGATTGTGGAAGATTTGGTCATTATGCTGCTAAGTGTTCTCATAAAGAAACACATAAAAAGGGGAAGGAAGTAGTAAGAAGGAATAAGAATCATTATAGCACTAGAAAAAGTTACTATACTCATGAAGACAGTGATGGGTTATCTGACAGTGAGGAAGAATGTGAACAAGATCTTAGACTTCTCATGGCATTTGAACAAGAATCTAGAGAAGAAAATGATACTTTTGTGGATGCTCTAGAAGACAATGATTTTCTTGATGAAAACAATGAACTCAAAATTTTCTTAGAAGAGAGTAAAATAATCATAGAAACTCTGAAAAATCAGCTTGAAGAAAAAGAGAAACACAATGAGAAATTAGAATGTGAAGTAGTAAGTCTAAGAAAATAACTTGAGAAAGTAAATACTCTGAATATTAGATTTTCTAAAGGATCTGAAACCTTAGATGATATTATCATGGTATAACGTTCTCCCCTTATAAAGACAGGTCTTGGATATATCGGAGAATCTTCTCAGGCTTCAGTACCAAATTATCTAAAAGCAGCTACTACTAGTATACAACATGTTGCCACTCTCAATTCAAAGAACACTAACACGAATATTTTTCGACGAAACACCAATCAACAGGTAAATTCAAGAAGAGGATTTTATGATCGTAGAAATTTCTTCTTCAATGGACAATGTTTCTCATGTCACAATTTTGGTCATAAAGTTTTTCAATGTGTAGCATATAAAACCATCATGACAAGAGAAGAAATAAAGAAAAGGATTGCTATTGAAACAAAGAAGGATACCTATAAAAAATTTTCTCCTCTTCAAGATGAAGTTGAATGTGCTTATTGCAATAAATTTGGCCATGAAGAATCTTAATGCAGGAGCAAAGTTCAGCCAAAAGAACATGTTCCTTCAAGCTCCAAAGTATGGAAGAAGAAGGAATTACAGGTTGAAAATTGTGGCATAGCGTTATTTGCAGAAGATGAAGAAAACCAATGGTACATTGATAGTGGATGCTCAAGACACATGACAGGTGATAAAAACAAACTTCTTGCATATAGTTCTCTAGAAAAGGAAAAGAATGTAACATTTGGAAATGATACTCCTGCGGTCATTAAGGGAAAAGGGTCTGTTTTTCTAAAAGAAAAGGTGAAAGGTAATGAAGTCATTTATTTTGATGGATTAAAGCATAACTTGTTAAGTGTAAGTCAAATGTGTGATCAAGGAACTGAATTTGTCTTTAGTTCAAAAGAATGTGTGGTACGTGACCTTGATACAGGTAAAACAATTATAAAAGGAAAAAGAACTCCAAGCAACCCGTATGTATTAAAGAACTACAAAGAACAATGTTACTTCAGTAAATCTTCAAAAAAATGGCTATGGCATAGAAGGTTGTGGCATATGAGCTTCTCTTAAATCAAAAAATCAAGTAGACTTAAAGTTGTTCGTGATCTTCTCAATGTTACTCTACCTGAAAATATCATATGCAAATTTTGCCAATTTGGTAAGCAAACTAGAGCACAATTTAATGCCAAGGAAAGATCATCAAGTAAGCCTCTTGAACTCATTCATACTGACATATGTGGACCTATGAGGAAAAATTCACCACGTGGTGAAGAATACTATATCTTATTCATTGATGATTTCTCTACAATGTGTTGGATTGGGTTGATTAAACACAAAGATGAAGAATTTGAGAAATTTCAGATTTTCAAAGCACTGGTTGAAAATGAATTAGATCTAAAAATCAAGTGTCTTAGATCTGATCGAGGAGGAGAATATAGATCCAATGAATTCCTTGAATTTTGTGAACAACATGGCATAAAAGGACAGTTTTCTGTAGCTGGCACTCCACAACAGAATGGCGTAGCAGAAAGAATGAACAGAACAGTTCAAAAAACGGCTAGAGCTATTCTTGATGATTCCGGAACACCTGACACATTTTGGGGAGAAGGAGCACATACAACAGTAAATATTCTTAACAAGGCACATGTTCGTGTAAATAGTGATAAAACTCCATATGAACTTTGGTATGGTAATTCTCCCACTGTAAAGCATTTTAGAATTTTTGGAAGCAAATGTTTTATCAAAAATAATGATGAAAAACTTGGCAAGTTTTAACCCAGAGTAGATGAAGGAATATTTCTTGGTTACTCCTATAGGAGTAGGGCATATAAATGTTACAATAAAATACTTCAGAAGATTGTTGAATGTATAGATTTTGTTATTGATGAGTCTCCAGCAGCTCCAAAAGAAGAAAAACAAACAACAAATGAAGATGATGATGATGACAATATCCTTCTACATCAAATATTAATGATACAAACAATGAACCCAATGAAGAACCCGAAGATGATTTTTCTGAAAAGGCTCCATCTAGATATGTTCAAAAGAATCATCCAGAATCTCAAATTTTGGGAGAAAAGGGATCAAGTGTACAAACAAGAAGGACTCTTGTGGGATCTTCTAGAAATCTAGCATTTGTGTCCACTATTGAACCTCACAATGTCAGTCAAGATAGCAAAGATGAATGTTGGATTCAAGCCATGAATGAAGAGCTTCATCAAATTGAAAAGAATCACACTTGGGAATTAGTACCATGACCTCATGACAAAAATATCATTGGAACTAAATGGATATTCAAAAACAAGTTAAATGAGAATGCAAATGTTATAAGAACTAATGCTAGACTTGTTTGCAAGGGGTATTCTCAACAAGAAGGTATAGACTTTGAAGAAACTTTTGCTCCTGTAGCCAGACTTGAAGCCATAAGAATGTTTCTTGCTTTTTCAAGCTTCCAACAAATCAAAGTTTATCAAATGGATGTTAAATATGCTTTTCTAAATGGTGATTTAGAAGAAGAAGTGTATATAGAACAACCAGAAGGATTCATTTTGGGAAATGATGAAAAACTTCTTTGTAGAGTTAAAAAAGCTCTATATGGTCTCAAACAAGCTCCAAGGGCATGGTACTATCGTCTTGACAAATATCTTCCTCAACAAGGATTTTCAAAGGGGTTTGCTGATAGCAACTTATACACAAAAACTAAAAATGAAAAAACTATTGATTCTTGTTGTATATGTTGATGATATCATTTTTGGAAGTAATGAAGAGTCTATGAGTCAGAAATTTTCTTCTGATATGTAGCAAGAATTTGAAATGTCTTTACTTGGGGAACTAACATTCTTTCTTGGCTTGCAAGTGCAACAAGCAATAGATGGCATATTCTTATCACAAGCAAAATACCTCAAGCAAATCTTGAAGAAGTATGGCATGGAAGATTGCAAACATGTAAGTACACCAATGATAACCAGAAGTATTCTCAGTTCTAATGATGATTCCCCCACAGTGAATCAACCAGAATATAGATCTATGATAGGATGTCTACTTTATCTCACTGGGACAAGACCAGACATCATGCATGTAGTTGGGATTTTTGGACGATTCCAAGCTAATCCAAAGGAGTCTCATCTTCAGGCTGTCAAAAGAATATTCAAATATCTACAAGGAACTCAAGACTTTGGACTATGGTATCCAAAGAATGTTGATCTTACTCTTCATGCATACACTAATGAAGATTGGGCTGGAAGTGTTGATGATTGGAAAAGCACTAGTGGTGGTGCATTCTATATGGGGCCCCGGTTAGTATCTTGGTTTAGCAAGAAGCAAAGATCTATTGCCTTATCTATAGCAGAATCAGAATATGTGGCTGTCGCATCATGTTGCACTCAACTTCTCTGGATGATGCAAACCTTACAAGACTTTCAAATCAAATGTTCACCTCCTATCTCCATTATGTGTGACAATACAAGTGCCATCAGTATCTCAAAGAATCCTGTTATGCATTCCAATACCAAGCACATTCCCATAAAATATCACTTCTTACGTGAACAAGTGCTTGAAAAAAAGGTGAAATTGGAGTATGTTCCCTCCAAAGAACAAGTTGCTGATATATTTACCAAACCTCTACCCAGGGAGGCATTCGAATATCACAGACAGAAACTGGGAGTAGTCTCTGCCATGTAGAAGATTAGATCTACTTAAATACAGAAGATTAAACTGGTTGTGAGGTGCTGTTGGGCATCTCTAAATGCACAGGCTAAGGGGGAGCATTGGTTATATGAAAAGGATGCATTGTTGACATTTATAAGTCATTATGTTATATTATGTTTGAAGATGCAGCATGATCTCAGGGGGAGCATGGTTTTGTCAGTTCAAAGAATCTTGATCAACTCTTTGCCATTGATGAAAAAGGGGGAGGAAAAGAGCAAAGAAAAAAGGAAAAAAAGGCTTCTATAAGAAAATCAGAGGAAGAATATTGCCATCAATGCCAAATGGGGAGATTTTTGGAAATATTTTCATTGATGGCAAAGCAAGTGGCAAAGGAATTGACATCTGAAACTGTAACTAGGAATAGAGAAAAGACATGTAGAGAATGAGTGCATCTACAGTTTGAGCTACAGAGAACGGTATCAGTCAAGGAGCAGGGACAAGCAGTGAATTGAAAGTTGTCCAGAGACACTATAGGAAGAAAAAGGCCATCAAATAGAAAAAGGTTCTACTTTCTTTCTGAATTATATATATATTCTTGATAGAATTTAGAAGGAAGGATAATTGAATCCTGTGGACAACTAGGAATTATTGTTCGTAAACATCATAAACCTTGTGGCAATAATGCTGTGGCAAGAATTCGAAATTAAATATTTAGTGTATAAATTGAAGGAATTAATGGTTGTGGAGATATGATGGTTTTGAATGTAGCAAAGATTATAATTGCGATGGATCACAGTACAATAATTAGCCTGCCGAATCAAGAACCTGAATGTGCAGTTAGAAGTGGAACTGTGACAGGATAGAACTCCGAACATGCAATGGAAGCTTGATATATTATATATATCATAGCAAAATTGAAGACAGAGTGACATTTTGTTGTGTCGAGGTCGAAAGGCAGCAACCAGTGTAAAGAATGTATGGTAAAAGACTCAAATGAAATTGTGAAAAAAGTGTTAAACTTAGCAATGGAACTGTAATAAAAGGAAAAACATTAAAGTGAAACTTAATCATAATAATACATTGAAGAGTGGGTGGAACCTTGAAGGCAGAACCGTACGAAGAACAGTGAAAGCGGTTTCCGGTTTTTATCGCATCACTTTTGCAGGTTGAGCGGTATTCAAGAGGTTGGCTCCGATTCCATAGAATGGGCGAGATGCATCCCTGTACAATTTCACAAAACCGCTTAACCACTGCGTGCCATCGCGCATTATCCTTCGACCTAGGATGCCCATCGATATTGATATAAACCATTGATCTGGGAAGATGCCATCGGACGGTGGCTGTGTTCGGAAGGTGCGCGAAGAATAACAAAAGTACGGCGTGCCATCGCACGTTATTTCCCGTGCAAGTTTCCCAAGTAATATCCGTCGGATTGGATGTTGCGGTGCGATGAAATGTGAGCCCTCCGATCGGATCAATTGTTAGTGATGGGCCCCAGTTTAATTTATATTGCTCGATTTAAAAGCCGTTTGATAAAAGTGCTGGTGATTAATGTAAAGTTCTATTATATTTTAAATTTCCAAAGGTTGTGGATAATGTTTATTTATCAAATTCCACGAATTTGATAAATAAAATTCCAATAAAAGAAGGAATACCATTAGCAGTTTGGTGGTTTTGACTCATGGTTTTACTAAAGGCAAAACTATATAAGGAGAAGAGAAATAGAGTACGGGGTGTGCATTCGTAAGGTGGGTGAATGAATTTTTTTTTTACAAGGAAGATCTGCATGGACGAACTTTGTTCTTAATTGATAAATCTGAATCTATGATGCACCCATGGAAATAATGATCTGACGATGATGAATCTCTGCTTTGATCTACTGACGAAATCATGAAGAACTGGTGCGAGTGTACTGAAGAAAATGAATAAATCTAGTGGCCTGCAAGGTATGTTGTATGAAAATTGATGGAACATAGTCCACAGTAGAGCAGAGGATCTAAGCCTTTTGTGAGGGGGTTGTAGCTCCCTTCCAGTGGTAGCTGGTAAAAAAGAGAAGGTTGTAGCCTTTCTGCAGGTAGGTGCCTGCGTGCTGGTATAAGTCTGCGCCAGCATAAATCGTAAGAAGTTTTCTTTATAATAAATATTGAAGACTGAGATAACAACAGTGGTGGTTTTTCTCCCAAATTGGGTTTCCACCGTAAATACTGGTGTTCATATGTGTGGCTTATGTTTGATGGTTTGTTCAGGTATTTCTGTTCATACTTACTGCTTACTAAACATATGATAAAAGACATAATAAGATCTCTGGACATACACGGTTGATTCTGTAAAATAGCATATGGTTTTAAGAGAAAGAAAAAGTGAAAAAGTTTTCATCCCTAAATACTGATTCACCCCCCCCCTCTCAGTATTTTTCCCAACAATTGGTATCAGAGCAGGTCCTTCTGAAAAAGCTTAGCCACTAGAAGGAAGATCAAGAAAGATGAGTAATCAAGATGGAACAGCATCTATCAGGCCTCCGCTATTTAACAGAAACAATTTAATCTTCTGGAAAACAAGGATGAGATCCTATCTTAAGTCTATGGGAGCAGATGTATTGGCAATTGTTGAAGGAGGATATCAATATCCAGCTGCAGTACCAACAGATTCGATAGAAAGAAAGAACTATGAAACCAATGCAAAGGCGGTCAATGCTCTATTGGGAAGTCTGACTGAATTAGAATTTGTCAAAGTCATGCAGCTGAATACAGCAAAGGCAATATGGGAAAAAAATATTCTAAGTTATGAAGGTGATGCAAAGGTAAAAAGTGCTAAACTCCAAACTCTCAGAATTCAATATGAGAATCTAAAAATGGATAATGAGGAAAGCATTGCAAAATTATTTTTACGTCTTGATGATATTGTAAATCGTATGAGAAATCTGGGAGAAACAATAACCGAATCTACTCTGGTTGAGAAAATTTTAAGATCACTAATGGCAAAATTTGAGTCAAAAGTTTCTGCTCTTGAAGAAAAGTAGGATCTTCAAAATCTTACTGTGGTGCAACTTCATGGCATACTAACTTCATATGAAATGAGAAGAGGAGGACCATCTGAAGTCAAAGAAGTAATCTTTAGAACTTCTACAAAAGGGAAGGAAGTACAAAAAACAGAAGGATCAGGATATATCTCAGAAGAAGATGAGATAAACTTTGTAAAGAAACTTCAACTTGGCACAGGATGGTTCAGAGGTAAGCTTCCTTTCAAATGTTTTGACTGTGGAAGAGTTGGTCATTATGCTGCTAAGTGTCCTCATAAAGAAACACATAAAAAGGGGAAGGAAGTAGTAAGAAGGAATAAGAATCAGTATATCACTAGAAAAAGTTACTATACTCATGAAGACAGTGATGGGTTATCTGATAGTGAAGAAGAATGTGAACAAGATCTTAGACTTCTCATGGCATTTGAAAAAGAATCTAGAAAAGAAAAGGATACTTTTGTGGATGCTCTAGAAGACAATGATATTCTTGATAGGTCTTGGATATATCGGAGAATCTTCTCAGGCTTCGGAAACCAAATTATCTAAAAGAAGCTACTGCTGGTATACAACATGCTGCCACTCAACAAGGGACTAAAGAATCTTTACAGGTAAAGCATGATCATCTCAATTCAAAGAACACTAACTAGAATATTTTTCAAAGAAACACCAATCAACAGGTAAATTCAAGAAGGAGATTTTATGATCGTAGAAATTTCTTCTTCAATGGACAATGTTTCTCATGTCACAATTTTGGTCATAAAGTTGTTCAATGTCTAGCATATAAAACCATCATGACAAGAGAAGCAAGAAAGAAAAGGATTGATATTGAAACAAAGAAGGATACCTTTAACAACTTTTCTCCTCTTCAAAATGAAGTTGAATGTGCTTATTGCAATAACTTTTTCCATGAAGAATCTTAATGAAGGAGCAAAGTTCAGCCAAAAGAACATGTTCCTTCAAGCTCAAAAGTATGGAAGAAGAAGGAATTACAAGTTTAAAATTGTGGCATAGCGTTATTTGCAGAAGATGAAGAAAACCAATGGTACATTGATAGTGGATGCTCAAGACACATGACAGGTGATAAAAACAAACTTCTTGCATATAGTGCTCTAGAAAAGGAAAAGAATGTAACATTTGGAAATGATACTCCTACGGTCATTAAGGGAAAAGGGTCTGTTTTTCTAAAATAAAAGGTGAAAGCTAATGAAGTCATGTATGTTGATGGATTAAAGCATAACTTGTTAAGTGTAAGTCAAATGTGTGATCAAGGAACTAAAGTTGTCTTTAGTTCAAAACAATGTGTGGTACGTGACCTTGATACAGGTCAAACAATTATAAAAGGAAAAAGAACTCCAAGCAACCTTTATGTATTAAAGAACTACAAAGAATAATATTACTCGAGTAAATATTCAAAAAAATGGCTATGGCATAGAAGGTTGGGGCATCTGAGCTTCTCTCAATTCAACAAATCAAGCAGACTTAAAGCTGTTCGTGATCTTCCGAATGTTACTCTACCTGAAAATATCATATGAAAATCTTGCCAATTTAGTAAGCAAACCAGAGTACAATTTAATGCCAAGGAAGGATCATCAAGTAAGCCTCTTGAACTCATTCATACTGAAATATGTGGACCTATGAGGAAAAATTTACCACGTGGTGAAGAATAATATATCTTATTCATTGATGATTTCTCTACAATGTGTTAGATTGGGTTGATTAAACACAAAGATGAAGCATTTGAGAAATTTCATATTTTCAAAGCACTGGTTGAAAATGATTTAGATCTAAAAATCAAGTGTTTTAGATCTGATCGAGGAGGAGAATATATATCCAATGAATTCCTTGAATTTTGTGAACAACATAGCATAAAAAGATAGTTTTATGTAGCTGGCACTCCACAACAGAATGGCATAGCAGAAAGAATGAACAGAACAGTTCAAAAAATGGCTAGAGCTATGCTTGATGATTCAGGAACACTTGACACATTTTGGGGAGAAGCAGCACATACAACCGTAAATATTCTTAGCAAGGCACATGTTCGTGTAAATAGTGATAAAACTCCATATGAACTCTGGTATGGTAATTCTCCCACTGTAAAGCATTTTGGAATTTTTGGAAGCAAATTTTTTATCAAAAATAATGATGAAAAACTTGGCAAGTTTGAACCCAGAGCAGATGAAGGAATATTTCTTGGTTACTCCTCTAGGAGTAGGGCATATAAATGTTAAAATAAAAGACTTCAGAAGATTGTTGAATGTATATATGTTGTTGTTGATGAGTCTCCAGCAGCTCCAAAAGAAGAAAAAGAAACAACAAATGAAAACGATGATGATGACATATATCCTTCTACATCAAATAGTAATGATACAAACAGTGAACCCAATGAAGAACCCGAAGCTGATTTGTATGAAAAGGCTCCATCTAGATATGTTCAAAAGAATCATCCAGAATCTCAAATTTTGGGAGAAAAGGGATCAGGTGTACAAACAAGAGGGACTCTTGTGGGACTCCAAAGAATGCTGATCTTACTCTTCATGCATACACTGATGCAGATTGGGCTGGAAGTGTTGATGATCGGAAAAGCACTAGTGGTGGTGCATTCTATATGGGGCCATGGTTAGTATCTTGGTTTAGCAAGAAGCAAAGCTCTATTTCCTTCTCTACAGCAGAAGAAGAATATGTGGCTGCCGCATCATGTTGCACTCAACTTCTCTGGATGATCCAAACCTTACAAGACTTTCAAATCAAATTTTCACCTCCTATCTCCATTATGTGTGACAATACAAGTGCCATCAGTATCTCAAAGAATCTTGTTATGCATTCCAAGACCAAGGACATTCCCATCAAATATCACATCTTACGTGAACAAGTGCTTGAAAAAAAGGTGAAATTGGAGTATGTTCCCTCCAAAGAGCAAGTTACTGATATATTTACCAAACCTATACCCAGAGAGGTGTTCGAATATCTCAGACGGAAACTGGGAGTAGTCTCTGCCATGCAGAAGATCAGATCTACTTAAATACAGAAGATTAAATTGGTTGTGAGTTGCTGTTGGGCATCTCTGAATGCACAGGCTAAGGGGGAGCATTTTTCATATGAAAAGGATGCATTGTTGACATTTATAAGTCATTATGTTATATTATGTTTGAAGATGCAGCATGATCTCAGGGGGAGCATGGTTTTGTCTATTCAAAGAATCTTGATCAACTCTTTGCCATTGATGACAAAGGGGGAGGAAAAGCGAAAAGCGAAAAGCAACAAAGGGCTTCCATAAGAAAATCAGAGGAAGAATATTTCCATCAATGCCAAAGGGGGAGATTGTTGGAAATATTGTCATTGATGGCAAAGGAAGTGGCAAAGGAATTTGCATCTGAAACTGTAACTAGGAATAGAGAAAAGACATGTAGAGAAAGAGTGAATCTACAGTTTGAGCTACAGAGAATAGTATCAGTCAAGGAGCAGAGGCAAGTAGTGAATTGAAAGTTGTCTAGAGACAGTATAGGAAGAAAAAGACCATCAAACAAAAAAATATTCTGCATTCTCTGTGAATTATATGTATATTATTGATAGAATTCAGAAGCAAGGATAGTTGAGTCCCTATGGACCACTATGAATTATTGTTCGTAAACATCATAAACCCTATGGAAAGAATCCTGTGGCAAGAATTCGAAATTAAATATTTAGTGTATAAATTGAAGGAATTAATGGTTGCGGAGATATGATGGTTTTGAATGTAGCAAAGATTATAATTGCAATGGATCACAGTACAGTAATTAGCCTGTAGAATCAAGAACTTGAATGTGCAGTTAGAAGCAGAACTGTGACAGGATAGAACTCCAAACATGCAATGGAAGGTTGATATATTATATATATCATAGCAGAATTGACGATAGAGTGACATTGTGTGGTGTCGATTTTTGAAGGCAACAACCAATGTAAAGAATGTATGGTAAAAGGCTCAAAATAAATTGTGAACAAAGCATTAAACTTAGCAATGGAACTGTAATAAAAGGAAAAACCTTAAAGTGCAACTTAATGATAATAATACATTGAAGAGTGGGTAGAACCTTGAAGGCGGAACCGTAGGAGGAACAGTGAAAGCGGTTTCGGGTTTTTATTGCATCGCTTTTGTGGGTTGAGCGGTATTCAAGAGGTTGGCTCCTATTATATAGAATGGGTGACACGTGTCCCTGTACGATTTCACAAAACCACTTAACCACTGCGTGCCATTGCGTGTTATCATTCGACCCAGGATGCCCAGCGATATTGATATAAACCATTGATCTGGGAAGATGCCATCGGACGGTGGCTGTGTTCGGAAGGTGCGTGAAGAATAACAAAATTACAGCGTGCCATCGCGCGTTATTGCCCGTGCAAGTTGCCCAAGCGATATCCGTGGGATTGGATGTTGCGGTGCGATGAAACGTGAGCCCTCCGATCGGATCAATTGTTAGCGATGGGCCCCAGTTTAATTTATATTGCTCGATTTAAAATCCATTTGATAAAAGCACTGGTGATTAATGTAAAGTTATATTATATTTTAAATTGTCAAAGGTTGTGGATAATGTTTATTTATCAAATTCCATGAATTTGATAAATAAAATTCCAATAAAAGAAGGAATACCATCAGCAGTTTGGTGGTTTAAACTCATGGTTTTACTAAAGGAAAAACTATATAAGGAGAAGAGAAATAGAGTATGGGGTGTACATTCGTAAGGGTGGTGAATGAAAAATAATTTTACAAGGAAGATCTGCATGGACAAACTCTAATCTTAATTGATAAATCTGAATCTATGATGCACCCATGGAAATAATGATCTGACGATGATGAATCTTTGGTTTGATCGACTAACGAAATCATGAATAACTAGTGCGAGTGTACTGAAGAAAATGAATAAATCTAGTGGCCTGCAAGGTATGTTGTATGAAAATTGATGGAACGTAGTCCGTAGTAGAGCAGAGGGACGAAGCCTGATGTGAGGGGGTTGTAGCTCCCTTCCAGTGGTAGCTGGTAAACAAGAGAAGGTTGTAGCCTTTCTGCAGGTAGGTGCCTGTGTGCTGGTATAAGTCTGCGCCAACATAAATTTTAAGAAGTTTTCTTTATAATAAATATTAAAGATTGAGATAACAACATCGGTGGTTTTTCTCCCAAATTGGGTTTCCACCCTAAATACTGATGTTCATATGTGTGGCTTATGTTTGATGGTTTGTTCTGGTATTTCTATTCATACTTACTGCTTACTAAACGTCTGATAAAAGACATAATAAGATCTCTGGACATACACATTGGATTCTGTAAAATATCATATGGTTTTAAGAGAAAGAAAAAGTGAAAAAATTTTCAGCCCTAAATACTGATTCACCCCCCCCCCTCTCAGTATTTTCCCAACAATTGGTATCAGAGCAGGTCCTTCTGAAAAAGCTTAGCTGCTAGAAGGAAGATCAAGCAAGATGAGTAATCAAGATGGAACAACATCTATCAGGCCTCCGCTCTTTAACGGAAACAATTTAATCTTCTGGAAAACAAGGATGAGATCCTATCTTCAGTCTCTGGGAGCAGATGTATGGGCAATTGTTGAAGGAGGATATCAATATCCAGCTGCAGTACCAACAGATTCGACAGAAATAAAGAACTATGAAACCAATGCAAAGGCGGTCAATGCTCTATTGGGAAGTCTGACCGAATCAGAATTTGTCAAAGTCATGCAGCTGAATACAACAAAGGCAATATGGGACAAAATCATTTTAAGTTATGAAGGTGATGCAAAGGTAAAAATTGCTAAACTCTAAACTCTCAGAATTCAATATGAGAATCTAAAAATGGATAATGAGGAAAGCATTGCAAAATTATTTTTACGTCTTGATGATATTGTAAATTGTATGAGAAATCTAGGAGAAACAATAACCGAATCTACTCTGGTTGAGAAAATTTTAAGATCACTAACGGCAAAATTTGAGTCAAAAGTTTCTGCTCTTGGAGAAAAGCAGGATCTTCAAAATCTTACTGTGGTGCAACTTCATGGCATACTAACTACATATGAAATGAGAAGAGGAGGACCATCTGAAGTCAAAGAAGCAGTCTTTAGAACTTCTACAAAAGGGAAGGAAGTATAAAAAACAGAAGGATCAGAAAATATCTCAGAAGAAGATGAGATAAAATTTGTAAAGAAACTTCAACTTGGCACAGGACAGTTCAGAGGTAAGCTTCCTTTCAAATGTTTTGATTGTGGAAGAGTTGGTCATTATGCTGCTAAGTGTCCTCATAAAGAAACACATAAAAAAGGGAAGGAAGTAGTAAGAAGGAATAAGAATCATTATAGCACTAGAAAAAGTTACTATACTGATGAAGACAGTGATGGGTTATCTGATAGTGAGGAAGAATGTGAACAAGATCTTAGACTTCTCATGGAATTTGAAAAGGAATCTAGAGAAGAAAAGGATACTTTTGTGGATGCTCTAGAAGACAATGATATTCTTGATGAAAACAATCAACTCAAAATTTGTGTAGAAGAGAGTAAAATAATCATAGAAACTCTGAAAAATCAGCTTGAAGAAAAAGAGAAACACAATGAGAAACTAGAATGTGAAGTAGTAAGTCTAAGAAAAGAACTTGAGAAAGTAAAGACTCTGAATCTTAGATTTGCTAAAAGATCTGAAACCTTAGATGAGATTATCAAGGTACAACATTCTCCCCTTATAAAGACAGGTCTTGGATATATCAGAGAATCTTCTCCGGCTTCAGCACCAAATTCTCTAAAAGTAGCTACTACTGGTATACAACATGTTGCCACTCAACAAGGGAATAAAGAATCTTTGCAGGTAAAGCATGATCATCTCAATTCAAAGAACAACAACATGAATATTTTTTAAAGAAACACCAATCAACAGGTAAATTCAAGAAGGAGATTTTATGATCATAGAAATTTCTTGTTCAATGGACAATGTTTCTCATGTCACAATTTTGGTCATAAAGTTGTTCAATGTGTAGCATATAAAACCATCATGACAAGAGAAGCAAGAAAGAAAAGGATTGATATTGAAACAAAGAAGGATAACTATAACAACTTTTCTCCTCTTCAAAATGAAGTTGAATGTGCTTATTGCAATAACTTTGGCCATGAAGAATCTTAATGCAGGAACAAAGTTTAGCCAAAAGAACATGTTCCTTCAAGCTCCAAAGTATGGAAGAAGAAGGAATTACAAGTTGAAAATTGTGGCATAGCGTTATTTGCAGAAGATGAAGAAAACCAATGGTACATTGATAGTGGATGCTCAAGACACATGACAGGTGATAAAAACAACTTCTTGCATATAATTCTCTAGAAAAGGAAAAGAATGTGACATTTTTAAATGATACTCCTGCGGTCATTAAGGGAAAAGTGTTTGTTTTTCTAAAATAAAAGGTGAAAGCTAATGAAGTCATGTATGTTGATGGATTAAAGCATAACTTGTTAAGTGTAAGTCAAATGTGTGATCAAGGAACTGAAGTTGTCTTTAGTTCAAAACAATATGTGGTACGTGACCTTGATACAGGTAAAACAATTATAAAAGGAAAAATAACTCCAAGCAACCTGTATGTATTAAAGAACTGCAAAGAACAATGTTACTTGAGTAAATCTTCAGAAAAATGGCTATGGCATAGAAGGTTGGGGCATCTGAGCTTCTCTCAAATCAACAAATCAAGCAGACTTAAAGCTGTTCATGATCTTCCCAATGTTACTCTACTTGAAAATATCATATCCAAATATTTCCAATTTGGTAAGCAAACCAGAGTACAATTTAATGCCAAGGAAGGATCATCAAGTAAGCCTCTTGAACTCATTCATACTGACATATGTGGACCTATGAGAAAAAAGTCACCACGTGGTGAAGAATACTATATCTTATTCATTGATGATTTCTCTAGAATGTGTTGGATTGGGTTGATTAAACACAAAGATGAAGCATTTGAGAAATTTCATATTTTCAAAGCACTGGTTGAAAATGAATTAGATCTAAAAATCAAGTGTCTTAGATATGATCGAGGAGGAGAATATAGATCCAATGAATTCCTTGAATTTTGTGAACAACATGGCATAAAAAGACAGTTTTCTATAGTTGGCACTCCATAAAAGAATGGCGTAGCAGAAAGAATGAACAAAACAATTCAACAAATGGCTAGAGCTATGCTTGATGATTCCAGAACACTTGACACATTTTGGGGAGAAGCAGCACATACAACAATAAATATTCTTAACAAGGAACATGTTCGTGTAAATAGTGATAAAACTCCATATGAACTCTGGTATGGTAATTCTCCCACTGTAAAGCATTGTAGAATTTTTGGAAGAAATTTTTTTATCAAAAATAATGATGAAAAACTTGGCATGTTTTAACCCAGAGCAGATGAAGGAATATTTCTTGGTTACTCCTCTAGGAGTAGAGCATATAAATGTTACAATAAAAGACTTTGAAATATTTTTGAATGTATAGATGTTGTTATTGATGAGTCTCCAGTAGCTCCAAAAGAAGAAAAACAAATAACAAATTAAGACGATGATGATGACATATATCCTTCTACATCAAATAGTAATGATACAAATAGTGAACCCAATGAAGAACCCGAAGATGATTTTTCTGAAAACGCTCCATCCAGATATGTTCAAAAGAATCATCTAGAATCTCAAATTTTGGGAGAAAAGGGATCAGGTGTACAAACAAGAAGGAATCTTGTGGGATCTTCTAGCAATCTGGCATTTCTATCCACTATTGAGCCTCACAATGTCAGTCAAGCTAGCAAAGATGAATGTTGGATTCAAGCCATGAATGAAGAGCTTGATCAAATTGAAAAGAATCACACTTGGGAATTAGTACCAAGACCTCATGAAAAAAATATCATTGGAACTAAATGGATATTTAAAAACAAGTTAAATGAGAATGGGGATGTTATAAGAAATAAAGTTAGACTTGTTTGCAAGGGGTATGCTCAACAAGAAGGCATAGAATTTGAAGAAACTTTTGCTCCTGTAGACAGACTTGAAGCGATAAGAATGTTTCTCGCTTTTTCAAGCCTCCAACAAATCAAAGTTTATCAAATGGGTGTTAAATCTACTTTTCTCAATGGTGATTTAGAAGAATAAGTGTATATAGAACAACCAGAAGGATTCATTTTGGGAAATGATGAAAAACTTGTTTGTAGACTTAAAAAATCTCTATATGGTCTCAAACAAGCTCCAAGGGCATGGTACTATCATCTTAACAAATATCTTCATCAACAAGGATCTTGAAAGGGGTCTACTGATAGCAACTTATACACAAAAACTGAAAATGAAAAACTATTGATTGTGGTTGTATATGTTGATGATATCATTTTTGGAAGTAATGAAGAGTCTATGAGTCAGAAATTTTCTTCTGATATGCAGCAAGAATTTGAAATGTCTTTACTTGGGGAACTAACATTCTTTCTTGGCTTGCAAGTGCAACAAGAAACAAATGGCATATTCTTATCACAAGAAAAATACCTCAAGAAAATCTTGAAGAAGTATGGCATGGAAGATTGCAAACCTATAAGTACACCAATGATAACTGGAAGTAATCTCAGTTCTAATGATGATTCCCCCACAGTGAATCAACCAGAATACAGATCTATGATAGGAAGTCTACCTTATCTCACTGGGACAAGACCAGACATCATGCATGCAGTTGGGATTGTTGGACGATTACAAGTTAATCCAAAGGAGTCTCATCTTTAGGCTGTGAAAGGAATATTCAAATATCTGCAAGGAACTCAAGACTTTGGACTATGGTATCCAAAGAATTTTGATCTTACTCTTCATGCATACACTGATGCAGATTGGGCTGGAAGTGTTGATGATCGGAAAAGCACTAGTGGTGGTGCATTCTATATGGGGCCACGGTTAGTATCTTGGTTTAGCAAGAAGCAAAGCTCTATTGCCTTATCTATAGCAGAAGCAGAATATGTGGCTGTCGCATCATGTTGCACTCAACTTCTCTGGATGATGCAAACCTTACAATACTTTCAAATCAAATTTTCACCTCCTATCTCCATTATGTGTGACAATACAAGTGCCATTAGTATCTCAAAGAATCCTGTTATGCATTCCAATACCAAGCACATTCCCATCAAATATCACTTCTTACGTGAACAAGTGCTTGAAAAAAAGGTGAAATTGGAGTATGTTCCCTCCAAAGAACAAGTTTCTAATATATTTACCAAACCTCTACCCAGGGAGGCGTTCGAATATCTTAGACAGAAACTGGGAGTAGTCTTTGCCATGCAAAAGATCAGATCTACTTAAATATAGAAGATTAAATTGGTTGTGAGGTGCAGTTGGGCATCTCTGAATGCATAGGCTAAGGGAGAGCATTGGTCATATGAAAAGGATGCATTATTGACATTTATAAGTCATTTTTTTATATTATGTTTGAAGATGCAACATGATCTCAGGGGGAGCATGGTTTTGTCGGTTCAAAGAATATTGATCAACTCTTTGCCATTGATGACAAAGGGGGAGGAAAAGCGCAAAGAGAAAAGCAACAAAGGGCTTCTATAAGAAAATCAGAGGAAGAATATTGCCATCAATGCGAAAGGGAGATATTGTTGGAAATATTGTCATTGATGGCAAAGGAAGTGGCAAAGGAATTGGCATCTGAAACTGTAACTAGGAATAGAGAAAAGACATGTAGAGAAAGAGTGCATTTACAGTTTGAGCTACAGAGAACAGTATCAATCAAGGAGCAGGGACAAGCAGTGAATTGAAAGTTGTCCAGAGATAGTATAGGAAGAAAAAGGCCATCAAACAGAAAAAGGTTCTGCATTCTCTATGAATTATATGTATATTCTTGATAGAATTAAGAAGGAAGGATAGTTGAGTCCCTGTGGACAACTATGAATCATTGTTCGTAAACATCATAAAACTTGTGGCAAGACTCCTATGGCAAGAATTAAAAATTAAAGATTTAGTGTATAAATTTAAGGAATTAATGGTTGCGGAGATATGATGGTTTTGAATGTATCGAAGATTATAATTGCGATGGATCACAGTACAGTGATTAGCCTGCAGAATCAAGAACTTGAATTTTCAGTTAGAAGCGAAACTATGATAGGATAGAACTCTGAACATGCAAGGGAAGGTTGATATATTATATATATCATAGCAGAATTGAAGACATAGTGACATTGTGTTGTGTCGAGGTAGGAAGGCAGCAACTAGTGTAAAGAATGTATGGTAAAAGACTCAAATGAAATTGTGAACAAAGCGTTAAACTTAGCAATGGAACTGTAATAAAAGGAAAAACATTAAAGCACAACTTAATCATAATAATACATTGAAGAGTGGGCGGAACCTTGAAGGCGGAACCGTACGAGGAACAGTGAAAGCGGCTTCCGGTTTTTATCGCACCGCTTTTGCAGGTTGAGCGGTATTTAAGAGGTTGGCTCCGATTCCATAGAATGGGTGACATGCGTTCCTATACGATTTCACAAAACCGCTTAACCAATGCACGCCATCGCGCGTTATCGTTCGACCTAGGATGCCCAGCGATATTGATATAAATCGTTGATCTGGGAAGATGCCATCAAACGGTGGCTGTGTTTGGAAGGTGCGCAAAGAATAACACAAGTACGGTTTGCCATCATGCATTATTGCCCGTGCAAGTGGCCCAAGCGATATCCGTCGGATTGGATGTTGTGGCGCGATGAAACGTGAGCGCTCCGATCGGATCAATTGTTAGCGATGGGCCCCAGTTTAATTTATATTGCTCGATTTAAAAGCCATTTGATAAAAGCGCTGGTGATTAATGTAAATTTCTATTATATTTTAAATTCCCAAAGGTTGTGGATAATGTTTATTTATCATATTCCACTAATTTGATAAATAAAATTCCAATAAAAGAAGGAATACCATCAGCAGTTTGGTGGTTTTGACTCATGGTTTTACTAAAGGCAAAACCATATAAGGAGAAGAGAAATAGAGTATGGGGTGTGCATTCGTAAGGGTGGTGAATGAAAACAAAAATTACAAGGAAGATTTGCATGGACGAACTCTGTTCTTAGTTGATAAATTTGAATCTATGATGCACCCATGGAAATAATGATCTAACGATGATGAATCTCTTGTTTGATCGATTGATGAAATCATGAGGAACTGGTGCGAGTGTACTGAAGAAAATGAATAAATATGGTGGCTTGCAAGGTATGTTGTATGAAAATTTATGGAACATAGTCCGTAGTAGATCAGAGGGTCGAAGCCTTCTGTGAGGGGGTTGTAGCTCCCTTCCAGTGGTAGCTGGTAAACGAGAGAAGGTTGTAGCCTTTCTGTAGGTAGGTGCCTGCATGCTGGTATAAGTCTGCACCATCATAAATTGTAAGAAGTTTTCTTTATAATAAATATTGAAGACTAAGATAATAGCAGCGGTGGTTTTTCTCCCAAATTGGGTTTCCACCCTAAATACTGGTGTTCATATGTGTGGCTTATGTTTGATGGTTTGTTCTGGTATTTCTGTTCATACTTACTGCTTACTAAACATCTTATAAAATACATAATAAGATCTCTAAACATAAACGTTGGATTCTGTAAAATAGCATATGGTTTTAAGGGAAAGAAAAAGTGAAAAAAATTTCAGCCCTAAATACTGATTCACCCCACCCCCCTCGCTCAGTATTTTTCTGAACAGAAGCGTGCCAAGAGGCACGTTTGTCAAAACTATCCTGATGATGTTTTTCGAGTACACATCCAGAGCAAACACCATCTCGAAAAGACACCATAGGAAGACTCATCACCATATTTTCCTTACATAGAGTTTGAATAGAGCGATAGTTTAAGTGACCAAACGCTCATGCCAAAGTTTGCTCACATCATCATTATGAGCAACAAAAACTAAGGGAAGAGATGACGACCCAAAGTTGTCAAACTTATACAACCTTGTGAAATCATCAGCAATGCCAGTAGCTAAAATATGTTTAGGATATTTGAGGTCCTTGATTACAACATCACGAGGTGAGAATTCTACTATTTTCCCTTCACCTGAATGAGTTATTTGATAAACAGAGAGAAGGTTGCATGACAATGTAGGAACACATAGTACATCATTAAACTGACCATTATCTAGATGAATGGTTCTAGATCCTACAACACTAAGAGATCTATCATCACCAACATAAATATGTTTGGTGTTACAATCATTTAAAGAAGAAAACATGGCTTTATTTTTTGCCATGTGGTAAGAAGCTCCAGAATCAATGAGCCACTCATGAGAAGGAGAAGAGGAAGATACATTTAACGCATAACCAGATCTTGATGCTTGAAAACCACAAGAATAAAGTGCCATGCCTGAAGATGAAGGTGAAGAGTGCTCCAAAGTGATGTTGTGCTTCTTCATTGTTTCTTCTAAGGCTTCCATCTTCTTAAAACATTTTGACTCTTATGGCCATCACAATTGCAAAAGTTGCAATGTCTATCTGTCTTCTTCCCTTTGTTTTTATTTGCTTTATCATTTTGGTGATTTGATTTTACAGTTTTCGACTGAAATTGCTTAGGACCCTTGTTTGGTTTTGGACCATAATTTTTAGGATACTGCTCCTTGGGATTATTTTGATATGGTTGTTGTTGGGTTGCTAAGGCTTTTTTAGAAGCGTTTCCAGGAGTGATAAGACCAAGGTGTAAGATTTTTTCTTGTTCTCTTATCAAAGAATCACAAAAGGAATCAAAAGAGGGATTCTTGTAGGTGGTTCCAAAAGAGATTATGGCTTCTCTAGTGGAATGGAAGGAAAAAAAAAATACAAAGTATGCAGGACCAAGCTTAGCAAGAATGCAATAGATGAGACTACCATCTTCCTTTTTGACCTTACAACCTTCTAAAATAAATCTAACGGTCTTGAATTTGGACAAAATGTCTTCAATAGAGGAGAAATTATTAGAGTCCAAAGTAAGCAACTCATTTTCAAGCTGGTGGGCCCTGATTTGATTTTGAATGCCAAAAACATTATTTAGCTTTTCTAGGGCTCTATCAGGGGTGTAAATGTCAAGGATGTGAAATCGAAGATCTTGAGAAATGGACATTCCTATCAACCCTCATGCTTGATCTTATTTATTTTCCCATTTAGGAAATTTATCATCACTGAAAGGTTTAGTTTCTTGACCTGTGGCTATTCTATAAAGCCCTTTACTTCTAAGTATATCTACCATGTGAGGTAGCCATTGGAAATAATTGGTTCTATTAAGAATATCCAGACATGCACTTTCCATTTTTTTTTTAAATGAAGCTTAGAAAATCTAAAAATAACTGATCCAATGGAAATATATCCAATTAGGCCATTTAAAAAAAAACGGCTCGAAAAACGGCTTCCAGATGAAGAATTTATGCCTTTTGAAAAATCTGAGTTGTAGATGCCGAATAGTTACGAGAACGGGATGAAGTGCGGCTTTTAAAAAAAAAAATTTCGCCCCTTTGAAAAAAAACTTTTTACAAAGGAATATTGAGAAGGATACTTGAACCCTAAGACCTCTATTCTCATAAACAAACCCCTCACGAAGTGAGATAGTAAAATGATCACGTTATTGTATGAAAGGAGGATAGGGTTTTTTTTATTTATTATTATTAATTTTTTTCGTTTGTTTTTTTTACTCTTCGGTGTGCGTGCCTTTTCTTGCACAAAAAAAAACAAAAATCGAGCAAAAAAAAAAATGAAATGCAAAGCCTTACGACAGAATGTTATATTTTTGGTTAGCCTTACCGGCAACTATCACTTTTTTCACTATTTTTTATTTCCTGAGATCGCACAAAGACGCAGGTAAAGAGCATACATAGCAAAAAAAATCCATTTTTCCTGTTTTTGATTTGCCGAGATCGCACGAAGCACACAAAAAAGAGTATACACAGAGAAGAGGGTATAGATATGAAAAATAAATAAAACCTTAATACCGAAACTAAACAGAAATAAACTGAAATAAGCAGAACTATTAAAAAATATAACTGAAAAATAGATCCTTTATACCTCCAGATCTAAACTGACATAACTTGGGCAGCTAGAAACCTTTTCGCATGAAACAAAAGGTGTTCCTCACTGTAAAAGATGCTCCAGACACAATCGAACAGTTCTCAACTTTGCAACTTTCTTCAGTTTTGTTTGCTGTTGTGTTCTAAAAAGTTTGATGCTCAATTGACCAGTGAATCTATATACTTCTTCTCCTTTGATTGAAAATTTGTTCAATGTTGTTTTAAAAAGTTTTTCTTTATCATTGAAGAGTTTATTTCAAAGTAATTTTTATGGTCGCATTAAGAATCATTTTCTTTTGAAATAGGAAATTATCGTAAAATCTTCATTTCCTTGATAGGAGAAATTGTTGTTGAAATCCTCGTTTTTCCTTCAAAAGATAATTTCTTTTTTGTATTCTTCGTTTCTCAAAAGTAAAAAGCCTTGGAATTATTGATCTAGTGCACCTAGTTTCTTTTCTGCATTCATAACATTAAGGAAACCTAAAAGAAAAACTTGCATTTTCATGTAGGATTGTGTGTGTTTTGCAAAATGAACATTAGGAAATCTGCATTTAGTTTGAGATTCATTGATTTTTTTTTTTCATTGATTTGTTTTCTCTCAAATTATTTTCTCTCTTCCCTTAGTAGCTAGGTTCTTCATTGAAAAAGCTGAAAGTGAAAGGTTTTTTATCATTCTTAGCTGCATTTTAGGAATTTCATATATATCATCGCAGTGAACCTTTGAAAGGAAAATTGTTAAGAAAGATGAACATAAAATTCATCTCAATTTACTTAACAACTCTTTGGAACCATAACGATAACATTTAGAAGGTCTAGGCTAGAGACGTGTTCCAACGTCGTAAAACATAGCAGCTGTCATTAAATTCTCTGCGATACATTCCGAGTGTGATACCTCACTCCACGTATGTAAGTATATCATAGCTTGTCCATGTACATTCGAGTATATCGGTCGGCATTATAGTATGATAAGTATAAAGGGGTGCTCTAACTATGTGGTTTCGCATCAGACAACGCTAATATGGTATTGGGCCTCCACGCACCTTCAGGTATATTTGGGAGGACAATGTTTAGGTGCTATCCATCCATAGTGAACTGAGTCAACCGCCTTGAAATTGTGATACACTGAACACAAAATTCGGGGAGATTACCTACCTTTACTTCTTGGTTCGCCAGGAGGTTTTCTACAGTTCATAGTTTCTTGGTAAAACTTTTTGCCTAGCATTACCCTCTTTTTGTTTATTTGTTTTTGGATAAAATAAATTAGTAATCATGGAAGAACACAATCCTATCCCCCATTTTTTGCATAGATTAGTTTTAAAACCACCTTTACCAGCAGAAGTTACTTCTATTAGGCGAAGGTGATCACGATCTGCCGAATCCAGTACAATTCGTACCTCTAGCAAAACATCATCTTTTAACCCAGAGTTAGCTCAAATTGTTTCCACACATCCCGTTTCATCTACCGTTGTTAAAATGGAGTCTTCATAGCTACCCGTGGTCACGATCCATTCAATCACTGAAACCATACCTCTTGGACCCAACGTTGTTCAATCATAAATTGATCCAGATCCTGTATCTTCTTTGCTAGAACATTTGAATCCTGAAGTCGAACAACCATAATTTGTTCCTACCTTGGTCATCCCATAAAGTTCTGAAGCTATTGAAACTCCCATATCGAACAATCAACCATCTGAAATATATTTTGGGCCTGACGGTGAAGTTATTCCTCCTAGTTTAATTGTGATTGAAGAAATCCCACAAGACGATACATCTTTGACTCCAACTCATTTTGGGGGGGGCATTTACCTGTACTAGTCTTTTCCTCAATCGTTTCCATCTGCTTTTGTTGATCCTATTTCCATTCAATCTCCCATCGATTTTCGAGGGTATACATTTGGTCAAACAACCATGTCTGAACCAGCATCTTTGGTTGGGTCTACTGTTCCAATTATGTCAGCTCCTACCCTCACTACTCTGTCGATGTTCACAACCTCACCAGAGTCATATTTGTACGGTGGCCCTTCGGTCCCAACAGGTTACAAACCATTATCTAGAACTTTCTATGGTGCATCTTCACATTCATGGTCTTTTCCAATGTCATCATCTGGTGTTTTAACTATTAGTCCTATAGTTAGTACTGAACGACTTGATTCATTACATCCATCATCAGGGCAATATCAAGTCGTTCCTTATGGGTAAATTTCTTTAAGTACCATATCAATTGGACTCCGAGCATTCGGGGAATAAGATTTTCTGTCTTATTATCCTCCTTATGCTGGGGGGCAACCTTTGGTCACCCAATATGACAGTACTCAGTCACTTTTTGGTCAAACTAATGTTGACATGAATGTTTGTCAATGGCAGCCCACTCTGCCTATCCAACCACAAACGGTTGTACAATCGTATCAACCAGTTCAACCTGTTACACCCACTTCATTACCACTTGTTAAGACATATATACCCCTATTACAGAATCAAAATATTGTACATCAACCTTATCAAGAGAGCTCTTCAACTCAATATCATCAAATTTTGAGTCCACAGACTCAAAATCCTTTGGTTAATTTACAACAACCTGTATCAGGAATTATTTATTCACAAGTTGGTGTACCATTTTATGGGGTGTCACAAATGCTACCTAGTTATACATATCAACTGAATCCAACTTATACTAATTTTGGTTATAACATTGGTAGACAGATCCCTTGGTAGCCACAGGCGCAAATTTCTCAAACTTCATTTAAACAAGTATCATATCCAGGTTTTTGTCAAGATAACTCTCAAGCATTTTCCATGTAAAACAACCCATATCTAGGTTACCAGCAGCAAATTTCGTATGCTGGTGCTCAAAGACCTATTTCCCAAGCAATTCCATCTTACCCTGGCTATGCTCAACCTGACCTTAATAGACAATTTCCATTTATTGCAACCTTGGAATTACCAGATTTAAACCAGTTAACCAATGACCCTATAAATTATGCTCCTTGGTGGCCAGTGATACCTCATAAATTACCCTTCGATATTCCTAAATTCAATGGAAACCCTGGAGAATATCCATTGACTCATGTCATTACTTATCATTTATGGTTTTCATCAAATTCGTTGAATGATGATTGGGTTTGACTACGTCTTTTCCAGCGTACGCTCACAGGTCCGACTGCTAAATGGTACATTGAGTTACCTAGAGCTTCTTTTGAAAATTTCACTACCTTAGCTACTGTATTTTTGACCCATTTCTAGTTACCGATTATATACGAAACTGGAATGGAACTCTTTACCAAATTCAAACAGACTAATGCTACTCACATTTCTGATCATATTCATAAGCGGCGTCACTGTCGACGAATGGTTAAGACATTTGTTCCCGATTATCTCCTTTTTTAATGGTTCATTAAGTCCCTGTTACCATCTATAACTAAGGATGTGGCTAAAGGTGGCGTCATCACAGAAGAGCAATTTATCGCTCGTGCCCAATATTTAGACATGATTTACACTCAGTCTCGCACACTCTATGAAAAAATTCCTAATGCGTCGTGATCTAATTTCAATGTTCCTCCTCAAATAAAGGACTCTCATGCCAGAGACGGCTTGATAGGCACTGCAAACACACACCACACTACTACATATGATCCTGCTCCTAATTCTGAAATTAATGTTGTGTCATTTGAAAAAGTAAAAATTGACAAGCAACCAGGAAGTAAGAAAAAGGGGAAATCAAAGAAAAAGAAAATTTCTAACTCGCAGGAGAGATCATCTGATCAACCATCAGGACCACGGAAACCTCGTAATCCATAAATAATATGTAACGAGGAGAAATTAGGTAGGGATTGTCCTCACCGTGGTGAAGTCTCAAAAATCATCAAGACTTCCCATGCATTAGCTGTGTTGACACACCCATTTCCAAATCCAGACACTAATTTTGTTGCTACGGATCCAGCTCCTAGTTCCCAAGTGTTAATGTTATCCACCACAAAACCTTCACAAGATATTTTGGTGTCGATGCAGAATAAAGACTACGGTATGTCGACCACTGATCAACCTAATACCTCAAAAAAAAATCCATCTAATGAATCAGTACCACCTACTGTTATTCCTAAATTGATAATTAAGACACCAAAGGGAGTAATTCATAAATCGACATATAATCCTCGAGAAAGAGCTGCACAAAATTATAATATAGTTGAAGATTTTTCTCAATCCCCTTCAGCTATGTCTGCTCTTGAGGTATTACAAAATCGTCCCTCCCAGAAGCAGGCTTTATTGTCGGCCATTGGTGGAATTTATCCAATTGATTCTAATCTTGTCGTATTTAATCATACAGGCTATGTGCCGCAGCTACTAGTAGAATTGGCATTGTCCATCCAAGTAAATGTTCTCAATCACCTTGTTCATCGCACCATTATTGATGAGGGAGTATCTACATGCATTATGTCTCTAAACTGTTGGAATTCACTTGGATCGCCGCGATTATCACAATCGTCAACGACGTTGAAGGCTTTTGATAGAAGAACATATAAACCTTGTGGTATTATCAATAACCTTCATGTTGAATTAGGGGGAAAAATAGTGAATATTGACGTTGAGGTTGTTGATGGACCCCTTGAATATAATATTCTACTTGGAAGACCATGGGTATATGCAATGACTGCCATTGTTTCTACATGTTTTAGAATGATTTCCTTTCCACATAAAGGTACAATCACATTCATTAATCAATTATCCTTCTTTACCTCTGCCTCGCAGGTAATTGGAAGCATTCCGTTTGTTCACTTACCCCAACTAGAAATTCATAATATTGGTGTAGGACTCTTAAAGGATTTCACTCTTATGGGAGCCTTTGCATTACTGCCGCCCATGACGTCGTTATAAATTGCAAGTATAGAGACCTGCTACATGATCTCTTCCCCTATATCTGGATTAAGGGAGAGTATAGGTGATTCTGAATTTTCTACGTTGGATGATGTTTTACCACTGAGCCCTATTGAGCTGGCATAGAAATCAATCTATTTGGCTTGGGAGGAAAATTTGAAATCAGCGTCACCGAGTGTTTAGGTTGATTGTTCCTTAGATTTTGGTACTCCATCTAATCCATTTTCCTTAACATTTTTGACAGATGAAAATATTTTGGAAGCTATGATGTTAGAAGGAGAACCATGGGAAGATTATCATCATCATTCCCATATTTCAAATTATGAAGAAAATAATCTCAGTGAACTATGTCACCCATCCATTAAAACTTTCTTTTCGAATTATTTTCCAATTAGTGCAATCGATTCTGAGTGAAAATTATCAAATATTGAAGAAACTATTTCTATCGATATTTCGACCAAACCTGGCGTTGTAGAAAATATTCATGTCGATGTATCTTGTTCTCCATCAAAACTTGATTCATATCGCTCTCTTTTTCGTGAGTTTCGTGACGTATTCACTTGGCCTTATGAGGAAATGTCACGCATATATACTAGTATAGTTGAACACACTATTAATATCTATCCTAATGTCAAACCGGTGCGTTAACAACTTTGTCTTGTTCATCCGAAGAAAGTCGATGCCATCAAAGCAGAAGTTGAAAATTTTTTGCATTCTGGTTTCATTTACCCTGTTCCACTAACTGAGTGGGTTTCAAATATCGTTCCTGTTATGAAAAAACAAGGAACCATTAGAGTGTGCATCAATTATCAGGATGTTAATCATGCTTGTCAAAAATAAAACTATCCTACTCCTTTTATCGACCATATTATTGACGTTTGTGCTGGGTGTTAAATATTGTCGTTTATGGTTGGATTTTCTTGCTACAGTCAAATCAATATCTGCCCAGATGACCAACATAAGAAAAAATTCATCTATCCTTGGGGCACATTCGCTTATAGGAAATTTCCGTTTGGTTTAAAGAACATTGGGGAAATTTTTGAGAGAGCAACGGATTATGCTTTCAATGACATCAAGCACATTGTTAAACCATATCTAGATGATTTACCAGCGCATTCACGAAATCAGATTAATCACCCAATGCATTTGAGAGTTATTTTCTTACGCTGCCAACACTACAAGATATGCCTCAATCCACATACATGTGTGTTTTTTGTTGTTTCTGGTTGATTTCTCAGATTCGTTGTCTCAAAAGAAAGAATTTTAATAGACCCACTAAATTTTCAGGCCATTCTTGATTTGCCCGCACCATCAAACTTACTTCAGATACAGAAACTTCAAGGAAAGGCTAACTTCCTGAGAAGGTTCATTCCAAACTACGCCGAAATGGCTAAAGGATTTACTCAATTATTGAAAAAGGGGGTTCCCTTCCATTGGGACCAAGTTGCGCAAGCTTCTTTTGATGCTGTCAAGGACACTCTTGTCTGAGCGTCATTAATGTATCCTCCTAATTATCGTCGCGGCTGAAACGACCATCGCTACGGTTTTGGTCCAAGTAGAATATGGAATTGAACATCTGATCTATTACTTGAGTCGTAATCTCAATGATACGAAACTTAATTACTTGTATGTGGAAAATCTTTCCTTGGCAGTTGTTCAAGCTGTCCAAATATTTTTACATTATATCCTGCTCCGAAAAACAACAATAGTTTCGGATTGCAACCCCATGACTTATATCTTATGACATCAATTGGTGGGGGGGAATTATTCAAAATGGATTTTCATTTTGGATGAATTTGATTTTGAATTTATCAAATCCAAGTCAAAGAAGTCTTTAGTTTTGGTTGAGCTTCTCTGTGACCTTCCCTCTAATAGTACTCCTAATACATTGGAACCATCTATTCTAGACAAGTCTATGTTTCTGATCGGATCATCTGATCCTTTGTATGGGGATTTCATCATTTATCTCCAAACCAAAAACTTTCGACCTAATACCTCTCGCTCTAAACAATGACGTATTCGATACTAAGCCAAATATTATCTGATCGTCAGCGATAAACTTTATCATCGTGGTGTCGATACCATTTTAAGGAGGTGCCTCACTCACGAGGAGGCCGAAAAAGTGTTAAATGATTTTCATGCTGGGGCTTGTGGTGGAAACTTATCTGGATATGATACCACATAGAATATACTCCGCGCTGGTTACTTTTGGCCTACTATTTTTTGAGATTGTATCCTCACAGTCAGACGTTTTCATGCATGCCAGAGTTTTGATCATAAAATCTGCAAACCACCAGCGCCAATGCATCATGTTGTCTCTGTTGGACCATTTATGAAATGGGGTATTGATTTCATGACCTGTAACCCTCCTTCATCTGGGGGGCATGGTTATATTATTGTTGCAGTTGACTATTTTACCAAATGGGCCGAAGTGATGCCTACATTTAATAACACAGGACAAACAACTGCATTGTTTTTCTTCAACCATGTTATTGCACGGTTTGGGGTCCCACAAGCTATAGTTACGGATCATGGGAAGCATTTTCGCAACCATACGATGTCTGAATTGACAACCAAGTTAGGATTTTCGCATGATAATTCTACTCCTTATTATCCACAATCAAATGGAAAAGTTGAGGCTATTAACAAAATTATTAAATGAATGCTTCAACGAATGACAAGAGTTCGTAAAAGGAACGGGCACTTGATCCTGTACTCCACCTTGTGGGTGTATCGAACCTCGATGAGAAATGCAACTGGATTTACTCCTTTTAAATTAGTGTCTGGTCTGGAAACTATCTTACCAATCCAATGCAAAATATCATCGTTAAAACTCGCGATAGACTTGTTACCTAACACCTCAAAAGAAGAAGTGTGTCTCCTTAACCTCATCTATCTTGATGAAATGCGTCCTGAAGCCCAATTGGCCAACGAAGCGCATAAGAGACGTATAAAGGCATAATACGACAAAAATCTCCAGCCTCAAATCTACTTAGAGGGAAACTTGTTCCTTCTTTACGACCAAGAAGCTGATGTAATAGGTACAGGGAAATTCGAGCCATTATTGCATGGCCCTTATATTGTCATAAGAGTTCTTGCTAATGGTGCCTACGAGTTAGTTGATTACGATGGGATTCCATTGGCACAACCTAGAAATGGGTTGTATTTGAAATGTTACTATGCTTAATCATGAGCATAGTAATTTTTTGTATTATATTTGTTTATATGCTGTTGATTTGCATTCACTATCTTAATTTGTTTTTTATAGTTTTCTTAACGTTATTAATCCACTTTACATTTTATGGTAGATGTCTAAATCTTCAGAACCATTTGTTGGATATGCAGATGGTGCTAGTCGTAGTATGAAGAATCTATCCTCTCCAGCGTGGGCCATTTTCACTCCGAACAACGAGTTAGTGAGTTTTCAAGGGATTTGTATTGGTAGATCGACGAACAATATCGATGACTATAGCGTGTTGATCGAACTTCTCTCTGATGCCATTTCATTTTGTGTTAACCGCATAATCATAATATTAGACTCACAACTCGTAGTATTACAACTTACTAGAATCTATATTGCTATAAATCCAACACTTCTTAGATTTTTCCTAAGAGTTCGACTTTTGAAAATACATGTTGATTTTTTTCAATATCAACACATTTCTAGAAATTTGAACACTTTAACTAATTCATTAGCTAATCAAGTTTTATATAGACATTTGCGACATAGGTAAATAAAATATTCAGAATGTTGAATAGGATTGCACATTAAACATAAGAAAAACTCTGAAAACATATAGATAGATAGTTATAGGTTATTTACAAAAAATTTTCCCAAGACACATTGGTCATCTGACCTCTACATGTATGAAAAAATGTCACAAGTAAACTAGTGGTGCTCATGATAACATGCTATAGATCTAGAAATCCTATGGAGCAACTGCATCCAACGGTTAGGAACCCCAATTGTGTGTCACTGCAGTCACATGGAAAGCTCTTCAATCAAAAAAACTGGAATCCCGAAGGTCAACCCCTCTATGTGCTGCTGAAGCTTAGCCAAAGTCTCAACCATATCAATTTCCTGAAGGACCGCGCTCCTGACAGCCCTCTCTGCTGGTGCATCCGCTTAGCGCTCTGGTTCCTCTACTGGTTGAACACGACCGATATCTGCATTACATCAAACATTTATTTTATTCTTGGAAATAAATAAAAACACAAAACCATTGTATAAACCTTAGAAAAAATCAAAAAATATTTTCAAATCATTCTTACCTATTGCACCCCACTGAGTGCCTTCTGGTAATACTAGATCTGGATCTCCTTGGAAGTCAACGCCTGCATATGCATACTCATCGATGGCGACAATCTGTCGTCAGAACTAGGCGAAGAATGCAATAGAGAACATAACGGTCGATTGGCCTGCATGTCGACCCATGAGCTCTACCCATGTCTGCATTCAAGGATCTCTAGGACTAGATATATCAAATGTTACATGTTGTGGCTGCATCAGTGGAATCTGTTCCAAAGCGAAAGAGATAAGGTTTGAACCATAACTGGAATTTTTCTTCCTTTCTCCCTTTGCTTTATTCAGTTGTTCCTTTATCTGAGATAGAATAGCTTTAGACCATTTGAATATTATTGGCTCTAAGCACTCTAGCGCATACTGCATATACGATTTGTTTTCTACATGTAGTGCAACGGTGCCAACAAGTTTAGCGATCGTGAAAGGGATGGTTCTCAAATGAAAATCACTGACATCTCGGATATTTATTTTTCCATCTTTGCTAGGTTCTGCCCCTGGATATAAATACTGCATAGCATAATCCCTCACTGTCTCTCCTCCAAAGGTAGACCCTGTGAGAGAAATGGGAAAACCTCTCCTCGAAAAACCTATGAGAAAATACACATCCTCAACTGTTATGGAAAAAACTTGATTTTTTATGTGAAATGCCTCTATCACTAAATCCCATGCTCAAACTAAGAACTCCAAAAGTTCTATTTTTTGCCTCATTTCCGAAAATTTGAAGTACTTAAGTAGTCCGCAATATCTTAAGGCTCTTACAATACCTGGATCATTCAAGGAAATCATATCTTGTTATTCATGTTCTCTTTCCCTCCATGTAATCGTCATTATAATCCGATGGAAACCTGAAATATAACCATAGGATCCATTAGATACCATTCATTGCAAAAAACTAGGCAAATTTTGAGCACATCATGAAAACCAAAAAATTGAACTTCGCCTAATGCACTCCCTGGGTTGAGACAGTGTGTTGCACATTTAGGTACCCTTCACTGTACCTTCTATGCAACACAGGTTTCGATATTCAAGGGTGCGTTGCCCTCAATTTGGGAAGAATTTACCCTAGGGGCCTTAAAACCCTAAAAATTTGAAAGGAATGGGAATGAAATGATTACTATAAGGAAGAGGAGGTTCATGCTACTAACCTGGATCAAATGGCAACGATTTTTGACCACATAAATGATCGTAATCAATGACTGAAGTTTGGGGGAAAAATCAAGTTCAGAGCTCCAAAATGCAAATGATAACTATGGAATGGTAAAAATGAATATTGAAACTACTTTATATAGTCATTTAATTGTTTGCAAGTTAAATTTATTGCTGTGACTATAGTTTTATTATGTTTTTATCATGAAAGAAGTATTTTTAATCCATTTGATGTTGCTCTGAACAAGAAATACAACTGATGAACATATTAGTCGTGCAGATTTATTTCAAAGAACGACTTGACCACAAAGCATACTTTTTCTCCTTATTTTTCGAGTTTTGTTAAAAATGAAAAAGGATTTGAAGCACACTTTTATCTCTTTTTTGAGCTTCGATAACATTGAAAATGGAACCCCTAGAGTCTTCTTTCATCTCTTTTCAGACTCCAATAACGTGAAAATATTTCCGAGCACTTGTATTTTCAAGCTCGTTAAAGTAAATGAATTGATATCTACTCAGTATAAGTTTAACCCTTTTCTTTCAGATATTATTTTACACTTTTTTCGGATCTGAGAGACAAATTTACGAAAAATCACTTTTGGATTTCTCTTTCATCCTCTTTTTAAGACTATCTAAATATGAAAAAGGACTAGGCTATCACTATCGTTAAGCTCGTTAAAACATAAAATAGCGACGAGCTTGTCGATCATGGCAAGAATCGAGTTTCATTCATTGCTAGATTCCTTAAATTATTAAATAATGATACTTTATTCACCCGAAGGGTTGAATTATAGATCAAGAAAATGTTATCCTCCTCAATATTGTTAAAAAATAAAGAGGTACTGATCGACAAATGATTGGTAAAAATTTGGGAAAAGTAAGGAAAGTTTATTTTTGGTATCAATTCGCTCTTGAACATGACACTTCTTTCACTCCATGTCCGTGAATGTTTGGGTTGGGTGATCATATTGACGGTTCATTGACACCTATGGTTCATCATACCTTCACTTCGATTTTGGGTCAATGCTGCCAACTCATCACAGTGTCGTTGATATGTTCAAGAGAAGTCATCCAGTGATTAAAAACTCATCCTTCTGCAATACTTGTAAACCTTCAATTTCATGACCGTCATCCCTGAAAATTACTATATCAAGTCATACCCTTGTCTCTGAAATCAATAACTCCAGTTTTGCAATAAGGTGACTTCATGTCGACGAAAAATCAATATCCAGGAAGTTCACTTAGAAACATCAGATTCCAGTACCATGAGGCTTGTTACATCATCGACAAGATCCTCACTTCCGGACCTTTGACCGAAAGATTTTGTTTGGCGTTCGACATCAAATCATCTATTCACGCCTTACGAAATGTACTGCAGTACTTGGAGGGCCATTAATATTAATGGTGGTTCTCTCACATTTGTTAACAGCTCACATCATTGGCTGGTAATCAAACGATGTCTTTCCATGTTCGACTACAAATCATATATTCGCATGGCTAGACTTGTACCCGAATGATCGAGTGGATGAGATAAGAAGAACCCAGATCTAGTTTCAGCCATCTGGGCTATGATTTCAGGATTTTTTTACACATCATATGTATGGTGACCTTACATATATATTGTCATCCAAACATGGGCCTATATCTGTAGGCATGTCTGCATCTGGGAAACATTCCAATGAAGATGACTTTCTGAATTATGTACATGTTATTAGATTGTTTACGTGCTTAATATGGGAATGCCTACCCTCAGCACTTATGATCAAAAGAGGATATATCATGATGTAATTTATTGTAAGATTGATGCAGGTAACCACTCCACTTCATTTCCAGACTCATCACAGTGTAAAGAATCTCAATCAAATTTTCTTATTATTTGGATTTCATGCTTTAGGGGGCAATTGTTATAGGTCAATTTGGGCACCATTCCCAATGACCTGGTTTACTGGACATCATCTCCAGGACCAATGATCAATGGTCTATCATTCCCTATCATTTCAGTTTCTACATGCCCTAAGACAAGAAACAAGACAAATCAAGAAAGACTTTCATCAACAAAGGTTTCCATGGTTTGAAGCTTATTATATATAATATGAGAGTTCACAAATGCAGGCTCTAAGGGACCTAAGTGAGTTGCATGTGGAGGTAGCCCCATGCAAGACTAATCTGCAAAGAACTTCCCGACATTCACAAGTGTGTTGGTCACATTGGGAGAGAAATTCTCATTGTTCCAGAATCTCCACTTGGCCAGTGCCTTCTAGAAGAGTTCACATGTGTCAAGCTTCGGATCCAAGTGTCCATTTGAAATCTACATGACTGGAAACATGTATTGCATATTTTTGGAAAGTTATTGATTGCAAAACAACCTACATTTCATCTATAAATTGAGCACGGATCTAAGTGCTTAAGGAGGAAGAATTTGAGTAGAGAAATGCTGGAGAATTTTCAATTGAGAGCTAGATTTGTGAAGTTACTACTGGAGAGATTTAACTATGATGAGGCTTTGGATCGTTGCTGGAAGGGTCACCTCAAATCAGTCATTTGGTTGTAACCTCTCCTTCTATCATCAATAAAGAATACAACTTATTTTTCCCTACATGCATTTGTATTGGCTTTGATTTTCCATATTGCAAGGTCTTAGTTGATGTGTATGGTTTATGCTTTACTGATTTAGCTAACAAACTTGAATAGATATCTATATTATTGCACATTCTACTATTTCAATTTTCTTTTTCGCAGGAAGCATTCAACTCACAAACCACTTGAATTTGAAGCTGTAGTAGAAGCGATAGAAGGAGACATTTGGAAGTGACTAAAAAAGTAAGCCTCCAATCCTATGTGTATCTGTTCTGAGTTAGGCGAAATAGTCAGGTAGGGAAACGTGATTTATCCGTAATTCACAATTTTGGCCCAATAAATGGCTTGCCTAGAAGGAATGACTTCTATCCACTGGATGAAATAGTTTGTGGCTGTCAAAATCCATTTTTGTTGGGCCGAGGAGGGTGGGTGAATTTGACCAATGAAGTCTAAACCCCATTGCTGAAATGTCATTTCTGTGGAGATGGTTTTAAGGGGTAAATGTAGTAATTTTTTCTTCCCTTCAAAGATCTGGAATTTATGACAGGAGGTCACATAATTTCTTACATCTACAAAGAGAGTGGGCAAGTAAAAACCAAGCCTCAATCTTTTATCTATAGTTGACTTCCAGTAAAGGTTTACTCCACAGTCACATACATGACACTCTTCTATAACTTTATCAGCTTCATCTTTAAGTAAAAAATTCAATAATATGCCAACATGATGTTTCTAAAACAAAGCATTATCTATGATACAAAATTTAATTTCTTTTAACTTTAAAAATCTAGCTTTATTTTTTGACAATCGAGGAGGAGATTGTAAGTTTAGTACTACAAATATGATATCTGCATACCATGGTGAATCTGAGAAAGCTTCACTGATATGTGTAGTCGCCATCTCTTCCTGATCATCTAATTAAGCAATAAAATTTATATCTAAGGCCTGATAGTTTGATTTAGATGTGAGTTTGGCTAAAACTTGTCCTTAAATGAGTTTGGTGGGATTAATTTCCATGTCATATTCCAAAATGGTGGCAATCCATTTGTCTCTCTTACCATCAGGCCCATTTTGAGTCAAAATGTCCTTTACTACTGGATTTGGGACATACTAAAGCCAGTGCTTGTTTTTCCATTATGTTATATTTTAGTGTGGCATATCTAAGTGATTTTCAAAAAAAAAATCAACGGGTTGTTCATAGCCCTGGTCATTCTTCTACAGTAATACTGCAACAATAATATGTTCTGAAACAAAAGAAAAAATAATAATTTTTTTTTGAAATCAGGTTTTATTAGGATTGCTATTTTTCTAAGGGCTTGTTTGATTGATTCAAAGGATTGTTTGGCCTCTACTATCCATTTAAGTGTTGAGTATTTCTTTAACATGTTATTTATTTCTCTAATTATTTATGCTAAATTTGAAATAAATCTTCTGAGAAAATTAAAATAACCTAAGAAAGCCTGCAATTCCTTAATATTCCTAGGATTACTTATATTCAAAATGGCCTCTTTTCTAGCTGATTCTATCCTAATTCCCTCTTTTGATACAATATTTCCTAATAGTTTACCTTATTCAATTCCAAAGAGAGTCTTTTTGGGATTCAAAGAAATACCAAATTTTCTACATTTAATAAACACTTGTCTTAGATGATCTAGATGTTCATTTTCAATTTTTAAAAATAAAGTTATATCGTCTAGATAAATTACAAGAAAATCATGAATTTCTTCGACAAAAGCTATATCCATAGCTCTCCGGAAAGTGGCCCCTACATTCATTAATCCAAAAGGCATTTTAAAATACATGAGAGTACCCTAATGAGTAGTAAATGTTGTCTTTGGTTGGTCTTATGGTTGAACTAAGATCTTATTATACCCATAGAATCCATCAAGTAATGAAATCTTGAATGAACCAACCACCCAAATATGATCCATATTGGGGAGAGGGTAGTTATATTTTAGGGACACATTGTTTAAATTTCGGAAATCAACACAAAGTCTGATTTCCCCTGTTTTCTTCCTAGTGGGAACTAAGTTTGAAACCCAATCAGAATATCTTATAGGTGTAATGATCTGTGCTTCATACATTCTCTTTACCTCTTTTTCAATTAAAAGGATTAAAATTGGATTTATTCTCCTAAGCTTTTGTTTAAAATATTTTTGATCTTCTTTGATAGGTATTTTATGTTGTATTATTCTAGTGTCATAAGATTCTAGGTCTTCATAACTCCATGCAAATACATCCTAAAATTCCTTAAACAAAGCTATGTATTTATGCTTTTATTCTTGTGGTAATGCTTTAGAAAGTTTGATGAGTTTAGGCCTTTTTTCTATTCTTATATTTCATTCTTCTATGTCTGATCTTAATGGTTCCATCTTTGGTTTTCTTGCAACATCATTTGAATAAAAAATATCTTCTAATGGGGCTAAACCCTTAGGTAAAAAGTTATTCTTAAGGTTTAAAATGTCAAAATCATCATCTTCTAATTCTTTAATTTCTACCTTTTCTAGATTGTCTATTACTACTTGAGTGAATTTAGTGGGTTTAGTGAAATATAAATTATTTACATCTATCTCATTGTCTATTTTATCATCTACTATACAATCTGTATCTATGTTACAATTCTGGAATTCTTCCTCAACATTCATAAAGTGATAGATTTGAGTATCCTATGTGAAAATTTTCCAATATTTTAAGTTGTCTGGTATAGTGGGCCTATGTCTTACCTCTACTGTATATTGGTGATTTGGATGAAAAGGCATATTGAAGTACTACACTACTGGCCATGTGCCTCATTAGAGTTTCTCTATAAAGTTTCTTCGGCTAACCAAATACTAAAATAGTGGCATAATATATGTCTAATTAGAGAGATACATGCAATTTTTCTGCCCATGAGTGAGATAACACTATTCCATACTTTGGAGGGATGTCAGCTACTACAATATCCATGACTATATTTTTTCCAGGGTATTGGACTAAAGTGACACATAAATATTTGATTAAGCTTAGACATTTCACTTTACTATAATTAAATGAGAAAAGATCTTTATAAGGTATAGTGATGTCTAAATTCAAAGTTTCCATAATGGATTTTTGCACTAAATTATGTGAGGCTCCTGAACCTAGCATAGAATTATGTAAAATTTGATCATGAACAGTCAAGCTAATGTAGAAAAGAGGAACTCCTCCTTCTTTGTGTTTTCCACTTACCTCAGGACCAAATATTAGTTATGGTTGGTCAACACCCAATTTAACAGAGGCTTATCCTTCATTCATGTTTAATGTGTCAGTGATCTGTGATTTGTATAAATCATACTTAACCAATTCTGTTAAAGAAATTGGTATCTTTAGTTTGGAAATTCAGTTTGGATGTTGAATGGTGTTTGTGTTTTTCCTAATTGAATGACTTCTTCTTTACTAACTGTAGTTTGAGTATGTTTCTCTTCTTTCCTACAGTTAGTTTTTTTGTTTGTGTTTCCACTGTCTTTTTTTTTTTAATCTTCTTTTCAAGGATAGTTTGAGTTGCAGTGGAAGTTTTGGCAGGTTTTGCAATTTCAGCAACTGTTTAGGCCGTAGTTGTTTTAGGATCAACTGATTTTGGATCAGTAGAAGATGTTTCTGGATCAGCTAAAGTTTTAGCAGAAGGTGTAGTTTTAGCAGAGGTTGTTGTTTTAGCAGCAGAAATTTTTTAGGATCAACTGGTGTTTGAACAATAGTATCTATAATGTAAACAATTTTAGGTCTGGGTGCAATTTTTGGACTAGAAATTGTCTTATTAGGATTTCAGTTTTTCTATTTTGAACTAGAGTTTTGTTGGGTTTCCCTAGGGAGGATTTGCAGTACTTTGGTTGTAGGAGCTTTTGCTATTTTCTTTATCTGAGTTTGGGTAGATTTCTTAGTAGGGGCTTCTACATTTTTCTTACTCCTAAGGTTATATTTCTTGTGAACTTAATCAATGGAAAACTCATGACCTTTTTTATAGTCGAAATACTCTCTTGATTCTAATTGTAACTATTGTAATTCATATAATTCTTGTTATTCTTGTGTAAGAAAAATAGTATTATCATCATTGATTACCATTAGATTAATCTGAGTGCCTTCATCATCTTCATCTTGGTGAGAACTTTCATCATAGTTCTCTTGGAAAGGTGGTCTTATTGTTTGATCAGGTGTTGATTCTCTAGATTTACCAATGTTGATGTTTTTTCTAAAGTTGGGATTTCTTATTTGAGGGCCTTGTTGTTGATTATCCCACTGTGGTTTCATTTCCATACTTTCTAGTCTATTCATCATTTTCTCCATGGATTTTGCTAAACTATCTATTTTACTATATGATGTAGATGTTTCCTCTTTTATTGTTACCCTTATTTCATTTCTAATTCTTGCTCTCTTGGCTAACAAATTGGCTTCTACACTAACTGTAATGTTTTTCATTTGTTCAAGTGTTTTTGGGTTCCTTTCCCTCAATTGGTATGACATATCCATATCAAAACCATCAAGAAATTTGAGTAAAGCTAGATCTTGTGGGCGTTTAATGTTTGTCGGAATAGCATTATAGATACTTTTGAATCTAGTACAATAGTACTGAACTGATTCATTAGGTCCTCTTTTTATGGGTTCATATTCAAACTGAATTTGTAAAGTATTCTTCTTTTTCTCCCATCTACTGATAAAAAATCTATGTAAGGCTTCTAAATCAGCAATATGATTGGAAGGTAAAGCTTTAAACTATCTTTTTACTTAACCAGCTAAAGTTTGGGCAAACAGTCTCATTTGGATATCAGATTCATCAATTTCATGCAATTCAAAGTAATCATTCATTTTTTTAACATGTTGTTGTACAATGTATTGACTATTTCCATCAAATTGATGCATTTTTCTTTGATAATGTTGCGGCATGTTATGTAACCGCCCTGGTAGGACCAAAGGAGCAGATATGGCTACCATAGCTAAGATTCTAGCTGGGCTAGAAGGTAAATGTGTGGTGCTTGGTGATGAGGTTGAGGTACTTGCAGATGGGGTTGGTACACTAGAATGTGTACTTGGAAATGTGGTTGAAGTACTTGAAAATGCAGCAGCAGTGCTAGAAGATGAAGTTGCAGTATTTGGGGATGGAAATAAAACTCTAGGTTGAAGAGGAAGCTTAGGAATGAAGGATTCAGTGGAATAAGGTGTAGTGGAAATAATAGATGAGGTGGTACTAAATAAATTTGAATTTACACTCTAAATGACTGGTAGAAGTCTTAGGGGTATAAGCAGATAAGGCAGTCAATTCTACAGAATGTTGAAAATATGCTTCATCAATTTCTTTAATCAAAGTTGCAGTTAATGCATCAAGTTTACCATAAGTTTATAAAAAAATTTCATCTCAATCAAGTGAAACAAATTCCTTCTTAGTTTCAATAAATGAAATGAAGTTAGGATCTATTACACTATTATATATGTCACTTTCTAATTTACTTCTAAATAAATATTGCTCAAAAGCTAAATCAAATTCAATGTCTTTTAAACTTGATATTTTATTGGGAAGAGAATTTTCTTTGATCAATGGATTTTTATTACCTAAACTTTCTAATTTTTTGTTTTTCTTTAAAATTATGTCAGGATTATATACTATTACATGAAGTTTTGGATATGGATTAGACCTGGTATAGCATATTCTTTTGGAAGTAGAATTTCAGTTTTAACAAAAAATTTACTTAACAACACTTTAAAATAATCTTCAGGTGAAACGATAAGTAAAATTATTGCCTTTAATATTTATTTTAAACACTGAGGACTAGCTAGCTCCCCAGTATGGTCGCTAGAATGTTATCACTCCAATAATTCTCAAGGGTTGTTTATATTTTTGTTTAAAGAATATTAGAGGTAACCACAAACCTACTTTTAAGCCTTAGGATCTAGCCTTCCTAATGCACAGAGAGGGATATCTCTATATGATTTATATTTTTTGATTTTATTTGATTTTAGGCTAGTTATGTAGGATTACTTGGGATTTGATTTTGGTTCTGGTTTGGTGGTGGAATCACTGGTTCATATAGATAGATGTAGGCATAAATTCCATTGGGCTAATGGAGTCAATGTATCAAGAAGTCAGATCAGAATCAAGGTTCTAAAGGGAAGTGTTCATAGGAAAAGAAAGTTGTGTAACTTCAGATCCTTAGGCTGATGGTGAAAATCGTTTCAGTCAGGATGAGAGAGAAATTAAGGGTTCTCAGATCTGGATAATGAGTGAAAAGACAAAGGTAAATCGAAACTAGGGAGAAATTAAGAATTCCCTAATCTGGATATCAGTAGAAAACATGAAAATGAAATAATAGTTCAAGACAAAGTGATTTTAAACATATTCTGAAATAACATTCATGTTATACATTTATATTTAGAAAACATGCGAGTATTGTGAAAACTTCATATTAAAAAAAAAGAACAATTGAAAATACTTCACTGAAGTGGCGCAACACATGAATCCTATAATATAATCTCTTTATTGCCCAATCTAGTCTACTGACTTGAAAATGGTGCAAAGAACCCTTTGGTTTAGATTAGTACATCTATATAAGTGTTTAGAAATCCAAAATCCACCCTCAATACTTCGAAATGTGAAGTATTTATACAAAAAATCTTACAAAATATCCTAAAAAAAACTTGGGAATTATTCATGGAAAAATACATATCTTCATGCAAGAAGACAAAGACAGCTATCTAACTAATGCAAGTTGTCCGTACTTTTATTGAATTTGTTGTTTGTTGTCTTTGATCTTTTGTTGATTTGTCTCTTTGTTGTTTTCTCAATGAATTCTGATGTTGAGTGTCTTTCACGTTGGCATATTTAACTTTAGCCTTTTGAATTTCATCTCATACACTTTAAACTCTGATACTCTTTTATTGTAACTGCTTTGCTACTGCTTTAACTTTCACTATTATTGTTGTTCTTCGTTTGACTGCCTTGTTTTACTGTTGTTATTTTCACATTAAATCAATCAATTTCTCCCAAAATTCTGCCTCTGGTAATTTGATCTTCACCACTCTTCTAAATATTTCATTAGCCTTTGTATACTTTGAAAATGTAGGCTTGTTAATGAATATATGTATTACCTCATGTTATCAGTAAAAAAGATTCTCAAAAATCTTGTAGAGTAATTTCTCTGTTGGAATTCCTTGCATGGCTGAGTTATTTTCTTGCTCCTTATCCACTTCTATGATCTTCTTATAATAATCCTCTTGCTTCATCAACCTATCATTTATAACCAGAGGATTTGGAAGGCCTTTTTGCCTCGGAATGTCAAACTTCATCATAAACCATGTTATGCCAAGCTCCATGGTCTAACATTTTTCTTCTAGCCATAGCATTAAGTTTCTCTTTGAAATAACCTTCCTGAATTCAAGAATGGTATATGTCCTGTCACTAATTCCAGTTTATTCTAGTTCTTGCTTATTTTTGGAATTAAGAAATTTGATGATTTCATTAACATCTTCTGGCTTCTTGCTAAGTTCTTCTTTGATTTTTTGGATGGCTTCACTTGTTAATTTGATGAGATCTTTTTGTTCATAGATAACCTTAATGGATGTCCAAATATCATTGACAAATTCAATGATATTAGCTCATAGATACTGATTGGCTTCTACCATTGGTTCTTTTAGTTTTAGATCTTTTTCTAACTTTTCCAATTTCTATGTCAATATGTTTGTCTTTTGTACTTCATTTTTATGCATGATATGTGCTAGTTTCTTCTCATCCTCCAAAATTTTTAGCTGTTCTTTAATTCCATTGATTTCATTTGTTTGAATGGATATTTCCTGCATTGATTTTACTATTTTACTTGCCTCATCAGTGGGTTGTGCTACTGTTGTAGATGACTCTGTTACTGAAGTTGTTGCTGATGTGACAGGAAGTGTTGTAGTTAATGGAAGTGTAGGTGCCAATGATTATACTAATGTGGAAGGAACATCAGTAGTGACTACAGGAATAATAGTGATAGGGACTTCTTTTGATCTGGACTTTTTCTCCTGCACTAACTTGTCCATTTCATTTTCCATTTCTTTTATTTGGGCAGTTAATTGAAGGATGAGGTTCATCACCTCATACTTTTGGCTTGCATCCTCTAACACTTCCTTTGCCCGTGGAAGTTCATTAGGAGGAAATTTGAGTTGTTTCTTTAATCAAGTTGCATTCTTCTTCTTTATCAGTTCATCTGCAACTTTGACATTTGTTGGATCATATCCTACTTCAATAATAAAATATTCCAGTGATTTGATTCTGTTATCCTTAGCCTATGAGGATGATTTTTCTAATTTGAGCTGATATCTGATGTTTCCTATATTTTTTTGGCGCTTTTGTACACTCATGACTTTATTTGTCATTGTAGAATACATCATCTCACCAGCTTGCCTGTGAAATTCTATTTGGTCAATTGGATGAAGATCTTATGCTTGAACTTCATATGATGTCTTTTTATAATCTATTGATGATTTGGGATGTTTTACAGTAGGTTGCAGGAAGGTCATCTACATCTTCATCGTCTTGTAATAAAATGTATAAAGAAATATTGTTTGGTCATTGGATGACTGCTTCCAATATTGGTTATATGTTTTAGCTTTCAATGTCTCATTTCTTAGCCTGATTTCTTTATATTTTTTCATAATATCCTACTCTTTTTCTGTTGGTTTTCTCGACGAAGATACTTCAACGTTGTGTTGTTCCCGAATAATCTGAGTTATGGATACTGATGTCTAGTGTGTTTCAACAGAAACTATAGGAGGTGCATTATATTTCACCACTACATCAATACCAATTACTTCAATAATTTCCACTTGCTCATTTATAGGATTTAATTTTGGTTTCTTCCTGTATATCATTTTGAATTTTGTTTCAATGGTAGTTTCTGCAGTGTATGATCCTTCTTCTCTAACTCTTTTTGAGCTCCTATCTTCTTGGGTTGGAGTCTGCAAGATTTGAATAGTATCACCTTGCTTATCTATCTCTTTCAAAGTGTTCTCCAACCATTCAGACTAATTGGGGTACTTCTCTATGCCTAGCTTGGACTCATGTACATAAGGAGTTAATTTACATTTGATCCTTAATTTTCTTATTACTTCTAAAGGGTCATAGTACCACTAAAAACTCTGACTAAACTTAAATTCCTGTAAATAATTTTCTTCCTATGGACCTGCATCTCTATCATTACAAATAAAGGGGCCAACCCGATTCTTTATATTAAATTGTATCTTCTTTTTGGCTGCCAAGAAATTTATTGCATCAGAATTAAGGATATTCTTGATATATTCAAGAGAAAATAAACTATTGGGAGGTATTTGGGCAACTTATATGGAAGAATATTAGATCCATATACCCTAATATCTGTGTGGTTTTGATACAAGTACCAATCTCCTATCCTACTGTGTTCAGATAACTGCAAGACCTTTTTAATTTCCTCACTGACTCTTGGTTGAATGCTGTTGTTCAGCATATTGACCATTGGATGGATGAAATAGTCAATAAAATTTGTGTATGTGAATTGTGTTGAATCCTTCCTGAGTAAGGAGGTTCGAAATATTTCTGACTATGGATTACCTTCAACATCAAGTTTATGAAGGTTGATGGAAAATTTTTTAGGCTGAAAGTATAGAAACATGTGGAATAAAACTGATGAATAATTGAAAACACCTTCTTCAAGAATTTTTACAAGTTTTTCATGAATAATATCAGTAAGGTACTAGGAAAAATTGAAAATGGTAGCAGGGGGTTGAGCAGGTGTGAAAGTAGACAAGAAATCTAAGACTAAAGAATCAACATACTCATCTATGAAATAACCAAGAATAAAAGATAGCATGCAAATGATATGTATGGTTCTTTCATAAAATATTGCAAATGGGTAAGGCGGATTGGTCTTGGGAGTCTCTACAGATGAAGGAATGAAAGTATGAAATATATGGAACCTCTTGGGGAAGTCCAAATTCAAGTATAACTATGTAAGGGCCTCAATAGACAAAGGAGTTTCATCTGGTCTAGGTTGGATCTGCATAATTTGGTTAATTGACTTAGCTTTTATAGTGAACAGAATTTATTTTCCACGGGTTATAGTGGCTCTTTGGTCAGGTAAATAAAATTTTTGATAAAGTCCAATCATTTCTGGGCACTGGAAAGTCTGTGGGAAATCATACTTTGGAATATTAGACTCCCAATTGAAAACTTCATTAGCTTGGTCAATGAATTTGTCATGGATTCAGCAGTGGAGCTTGAGAAGATTAAATTCAGTGAGACATTCACTAATTTTAAAATATTTATTTGCTAATGGAGTGTGTTATATATCTACAATAGGAGGTTGTAGAGGATTGACAATTACTATTCCTTGAGAAGCCGTGATTTGTTGTATTTATTAATTAATTAACTTTTTGACTTAGGAAAACAAGTTCAGGCCTTTGGGATCACCTCTGAAAAATTAATACAGTTTGCAAAAGGATATAGGATGAAATAGGGGCTTATCCTCTAGTCTACAATGCTTTAATTTTTTAAATTGTACTCTCTGTGATAAAAAATAGTCTTAGGACTTTAGAAATTCTATGAAAATAGAACTAGGGTCTACAGGAAAACGATTGGAAGGAAACAAGGGATTTATTTTGGTCTGCAGAGGCTCTTAAATGATTAAATTACTTATTACTCTCTTGCTATAAGTACAGGCCTTGGTATTTCACGAATACCTGGAAAAAACAATTTTTTGCTGATTGCAGAAGGGGTTGTAAGGTAGAAGAGGATTTCTGAAGCTCTATTGATCTTTATACTGCTTCAAATCAGTTCTGCAGAGGATGTAGCAGAAAACGACGCTGATTTTTGGTAAAAAGGGCTTGAAATAAGGTCGACAACAATTTTTTTTCTCTAAAACATGTCAACAATGCTCTTTTTGTGCACAATGTAATAGAAAGATGGAGAAAAGGCTTGCAAAGGGTGACTATGTAAGTTATTTAACCAATTGTGATTAAACATAAATGTGCAAGATTAATTCAAATGGAGGTGGTTTTCACATTGGGAAAGAATACAACTTGTGGTTTTTACATCAGCCGAAGGTGGTAGGTGGTAAATTTTTTGAGGATGTGATGCAAACAAATCCCACCACGTAGCTAGGAGAGAGGCTCCGAAAACTTTCTATTTCTCAAGGTCTTGATGGGATTAAAGATTGGACTTTTGTGCATGCGAAATGGGTTACTGGTCATCAGATATGATCAGTGTTGATCTGACGGTTGGGTGAATGGGAATGAAGTGTTGGGGATTAGATAGGCGTGGGACCGAGTATTAAATTATGTGATGGGATATGTATACATATAATCTATGGTTTTTAATATATATGGTCAGGGTTTATAATAGGTGGGGCTTCATACATAGTGGGCCTATAAATATATATTGGCGGGGCAATGAATCTATGTATTAAATTAATCATAAGGGTTGGGGGAAATATATATTAGAAAATTAATTAAATACAGGATAAATGCATATAAAGGGAGTTAATACATAAAGTTAATATGTAGTTAAATAAATATGATGCGCGCTCATAAAATATACTAAGTTTTAGTGTAAAACTGATATCGGGAAGGTTTTGATAGAGTGGGCCCAACAATATCATTTTAATTATTAAAACTTATGATAAAGGGGATTTTAGGGAATATTTTAAATGAATAGGGAAGTTATTAAAAGGATTTTTATTTTTCCAAAGGAAAAATGTATTTTAAACTAGGGAAAGGGTATTTATATAGGGAAAAATGAGTGATGTAATGGGGAAAAAGTAAAATGAAGGGGAAGTGGTATTTTTACAAGGGGAATGATTTTGAAAGGAAGTTAGTAATATGAAATGACAAATTTTCTGCTATCCATGCCTTGTGAAAACTGCTTCTGCCTACCCATTAGCTACCCTAACATTTTTTCTTCATTTCCTTGGGTGCATTTGAGCTTGCAAACCCTTATCATTTTTCTTTTAACAACAAGCTATCTAATTCTAACCTTATTATTTCCAAGGGCTGAGATTAAACTATTGAGCTCCTTATTATTCTCTACCTAACTACTGATCTGCCAAGATTAAACAGTTTGGGTAGATCTTTGCTCTCTATCTATCAGTATGTAATTTAATGAATGAAAGGTCAAGATTAAGCAGTTTTACCTTCATGGATTGTGTCATTTTTGACAAGCTGCACACAATATTATTTTGCAAAGTATAGTAAAAGTTAGTAAAATTTGAATTTGCGTCACTTTCATGATCTATTTTATCTCTGTTTTGTTGGGGTTCATTTTTTATATTCTTTTTGATATTTTTCTTTTAGGACTTTTGCCCTCTTTACATTTTTTAATTTTCAATATGGGAAAAAATTCTGCAGAAAGAAAATTATGTACACATTACAAGACTAATCATATTCAATTCAAAATTATGAATCCTATTATTATAGGACCCTAACACTATCTTCTTCGAAGGATGAATAAAAGTGAATGTCATTCTTACCCTTTCTCCTTTTAGGTGTCTTGGGTGCCTTGGGTGTCTTGAGGGACAAAAAAAACTAAGCTAGTGTTGGTTCCCTGTTTTCTTCTTACTCTTCTGCAATTGCTCGGATGCAGTGTTGAAGTAGAATAGACACTTGAACTAGTACTTGAACTGGTATTTCAGGGTTGGCTTCCTCTGAAATTTTCTCTCCTAGGATCAAACTTCTTATGCCTCTATATATTGAGGAAGAATGTATGCTTTCCTCACATGTAGACTTAAGATTTTTCCCTTATTTGAATCTAATGGAATGTTCTCTAGTGAATGCTACTAAATTCTGAGGTTCCTTTGGATATTTCCTCTCATAATCATTCTCTATAGGATGCACCATGGGTATGGGAGTGATAGGTTCAGTTCTAACCCTCCTAGTTGAACTTCTAGTTTTCCTACTGGTTGATGAGATAGACTGAGCTGGCTGTGACTTGTTTGACATAGGAGTTGTGCTAGTTTGTTCATGAGAATTTTTCTTCTTGCGCCTCCCTATCCTCCTCCTAGAGTTGATACTACGAAACTCCTCCTCTATCAGGAATTTATCCGAGGTAGTATTATTTTTTTAAGGTGGTATACAATCAACATTTTGATTGAACCCCCATGATATAGGTTATGCAGGGAATAGATAGGGATTTCTACAAATTGAGGGACATTTTAAGCAAGGATCTATATAGGAAGTAGGGAAAATTCATAGGTTTGTCACCAAAAATATGAGCAAGATATCTCATTTGATATTGGTGGATAGAGGAGAATCTACCTTCACGAGTAATGTAGCATTGCATAGTGGTGATTACATGTTTCCATTCTACTCTAAACAAGAAATATGCACAGTTGGAGTCCATTTGGCATTCACATGCTCAAGTTTGAGGATGGGACTTAATTCTGTTTGCAGCATTTTATTCTTCAACCAACATTCTCCAATGGCCGAGGTTTGAGTAGCTCTGGCTATGATGGCTTTAGATTTTGAAAGACTTGCTCCCAAGCTTGATTTTATTCCCATCAAATCTCTCTGCAAAGGAATGTGGTAAAACTACATTTTCTCTAGAAATTTTTTGGAAAAACTTATACCAGCCTACTTCCTTAAATTGGGACTTTGCTATAGCATCAACAAACCTGGTGTTTCCTGGCTCAGACTGGTTGACATTCCCACCTTTTCCCATTATTCTCAATAGTTAAGCTCCCTCTAAAAGCATAGTTGTTCAACCTGGAGGTAACAGCCAGCTAAAATTAAATCCTTCTTCTCTTGCTGGAGCAAAATTGTAAATCGAATTCTTGCAGTATGACTATCCAACAAGTGTACGTATGGTTCATTCAATGATGGGTGAGCAGGTATTTCATGGGGTTAATATCTGCAATGATTTTTTTAGTCCTTAAGATAATGTAGTGGTGAAGTATTTGGACTGCATGTATTAATGCTAGGGCAGTCTTTTCTTTGGGCTCATATATTAATGCATGGCCTGATAAGGTTTTCCCATCAGGGCCTTCCTAAATTAATACTCCTGCCAAAGAATTATCGGATGTTAATAGATACAGGGTTTAATCCTTGTCATAGTCTGTGGAACTGATCAATGGTGATAAATAAAATGTGTATTTTAGCACCTTAAATGGTTTTTGGGCTTGATCATCCCATTTTAAAAGGATATCCCGATGAAGGAGGTGTAGGAATGCCTGAGCACAAGTGGCATAGTTTGGCATGAAACGTCTCAGAAGGTTACCCTTTCTCTGCAGGCTTTGTAGTTTCTTAAGGGTTCGAGGTGGAGGTACCTATTTGATAGCTTGGACCTTAAGAGGGTCCACTCTAATCTTTTGTCGAGACACAATAAAGCCTAGAATTTGTCTTTTTGTGACACATAAGATGCACTTGAGGGGATTCGAGCATAGGTTACATTTCCGTCATTGGAATACCGGTCGCAGATCCTCGAGATCATTTGATCACTTCTTGGATTGGATGGTGAGGTCGTAAAAGTAGGCGAGGATGAGATGTACCAAGTCATGAAAGATATAATTCATGGCCTGCTGGAAAGTGGCTCCAACATTTTTAAGGCCAAATGGCATCACTTGGTATGCAAACGTGCCCCATGGGGTGGTGAAAACGGTCTTGTACTGGTCGGTGTGACGTATTTGAATTTTATTATACCCAGACAAACAATCCATGAAGAAGAGGTCCTCGTGTCCCGCATATGCATTGATAACTTGGTCGATGAATGGGGTAGGGTAATTGTCCTTCAGACAAGCTTTGTTAAAATCGTGAAAATGGTAAAAATGCGTATGGTGCCCTGCTTTTTCATGATGGGAATAGGGTTGGAAACACATGATGTGTAAGATATGGGGTAGATGAACCCGACTTTGTGAATATTATCAATTTCTCATTTAATTGCTTCTTCCTTGGATGGGTGCAGTTGATGCTGTTTCTAGCATACTGGTGGTACGTTAGGCCAGGTGTCAATATTGTGTTCTACAATAGTGGGACTAAGCCCTGAAATTTACAAGTAGTCCCATGCAAAGATATCTATATACTCTTGTAATAAATGGGTGTAAGAGGTTATCTCATTTGATGAACATGCTGCCCCCAGTGAAATTTATTCGATGTTTTCATGATTTTGAGAGATATTCAACTTGATGGTAGGCGAAATGTTTGACATGTTCCCTTCTTTGAACACATCAAGTGCCAGAATGGGATTTTTGAACCAATCGACTTCTCCCTGTGGAAGGAAATGTTTTGATTATATTTCATAAATCTCTTGGTTTCCTATCTTGTTAGGGTTCAAAAAATTTTCAGGAAGAAAAAATGAGCGGTGATGCATCGCATCCCACGAATAATATAACTCCATCATTTCCTCAATAATATCCTCATCTAAGTGGAATAGGGATTCTAAGGGGGATTGAGTCTGCGTAAGGTCGTGAGGAAGAGGTTTAGTCCTAACGGAGCTGGCAGACAAACATGAATAATATTCCATCATCGATGTGGTGGAACTGGAGGTGGTCGACAGGGTGAAAACGGATTGGGTTTTCACTGTCGTTGGTACAAACGCTCTCATAGTTGTAACTGACTCAACACCTATGACTGATGAGAAGGTAGCCTGAGTCATGGCTCTGATACATGATTATGTGAATTGTATATGATGTGTCATGTCATTGGCGTTTGGTGGGGGAGGAAATTCCATCGTGGCAACTTGCATGGGAGAAAGTCTAGGTTCCTCATAAGGCTGGGCACTTTCTAGGATTTGGAAGTTGTGCTTGGTGTAGAGGTGCCTGAATTTCTGCATTAATGGGAATGCCTCAGTTTCATGGTTATGGTCAGTGAAAATGGTTCACGATACCACTGTGACTATTGAGTAGATGGTGTGATAACCAACACTAATCTTCATCCCTGAAGTGGATGCATGGAAATGATTAGGCATAGGGGAGAGATAATTCTACTACCATTTCCAAGTTTTTGGTTTTGGGGGGTCTAGCTCTCATGGGGAGTGTAGACTTAATGCTTCTCTTGCTGCTCGAAGCTTAGGGAGTTGTTCGAATTTCAATGTATGGTGGAAATATGAGCAGATATGACAATAGAAATGTGTGATCTTCTCTTGGTTAGAGAGATGTTTCTAAGGGAGGGAGGAGACCATGCGAAATCTGTTTGTGGGGGACTTCAGCTCTTTACACTAATTCACCTGGTGGCCAATTCTGTCGCATAGCCCGCATGCTGGCCTAGACTAGACATGAGTCCTCTTAGGTCGATGCATCTTTTTAACTCGCCAAATGTGTTGGTATGGAAATGGGGTAGGCTACGTGGGGGAAATGTGCCTTAATCTAGGTTCTCTGAGCTCTGGACTCATGATGTCTCAGCGATGCATTTCTAATGAATGAATGATATCAATTAGTGGGTGCACTCAAGGGATATAAGTACAACACTGATTATGATGGTTTCCCTGACATACTAGATAGCAAATCCTTTCTTGGTTTTTCCCGTCCTACTCTGTTGATAACGTGATTGGGAACCACCTACGGAATGCTTCTAGGTATGGAATTTTGGTGAACACATGGTTGTGTGCATTACACAATGAACATGTTGGTATTCTCCGTGGAGGGAAGGTGGGGGTGACTAACCTGAATAACCGATTTTCTAATGATAGGAAGAGAATGGACCTACTTGTCACATCCTCCTATGTTGTAGAGCTATCCATGGATTTTTTGTCTAAGTCGTCTTCTAGGGAGAGGCGCACTATCGTCGTGTGTATATTGGTTAGCGCTAAGAGAAATCGAGGGATGTAATGACACTGTTCCAATGGGTCATTTCTAGAACATATTAGACATGAAAATTGGGTTGCTCGCATGCCAACATAATACACATGGTTAACAGAATACCATATTTGGATGAGCTCCAGGGTTTCGCATTCGTCGATGAAATGGTCACTTTCATCGGAGAGTGTACAATGTATGATAGGTGTATGGAATATGAACGGGATATGTTCTTGTCACTGTTGTGCCTCCTGCATGTATAATATGACATGAGATTCTTCTCCATTTGACCGTATGGAGGGATCCTCTTGATATGATTGTTCTAGGGCATGTAAGGCATCCCTATATCATGGTATTTCTGGAAAATGATGAGTATAATGCCCATGATTGTTACATATAGTGCATGTGTGGTTGGTACACAATTATTTGCCTTGGTTTTTTGTGGATGGTTCCCTTTTATAGGAAATTTGTTATCGTGATATTTCTTTCAGAGCTCAGGAGATGTTTTCGTACGTCCATCTCCAGGCAGATATGGGTAGGGTGGCCTACTATGTCACATACTGCACAAGGTAGTAATTCCCTTTGTATGATGGGATTTTCTACCTTATTCCCTTTTTTATGGGTTTTCTTGGTCGTGACAATCAGTTTTACGATGGGAGTTTCCTTAATAGGTGGGGCCTCCTTAGGAGTGAGAGGGATTAAACTTGTATAGGTGATGCTCGTGATTCCTGATGTGGTAGGTGGGACAAAGTACCAAACTAGTGTTGCTAAAGATACGTTTGGAAACACTATTGTTGCCAAGACTTTTTGTGATACAAAACTAGGTGGGGGGTATAAAAAAGTAGTTTGGGAGACGATGTAGGATAGAGAAGCCCTTGTGATAGAGGCCTTAATGCCGTTACTACTAGTATCTATCTTTGGGTTGGATTCCGTGCTTGATGTAGACATCATGCACACTAGGCCCCCCGTGATATTAGTGAATGATTGTGGTATGACATGGGGGTCTCCAAGGAATGATCTTAGGATGGAAGGAAGTTTGAATTGGCCAGGGCCATATTCTTGGTACCACATGAGCATTTAAATAGATGTGTCTACATAGGGTAGACTGACATTGGCATTCGTCAGGGATTACTTGTCATGGTACGTCAATTGGTCGACGGTAATGATGAGGTCCTTGTGGGGGAACATCATGGTTCGAAAGACAGAGGATGATACAGAAGACATGGCATACATATAACTCCACCCAAGGAGTATATTATAATCCAGTTGAGCATCCAAGAATTCAAATATCTATAAGAATCGTCTTTATGGCCAAGTAGGCTGGGACATTTTGATAGAGACCGACGGGAGTAGAAGGGCATCTGTCGTATGATCTGAGCGTGATGTTTGATGGCTTTAGATCTAGAGATCCTAACTTCTTCCAAACGTTCTTTGAAATGATGCATGTTGATGCACCATCGTCAATGATAAAACGGTGGATAGTGATGTTCTAAACTGACACCAGTATTTGGAAGGTGACCAATGAAGGAAGCCTGGGGTGTATTTATCTAAATAAAAAGCCATTATTCATGAATTGGCAGGGTCGATTGTGCCTAATGTAGAAAGTAAGGATTTCCTTTGCTTTGGGAAAGATGGCAGGACTTCCAAAGCTAAAATGGAAGCAGGAGATTGAGTTAAATCATCCACAATGCTATAATGATGGGTCGATTTGGAGTGGTGTCATGCTCTCCTAGTTGGTCCCTTAGCCATATCTGGAAAAGGTTCAATAGGAATTTTTGATATAGTCAATAGTGTTGTAGGTGCACTCATGATAACCCCTGATGAACTGGTGTTTGACAGGGTATCAAACTTCGATTTCGTGTTTGAAATAAAATTTCCTCGCCAGTCATATATATTTCTTGGCTGGTCTTTCTGGAATCGTTGGGGGGTGTTTACTGTTGTTGGGTACTAACCGCACCTTTCTGGGGGAAGGGATCCTGCATTATAGTTATTTTTTGTGTGGGTCCCCCTTGTCCTCGGTTACCGTGAAGCTTCTTTAGCACGGGGATTTCGAGACAATGATGAGTGTAATGGCCATACTTACCACAAATTGCGCAAGAGTGGTTGGTTCGAATATTATCCCTCTTGTTCTACCCTTAAGATTTATTTGGCTCCTGGTTTTGATTTTGGTTGGAGTTTCCCCAAGCCTGAGATCGTGCATGGCATTGTTGGTTATTACCCCCCATCCAAGATTTCAATTTTTTTTGTTTTTTGGTTTTTTCCTTGTCGTGTTTGGAGGATAACTAGGATTCTCCTGATCGTTTTACTGGTGCGGTTGTTCTTGGAAAGGTTGCACAAAGTTCATTGGTGAATTATTCTTCATTGGTGGGTTTTGTGCTAGGGATTGGGAATATTGCGGCCCTGACCTAGTTTTTTGAATGACTGCTAGGGGGGAGCTCTTCTGTTAGCATTCCTACCTATGTGATGGGTCCCCTATGCAGGAGGGTATGATCCTGCTTGCTGATGATGGTATGAATACACCCTATTGATAATGTTTTTAAGAGGTGCATGATGACGCTAATGGTAGCCTGGTTGCTGGATGTTCTGGTTAGAATCATATGCGTAATAGGGGTATATATTATAGCTGCCTAGGTAATTTTAGGTCAGCAAACTTATTAATATTTTTGCAGTGTTCGACGCACTTGACAATTCTTTATAAGTTTGCAGGCGCGGGCTGTCAGGCAGGATTTTATAGATGTATCCTGACTATGTGTATATCAACTCAGGTTGTTGGGATTTTCTAATGGCATCCTCTTCGGAAGTAGGTCCTTGAGTTTCCACATCCTTTGAAATATCTATTGTGAGAGTTTTTAGGAATAGGTCTAGTAAAACTCGATCGTCGATTTTGGATTTACACAAACTTCGATGTCACTGTCATTTATGAAGATGGTCAAAGATATGGACGATCGATGTCTGTCTAAAATGCGTCAGTAAATTCATTCCTGAATCATGGTGGATGGGTAACTGGAAATATGTGACGAATGCAGTAGTAAGGGTGTTAAAGGTTCCATGTGAAGTAGAAGGATGCTCCACATACCATTTCATGGCTGGTCCAATTAAGGTGTGTTGAGATAGCCTTAAACAAAAAATATAATCAATAATATTTTCTGATGAAAACCATAGGTGGAAATTCATTACATGATTTCCATAGGCTTCATGGGCATGGGGTGCTAAGTTGTATTTTGTGCAATTGGGTCATTTGTTAACTTTGATCGATCAGGTATGTTCAAATATGCTAAGAAAGGTAACTACGTGTTGAGCACCATTGTAGACTGTGAAAACACATAGTTCTGATTGGGTATGGGGTTCTTCTATGACGTACCCAGATATTTGTTCTGTTGGCTCCCTAAATGGGTAGCACTCCTCTTCCCCTTGGGGGTTGTGGGAGGAGTGGTGTGTGGTGACCCTGGGGGGGATCTCCATTGGTATGGCAATGGGTGACTTTTAGGGATTCCCAACCAAGGATGCCCTGATAAAGGATGAACCAATAAGGGTGGCGGTGTTCTGTCCTTGACGCCTAAATGAAGAAAGACCTGTAACTCTTCCCTCTAATGGGGGGAGGTCCAGAAAACTTCTATATCGATGCGGTCCCATTGGGTCCATTATGGTGTCGACTAGGTATGGTTTTGGAAATATTTTTCAGTTTTATGAGGGGAGAGAGATTATATATGAAGGGAAAAGGGTGATCTTATACATAAAGAAGAGAAAAAATAAAAGGCTAATATTCCTTTATATTATTCCTATGTGATCAGTCAATCAAAAAAAAAAAAATTGGATGTTTTTTCATGTGATACTCAAAATCCTAGAAGACCTAATTATTTTCACACTCTTAATTGTAACTAGGCCTTGCGAAGGTACCTTCTGGTGGGTACTGGGGCTAATGTCCCAAAATAATTGGCGACACCTTCCAGTAGCCGAATAATCAACCAGTGTAATGGAAAGAGGATGTAGTGCTTCATGCACCATCACCTATAGGGAAGGATGCCCTAGATTTGGCCACAAAGTACCGTCATCCCACGTGATAATTCAAGTCTTGATCTTCTTGGTGTTGAAGCCTAGAAAATATCTACTTCAAACATCGGGGAAAACCACCCGGTCGGGACCTTAAGACAACTCCTTTTCCGTTTGGTGTGGTGGCTCCGACTGGATTTAAAGGACCAATTTCCTTGTAACTAAATGGATTGGATTGGATGGGTGGAAATGGGACTAAACTAACTGAAATAAAACTATCTAATTTAAGCTAAATACTAATAAAGAAATTCTAACACTAACCCAGGTAGCTATATGTGAATACAACTTAATATTGTTCCAATTCAACAATAACCATGAAAATGTATTATTAATTAAATTGAAATATGCTGAAACAAATAAAGATAACTCTGTTTAATAAATTAAACAAAGTTATATAAACATATTGCATTCATAATTGTATACCATTTACATGTAACTATGAAAAATAACGTTTCAATTATACTAAAAAATGATATATAAAAGGAAGCGTTGTGAAAACCAATATACATATAAATGATAGCAATTTTAAAACGAATATCATAAAACAAAAGAGATCAACTATGAACAGATAGAAATACCTTGTTCATCTTGAAGAGTTTCAAATGCAATCTGATACTCTATCCAGTAACTATGATGCAAAACCAAATTCCAAGGTACAAAAATGCAACACTTCAAAGATAATTCCGCATGAAAATCACCAGATGTGATTCTTTTCAAAAAATATATAAGACAATGGAGTACAGAAATGCAATCTCCAAGTCAAAAAATATTAAGATCCAGGACCCCTCTCTAAATGCATGAGAGGGGTTTAAATACTACTTAACTAACTCTAAAAATAGTTTATTGCAAAAATTAAGGATTCCGTTCAATGACCGTCCTTTTCCTAGGCTAAAATACAGTGAAATTAAAACTAAATCTATCCATCTATTAACTTGATCTTTAAGTTTGCAGGCATCCAGCATAGTTTTGAGAAGATGCGGTTGACCGACTTCAGAATTCAACTATCCTAAAAAGACAGCGTCGGCAAGCGTAGGAGCAATCTTCTCTATAGCATTGATGATACAATTGAGCGCACTGTGCTGACTGTGTGGCTTTACCAAGTACATCCAGTATGAGTCCCAATTCAATCTTGTCAACCCTTGGATGGATTTTTCTCTTTCTTCTACCTTTTGCCTCCATTCTGTTTGCAGTTGATTTTCCTGTGGGAGATATCCTGGAACAGTTTCAGAAATCAAGTTAGCTTTGTGTAAATTGTCATTTACACAATCAGTGAGAGTGTTTGCCGCTGTAGATGCCTCCTCTGCTGCCCTTTCTGCCCTTCTAATTTGTGCATCCCAATTATTAAACAGTATTTCTTTATGATTCTCGTTAATGATGGGTGCACCAGATTTTCTGCCTTCTTCTGTCTTTTGCCATGCTAGATAATCATTGATCTTTTCATTAATCAAATCATAATCATTTCGTAAATCTACGACATGATTTGTGATTTTATCGCTTTCTTGGCACAAAGAATTCCATTGCAATATTTTTTGGCAGAAAACTTCCTCTTGTTGCAGTAGTTGATTATTCAAAGAGATGGTTTCTGAAATGAATTCTGGAAGCTTAGGATCATCCTTATGCTGTTCTTGGATAATCTGTATTTGTTTGTCTTTATCAACCAGACTTTTTTGATGTCCTGTTTGCATTTCTTGAAGTTGTTGTTGTAACTCTTCAAGTTTTAATTGTGCTTCCTTATTGGCCTGTACCTGTTGCAATTGCTGTTGCAGAGCCTTTATCTGTTCTTCTTTTTCATCCAACAAAAGTTGTATCTCAACTGCTTTATCAATTGTTGCAGAACATAAGCTCCTGTTATTTGAGATAACTTAGTGAGATTATGAGTAGGCTTTGTGGCAGGATCTTTCCACAAAACATCTACGTGTTCTGGTTCAGTAGCAATTGCACTTTCTATTTTTCTCTTTTTCCTTTGTCTCTTTACTACTGCTTTGTATTTTGGACTATAAAATACATCCAGAGGAGGAATGTATTCTACATTAAGTACAATTTGAGAGGGTGTGATTGGTATGTGCTCTGTTACTGCGGCTGTGCTACTTGTTCCTGTGTTCAAAACTTTGGTTGTCTGGACAGGGGTCTGTACATTCTGTCCTTCTACATTAATCAATTGATTAAAGGTTTCCCATTCTTTATCTAACTCAATGGTGACTGGCTGTTGATGTACATTCGGTGGAGGAGGATTTGTTTGTTGAGAAGTCAAAATTTGCTGCTGAGTAAGCTCTTTAGATTGTGTAGAATATTTAATGGATTCTTCCATTTTATCTTCCTTTTCTTTAGACTTATTGGAGTGTTCAAAATCTCTGTCAGATTTTGATTTGGATTTACCTGTACTTGAACTGCTATTAAGACTAACACTAGGAGTTTGCTCCCTTGCGGGCTCTAAGCGTAGACTATCCAAAGGAATAGGAATTAGTCTCCTTTCTCTGTACAGCTTGAATTCCTGAAAATCCTCTGGAGATAGTTGCGCTTTAGTTGAATTCAAAACCTCTTTGAATGAATCTCTTGCTTGGAACATATCATCAAAAAGATCCTTCTCCTCGACAAATTCCCTTACTTTGATTGCATTGGTAAAATTATTAACAATATCATTTGGGTCAAATAACCTTCTTGAGAATTTGAACAGCTGTAGGCATGTAACGTTGCCTATCTCGTGAAATGCATGACCAATATCCAACAGTGAAAATGTTCCACATTTTATGGGAAATTGTGGCCAAATGCCCTTTTTCTTGTCTTTTAAATCTTTTGTTATACCTCCCTGGCCACAGGTCTGATAAGCAATTTGCCGAGCTACAAGTCTATCTGGAACATATAAGGGTAAAACAAGGGGAGAAGCATAACTTCCAAAAACCCTAATATAGGTGAACAATTCTTCTCCAAACCATCTTGCGACGGGGAGAATATCAACCTCTGTTTCTGAGGATAACCTCGGGGCATCCTTATTATACAATGTTCTGTACAATGGCAGCATTATTCCATGACAAATTTGGTAAAAATGGGGGACAAACTTAGACTCCCATAGTTATTTATGGTATACATGAATGGGCAAGGGATCGTGGATAGTCCATTTCCAGCCCATCACAGGGAATTTAGAGACATAGCAGATGGCGTCCATGACATAAGCAGATAAATAAAAAGGCGGATAAACCCGCTGGGAAACATTTCGTTTAGACTGGTAATGAAATATAGCAGTGGTGAGATTATCAGATAGGATTTTGGCCCAATCTACAATTGTAGAATTAACAGCCGCATTTAACAAAGGAAGCCATTCGGGTAATATCATATTTATGTCAGGCTTTCCAAAAAGCCTACATAACATGGCAGTAGTAAAACAATAAGGAGAGGTAAGTGAAACCGTGTTGTACATACCTTGTTTGTTCTTCTTCAATGGTTCACTTTTCTTGGTCCACTCCTTTGTGCATTCTGCCAAATTTGAGTTTTCTTTGGCAAACTCTTCCATAAATTGCCTGTTTAAAGTTGCCTGAGGTTCTGGCAGCTTATACATTAATCTCAGATCTTCTATGGTGAATGACCCAATTAGCTCTTCCGATGGAGTTCTGAATTGTCTGTCTAAAATATCTGTGCTATCCAGCACCCATCTCACCATGTCTGTATATGGGAGAATCCTTGGTCTTGCTGCTATTCTATGTAGAAATGAGCAAGCCAAGTCTCTAAGGGTTGCTTCAGACGTATCCTTTGAACCTGCTGTAGCTGCAACTTTTATCACCACAGGGTTTTCATCTTCTAACATTTTATACATTCCCTCCCAAGTGGATATACCGGCATCCTTGTTACAGGCGGTGTCTGCGTATAGCGAAGCCATTTCTTTGTTCTCAGAACTTGAGCTCTTCTTCTTACCCATAGTGTTTAGCGGAAGCTTTGTATAGTGGTCTGCTCCTTCGTGCCTGCTTTTTACGAATAAATGAGAGTAATGATATAAGAAAGGTGATGAGACTGTTTTGAATATGAAAGCGGATGAAATATAATATTTAAATTGTGAAACGACTTTCAATCTAAACACAATCTCTTTTCACATTAATAATCAATCCAATCATTTAATATCATCATTAAAGCGCATAACGGATTTGACATATGGGAAGATTGCCTTGGGATAGCGCGCCTACATGAATCTGCGACATTGCGATCTGCGATTTGCTGCGCAATATCGCAATATCGCAATGTCGCAATATCGCAAAATGAAGTCATCGCAGTCATAAAAATAGCGCAAAAGTGGAAATTGCGCAATAGCGCAAAAGCGCATATCGCAATATCGCAATAGTGCAAAATCACAAAAGCGCACAATCGCAAAAGCGCATAATCGCAAAAGCGCATAATTGATAAGAGCGCAAAAGATATTTATTAATCATTTCTGTTTTTTGCGCTATGCGATCTGCGATCAATGCGTTTTATATACTATTTTGTTATGGATGTGCTATCTTGTTTCAAGAGCAATTTTATTATAATCTATCATAAACTTAAGTGTTTCTAAATATTCTTTCTAAGGGATTTCTATAAGTTTATGATAGAAAGTTTTATTTGAAAGGCAAACAAATCCTAATTGATTTTTTTGGATTTTTTAACTAAGGGTCCCCATTTATTTAGTATTATTACTAATAATAAATAAAAGGGGGGTTGTTGCTGGTCACAACAATTGGCGATTCATTGAAAGAAACAGTTATCTCTGAAAAAATAAAATGAACATTCTATCTTTAGTAAGTAAAGGTTTTTAAAGATAATGAAAACTATCTTAGGATAATTCAAATAAAATGTTGCTATGAAAAAGAAAAATAAAAATCATTTCATAATTTCTGTCTAATTCTTTTAAGAAATAAAAACATTTTGGGTTATATCAAGCTTTGATTGGTGTTAATAATGAAGTAAATGGATCTCTCCAAGTTTTGGTTTATAATATACTCTATTGCCATAGGTATTGCCTCTGCTGCCAGCAAATGTTCATAGTCTCGACAGGGTTACCTTTAAACCATTAACCATTCATTGTCCCATCCAACTAAAATTATGACTTTTTAAAAGATAAATTCATAAGACCAATTATCTCATGTTTTTGTCTTTTACTTATTTTTATTTTTAAGAGCCATTGTTCTGGTTTGGTAGCCAGTTAATAACAATGCCATTCACTAGTTATAATTAAACTGAACAAGCTGGCTCGTGATGAGACCCCTTGTCTTATATTTATAAGCCATTACCCTGTTTTGGTATGCAGTATTGGTAATGTCAGTTTTATTACTCTTTATGAACATGGTAAGTCGGCTCGTAATGAGACCTCTTATCTCTTAAAATTTTCGTATAATTTCTTAGAATTACATTCTAAAAAATCACAACTTAAATGGATGTGGTGAAATAGTTTTATCCTTAAGAATCAATGGATGACAATTTTTAGAGTTTTTTTAATTCCAAAACTTTGAAAAAAATCTATACTTTGATAGATAACCTTTCTCTGCTTAATAAACGTTATAATGTTTTACATTTTGTTCAAGTTTTCAAAAGATCATGTAAATGATTGAAATAATCTTTTCAAAGTTTAACATCTTATTTTAAACTATTCAAAAACTATGATCATTACTTTAAAAAAATTTATTTACACAAAATAAATATTTATAATATTTTTCCGAAGAAAATTTCTCAAATAGTAAACAGTCAATCAGAGACTCATAAACAATATTTATTTGTAAAAACAAAAAAAATCAAAAACTTTGCAGAAAGAAATATATAGAGTTTAAGAAGGGGTTACCTCCTTATGAAAATAATTTCTTCAATATAAGCCCATTTATAGGAAGAGACTCTCTCTTACCTGTTAAATCTTGGAGAATGAATGTATTTGATCTTATCTTCTCAACGATCTGAAATGGTCCAATCCACATTTTCTGAAATTTGGTATGTTTACCTTTTTCTTCATGTGCTTTATCCCATTTCAAAACGAGATCACCAATTGACAATTTTTTTGAGCCAGTAGAACTTGCATCAAAAGAAGATTTTACAAGCTGTTGATGTTTTTCATGAGTAATTTTTGCTTTGTCCCTATCTTCTTCTAGTTTAAGGATTTGATCATATCTCAATTGAATGGATGATGAAGGATTTTCTTCAATAAACTGCACTAGGGCTAATGATGGAAGAGTTAAGTTTGATGGTATCACAGCTTCTTTTCCATAAACCAGATTGAAAGGTGAAGTCCCTATTGAAGCTTTTTCAGTGATACGATCAGCCCATAACGCAAAGATTAAATATTTGTGCCAATTCTTTTGATTTTGATCAACGGTCATTTTAATGATATTGATAAGGTTTTTATTAGTGGATTCAGCCAAACCATTACCTTGTGGATAATAATTTGCTGAATATTTTAATTTAAAACCTCTTTTGACTGCAAATTCAATTAAACTATTTCCAAAGAAGTAAGATGCATTATCAAAAACAAGAGCTTGAGGTACACCAAACCTGGTTATGATGAATTGATCTATGAAATCAATAATTGCATCAGAATTGGCTACCTTCAATGGGATTTCCTCTACCCATTTTGTAAAGTAATCAGTTGCAGTAAGGATGTACTTGTGCTGTTTGGAAGAATGAGGTACTATCTCACCAATAATGTCAAGCCCCCATCGTTCGAATGGTTGCTCAATAGTTACTGGTTGCAAAGGAAAAGCTGGTTTCCTTTGTCTTCCACTTGCAGTTTGACAAATTTGGCACTTCCTTACGTAATCATGCGTATCTTTAAAAAGGGTAGGCCAGTAATAACCAGCGCGAATTATTTTGTGAGCTATGGTATCACCTCCAAAATGACCTCCTGCTGGTCCATCATGCAATTCCTGCAAAACCTTTTCGGCTTCAGTCTTTTCCAAACATCTTAATAAAATTGAATCATAATTTTTTCTAAATAACACATTATCAATGATCTGGTATTTAATAGCCTTTAACCTTAAAGCGTGTTTACTCTTATAGCTGAGATTAGAAGGAGCATACCCATTTTTCAAGTAATAGATAAGATCAGCATACTGAGATTCGGAATCTGTAACACTTATCTGACTTACTTGAATATCTTGATTTGAATCTTGATTTTCTGGTATGTTATGAGCTCCTGCCAATAATCTGCAAAAACCTTGTCCTCTAACAATCTTAGCCGGTTTAATATCAATATCATATTCTTGCAAGGTTGTTACCCAGTTAGCTCTCTTTTCTCCTACTTCTTTTTGAATTAATAATTGCCTCACTGCAGAGAATGGGACAATGATTTTTGTATGTGTTTTCAAGAGAAAAGGTCTGAAATGTTTGATTGATTTAAACACAACAAAGGCTTGTTTTTCAACATCGGAATAATTAAGCTCAGCTCCTTGCAGATTCGAGCTAAAGAAAGAAACAGGTGCTTCGATTTCTTGATCATTGAGTTGTGTTAAAACGACTGCATAGGATGTTTCAGTGGCTAGAGTATACAAAATAAAATCTTTAGAAAAATCCGGGGTATTCAATGCTGGTGCATTAATGATTGCTTGTTTGATTGAATCAAAAGCTTCTTTTTCTTTATGCGTCCATTTGAATATTGAATTCTTCTTGATCATATTTTGCATAGGTAAAACAATTAAAGAAAAATCAGGAATAAATCTTTTAACAAAATTTATCTGTCCAAGAAAAGATTGCATGGATTTTTTGTTATGTGGTAAAGAAATATCATAAATTTCTTTCACTCTATCTGGATCAATATATATACCATCTTTTGAGACAACAAATCCTAAGAGTTTTCCTTCATTTAAAGCAAAGAAATATTTCTTGGGATTTAAGGAGATACCAAACTTTCTACATCTTTCAAATATTTGTTTTAAATCATGTAGATGATTGGCTCTCTTTTTTGAAAATACTGTTATGTCATCAAGATAAAAAATAACTAATTTATTGATCAGACCTTTAAATGCTATGTCCATGGCTCTTTGAAAAGTTGCTCCTGCATTTATTAGACCAAAAGGCATTTTCTGATAAGCATAAGTTCCCCATTTTGTTCTGAAAGTTGTTTTCAATCTGTCATCTGGATGAACTAAAACTTGATTATAGCCCGAAAATCCATCAAGAAAAGACATAAGTTTAGAACCAACTACCTTTTGAAGTATCTGTTCCATGGTTGGCAATGGGAAAATGTCTTTTAAACATGCCTTGTTTAAATTCCTGAAATCAATACAAATTCTTATATCACCATTCTTCTTCCTTACAGGTACCATATTGGAAACCCAATTAGAGTGCCTGACTGGAAAAATGATTTTGGCTTTCAAAAGTTTATTAAGTTCTAATTTGATTTGGCTTTCAAGATTTGGATGGATCTTTCTCAACTTCTGTTGAACAGGTTTAATATTAGGAAGCATTGGAATCGTGTGTTTAATAACCGAAGTATCATACGTTTTTAGATCATCGTAATTCCAAGCAAAAACGTTTTTATACTTGTTCAACAATTTAATGAATGCATTCCTTTCTTCCGGTGTTAAATCGAGTCCTAAGTTAACGTTTTGAGGTTTAGAATCAAAACCAAGATTTACTAATTCAAACTTCAAAGTTGAGCTTTGAAGTTTCAAATTAACAACTTTCTTAAATCTGTCTCTAATGTCATATAAATCTTCTAATTTAACAACAGATTTTGGAATGGGGTTTTCATTACCTTTTGAGGCAATTTGTAAATCATGATCATCTTTGTCAATAATTTTCTCATCATATGATTTCTCTGAAGTCATGAAATTTAGAATATCTTGATCAAGATAGAATACTCTCCAATTTGTAACATTATCTGGGACAGATGGACGAAAAATCAATTCTACAGAAAACCTATCAGGACTGCAATCTTCAACAGGTAAGAGTTTAGATGAAACATTAGCTAACAAGTCAGCTGATGTATTCTGATTCCTAGGAATAGGAAAAATATTGAATGCTAAAAAATGAGTGGTGAGGTCTTGTACTAGGGTTTGATAGTGTTTAAGATGTCCTGAAAGGAAATGAATAGTATTCCTAACTTGTTTAATGACAATTTCGGAATGACCAAAAGCTTTCAAGTATTTAACATCTAACCCTATAGCTTTATAAAGTCCTTGAACCAAGGCTTCATATTCTGCGGTATTGTTAGTACACTCAAATTCTAATCTACATGACAGCATGGTTTTCTCCCCATTTGGATCAATTAGGATGCATCCAGCTCCAGCTCCATCACTAGATTTTGATCCATCAAAATATAATGACCAAAATAAAGGCTTATCTATTGGCTTATCTACAATTACATCCGAAATATTTACAATTCTGGAAGTATCAGATTGTGAAAAAATTTCTATCTGAGAAAAAAAAGTATTTACAGAAAAAGGTGATTGAGGAGCTTTGAAATTTCCAAGAAATGATTCAGCAGAATAACCTCCAAGAATATTGTTGTTGAATGCTACAAGTTCATTAGGTTGTTCAAATTTAGTGACAGTGTGCATCATATGTTCTTCTCGTTCAATTTTGATTTGATTTGGTTTCCCTTTGCAGGGAAGCCACATGTGTGAATAATCGGTTGAGATATAACCGTTAAGTTTTGCAGATTAGTCCCTACTCAAGATTAATCCATAGAATTCAGGAATATCAGCAATTAGAATATCAATTCTTTGGACAATCCTAGGATCTGAGGCTAATCTTATAGTAAATGAATTAATTTATCCTACCACTTGGACTTTAGAGTGATCCAACTGAACGATATGAACTGCTGATTTCTGTGGTTCAATATTCAATTTAGCACAGACAGAAGTAGGCATTATATTGGAGGAAGCTCCAGAATCAATCAAACAATTGTGCAGATTTTTATTGTACATATCATAAGTCAAAAGAAAAGGAGTTTGAGAATTTTACTTTTCCCCAATGAGCACAGTATCAGTAGCATCTACCTTATCTGGTGGCTTACCAGTTCCTCTTGCTGCTTTTGCAACTACACCGCTTGGTAAAGGAGCGATTGGTGTAGCGTTTAATTCTTTTAATAGCAACTTTTGCTGGTGTTTCAGTTTGCTGAGTTCATGTAAGGAAATGTTGGCTTTAATCTTTTTCATGTCTTCAACAATATTGTATTCCATAGGATCTGACACTACTAAATTTTTCGTTGTTGATGTGAGAGGATTAGAAGAAGATGGCTGATTTTGAGTAGGTAATTGAGAAGTTTTCTTTACAATGGGTTTGTCTTTGGTACTTGGAGTCGTAGTTTTCTTTTTTGGAACTGTTTGCACTGGTTCTGCTGTAGATTTACTCCTAGTACTTACAGGCATAGCTTCTTCACTATCAGAATTAGGGAGAATAAAATCCCACATTCCATTTAATTCAGCTATTTCTTCATTTTCGTCTTCTTGATCTGATACTATAGATGTATCTTCTTCTTCTTCTTCTTCTTCTTCTGACTCTGCATTAGAGATTACATTAGAAGGTTTAGATTCAACTTGGTTTCTTCTGAAATTTCGGAATGGTTTCTTGGTAGAAGTTTCAGCCACTTGTTTTTTAATTTCAACCATTTCATTTGACATGGTTTTAAGAACTTTCTGTAAACCTTCCATGTCATATGGATCTTTGGTCTTTTTCTTTGAATCATCTCTAAAGCTGACCTTCTTTGATTTCCTTTCTTCAATAGCATTTTTCTTTTCCAGAGAAGTGATACGTTTTTCTACTGCAATAGCTTCTTTCATATTCTCAGCCAATGTAGGCTTTGCAGCTCTGTCTACGAAAACTGCTATGTTTGAGGGTAAGGCAGTTATATACCATTCGATTCTGACTTGCTCACTAGGTTGTGAATCTGTATGAATTTTGTTCAAGAGTTTGTTGAATCTAGAATTGAATTATTTTATAGGTTCCTTGGGTTCTATTTTCAAATTTGAGAGATCATTGAGTAAAGTTGCAATTGATCGATCATCTCCAAATTTGGTCAAAAAATGATCTGCAAAAATGTCCCAACTTGTTATAGATCCTGATGGTAATGAAAAATACCATGATCCTGCTACTCCCTGAAGAGTATATGGGAATAATCTAACTACAACATCTTCATGTATGACTCCATTCAAATTAATAGCCAGCATAAAATTATTGATATGTTCTTCAGCTTGAATGTTAAGATTTGGGCTAAACTTTGGAAGCCATTTTCCAGGATTGTCTGGTAAATCATGTAAAGGTGCAACCATGCTGACTGCTCCAGGAGTAGACCATGGTCTCTGTGCCATTATTGGGAGGAATATTGGAGGAATAGTAGAAACTGGTGAAATTTGAATAGAAGTGGTTGGAATAGATGATTTTGAAATTGATGAGGATTGAGTAGAAGATGTTTGTGGAGATGATGGTTGAAGAGATGATGATGAAACAACTGCACTTTGTTGAGTTGTGCTTTTGGAAACAAGTGATTGAATATGAGATGATGAACTTGTATCACTTTTTGTTTCTGATTGAATTCTTTTTGTTTTTCTCTTACTAGGTAAAGGAAATTCTTTCGGAGTAATACCAAGTTTTTCACTTTGCAACCTAGTAAGAGGTTTTGAAGGAATAAATTTTGAGCTTACACTACCTTCAGATATTTCAGACTCTTCCAAATATAATGAGAATCCTTTCAATTTATGAATTAGATCTTGAACTTCAAGAGACTCAGGATGTTGTTTGTCTGAATGTTTTGAGATTTTGGTAGTGGGTGTCTGAATATTTTCTGCAATTTCTTCTCTAGGATTTTGAATTTCAGAAGAAATTGAAGAAGTTATTGAGGGTGTTTTGCTCTCAGAATGGCTTGTGGATAAATACTTACTTGCCATTCATAGCTCAGGCCCTCCTTATAGCGCCAAAAATGTTGAAGCCTAGAAAATATCTGCTTCAAACATCGGGGAAAACCACCCGGTCGGGACCTTAAGACAACTCCTTTTCCGTTTGGTGTGGTGGCTCCGACTGGATTTAAAGGACCAGTTTCCTTGTAACTAAATGGATTGGATTGGATGGGTGGAAATGGGACTAAACTAACTAAAACAAAAATATCTAATTTAAGCTAAATACTGATAAAGAAATTCTAACACTAACCCGGGTAGCTATATTTGAATGCAACTTAAGATTGTTCGAATTCAACAATAACCATGAAAATGTATTATTAATTAAATTGAAATATGCAGAAACAAATAAAGATAACTCTGTTTAAGAAATTAAACAGAGTTATATAAACATATTGCATTCATCATTGTATACCATTTACATGTAACTATGAAAAATAACATTTCAATTATACTCAGAAATGATATATAAAAGGAAGCGTTGTGAAAACCAATATACATATAAATGATAGAAATTTTAAAACGAATATCATAAAACAAAAGAGATCAACAGTAAACAGATAGAAATACCTTGCTCATCTTGATGACTTCAAATGCAATCTGATACTCTATCCAGTAACTATAATGCAAAACCAAATTCCAAGGTACATAAATGCAACACTTCAAAGATAATTTCGCATGAAAATCACCAGATGTGATCCTTTTCAAAAAAATATATAAGACAATGGAGTACAGAAATGCAATCTCCAAGTCCAAAAATATTAAGATCCAGGACCCCTCTCTAAATGCATGAGAGGGGTTTAAATACTACTTAACTAACTCTAAAAATAGTTTATTACAAAAATTAAGGATTCGGTTCAATGACCTTCCTTTTCCTAGGCTAAAATACAATGAAATTAAAACTAAATCTATCTATATATTAACTTTATCTTTAAGTTTGCAAGCATCCAACATAGTTTGGAGAAGATGCGGTTGACCGACTTCAGAATTCAACTGTCCTGAAAAGACAGAGTCGGGAAGCGTAGGAGCAATCTTCTCTGTAGCATTGATGATACAATTGAGCGCACTGTGCTGACTGTGTGGCTTTACCAAGTACATCCAGTATGAGTCCCAACTCAATCTTGTCAGCCCTTGGATGGATTTTTCTCTTTCTTCTGCCTTTTGCCTCTGTTCTGTTTGCAGTTGATTTGCCTGTGGGAGATATCCTGGAACAGTTTCAGAAATCAAGTTAGCTTTGTGTAAATTGTCATTTACACAATCAGTGAGAGTGTTTGCCGCTATAGATGCCTCCTCTGCTGCCCTTTCTGCCCTTCTGATTTGTGCATCCCAATTATTAAACAGTATTTCTTTATGGTTCTCGTTAATGATGGGTGCACCAGCTTTTCTGCCTTTTTTTGTCTTTTGCCATGCTAGATAATCATTGATCTTTTCATTAATCAAATCATAATCATTTCGTAAATCTACGACATGATTTGTGATTTTATCGCTTTCTTGGCACAAAGAATTCCATTGCAATATTTTTTGGCATAAAACTTCCTCTTGTTGCAGTAGTTGATTGTTCAAAGAGATGGTTTCTGAAATGAATTCTGGAAGCTTAGGATCATCCTTATGCTGTTCTTGGATAATCTGTATTTGTTTGTCTTTATTAGCCAGACTTTTTTGATGTCCTGTTTTCATTTCTTGAAGTTGTTGTTGTAACTCTTCAAGTTTTAATTGTGCTTCCTTATTGGCCTGTACCTGTTGCAATTGCTGTTGCAGAGCCTTTATCTATTCTTCTTTTTCATCCAACAAAAGTTGCATCTCAACTGCTTTATCAATTGTTGCAGAAGCATAAGCTCTTGTTATTTGAGATAACTTAGTGAGATTATGAGTAGGCTCTGTGGCAGGATCTTTCCACAAAACATCTACTTGTTCTGGTTCAGTAGCAATTGCACTTTCTATTTTTCTCTTTTTCCTTTGTCTCTTTACTACTGCTTTGTATTTTGGGCTATAAAATAAATCCAGAGGAGGAATGTCTTCTACATTAAGTACAATTTCAGAGGAGGGTGTGATTGGTATGTGCTCTGTTACTGCGGCTGTGCTGCTTGTTCCTGTGTTCAAAACTTTGGTTGTCTGGACAGGGGTCTGTACATTCTGTCCTTCTACATTAATCAATTGATTAAAGGTTTCCCATTATTTATCTAACTCAATGGTGACTGGCTGTTGATGTACATTGGGTGGAGGAGGATTTTTTTGTTGAGAAGTCAAAATTTGCTGTTGAGTAAGCTCTTTAGATTGTGCAGAATCTTTAATGGATTCTTCCATTTTATCTTCCTTTTCTTTAGACTTATTGGAGTGTTCAGAATCTCTGTCAGATTTTGATTTGGATTTACTTGTACTTGAACTGCTGTTAAGACTAACACTAGGAGTTTGCTCCCTTGCGGGCTCTAAGCGTAGACTATCCAAAGGAATAGGAATTAGTCTCCTTTCTCTGTACAGCTTGAATTCCTGAAAATCCTCTGGAGATAGCTGCGCTTTAGCTGAATTCAAAACCTCTTTGAATGAATTTCTTGCTTGGAACACATCATCAAAAAGATCCTGCTCCCCAATAAATTCCCTTACTTTGATTGCATTGGTAAAATTCTTAACAATATCATTTGGGTCAAATAACCTTCTTGAGAATTTGAACAGTTGTAGGCATGTAACGTTGACTATCTCGTGAAATGCATGATAAATATCCAATAGTGAAAATGTTCCACATTTTATGGGAAATTGTGGCCAAATGCCCTTTTTATTGTCTTTTAAATCTTTTGTTATACCTCCCTAGCCACAGGTCTGATAAGCAATTTCCCGAGCTACAAGTCTATCTGGAACATATAAGGGTAAAACATGGGGAGAAGCATAACTTCCAAAAACCCTAATATAGGTGAACAATTCTTCTCCAAACCATCTTGCGATGAGGAGAATATCAACCTCTGTTTCTGAGGATAACCTCGGGGCATCCTTATTATACAATGTTCTATACAATGGCAGCATTATTCCATGACAAATTTGGTAAAAATGAGGGACAAAATTAGACTCCCATAGTTCTTTATGGTATACATGAATGGGCAAAGGATCGTGGATAGTCCATTTCCAGCCCATCACAGGGAATTTAGAGACATAGCAGATGGCGTCCATGACATAAGCAGATAAATAAAAAGGCGGATAAACCCGCTAGGAAACATTTCGTTTAGACCGGTAATGAAAAATAGCAGTGGTGAGATTATCAGATAGGATTTTGGCCCAATCTACAACTGTAGAATTAACAGCCGCATTCAACAAAGGAAGCCATTCGGGTAAGATCATATTTATGTCAGGCTTTCCAAAAATCCTGCATAACATGGCAGCAATAAAACAATAAGGAGAGGTAAGTGAACCCGTGCTGTACATACCTTGTTTGTTCTTCTTCAATGGTTCACTTCTTTTGGTCCACTCCTTTGTGCATTCTGCCAAATTTGAGTGTTCTTTTGCAAACTCTTCCATAAATTGCTTGTTGAAAGTTGCCTGAGGTTCTGGCAGCTTATACATTAATCTCAGATCTTCTATGGTGAATGACCCAATTAGCTCTTCGGATGGAGTTCTGAATTGTCTGTCTGAAATATCTGTGCTATCCAGCACCCATCTCACCATGTCTGTATATGGGAGAATCCTTGGCCTTGCTGCTATTCTATGTAGAAATGAGCAAGCCAAGTCTCTAAGGGTTGCTTCAGACGTATCCTTTGAACCTGTTGTAGCTGCAACTTTTATCACCACAGGGTTTTCATCTTCTAACAATTTATACATTCCCTCCCAAGTGGATATACCGGCGTCCTTGTTACAGGCGGTGTCTGCGTATAGCGAAGCCATTTCTTTGTTCTCAGAACTTGAGCTCTTCTCCTTCTTACCCATAGTGTTTAGCGGAAGCTTTGTATAGTGGTCTGCTCCTTCGCGCCTGCGTTTTACGAATAAATGAGAGTAATGATATAAGAAAGGTGATGAGACTGTTTTGAATGTGAAAGCGGATGAAATATAATATTTAAATTGTGAAACGACTTTCAATCTAAACACAATCTCTTTTCACATTAATAATCAATCCAATCATTTAATATAATCATTAAAGCGCATAACGGATTTGACATATGGGAAGATTTCCTTGGGATAGCACGCCTACATGAATCTGTGACATTGCGATCTGCGATTTGCTACGCAATATCGCAATGTCGTAATATCGCAAAATGAAGTCATCGCAGTCATAAAAATAGCGCAAAAGTGGAATTGCGCAATAGCGCAAAAGCGCATATCGCAATATCGCAATAGCGCAAAATCGTAAAAGCGCAGAATCGCAAAAGCGCAGAATCGCAAAAGCACAGAATTGATAAGAGCGCAAAAGATATTTATTAATCATTTCTGTTTTCTGCGCTGTGCGATATGCGATCAATGCGTTTTATATACTATTTTGTTATGGATGCGCTATCTTGTTTCAAGAGCAATTTTATTATAATCTATCATAAACTTAAGTGTTTATAAATATTCTTTCTAAGGGATTTCTATAAGTTTATGATAGAAATTTTTATTTGAAAGGCAAACAAATCCTAATTGATTTTTTTTTTTGGATTTTTAACTAAGGGTCCCCATTTATTTAGTATTATTACTAATAATAAATAAAAGGGGGGTTGTTGCTGGTCACAACACTTGGTAATTAGCTACCAGTACTGAGCATTAGATGGGAAAGGTAGCCCAAAATAATACCACATGCACTTGGCCTAAGCTTGACCCCCTTTGAATCGGGTCTCCAAGGCACTCGAATTTTCACTTCTGTGGAAGGATAGATGGGTTTAAAGCTCCCTAAAAATTCAACTTCTATGTTTCAAAAATGTCAACTAAACATGGCGACTTATTGGATGCCTACCCCCGTGGTCCTAGCCTAAACTATTAATTACCTTGTGGCCCCTGTACAGAGATTTAATGAGTTCACTTATGGTTTTTTTTAATATTGATTACTTTTCTTATGGTGTGGCAATGTGGGTGAGAAAGTGTACAATCACAAATTTTGTAAGATGCGGATATGCGGTGATCATTTACATGTCCTCCTATTTAAACTATGTTTTGATTGTTCCTTTCGAAAATAAAATGATGTGTTGATAGTGGGCTGCTTACAATTTTTCCTATTAAAATAAATGTTTCACTAAAGGAATATGGAAAATTATCAAAAGAGAGCATTCATATGCATGCCCAGGGTCACCAAAAGGTGCAAGGGAAGTAGCTAATACTTTCTCTCTAAGATAATTTAGTCCTGGTCCCGGCTCCTAATGAAAAAATTTAAAACTAAAATAAGTGCAACAACTAGGAAAAAATAAATGGAAACTAGCTAAGCATGTGTGGATATGGGCCACTTACTCCTTGTGAATTAACTATGTGTTTTGGTGTCTATTTTCACAAAATAAGTTCATTCAAATAGCATGGGTGGATTTTAGTCACTTCCTTTCCCCCTAATTAAGCTATATTATTTTGTGACAATAAACTAAAAATTAAAACTATGCAAATAGCTAAACTAAAGTGCAGCGAAAAGCATGTCCTAAAAGTCATGGGACACCAAACATAGTGGTGGAATATTTTCTCTTGTATTCTAGTCACTTTACAGTTGAAAAAATTGAAGAAAAATAATGAAAATTTGGCTCATTCATTTTTGCGCAGAATTTTCCTACATAGGCGCGCAACTCTACACGCAAGTTCAGGTTGAATGGGCGCAGAACGTTGCATCTTTCTATGCTAAAAGCACATGGTTTTCCTGTATAAAAAATTTTGGAACTCCTGAACTGCAACTCTTCACAGTGGGTGAAGGAGAGAAGATAAGGAGGAGGAAAGATGGTCTAGCAGCAATCCTGAGCAGAGATAAGGCTCTGCAAAAACACATCCACTTAGCTAAAGGGTAAAATAAGTGGAGCCGCCAATCCTGTTATGGTGTGTTTAGTTCTCGAGTGTACTAAAACACCGATGCTTGGTAGGAACAGTCACAAGAAGAAAATATTTTTAGTTGGTCGGTGGAAACATAATGACATATAAAACACACTAATTCATGGAACAAAGTATGATGCAAATAAGAAGAAGAAACACAACTACAATAAAACAAAAACACAAGCTCAAATGAGTCAAATGATACATTAATACGAACAGTGCAATAATACCCTCTCATTGACCACTATTAGTAAAGAAAAGGTAGAACGTTACACACTTTCAAAGGATCCTTAGAGATATGGAGCTCTGATACCCAATGCAAGGATGGCTTTACCCTTGAGCTAGTTCTACATGGCCTCTCTCTTCTCCTAAGGGATTTGAGTTGTTGGGTGGCCAACAACCGGATCCTCTAACTCTATTGTTGCTCCAGATCACACAATGCTAGTTTTCTCATGGGAAATTTGGCTAGCATAACAATGTGTTCTCATTATTTTCTTCTCATGGTGAAAATTTATAGGAAAATTGAAATCCTTATTCCCTCTCTTGGTACACTTGTGGGTAGTGACCCAAAGGTGGGGTTGATTCCTTTGTCTTCTCACTTGAGGTCTCAAGGTAGCTCAAGGCGGTTGTCCTCAGGCAACCTCAAGTGGAGAATCTTCTCATGAAGTATGTCAAGTGGTTCCGGATAGTGACTTCTGCCACTCCTATGACCGCATGGCTTTTTGAGGGAAAGTCACGCTGACCAGCACGCTTATCAAAGAAAAATGCACATGAAGTACTTTTCACATGTGTCTTATGTGCAAAGTTTGATATTTTGCCTCTTAACCTTATATATTTTTAAAATTTCCAGATTCTCTAATGTTTCTCATCCCTGTAAATACTTCTTCTTAACGTTTTATAATGTCATTTTGCTTATCTGATTTTACAGTGATAACATGACATATGCTAAAATTCCTATTTTTGGAGGAGAAAGTATGAGATAATATAGGGAGGAATAGTTTTCAAACATAGTAAATGATGAAAAAAATGCTAACAATTTACATGTACATACCAAAGAGAAAGATTTAGGTTGTTCTATGTTGGACAGAATTGTGAAATATGGATAAAACACACTTCCCTAGACAGGTGATAATCTATAACAACAGATTAAATACTATACGATTTCTTCTCCTAACTAAGAACAAACACATAGAATAGATTAGAGGCTTACTTTTAATCCAAATGCTTCTAAATGGTTCCTTCTGTCACTTCCGTTGTAGCTTCAAATTCAAGCGGTTTGTCCAAAATGCTTCCTGCAAGAAAGAAAACTAAAACAATAGAAGATAGCAATAATACAAATGTCTATCCAAGTTATTTAGCTAAATCAGTAAAGCATAAACCATATACATCAACTAAGATCTTACAATATGGAAAATCAAAGCCAATACAGATGCATATAGGGAAAAGTAAGATGTGTTATTTATTGATGATAGAAGGAGAGGTTACGACCTAGTGATTCATTTGAAGTGACCATTCTAGTAACATTCCTAGCCCCATCACATTATAAATCTCTTCAACAGCTATTACACAAATCTAACTCTCAATTGAAAAATCCACCAGCATTTCTCTACTCAAATTCTTCCTTACCAAACACTTAGATCTATGCTCAATTTATAGAGGAGCTGAAGGTTGTTTTGCAATGAATGAATTTCCGATAATAGGAAAGACATTTTCCCAATCTTATAGATGTCAAATGGACACTTGGATTCGAAGCTTGACACATGTGAACTCTTCTAGAAGGCACTGGCCAAGTGGATATTCCAGAACAATGAGAATTTTGCTCCCAATGTGACCAATGTACCCATAGATGTTGGGAAGTGCTTTGCAGAGCAGCCCTACATGGGGCTACCTGCATATGCAATGCACTTAGTCCCCTTAGAGGCAGCATTGGTGAGATCTCATATACTACATAATAAACTTCAAACCTTGGAAACCTTTGCTTGGTGAAATTCATGCTTTATTTTTCTTGTTCTTGTCTTAGGGCATGTACCAATTTGAAATGATAGTGGGTGATAGACCCTTATTCATTGGTCCTGGAGATGATGCCCAGTTAACCAGGTCATTGGGAATGATGCCCAAATTGACGTATAACAATTTCCCCCTAAAGCATGAGGTCAAAATAATAAAAACATTTGATTGAGATGCTTTACACTATGATGGGCCAGAGATGAAGCGGAGTGGTCACCTACATCAATCTTACAATACATTGCATCATGATATATCCTCTTTGATCATAATTGTTGAGGGTAGGCATTCCCATGTTCAACACATAAAAAGTCTAATAACATGTACATAATTCAGAAATTCGTCGACATTGGAATTTTTCCCAATGTAGACATGCCTATAGATATATGCCCATGTTCAGATGACAATATGTATGTAAGATCACCATACTGATGATGTGTACAACAATCCTAAAATCACAGCCCGGATGGCTAAAACTAGATCCGAGGTATTTTTATCTCGTTCACTCGATCATTCGAGTACAAGTCTAGCCATGCGAATATATGGTTTGTCGTCGAACATGGAAATACATCATTTTATTACCAGCCAATGATGTGAGTTGTTAACGAACATGAGAGAACCAAAATTAATGAAAATGGCCCTCAAGGTACTGCAGTACATTTCGTAAGGTGTGAATAGATGATTTGATGTCGAACGCCAAACAAAATCTTTCGGTCAAAGGTTTGGAAGCTAGGATCTTGTCGATGCTGTAACAAGCCTCATGGTACTAGAATCTAATGTTTCTAAGTGAACTTCCTAGATATTGATTTTTCGTCGACAAGAAGTCACCTTATTGTGAAACAGGAGTTACTGATTTCAGAGACAAGGGCATGAATTGATATAGCAATTTTCAGGGATGACGGTCATGAGAATAAAGGTTTACGAGTTTTGCAGAAGGATGAGTTTATTCACTGGATGACTTCTCTTGAACACATCGGTGACACTGTGATGAGTTGGTAGCATTTACCTAAAACCGAAGTGAAGGTATGATGACCCATAGGTGTGAATGAATCGTCAAGATGATTTCCCAACCCAAACAGTCACGGACATGGAGTGAAGGAAGTGTCATGTTCAAGAGCGACTTGCTGCCATAAAGAAATTTTCCTCACTTTTCCCAAATTTTCCCTGATCATTTGTCAACCAGCACCTCTTTATTTTTTAACAATCTTGAGGAGGGTAACATTTGCTTGATCTATAATTCAACGCTTCAGGCGAATAAAGTATCACTATTTTAATAATTTAACGAGTCTAGCAATGAATGAAACTTGATTCTTGCCATTATCGACAAGTCCATCACTATTTTATGTTTTAACAAGCTTAATGACAGTGATAGCTCGGTCCTTTTTCATATTTAGAGATTTTGAAAAAGAGGACGAAAGAAAACTCCATAAGTAATTTTTCATAAATTTGTCACTCAGATCCGAAAAAGTGTAAAATAATATCTGACAGAAGCTCTTTGGTCATGTTTAACCAAGGTATTCTTTTTTCATAAATAATCTATCTTAGTCTGGAAAAGGTTTAAACTTATACTGAGTAGATATCAATTCATTTACTTTTACGAGCTCGAAAAGACAAGTGCTCGGAAATCTTTTCACACTATCGGAGTCTGAAAAGAGCTAAAATAAGACTCCAGGGGTTCCTTTTTCGCTATTATAGAATCTAAAAAAAGAGATAAAAGTGCGCTTCAAATCATTTTTATTTTTTAACAAAGCTCAAAAAATAAGGAGAAAAAGTATGCTTTGTGGCCAAGTCATTCTTTGAATAAATCTGCACGACTAATTTGTTCATCAGTTGTATTTCTTGTTCATAACAACATCAAATGGATTAAAAATACATGTTTCATGATAAAAACATAGTCATAGCAATAAATTTAACTTGGAAATAATTAAATGACTATTAAAAGTAGTTTCACTATTCATTTTTACCATTCCATAGTTACCATTTTCATTTTGGGGCTCTGAACTTGATTTTGCCCCCAAAATTCAGCTACTGATTGTGATCATTTCTATGGAAAAATTTCATTTCCGTTTGATCTAGGTTAGTGCCATGAACCTCCTCTTTCCTTTGGTATTCATTTCATCTCCAGTTTCTGAAAATTTTTAGGTTTTTAAGGCCCCTAGGGTAAATTCTGCCCAAAATGAGGGCAACACACCCTTCAATATCGAAACTTGCATTGCATAGTAGGTACATTGAAGGATAATTGCATGTGCAATGCACTGTCTCTTGTCAGGGAGTGTGTTGGGTGCAGTCTAAGTTTTTTATTTTCTCATTATGCCGAAAATTGACCTAGGTTTTTGCAATGAATGGAATCTAATGGATCTTATGGTTGTATTTAATGTTTCCATCATATTATAATGATGACTACATGGAGGGAAAGAGAACATGAAGAAAAAGATATGATTGACTTGAATGATCCAGGTACCGTAAGAGCCCTAAGAGATTGTGGACTGCTTAAGTACTTCAAATTGTCCGAGATGAGGCAACAAATAGAACTATTGGAGTTCTTAGTTCGAGCATGGGATTCAGCGATATAGGAATTTCATATTAAGAACCAAGTGGTTCCCATAACATTTGGGATGTGTATTTTCTCATAGGTTTGTCGACGAGAGGTTTTCGCATTTCACTCTCATGGTTTACCATTGGAGGAGAGAAAGTGAGGAATTATATTCTACAGTATTGCTATCCAGGGGAAGAACCTAGAAAAGATGGAAAAATAAACATCCAGGATGTCAGAGATTTGCCTTTGAGAAATATCCTTTTCACGATCGCTAAAATTGCTGGCACCATTACACTACATGTAGCGAATAGATTGTATATGCAGTATGCACTAGAGTGTATAGAGCCAACAATATTCAACTGGTCTAAAGCTGTTCTATCTCAGATAAAGGAAAAACTTAATAAAGCAAAGGGAGGAAGGAAGAATAATTTTAGCTATGGTTCCATCTTTATATCCTTTGCCTTGGAACGGATTCCACTAATGCAGCCACAACATGTGACATTGGATATAACTAGTCCTAGAGATCCTCCAATGCAGAGATGGGGTAGAACTCATGGGTCAGCATGTAGGTCAATCGACTGTTGTGTTCTCTACTGCATTCTTTTCCTGGTTCCGGTGACAGATTGTTGCCATCGATGAGTATGCATACGCAGGCATTGATTTCTAAGGAGATCCAGATTTAGCATTACCAGAAGGCACTCAGTGGGGTGCCATGGGTAAGAATTTTTTGACCATGTTTTTTTTTATTTTCCTAAGGTTTTAATTTTTTTTTTGTATTTTCATGTTTTCCCAAGACTAAACTAAATGTTTGATGTAATGCAGATGTTGTTTATATTCAACCAGTAGTGGAACCAGAGCGTGAAGTGGATGTGCCAGCAGAGAGGGTTGTCGAGAGAGCATTCCTTCAGGATCTTGATATGGCTGAGACTATGATTGAACTTCAATAGCACATAGAAGGTTTTACCTTCTGGATTCTGGATTTTTGGATCGAAGAGCTTCCTATGCGACTGTAGCGACACACTATTGGGGTTCCTAAATGTTGGATGCGGTTACTTCATAGGATAGATAGATCTATAGCATGTTACCACGGGCACCATTAGTTTACTTATGAAATTTTGCATAAATTTTAAGGTCAGATGACCAATGTGTCTTGGGCACAAATTTTGTAAGAACCTATAACTATCTATCTATATGATTTCACGGTTTTCATATGTTTATTGTGAAATTATATTCAATGATGTGAATTTTTTATTTACATATGTTGCAAATGTCTGTCTAAAACTTGATTAGCTAATGAATCAGTCAATGTGTTCAAATTTCTAGAAATGTGTTGATATTGAATAAAATCAAAATGTCTTTCCAAAAGTCGAACTCTTAGGAACAATCTAAGAAGTGTTGGATTTTTAACAGTATAAACACTAGTAAGTTGTAATACCACAAGTTGTGAGTCTAACCTTATGATGATACAGTTAATACCAAATGAAATGGCATCAGAGAGAAGCTTGATCAACGTGCTATACTTAGCGATATTGTTCTTCGATCTACCAATACAAATCCCTTGAAAACTCACTAACTTGCCGTTCAGAGCAAAAATGGCCCACACTGCAAAGGATAGATTATGTGTACTACGATTAGCACCATCAACATATCAAAAAAATGGTTCTGAAGATTTAGACATCTACGATGAAATGTAAAGTGGATTACTAACGTCAAGAAAACTCTAAAAATAAATTAAGATAGTGAATGAAAATGAACAACATATATACAATATAATACAAAAAAATACTACGGTCATGATTAAGCATAGTAACGTTTCATATACAACCCATTTCTAGGCTGTGCTAATGAAATTCCATCGTAACCAACTAACTCATAGGCACCCTTAGCGAGAACTCTTTTGAAAATATAGGGGCCATGCCAAAATGGCTCAAACTTTCCTGTAACTATTACATCAGCTTCTTGATCATAAAGAAGGACCAAGTTGTGCTCTGAGAAAATGCGAGGCTAGACATTTTTGTCGTATTGCGCCTTTATACGTCTCTTATGCGCTTCATTGGCCAATTGGGCTTCACAACCCGTTTCATCAAGATGGATGAGGTTAAGGAGACGCGCTTCTTCTTTTGAGGTGTCAGGTAACAAGTCTATTGCGATTTTTAACGATGATATCTCACATTGGATTGGTGAGATAGCTTCTAGACAATACACTAATTGAAAAGGATTAAATCCAGTCATGTTTCTCACCGAGGTTCGATATGCCCACAAGGCGGAGTATAGGATCAAATTCCAGTTTCTTTTACGAACTTCTATCATTTGTTGAAGCATTCGCTTAAGAATTTTGTTAATAGCCTCAACTTGTCCATTTGATTGTAGATAATAAGGAGTAGAATTATCATGTGAAAATCCTAACTTGGAAGTCAATTCAGACATCATGTGGTTGCGAAAATTCTTCCCATGATCTGTAACTATAGCATGTGGGACCCCAAACCATTAAATAACATGATTAAAGAAAAACAATGTAGCTGTATGTCCTGTGTTGTTGAATGTAGGCATCGCTTCGGCCCATTTGGTAAAATAGTCGACTGCGACAATAATATAACCATGCCCCCCAGACGAACGAGGGTTACAGGTCATGAAGTAAATACCTCATTTTTTAAATGGTCACATAGAGACAACAAGATGCATTAGCACTGGTGGTTTGTGGATCTTACGATAAAAATTTTGGCATGCATCACAACTTCTGACCACGAGGATGTAGTCTCGAAAAATAGTACGCCAAAAGTGACCGGCACACAGTATCTTCTACGTTGTAGCATATCCAGATAAATGTCCACCACAAGCCCCAACATGACAATCATTCTGTTAGCCACCCATATTTTTCTGTCATATCAGCTGGTGGGTAAATGATTCTTGCATCCTTCAAGAAACAAGTTCAGCCCTGAAATTGTTGGTGCTTGAAGTCTTTTTGATGAGTCCATAATTGTTGGTTAATCTTCACAGCTGTTTCCCTCTTCAAAACCTCTGATATCCTACAAAAATCCAAGTCAAAAAACTGCTGCATTGCCCTTTTTCCCCTCCCTTTCTTACAAGCTAACCCCATTTTCCATTTTCCTTTTTTCCATGAAAACCCTACAAAACCATATGTTTTCCCCTATCCCTTCATAAAATTCATTTCCTAAGGTCAAAAACCCACTTTTTAACCTTTTCGGAACCTTAAATCCTTTGAAAAATAATTGAAAAACCATAGAAAATACATATTTTTTTGTATTAAGGTTTTTAGCCCCCGCGGGCTAAGCCCTTCACCTTTTTCATCCATAAGCCTGAGCGCTAGAACCGCGCATGAAACCAAAGGGTGCTTATCATTTCATTTTAAGTTTTCCGCCCAAAACATTAAAAAAGAAAAAGAAAAAAAAAACCTTTACAAAACATCAAAAATCGGGTTTTATAATGTTTTGATTTATCAGCATGTGCAAATTAGTTTTTAACCACAGCCGTCGATCTGCTCCGCAGATCGGATGGAGCAGAGCGCTCTCCCTGTGGACCCCCCCCATTTCCCGCGCTAATTTCTAAATACCGCATGTTTCCATTCCGCACCGCCTTTCAGGCAAAGCCGGTTTTCTCCCGTCAGCCAGCGATTCCATATGTTGGCCGACACATGTCCTAGACACTGTTTCAAAACCACCGCGTGACCAAATCATTTCGTGCATTAAAGGTCATACTAGAGACACCTAGCGGAATTTACCTCCGTCATCCAATCTAACCCCTCAAAGGCCAAAAAGACATTAATGCCTATATTAATTGATTTTGAGATCTTTTATCAGATCTCACCTCCTCATTCTTCTATAAATACTTTAGTAGAAGATGAGTGAGGGGTTGGTTGTCAATGTAATTGCTGAAGCATTCTATGTAACTGAGCTGAAGACTCCTGATTGTAAATAGTGCTTTCACTGGCTCTTGGAGCTCTGCTTGTAGCAGATAAGTTAGGTTGTGAAGGAAAGATGAATTAAACACTGGACTTGAAGATTGTAACCGGTTTGGAGCATCAATACAAGCTGATTTATGGGATCCTGATCTATGTTGACGGTGATGTTATTCTCATTGTAACTTGTTGTTTTATTTATGTTTTCATTTTGTTTCATTTTCCACTATAAAGAATAGTTTAAACAAGGTTAGGACCTGCTGTATACCAGTAACCTTCTCTGGCTGAGAAATATTTATTTAAATGTTTTCTTTCCACTGTGTGATTTGAAAATGATTTAATTCAGTTTAGGCATAAGAATGTTGGCATTCTCTTGTCTTATTGCCTTAGTTGGATATTGTTTTTGAATGTTGTTTTCAATATATCTTGTGTGAAGATAAACTGAAGGAAGATATGGTTAGCCCTGGTCCCAGACTTGTCTGCATGATTATCTGAATGTTTCCCTTGGAATGTGTCAAAAGCTGACTAGTTTCAAAGTACTTATCAGATCTTAGGCCATTCTGTGTTATCTTTGTGATTGTCTTGGGTGTAACCAAGTAAAGGAGAGCTAGGAGAGGATTTGTGGTGAGCTCGGCCCGCTAGTTTCTACTCCAAAGGTTGCCTTCAAGTTTCCCTTTGTTTTTTATGTGTTTTCTATTGGAAGTGTATCAAAGGCTGGCTAGTTTCAAAGTACTTACCAGATCCTAGTTTTCTTTCATGTCTTTCTTAAGTGCCTGGTCAAAGGCTGGCTAGTTTCAAAGTAATTACTAGGTCCTGGGCTGCTCTTTTTTCTGCATCTGTTTATTTTCCCCTTCTTAATGTATCACTCCATTCCATAAATCAAACCTTAAAGAGATCTTGAGGCATAGATGACTTTCCCCATAGACCACTCTTGAACCGGATTGTTTCAATTAACTCCCCTTATGACTCCATAGCCCAATGGACTGAAAACCTGCTACCATCTTTCATCTTGATTGAATCTTACTCTTGTTGCTTGCAACTTCTCACCTCTGAACCTATTTGCATATAGATCTTTCCGCCTCAAATAGCAATCATGTTCAACCATCCAAAACAAAACAAAATCCTTGGACCTCATAACTAGCCTAATATCAATACCTTAAGCTTTCAAAGACAAATCCATCTTTGTACACATTGGAGAGATCCCTCTTCGGATTTAGGAGGGCTAGATCCTAGAATCCCAAAGTTGGTTGAAATGATGTTAACTCTCTGATCGTACTTTTGCCAATCTTGCTTATTACAGAGACCTAACATTTATGGAAACTCTGCTGGGGACCTAAAACCCCGAATATTCATAAGACCTTGTGAGTAAAAAGCAGCCTTTTCAAGCACTACCAAGAAATGGTAATCATGATGAAACTTGTTTGAATCAGTGACAAACTATGTGAACCCTAGGATTCTTATAAACTTTATCTAACCTTGGAAAATCAGTTAGCTAAGCCATAAGAGTAGACTGTCTTTGTCTCACAACCGTAGCTAAGTTTTGAAACAAAGTTAGGACATTCTTAGAAACCACACAAATAAAAATAACCTAGAAAACACCAAAAACATTTCAGATTGGTAGTAAAACACTTGCTGTTAAATTTCTTACCATTGGATGTGTTTTACTTCATACTCTTAGACATAGTCTGGAAAGGGCCAGGTAGCCTCCGGATCTCATCCTCTTTTAGAGGTGACATATCTGGTGAATGCCCTCCCAGTCAATCTCTGGTTAGAGTTTGTTGTGTTTCGGGATACCCTTGAAAAAAGATGTTTCGCAAGCACTGTGGTGGACAGTGTATCTCTTTGAAAACACTCTGAACTTTCCACCTGGCGACTCCACAATCCTGAACAGACCTTAATACTCCACTAGCAAGAACCCTTATCATTATAATATCCTTCAAACTCAGGTAGAGGGCTGTAGGATTAAAATTGTGAAAACAGATCAGTTTACCTTTCAAAGACGCTCATACCTGGTTGAGTTTTTCTTGTTTATTTGGGTCTAATAACATAGCATAGTGGCTCCTAGAATTATTCACACTAGAGCCCATCTTGACCCTGATCCACCTGAGATAGTTGATAACCCAGAAAGAATCCTTAGGAAGTATCCTAAGATAGAGTCTTCAACTGTTTTCAGATCACCCCCAAGAGCCAAATCAGTTCCTGAAAAACTTTCAGCTCTACAACAATCACAAGCTGACTTAGTTAATCCATTCAGGACTAGGTCATTTGGTGATTTGGAACAACTATATTCTGAGTATTCACTGTCATCTCCTGAAACAAGTGAACACTTTGGGAATAGAGAATCAACAGCTCCTGATTTACATTTTCTTCTTCACTTAGGTGTCTCTCATCCAAGATCAGCTCAGCAATATACTCCTGTTCCATCCACTTCGGTTCATCCTTCATCCACTGCTCAAACCACTTCATTTCAGCCCACCCCACCTCTTTTCAATCCACCTCCACCACCTATAATGGCAGCATGGTATTCTCCCTTCGTCCTTCCTGTACCATTAGTCAATATTCCACAGGACTATCAGTCCAAAATTCCATTATATGATGCTAGAAATACTACAACAGCATCAGAACATGTGGACAAGATGAATGACTACTTTGACAAAAATGAAATTGATGATGATTCTATCAAACTCAGATTGTTTGCTCAGAGTTTGGGGTGAGAAGTAAGAAAATGGTTCAAAGCCCTAGCCCCCCACAGTATCAACAATCTCCAAGGCTTCCATCAAATATTCTTAAACAAATGGGAAGTGGGGAAGAATCCTCTCCAAGTCCTTGCTAACTATAAAAATCTCCATAGGAACCCAAGGGAAAGTGTACAAGCCTATTGTACTAGATTTAACAATGTATATAATGCACTTTCCCCAGAATTAAAACCTCCACAGGGCTCAGCCTTAAACAAGTTTCCTGAAGGGTTTGACATTGACATGACCTATTCACTCAGAGAGAGAGATTTTACAACTCTTGAAGACATGCAAAGAGGTGCTCTTTCTGTAGAAGTCAACCTAATGGAGAAGAGAGCAAGGATGAAAGCTGAAAAGAGAGTATATTTTAGAGAGGAATCCACCCCTACTACCTCAAGCTCAAAAATGGAAAGAACGATGGAAGAAATGATGGAGAAAATGAGCCTTCTTGAGAGAGCACAAGCATGTCAAAATCAGACTGCTCCTCAAAACAGAAACCAGAATCAGAATTTAAGAAGAAATCAACCTTTAAACAGACCCTGGGAAGATGATCAACAGATCACTCCTCCTTTTCATCAAAACTATGTAAGTGAGGTTGAGGAATCCGATCAAATGACAGAGGAAGCTGATATCAACCTATTTGGGGTAGATGATGATAACTTTGAGGTTCATTATGATAGAAAAAAAGGTCTTTACACACCTTATGATGACAAAAGGGATGATAATGAAAATTGTTGTCAAGACATGGAGAATGCCATGACAGAGCCTTCAAAAGAATATGAACTCAGAAGTAGATCGAGTCAACAAACCCCCAGCAAAAAAACCTCTGACAAATCTTCTCAAAGCAGCACTGCAACCAAGTCTAAGACAGTCAAACAAAAAGACAAAACAATGGCTGATAATTCTGGTAAAGGTAAAGAGAAAGACACTCAAAATCTTGAAAAACGGAGTGCAAACATCAGTAGTACTAACACTTTAGCTAGTACTCCTTTTTCAACCGTTGTGTCAACTGTAGATAAAACAAATTAGCAAGATGTTGTTCCTGATAAAGTGGCAGTAAAAAAGGCTGAAACCAGCAACTTAAAGAATCAAATTCCTTTCAGTCTGGAACAGGAAATCTCAAAAATAAAAATTTGTGTTCCTTTGACTGAGTTAGCTGCCCAACATGTATATAGGTCCAAAATTTTGAAGGCTTTGAACATAGAAGAAAATAAGGATACACTGAATCTTAATGACGACCAGCCAGAGCTTATTTTTGGTCCAAAGATTGAAGGTAAGTTTCAAGAGGGACCTGTCCCTCCCTTCTATGTAAGTTTGAACATTAATGACAAAATTCTACACAATTCTATGCATGACTCAGGAGATTCCCATAATTTAATGCCAAAAGCTGTAATGGAAAGCCTGGGTCTTGAAATTACCAAACCTTACAAAGACTTGTACTCCTTTGACTCAAGCAGAGTTAAATTTCTAGGATTGATCAAAGACCTCTGTGTTAATTTAGCCCAAATTCTAGCCAAGTGTTTGGTCATGGATGTTGTTGTGGCTGATGTACCCCCAAAGTATGGAATTCTTTTATCAAGATCTTAGGGGGCTAAGTTACAAGGGACTATGCAGATGGACATGACCTATGCGACTATCCCTGTTTTCAATCAGAATAGAAGACTTTATAGGGAGTCTCATATGCAATACACAGTGACAAGTCAAGACAGACCTCAAAACTCCCCTCTGTATTCCATGAGTACAGGCCTTGATTATTTTATCATGTTTAATGATGAAACCCTCACAGAACAAATCACTTTAACGGGATCATTGGTTGAAACGAAGGAAGAGGAATACATCACTGAAATGTCAAAGAAGTTTGCTGTATTCGAAAACCTTAGCAAGCCAAACACCAGTCTTGAGTTACAGGTCATAAATTCATTGCTGTTAAACCATGACAGTCAAGAGAACAATCCCCAATCTGATGAGAAAATTGAGGAATCAAATCGTACAAAGGACATTCACCGAACTGATAAAACTAAAAGTGATCCTCTCTAGAGTATCAGTGTTCCAATAAACTTTCAGTGTTCCAACAACATAGCGGAGTATGAATCCCTGTTATTAGGCTTAAACCTGTTAAAAAAACTAGGAGACAGAAGAATTAATGTATATGGAGATTCTGAGTTAATAATTAGGCAAGTCAATGGGGATTATAATGCCAATCATCCCAGACTTAGGGCCTATCGGAATGATGTCATGGATCTTTTGAAAACATTTGAGGAATCCACATTGAGTTTTGTCCTGAGGAAAGGAAATCTTATAGCCCATAATTTAGCCTTTGCAGCTAGAACATGTTTAACACCATATCAGATCGATGATTGTTCACCTCAAATAAAATTTAGACCAGTTGTTCCTGATAATAAAAAATATTGGCAGGTGTTTGACGGAGATAAACAAATAGAAGACTTCATGCAATTCAGAAATGAATTTGAAATGCATAGTTCAGATTCAGATTATGATACAGACTGTAGTGAAGAAAATTTTCTTGGTGAAGAAGAACCTTCTCCTGAGCTTGTCAATCTCAACCTTCAGACTGGTAAACATAGAAATGAAACAGAATTGAGTGCAGAATCAGAAACAGAAGAATTAGAAACTCTGCATTCTAAGGATGAAAGTTTGCCAAATGGCCTAACTCCTTTAGAAGAGTTGTTTGATTTTAACGACGTGGCAAAAAAACCTAAACTGGAACCTATGGAGACTGAAGTAGAAGAGTGTAATATTGGCAGTAAAGAGAAACTGAAAATGATCAAACTATCCAAGACTTTGCCAGCTCGGATAAGGCTCAAATACATAGAGCTGTTTAAGGAATTTTGTGATGTTTTTTCATGGAGTTACGAAGATCTTAAGTCCTATGACACTGAAATAATACAGCACAAAATCCCTCTTAAAGAAAACCAAAAACCATTCAAACAGAAGCTGCGCAGAATAAACCCTGTTCAGTTACCTTTGGTTAAGAAGGAAATCATGAAAATGTTTGATGTTGGTATTATTGTCCCTATTAGATATTCAGAATGGGTATCTAATCTGGTGTTTGTTAGGAAGAATACTGGAGAAATCAGGCTTTGTATAGACTTTAGAGACTTAAACAAAGCTTCATTGAAAGAAAACTACCCTTTACCTAAGATGGATCATATCCTACAAAGGGTGGTAGGGTCTAGAAGAATTTCTTTGCTGGATGGCTATTCAGGGCATAATCAGATCTTAGTCCACCCTGCTGATCAATTAAAGACAACCTTTACTACAACATGGGGCACCTTCATGGATGTGAAAATTCTTTTTGGTCTAATGAATGCTGGAGCGACCTTTCAGAGAGCCATGGACATAGCATTCTCGGAAGAATTGGGCTTCTTCATCATTATCTATCTTGATGTCACTGTGTTTTCAAAAACAGATAAAGAGCACTTAGAACATTTGAGGAAAGTTTTCGAGAAATGCAGAAAGTTTGGGATATCTTTAAACCCTAAGAAGACTCTATTTGGTCTCCAAGAAGGTAAAATTATTGGGCACATTATTTCAGAAGAGGGTATAAAGATAGATCCAAAGAGGATCGAGGCCATCTTGCAAATCTCTCATCCTGGAAACATAAAAGAGTTGCAGTCTTTCATTGGAAAGATAAACTTTTTGAGAAGGTTCATCCCTAACCTAGCTGAACTCCTTAGGAATATCACAAACATGTTGAAGAAGGAGCAAGGGATAAAATGGACCTTGGAAGCAAAGACATCCTTTGAGCTGGTGAAACAAGCGTTAACCAAAACACCAGTTCTCATAAGTCCTGATTTTTCAGAAGATTTTTATATCTTCTCATTTGCATCAGAACATACCATTGCAGCTTTCCTTTTACAGAACAATCCACAAGGACAAGAGCAACCTATTGCATTCTTTAGTAAGGCATTGAGGGATGCCCCTTTGAAGTATAACATTATGGAGAAACAAGCTTTTGCCTTGGTAAAAGCTTTGAAGGAATTCAGAGTATACATCCTTCACTCACACATCATTGCCTTTGTCCCAAATTCAGTTGTTAAAGAAATTCTAACACCGGACCCAGATGGTAAGAGAGGTAAGTGGATTGTTGTTATTCTTGAATATTATTTAGAGATAAAACCCACTAAGCTCATCAAAGGCCAAGGTCTAGCTATATTAATGGCCGAATCAAATTGTGAAGTTCTTGATATTAACATGATTAATGCTTTGGATAACCAAGAAGAATTCTCAACTCCCATTGTTGAAAACCATTTTATGAATTCTCCTTGGTATGCTGATATTATTTATGTTTTTCTTAATCTGAATACACCTCCTGGTTTATTAAAAACGAAGGCAAGATTCCTAAAGTTAAAAGCTGTAAACTATTGCATTATTGATAAATGTCTTTATTGGAAAAATGCAAGTGGTGTATTGCTTAAATGTTTGCCGGAGTTTGATGTAGAAAAGATTAAGCAGGAATTCCATGAAGGAGAGTGTGGGGGTCATTTATACTAGAAGGCAACAGCCAAAAAAATTCTGAGGGCTGGTTTCTATTGGCCTACTCTTTTTCCTGATGTACACAAGATGACCACTACTTGCCACAAATGCCAAATATTCGAAGGCAAGAGAAAACTGCTACCCCTGCCTTTGCATCCAATCACTGTTGAAGCTTTGTTTCAACAGTGGGGGCTTGACTTCATAGGAGAAATTCACCCCCCATCTTCTGCCCAGCATAGGTGGATTCTCACCGCCACAGACTACTTCACTAAGTGGATAGAAGCCATTCCTTGTAGGCAGGCCAATGATTCAGTTATCATAAAATTTATGGAGACTAACATCCTCTCCAGATTTGGTTGTCCTACCAAGATCATCACAGATAATGCAGCAGCATTTGGATCAAAGAAAATGGTTGAATTCTTTCACAAGTATCAGATAAAATTGGGGCATTCCACGGCCTATTACCCTCAAGGTAATGGACTTGCAGAATCTTCAAACAAAAGCTTAGTGAATATAATCAAGAAACTATTGGAAGACAACAAAAAGTCTTGGCATACAAAACTGGTTCATGCACTTTGGGCTGACAGATTGACTTTGAAAAAATCTATTGGTATGTCACCTTTTCAGCTGGTGTATGGTACAGATGCAATTTTTCCCAATAGTCTTGGTGTACCAGTTATGAGGTTAATTCAAGAGTTGCAGAATGAAGAAAATGACATGACCAGAAGAATAAATCAGACCATTCATCTTCAGTAGACCAGGGAGGAAGTGTATAACAAAGCATTGCACAAACAAGACAGCATTAAAAAGCTTTTTGACAGAAGAACTAAGGCCAGTAATTTTAATGTTGGAGACAAAGTTTTGAAGTGGGACTCAAGGAGGGAACAGAAGGGAAAGCATGGAAAGTTTGATCACCTATGGCTTGGCCCTTACTCTATTCATTCAACTGCTGGTAATAATGCTTTTTACTTACAAGAGTTGGATGGAGCACAATTGTTTGGGGGTCCTGTCAATGGCAGGATGCTTAAGCATTACCTCTCTTGATCCATTTTTTTTTTGAAGCCTTTTTGTATTTTTTCATTCTAAATATCTCATCCACCATTGCATTCAAAGTTATCAAAAAATTGAAAATACAAAAAAAATAGAAAAGAAAGAAAAGAGGGCAGAAATGAGAACAAGAAAGGCAAAGCCCCATGCCAAAAAGAGAAACAAATGCTGAAAGTGTGAAAGCTCAAATGCCACTCCTAAAACACACTTCTAGCTAGTCAAACAACCTAAACTTGACTAACTAGTTTTCAATTTATTGCTGATAGGGTAGAAAATGTGATTTGCCAAACTGTTCAATCTTGGCTTATTAAAAGATAAATTAGGATAGAAATTGAAGGATCAAATAAACTCAAAATCGGAACCAAATTTTCCAAATAGATGATGACTCAAAAATGTTTTATTTTCTGAGTCAAACAAAATGTAAATCCAGTTCTAATCAGCTCAAAATATGAACCAGAAGAGCTCAAACAAAAAGCAAAGACAGAGCTATGAAAAAGATGAAGGAATTGCTCAACTTTAAGATCTCGAGCCTTCCATTTTTTTATTTAAATTCCTTGCAAAATAATGTCTATGTGCAGCTTGTTTTTTGTGCCATAGACCATAGCAAGCCAAATAGTTTAATCTTGACAGTTTAATCCCAACAGATAGTAGATTAGGTAGAGAAATATTTGAGCTCAACTGTTTAATATGAGTTCAAGGAGAAATAAGCAGTAGAATTAGATTATTTTTTATGCTTTCAAAAGAATAAAATGTTGTGAAAATATTTTGCCAACCCAAGTGCACTCGGATGAAGAAAAAATGTTAGATCAGTAGGATTGGGTAGGTAGAAGTTGTATTGATGAAGTCCATTTGTTCTTTCATAAATGGTATTATTTTTCAGAGCAAAGCAAGAGAAATTGAAAGGACGAGGCACATGGTCAACATTCCAGAGAAATCGAGTCTGAATTCTTGATGCCTTCAAGAAGGCACCATCCCCAAGTGGAGCCACTGTTAGCCACCCATATTTTTCTGTCATATCAGCTGGTGGCTAAATGATTCTTGCAGCCTTCAAGAAACAAGTTCACCCCTGAAATTGTTGGTTCTTGAAGTATTTTTGATGAATCCATAACTGTTGGTTAATCTTCACGGTTGTTTCCCTCTTCAAAACCTCTGATATCCTGCAAAAATCCAAGTCAAAAAACTGCTGCATTGCCCTTTTTCCCCTCCCTTTCTTACAAGCTAACCCCATTTTCCATTTTCCTTTTTCCCATGAAAACCCCACAAAACCATATGTTTTCCCCTATCCCTTCATAAATTTCATTTCCTAAGGTTAAAAACCCACTTTGTAACCTTGTCGGAACCTTAAATCCTTTGGAAAATCATTGAAAAACCATAGAAAATACATATTTTTGTGTTAAGGCTTTTAGCCCCCGCGGGCTAAGCCCTTCACCCTTTTCATCCATAAGCCCGAGCGCTAGAATCGTGCGTGAAACCAAAGGGTGCTTATCATTTAATTTTAAGTTTTCCGCCCAAAACATTAAAAAAACCTTTACAAACATCAAAAATAGGGTTTTATAATGTTTTGAGTTATCCGCATGTGCAAATTAGTTTTTAACCACAGCCGTCGATCTGCTCCGCAGATCAGACTAAGCGGAGCGCTCTCCCGGTGGACCCCCCCATTTCCCACGCTGATTTTTGAATACCGCCTGTTTCCATTCCGCACCGCCTTTCAGGCAAATCCGGTTTTCTCCCGTCGGCCAGCGATTCCATATGCTGGCCGACACGTGTCCTCGACACTGTTTCAAAACCGCCGCGCGACCGAAACATTTCGCGTGTTAAAGTTCATAACAGAGACGCCTAGCGGAATTCACCTCCGCCATCCGATCTAACCCCTCCCATCCGACGGGTGTCAATCCCCCGATCTGCTCGACCGTTAACTAAACCTGCTCGCCGTTTAGCCAGGCCCCCGCGCGACAGAAAATCAATCTCCACCATCGATCTCTGCAGATCAACGGCTCACATTTAAACTCCCGATTCCGTTGCCCGGTCAACATTTTTCCCTTTGACTTTCCGTTGCCCGATCCCAACCGTCGATCACTGCGCGATCGACGGCTCAGATTCATCCTTCTCCATTGATCACCCGGGTCGATCTTGACCGTCGATCTCTGCAGATCGACGGTTCCGATTTAATCCTCGATCACCCATTCCACGATCGCCCAGATTTGATCTTAGCCGTTGGATGATGCCATCCAACGGCGCACGCTCCTTCGCACAGTCCCCGATGCAGTAAACCAAATACACATGATTATATAACGTTTCCTCGTGTTTTTGCAGGTTTGAATGTATTTTCCGCCATTTCCAAAGAAGGTTCGGCGACAGAGGGTGACGACCCTCCTTTGTTCGTTTCCTCCGAGGAAGATCATCTGCAGGGGTAAATATCACATTTCATTGATGTTTTATTAGGCATTGATGCCTTATATGCCTTGCGCAGTCCTCCACAATAGAAAATCCATGAAGATCAATGAAGAGAAAGAGTATCAGATGTTGAAGACTAAAAATGAACCAGAACGGAGCATAGGTGGACAAATTTATGAGGATTAAGGCTAAGACAGTTATCAATCGCCTAATCCATGATCTAAAAACACAATTTGAAGGAAAAACTAAAAGTGTTTTATCAGACGAATGCCTCCACCGCCATATCTGAGACAGATTAATTCCTCAACCACCACAGTGCCACCTATTGCCTCAAAGAACACATGAGGTGGACAACAGAGCAGATCAAATATTTTGCTCGAAATGTACCTAAAGAAGCATTTCACATGGAATTTATTAACCGATGTCCGCAGAGTAACCCTAATCCTACACAGATCCTCAAATAACAAAGCTCCCACCAGCAAAATCATAAGTAATGAATCATTAATACAACAAACACCAGATGGGCTTTCTTCCACCGAGCCCTCAAAGGCCAAAAAGACATTAATGCTCAGATAATTTGATTTTAGATCTTTGATTTGATTCTCACTCTCATTCTCTATAAATACTTCAAGAGAAGGAGAGTGAGGGTTATTGTCAATTAATTAAGAAGATTCTATGTAACTAAGCTGAAGACTCCTGATTGTAAAAAGTGCTTTGATCGTTCTGGAGCTCTGCTTGTAACAGATAGGTTAGGTTGTGAAGAGAGATGAATTAAAACACTGGATTTGAAGATTGTAACTAGTTTGGAGCATCAATACAAGTTGATTTATGGGATCCTGATCTATGTTGACGGTGATGTTATTCTCATTGTAACTTGTTGTTTTATTTCTATTTTCATTTTGTTTCATTTTCCACTATAAAGAACAGTTTAAACAGGGTTAGGACCTGCTGTATACCAGTAACCTTCTCTGGCTGAGAAATCTTTATTTAAATGTTTTATTTCCACTGTGTTATTTGAAAATGATTTAATTCAGTTTAGGCATAAGAATGCTGGCGTTCCCTCGTCTTATTGCCTTAGCTGAATATTATTTTTGAATGTTACTTTCTGTATATGTTGTGTGAAGATGAACTGAGGAAGATATGGTTAGCCCTGGTCCCAAACTTGTCTGCATAGCTGTTTTATTGTTTCCCTTTGAATGTGTCAAAAGTTGACTAGTTTCAAAGTACTTATTAGATCTTAGGCCATTCTGTGTTATCTTTGTGATTGTCTTGGGTGTAACCAAGTAAAGGAGAGCTAGGAGAGGATTTATGGTGAGCCTGGCCCGCTAGTTTCTACTCCAAAGGTTGCCTTCAAGTTTCCCTTTGTTTTTTATGTGTTTTCTATTAGAAGTGTATCAAAGGCTGGTTAGTTTCGAAGTACTTACCAGATCCTAGTTTGCTTCTATGTTTTTCTTAAGTGCCTGGTCAAAGGCTGGCTAGTTTCAAAGTACTTACGAGATCCTGGGCTGCTCTTTGTTTTGCATCCGTCACTTCCTTTTCTTATTGTATCACTCCATTCCATAAATCAAACCCTAAAGAGATCCATGTTGATGATATTCCATAGACCAATCTTGAATTAGATTGTTTCAATTAAATCCCCTTATGACTCTACATAGCCCAATGGACCGAAACCTGCAATTATCCACCATATTTCATCTTGATCGAAGCTACTCTGTTGTCATAAATCTCACCTCTCAACCTATTTGCATATAGATCTTGCTCGCCTCAAACAATCATGTGGAACCATCCAAACAAAAAAAAATCCTTGACCTCATAACTAAGCCTAATATAAATACTTTAGTTTTCTAAATAGAAATCCATTCTTTGTGCCGCATTGGAGAGCCCCCTCCTGATTCAGGAGGGCTAGATCCTAGAATCCCAAAGTTGGTCGAAATGATGTTAGCTGGTGGATCTGACTTTTCTGACGCTGCTTATTACAGAGGCCTAACATTTCTGGCGACTCCACTGGGGAATCTCAAACCCCGAATCTTCATAAGACCTTGTGAGTAAAAAGCAGCCTTTTCAAGCACTACCAAGAAATGGTAATCACGATGAAACTTGTTTGAATCAGTGACAAACTAGGTGAACCCTAGGATTCTTATAAACTTTATCTAACCTTGGAAGATCAGCTAGCTTTGCCATAAGAATGGATTATCTTTGTCTCACAACCGAAGCTAAGTTTTGAAGCAAAGGTAGCTTATTCTTAGAAACCACAAATGAAAAATAACTCAGAAAATACCATAAACATTTCAGATTGGTAGTAAAACACTTTGGGCTCTTACCTCTTACCATTGGATGTTTTACTTCATACACTTTGATTATCTCAGGCAATGTGCAGCCTCCGGATCTAATCCCTTGAGACATATCTATGACTCCCTCCTTCTCTCTATGGTTAGAGTTTGTTTGTTTCTGGATACGCTGAAAAGATGTTTCACAAGCATTGTGGTGGACATGTATCTCTTGAAAACACTTCCAACCTTCCACCTACACTCCACAATTTTGAACAGACCTAAGACTGCACCGGGAAGAACCTCTTATCATTATGTTATCCTTCAAACTCAGGTAGAGACAGGATTAAAATTAGGAAAACAGATCGAAGCTTGACCTTTCAAAGACTAATACACCTGTCAGCTTATGCATTTGGGTCTAAAAACATAGCATAGTGGCTCCTAGAAAGATTCACACTAGAGCCCATCCCGACCCTGATCCACCTGAGATAGTTGATAACCCAGAAAGAATCCTTAGGAAGTCTCCTAAGATAGAATCTTTGAATCGCTTTCGCATCACCCCAAAAGACAAACTGTTCCCCAAAACTTCACTACAAACACCACAAGCTGATTTGTGTTAATCCATTCAAAGACTGTAATATTTTGGTGATTGGACCAATCCAGACTTGCTCACCTCACACCCCGAAACAAGTGAACACCTTGGGAATAGAGAATCAACACCCCCTGATTTGCATTTTCTACATAATCTAGGTGTCTCTCATCCAAGATCAGCTCAGCAATCTACTGCTGTCCCATCCACTTCTGTTCATCCTTCATCCACTGTTCAAACCACTTCGTTTCAACCCACACCACCTCTTGTCAACCTACCCCCACCACCTATCATGGCAGCATGGTATGCTCCCTTAGTCCTTCCTGTACCATTAGTCAATCTTCCATGTGATCTACTGGTCCAGCTCCAGGCGATGCTAGAAATTACTACCTATGTCACAACATGTGGACAAGATGAATGACTACTTTGACAGAAATGAAATTGATGATGATTCTGTCAAACTTAGATTGTTTGCTCAGAGTTTGGGGGGAGAAGTAAGAAAATGGTTCAAAGCCCTAACCCCCCATAGTATCAAAAATCTCCAAGGCTTCCACCAAACATTCTTAAACAAATGGGAAGTGAGGAAGAATCCTCTCCAAGTCCTTGCTGACTATAAAAATCTCCATAGGAACCCAGAGGAAAGTGTACAAGCCTATTGTACTAGATTTAACAATGTATATAATGCACTTTCCCCAAAATGAAAACCTCCATAGGGCTTAGCCTTAAACAAGTTTCCTAAAGTGTTTGACGCTGACATTTCCTATTCACTCAGAGAGAGAGATTTTGCAACTCTTGAAGACATGCAAAGAGGTGCTCTTTCTGTAGAAGTCAACCTAATGGAGAAGAGAGCAAGGATGAAAGCTGAAAAGAGAGTATCTTTTAGAGAGGAATCCACCCCTACTACCTCAAGCTCAAAAATGGAAAGAATTATGGAAGAAATGATGAAGAAAATGAGCCTTCTTGAGAGAGCACAAGCAAGTCAAAATCAGACTGCTCCTCAAAACAGAAACTAGAATCAGAATTTAAGAAGAAATCAACCTTTAAACAAACCCTGGGAAGATGATCAACAAATCACTCCTCCTTTTCATCAAAACTATGTAAGTGAGGTTGAGGAATCCGATCAAATGACAGAGGAAGATGATATCAACCTATTTGGGGTAGATGATGATAACTTTGAGGTTTATTATGATAGAAAAAAAGGTCTTTACACACCTTATGATGCTAAAAGGGATGATAATGAAAATTGTTGTCAAGACATGGAGAATGCCATGACAGAACCTTCAAAAGAATATGAAATCAGAAGTAGATCGAGTCAACAAACCCCTAGCAAAAAAACCTCTGAAAAATCTTCTCAAAGCAGCACTACAACCAAGCCTAAGATAGTCAAACAAAAAGACAAAATAGTGGCTGATAATTCTGGTAAAGGTAAAGAGAAAGACACTCAAAATCTTGAAAAATGGAGTGCAAACATCAGTAGTACTAACACTTCAGCTAGTACTCCTTTTTCAACCGTTGTGTCAACTGTAGATAAAACAAATCAGCAAGATGTTGTTCCTGATAAAGTAGCAGTAAACAAGCCTGAAACCAGCAACTTAATGAATCAAATTCATTTCAGTCTGGAATAGGAAATATCAAAAATCAAAATTTCTATTCCTTTGACTGAGTTAGGTGCCCAACATGTATATAGGTCCAAAGTTTTGAAGGCTTTGAACATAGAAGAAAATAAGGATACACTCAATCTTAATGACGACCAACCAGAGCTTATTTTTGGTCCAAAGATTGAAGGTAAGTTTCAAGAGGGACATGTCCCTCCCTTCTATGTAAGTTTGAACATTCATGACAAAATTCTACACAATGCTATGCATGACTCAGGCGCTTCCCATAATTTAATGCCAAAAGCTGTAATGGAAAGCTTGGGTCTTGAAATTACCAAACCTTACAAAGACCTGTACTCCTTTGACTCAAGCAGAGTTAAATGTCTAGGATTGATCAAAGACCTCTGTGTTAATTTAGCCCAAATTCCAGCCAAGTGTTTGGTCATGGATGTTGTTGGGGCTGATGTACCCACAAAGTATGGAATGCTTTTATCAAGATCTTGGGGGGCTAAGTTACAAGGGACTATGCAGATGGACATGACCTATGCGACTATCCCTGTTTTCAATCAGAATAGAAGACTTTACAGGGAGTCTCATATGCAATACACAGTGAAAAGTCAAGACAGATCTCAAAACTCCCCTCTGTATTCCATGAGTACAGGCCTTGATTCTTTTATCATGTTTAATGATGAAACACTCACAGAAAAAATCACTTTAACGGGATCATTGGCTGAAACGAAGGAAGAGGAATACATCACTAAAATGTCAAAGAAGTTTGCTGTATTCGAAAACCTTAGCAAACCAAACACCATTCTTGAGTTACAAGTCATAGATCCATTGTTGTTAAACCATGACAGTCAAGAGAACAATCCCCAATCCGATGAGAAAATTGAGGAATCAAATCGTACAAAGGACATTCACCGAACTGATAAAACTAAAAGTGATCCTCTCTGGACTATGTATTTTGATGGGTCATGCACTAGAACAAATGCTGGTGCAGGTGTCTGGATTACTAACACTGAAAGCAAGCACACATAATGTATTTCTTGCAAATTAAACTTTCAGTGTTCCAACAACATAGCAGAGTATGAATCCCTGCTATTAGGCTTAAACCTATTAAATAAACTGGGAGCTAGAAGAATTAATGTATATGGGGATTCTGAGTTAATAATTAGGCAAGTCAATGGGGAGTATAATGCAAATCATCCCAGACTTAGGGCCTATCGGAATGATGTCATGGATCTTTTGAAAACATTTGAGGAATCCACATTGAGTTTTGTCCCGAGGAAAGGAAATCTTATAGCCCATAATTTAGCCTTTGCAGCTAGAACATGTTTAACGCCATATCAGATCGATGATTGTTCACCTCAAATAAAATTTAGACCAGCTGTCCCTGATAATAAAAAATATTGGCAGGTGTTTGACGGAGATAAACAAATAGAAGACTTCATGCAATTCAGAAATGAATTTGAAATGCATAGCTCAGATTCAGATTATGATACAGAATGCAGTGAAGAAAATTTTCTTGGTGAATAAGAACCTTTTCCTGAGCTTGTCAATCTCAACCTTCAGACTGGTAAACTTAGAAACAAAACATAATTGAGTGCAGAATCAGTAACAGAAGAATTAGAAACTCTCCATTCTAAGGATGAAAGTTTGCCAAATGGCTTAAATCCTTTAGAAGAGTTGTTCGATTTTAACGACGTGGCCAAAAAACCTAAACTGGAACCTGTGGAGACTAAAGTAGAAGAGTGTAATATTGGCAGTAAAGAGAAACCAAAAATGATCAAACTGTCCAAGACTTTGCCAGCTCGCATAAGGCTCAAATACATAGAGTTGTTTAAGGAATTTTCTGATGTTTTTTAATGGAGTTACGAAGATCTTAAGTCCTATCAAACTGAAATAATAAAGCACAAAATCCCTCTTAAAGAAAACCAAAAACCATTCAAACAGAAGCTGCGCAGAATAAACCATGTTCAGTTACCTTTGGATAGGAAGGAAATCATGAAAATGTTTGATGCTGGTATTATTTTCCTTATTAGATATTCTGAATGGGTATCTAATCTGGTGTCCATTAGGAAGAAGACTGGAGAAATCAGGCTTTGTATAGACTTTAGAGACTTAAACAAAGCTTCATTGAAAGACAACTACCCTTTACCTAAGATGGATCATATCCTAAAAAAGGTGGTAGGGTCTAGAAGAATTTCTTTGCGTGATGGCTATTCAGGGTATAATCAGATCTTAGTCCACCCTGCTGATCAATTAAAGACAACCTTTACTACACCATGGGGCACCTTCATGTATGTGAAAATGCCTTTTGGTCTAATGAATGCTGGAGCGACCTTTCAGAGAGCCATGGACATAGCATTCTCGGAAGAATTGGGCTTCTTCATCATTATCTATCTTGATGATGTCACTGTGTTTTCAAAAACAGATGAAGAGCACTTAGAACATTTGAGGAAAGTTTTCGAGAAATGCAGAAAGTTTGGGATACCTTTAAACCCTAAGAAGACTCTATTTGGTCTCCAAGAAGGTAAACTTCTTAGGCACATTATTTCAGAAGAGGGTATAAAGATAGATCCAAAGAGGATCGAGACCATATTGCAAATCTCTCATCCTCGAAACATAAAAGAGTTGCAGTCTTTCATTGGAAAGATAAACCTTTTGAGAAGGTTCATCCCTAACCTAGCTGAACTCCTTAGGAATATCACAAACATGTTGAAGAAGGAGCAAGGGATAAAATGGACCTTGGAAGCAAAGACATCCTTTGAGCTAGTGAAACAAGCGTTAACCAAAACACCGGTTCTCATAAGTCCTGATTTTTCAAAATATTTTTATATCTTCTCATTTGCATCAGAACATGCCATTGCAGCTGTCCTTTTACAGAAAAATCCACAAGGAAAAGAGCAACCTATTGCATTCTTTAGTAAGGCATTGAGGGATGCCCCTTTGAAGTATAACATTATGGAGAAACAAGCTTTTGCCTTTGTAAAAGCTTTGAAGGACTTTAGAGTATACATCCTTCACTCACACATCATTGCCTTTGTCCCAAATTCAGTTGTTAAAGACATTCTAACACAGGACCCGGATGGTAAGAGAGGTAAGTGGATTGCTCTTATTATTGAATATGATTTAGAGATAAAACCCACTAAGCTCATCAAAGGCCAAGGTCTAGCTAGATTAATGGCTGAATCAAATTGTGAAGTTCTTGATATTAACTTGATTAATGCTTTGGATAACCAAGAAGAATTCTCAACTCCCATTGTTGAAAACCATTTTATGAATTCTCCTTGGTATGCTGATATTATTTATGTTTTGATTAATCTGAATACACCTCCTTGTTTATCAAAAATGAAGGCAAGATTCCTAAAGTTAAAAGCTATAAACTATTGCATTATTGATAAATGTCTTTATTGGAAAAATGCAAGTGGTGTATTGCTTAAATTTTTGTCTGAGTTTGATGCAGAAAAGATTAAGCAGGAATTCCATGAAGGAGACTGTGGGGGTCATTTATACTGGAAGGCAACAACCAACAAAATTCTGAGGGCTGGTTTCTATTGGCCTACTCTTTTTCCTGATGTACACAAGATGACCACTACTTGCCAAAAATGCCAACTATTCGAAGGCAAAAGAAAACTGCTACCCCTGCCTTTGCATCCAATCACTATTGAAGCTTCGTTTCAACAGTGGGGGCTTGACTTCATAGGATAAATTCACCCCCCATCTTCTGCCCAACATAGGTGGATTCTCACCGCCACAGACTACTTCACTAAGTGGATAGAAGCCATTCCTTGTAGGCAGGCCAATGATTCAGTTATCATAAAATTTATGGAGACTAACATCCTCCCCAGATTTGGTTTTCCTACAAAGATCATCATAGATAATGCAGCAGCATTTGGATCAAAGAAAATGGTTGAATTCTGTCACAAGTATCAGATAACATTGGGGAATTCCACAACCTATTACCCTCAAGGTAATGGACTTGCAGAATCTTCAAACAAAAGCTTAGTGAACATAATCAAGAAACTATTGGAAGACAACAAAAAGTCTTGGCATACAAAACTGGTTCATGCACTTTGGGCTGACAGATTGACTTTGAAAAAATCTATTGGTATGTCACCTTTTCAGCTGGTGTATGGTACAGATGCAATTTTTCCCAATAGTCTTGGTGTACCAGTTATGAAGTTAATTTAAGAGTTGCAGACTGAAGAAAATGACATGACCAGAAGAATAAATCAGACCATTCATCTTCAGCAGACCAGGGAGGAAGTGTATAACAAAGCATTGCACAAACAAGATAGTATTAAAAAGCTTTTTGACAGAAGAACTAAGGCCAGTAATTTTAATGTTGGAGACAAAGTTTTGAAGTGGGACTCAAGGAGGGAAGAGAAGGGAAAGCATGGAAAATTTGATCACCTATGGCTTGGCCCTTACTCTATTCATTCAACTGTTGGTAATAATGCTTTTTACTTACAAGAGTTGGATGGAGCACAATTGTTTGGGGGTCCTGTCAATGGCAGGATGCTTAAGCATTACCTCTCTTGATCCATTTTTTTTTTGAAGCCTTTTTGTATTTTTTCATTCTAAATATCTCATCCACCATTGCATTCAAAGTTATCAAAAAATTGAAAATACAAAAAAATAGAAAAGAAAGAAAAGAGGGCAGAAATGAGAACAAGAAAGGCAAAGCCCCATGCCAAAAAGAGAAACAAATGCCGAAAGTGTGCAAGCTCAAATGCCACTCCTAAAACACACTTCTAGCTAGTCAAACAGCCTAAACTTGACTAACTAGTTTTCAATTTATTGCTGATAGGGTAGAAAATGTGATTTGCCAAACTGTTCAATCTTGGCTTATTAGAAGATAAATTAGGATAGAAATTGAAGGATCAAATAAACTCAAAATCGGAACCAAAGTTTCCAAATAGATGATGACTCAAAAAAAAATTTATTTTCTGAGTCAAACAAAATGTAAATCCGGTTCTAATCAGCTCAAAATCTGAACCAGAAGAGCTCAAAGAAAAATAAAAAACAGAGATATGAAAAAGATGAAGGAAGTGCTCAACTTTCAGATCTCAAGCCTTCCATTTTTTTATTTAAATTTCTTTCAAAATAATTTCTATGTGCAGCTTTTTTTTTGTGCCATAGACAACAGCAAGCCAAATAGTTTAATCTTGACTTGGCTGTTTTTAAATTTTTTCTTTAGAATTTAGAGAATGAAAGTCTGTTGAACAGTTTAATCCCAACAGACAGTAGATTAGGTAGAGAAATATTTGAGCTCAACTGTTTAATCTGAGTTCAAGGAGAAATAAGAAGTAGAATTAGATTAGTTTTTATGATTTCAAAAGAATAAAATGTTGTGAAAAGAGTTTTCCAACCCAAGTGCACTCGGATGAAGAAAAAATGTTAGATCAATAGGATTGGGTAGGTAGAAGTTGTATTGATGAAGTCCATTTGTTCTTTCATAACTGGTATTATTTTTCAGAGCAAAGCAAGAGAAATTGAAAGGACGAGGCACATGGTTAACATTCCAGAGAAATCGAGTCTGAATTCATGATGCCTTCAAGAAGGCACCATCCCCAACTAGAGCCACTGTTAGCCACCCATATTTTTCTGTCATATCAGCTGGTGGCTAAATGATTCTTGCAGCCTTCAAGAAACAAGTTCAGCCTTGAAATTGTTGGTGCTTGAAGTCTTTTTGATGAATCCATAACTGTTGGTTAATCTTAATGGCTGTTTCCCTCTTCAAAACCTCTGATATCCTGCAAAAGTCCAAGTCAAAAAACTGCTGCATTGCCCTTTTCCCCCTCCCTTTCTTACAAGCTAACCCCATTTTCCATTTTCCTTTTTCCCATGAAAACCCTACAAAACCATATGTTTTCCCCTATCCCTTCATAAAATTCATTTCCTAAGGTTAAAAACCCACTTTTTAACCTTGTCAGAACCTTAAATCCTTTGGAAAATCATTGAAAAACCATAGAAAATACATATTTTTGTGTATTAAGGTTTTTAGCCCCCGCGGGCTAAGCCCTTCACCCTTTTAATCCATAAGCCCGATCACTAGAACCGCGCGCGAAACCAAAGGTTGCTTATCATTTCATTTTAAGTTTTCCGCCCAAAACATTAAAAAAAAGAAAAAAAAAAACCTTTACAAAACATCAAAAATCGGGTTTTATAATGTTTTTATTTATCCGCATGTTCAAATTAGTTTTTAACCACAGCCGTCGATCTGCTCCGCAGATCGGATGGAGCGGAGCTCTCTCCCAGTGGACCCCCCCCACCATTTCCTGCGCTAATTTCTAAATACCGCCTGTTTCCATTCCGCACTACCTTTCAGGCAAAGCTGGTTTTCTCCCGTCAGCCAGCGATTCCATATGCTGGCCGACACGTGTCCTCGACACTGTTTCAAAACCACCGCGCGATCGAATCATTTCACGCATTAAAGGTCATACCAAAGACGCCTAGCAGAATTCACCTCCGTCATCCGATCTAACCCCTCCCATCCGACGGCTGTCAATCCCCCGATCTGCTCGACCGTTAACTAACCTGTTCGCCGTTTAGCCAGGCCCCCGCACGACAGAAAATCAATCTCCACCGTCGATCTCTGCAAATCGATGGCTCACATTTAAACTCTTGATTCCATTGCCCGGTCAACATTTTTCCTCTGACTTTCCGTTGCCCGATCCCGACCATCGATCACTACGCGATCGACGGCTCAGATTCATCCTTCTCCATTGATCGCCCCGTTCGATCTTTACCGTCGATCTCTGCAGATCGACGGCTCCGATTTAATCCTTTGATCACCCATTCCACGATCGCCCAGATTTGATCTTGGCCATTGGATGATGCCATCCAACGGCCCACGCTCCTCCGCACAGTCCCCGATGCAGTAAACCAAATACGCAGGATTATATAACGTTTTCTCATGTTTTTGCAGGTTTGAATGTATTTTTTGCCATTTCCAAAGAAGGTTCGGCGACAGAGGGTGATGACCATCCTTTTTTTGTTTCCTCCGAGGAAGATCATCTACAGGGGTAAATATCACATTTCTTTGATGTTTTATTAGGCATTGATGACTTATATGCCCTGCGCAGCCCTCCACAACAGAAAAACCATGAAGATCAATGCAGAGAAAGAGTATCAGATGTTGAAGACTAAAAATGAACCAGAACAGAGCATAGGTGGATAGATTTATGGGGATTAAGGCTAAGACAGCTATCAAATGCCTAATCCCCGATCTAAAAACACAATTTGAAGGAAAACCTAAAATTGTTTTATCAGACGAATGCCTCCACCGCCATATCTGAGATAGATTAATTCCTCAACCACCACAGCGCCACCTATTGCCTCAAAACACTCAATTAGGAGCCGAATTTATGGAGCAGGATCAGATATTTTTCCTCGAAACAGCCAAAGAATTTACTTCTTCCATGGAATTTATTAACTGAAGTCCGCAGAGTAACCCTAATTGTACACAAATCCTCAAAAGGTCAACAAAGCTCCCACTGAGCTAAAATCATAAGTATGAATCAGTTAATACAACGAAACACCTGTATAGTTTCTTCGCTGGGCCCCTCAAAGGCCAAAAAGACATTAATGCCTGTATTAATTGATTTTGAGATATTTTATCATATCTCACCTCCTCATTCTTCTATAAATACTTCAGTAGAAGATGAGTGAGGGGTTGGTTGTCAATGTAATTGCTGAAGCATTCTATGTAACTGAGCTGAAGACTCCTGCTTGTAAATAGTGCTTTCACTGGCTCTTGGAGCTCTGCTTGTAGCAGATAAGTTAGGTTGTGACGGAAAGATGAATTAAACATTGGACTTGAAGATTGTAACCGGTTTGGAGCATCAATACAAGCTGATTTATGGGATCCTGATCTATGTTGACGGTGATGTTATTCTCATTGTAACTTGTTGTTTTATTTATGTTTTAATTTTGTTTCATTTTCCACTATAAAAAACAGTTTAAACAGGGTTAGGACCTGCTGTATACCAGTAACCTTCTCTGGCTGAGAAATATTTATTTAAATGTTTTCTTTCCACTGTGTTATTTGAAAATGATTTAATTCAGTTTAGGCATAAGAATGCTGTCGTTCCCTCGTCTTATTGCCTTAGTTGGATATTGTTTTTGAATGTTATTTTCAGTATATGTTGTGTGAAGATAAACTGAAGGAAGATACGGTTAGCCCTGGTCCCAGACTTGTCTCCATGATTATCTAAATGTTTCCCTTGGAATGTGTCAAAAGTTGACTAGTTTCAAAGTACTTATCAGATCTTAGGCCATTCTGTGTTATCTTTGTGATTGTATTGGGTGTAACTAAGTAAAGGAGAGCTAGGAGAGGATTTTTGGTGAGCCTGACCCGCTAGTTTCTACTCCAAAGGTTGCCTTCAAGTTTCCCTTTGTTTTTTATGTGTTTTCTATTGGAAGTGTATCAAAGGCTGGCTAGTTTCAAAGTACTTACCAGATCCTAGTTTGCTTTCATGTCTTTCTTATGTGCCTGGTCAAAGGCTGGCTAGTTTCAAAGTACTTACCAGGTCCTGGGCTGCTCTTTGTTCTGCATATGTTTATTTTCCCCTTCTTAATGTATCACTCCATTCCATAAATCAAACCTTAAAGAGATCCTGAGGCATAGATGACTTGCCCCATAGACCACTCTTGAGCCGGATTGTTTCAATTAAATCCGCTTATGACTCCATAGCCCAATGGACTGAAAACCTGCTACCATATTTCATCTTGATCGAAGCTTACTCTTGTTGCTTGCAACTTCTCACCTCTGAACCTATTTGCATATAGATCTTTCTGCCTCAAACAGCAATCATGTTCAACCATCCAAAACAAAACAAAATCCTTGGACCTCATAACTAGCCTAATATCAATACCTTAAGTATTTGTACACATTGGAGAGATCCCTCTCCGGATTCAGGAGGCTAGATCCTAGAATCCCAAAGTTGGCTGAAATGATGTTAAATCTGTGATTGGACTTTTTCCAATCTTCCTTATTACAGAGACCTAACACATTCAACACATTTTCATCCTCCTCATAAGTGAGGCACCTCCTTAAAATTGTATCGACACCATGAGTATAAAGTGTATCACAGACGATCAGATAATCTTTGCTTGGTATCGAATATGTCAATGTTTAGAGCGAGAGGTATTAGGTCAAAAATATTGGGTTTGGAGATAAATGATGAAATCCACATACCAAGGATCAGATGATCCAATCAGAAATAGAGATTCGTCTGGAATTGATGGTCCTGACGTAGTTGCAGTACTAACAGACGGAAGGTCACAGAGAAGCTCAACCAAATCTAAAGACTTCTTTGACTTGGATTTGATAAATTCCAAATCAAATTGTAGCAAAATTACAATACATTTTGCATATTCCCCCCCCAGAAATTTACGTGATAATATATAAGTCACGGGGTTGCAATCCGAAACTATTGCTATTTTTCGGAGCAGGATATAATGGCGAAATATTTGGACAGCTTGAACATATGCCAAGGCAATATTTTCTACATATGAGTACTTAACTTCTATATCATTGAGATTAAGACTCAAATAATAGATCAGATTTTCAATTCCATCTTCTACTTGGACCAATACCATAGCAATGGTCATTGTGGTGGCGAAAATATATACGAAATAATAATTTTGATAAGTAGGGGGATACATTAATGATGCTCGGACAAGAGTGTCCTTGACAACATCAAAATAAGCTTGTGGAACTTGGTCCCAATGGAAGGGAGCCCCCTTTTTCAAGAGTCGAGTAAATCCTTTAGCCATTTCGGCGTAGTTTGGAATGAACCTCATTAGGAAGTTAGCCTTTCCTTGAATGTTTTGTATTTGAAGTAGGTTTGATGATGCAGGAAAATCAAGAATGGCCTGAACCTTCAGAGGGTCAATTCGAATTCCTTCTTTTCAGACTACGAATCCAAGAAATCGACCAGATCTAACACAAAACACACATTTATGTGGATTGAGGTGTATCTTATAGTGTTAGAAGCATAATAAAATGACTCTCAAATGCATCAGGCGATCAGTCTGATTTCTTGAATGCGATGGTAAATCATCTAGATATGGTTGAACAATGTGCTTGATGTCATTGAAAGCATAATCCATTTCTCTCTGAAAAGTTTCCCCAATGTTCTTTAAACCAAATGAAAGTTTCCTATAAGTGAATGTGCCCCAGGGACAGACGAATGTTGTCTTATGTTGATCATCTGGGCAGATATTGATTTGATTGTAACCGGAAAATCCATCCATGAAAGAAAATATTTTGCATCCAGCACAATCGTCAATAATCTGGTCGATAAAGGGAGTAGGATAGTTGTCTTTTTGACAAGCAAGATTGACATCCCAATAATCGATGCACACTCTAATGGTTCCTTTCTTTTTCATGACAGGAACAATATTGGAAACCCACTCAGTTAGCAGAACAAGGTATATCAAACCAGCATGCAAAAGTTTTTCAACTTCTACTTTGATGGCAGTGGCTTTCTTTGGATGAACAGGACAAAGCCATTGACGCACCAGTTTGACATCAGGATACATATTAATAGTGTGTTCAACTATACTAGTATTTATGCCTGGAATTTCCTCGTAATACCAAGCAAATACATCACAAAATTCACGAAACAGAGAGCGATATGATTCAATTTTTGATGGAGACACCAACATGAATATTCTCTATAATGCTAGGTTTGGTCGAAATATCGATAGAAATGGTTTCTTCAATATTTGACAGATTTCGCTCGGAATCGACTGCATTAATGGGAAAATAATTCAAAAATAATTTTTTGATGGATGGGTGATATAGTTCACTAAGATTATTTTCTTCATAGTCAGGAAGATGGGAACGATGATGATAATCTTTCCATGGTTCTCCTTCTGACATCATGGCTTCCAAAATATTCTCATCTGTCTAGAAGATTGAGGAAAATGGATCAGATGGAGTACCAAAATCTAAGGAACAATCAACCCAAACACTTGGCAACATTGATTTCTGATTTTCCACCCAATCCAGATAGATTGATTGCTATGCTAGCTCAATAGGGCTGGGCGGAAGAAACTCATCCAACGTAGAAATATTAGAGTCACTCGTACTCTCCCTTAAGCCAGATACATTGGAAGAGATCATGTGGCGGGTCTCTATACTTGCAATTTCTACTAACGTCATGGGTGGCGGTAATGCAAAGGTTCCCATCAGAGTGGAATCCTTTAAAATTCCTACACCAATGTTCTGAAGTTCTAGTTGGGGGATGTGAACGAATGGAAATATTCTAGTAACCTGTGAGGAAGATGCAAAGAAGGATAGTTGATTAATGAATGTGAATCATCATTCAGGGAATTTGATGAACACCATAAATGATAATTCATAACATGAGTCGACGAATCTTCTCTAGGGTTTCCATTGAACTTAATAGGAATATTCGAGGGTAATTTTTGAGGTATCACTGACCACCAAGGAGCATAAATAATTGGATCATCAGTTAACCGATTTAAATCTGGTAACTCTAAAGTTGCAACAAAGGGAAACTGTCGATTAAGGTCAGGTTGAGCATAGCCAAGGTAAGATGGAATTTCTTGAGAAATAGGCCTTTGAGCACCATCATAAGTAATCTGTTGCTGGTAACCTAGATAGGGGTTGTTTTGCATAGCAAACTCTTGAGGATTATGCTCACCAAAACCTGGATATGATACTTGTTGAAAAGAAGTTTGAGGAATTTGTGCCTGAGGTTGCCAATGGGTTTGTCCACCAATTTTATAGCCCAAATTAGGATAACTTGGGTTTGGTTGATATGTATAACCAGGTTGCGGTTGTGACATCCCATAAAATGGTAGACTAGCTTGTGAATAAATTATTCCGAATACAGGTTGTTGTAAATTGACTAAATGATTTGGAGTCTGTGCACCCAACATTTGATGATATTGAGTTGAAGGACCCACTTGATAAGGTTTATGTATGACATCTTGATTCTATAACAGGGGTAAAGATGTATTAACAAGTGGTAATCAAGTGGGTGTAAAAGGTTGAACCAGTTGATACGAGTGTACAAACGTTTGTGGTTGGATAGGAAGAGTGGGCTACCATTGAAAAACATTCATTTCAACATTATATTGACCAAAAAGTGATGGAGTACTATCATATTGGGTGACCAAAGGTTGTCCCCCAAGATGAGGAGGATAATAAGATGGAAAATATTGCTCTCCAAATGGTGGGAGTCCATTTGATATGGTACTTGAAGGAATTGACCCAGAAGGACTGGCTTGATATTTCCCTGAAGATGTGTATAATGAATCAAGTCATTCAGTACTTACAATAGGATTAATAGTTAAAATACCGGATTATGACATTAGTAAATTCCATGGATTTGAATATGCACCGGAGAAAATTCTATATAATGATTTGTAACTTGATGGGACCATAGGGTAACCATAAAAATATGACTCTGGTGAAGTTATGAACATCGATGGGGTAGCTAGGGCAGGAGTTGACGTAACTAGAATAGATGGTACAACCAAAGATGTTGGTTTAGTCATGGTTACTTGACAAAATGTATACCCTTTTGAATCGACGGGAATTTGAAAAGGAGGAAGATCAACAAAAGCAGAGGGTGTCGATTGAGAAACAAACTTGTAAAAGTAAAGGTCCTCCCCAAAATGGGTTGAAGTTAAAGGTATATCATCTTGTGGGATTTATTCAATCACAATTAAAGTAGGTGGAAGTATTTCACCATCCGGCCCAAAGTATATTTCAGGTGGTTGACTATGTGATATGGGAGATTCAATGGCTATAGAAATTTGTGGGATGACCAAGGTAGGAACAACTTCCGGTTGTTCGACTTCAGGATTCAGATGTTCTAGCAAAGAAGAGACATGACCTAGATCAATTTCTGGTTGAACAACGTCAGGTCCAGGAGGTATGGTCTCACTGATTGGATGGATTGTGACCATGGGTAGCTGTGAAGACTCCGTTTCGACAACAATAAATGAACCAGGATGTGTAGAAACAACTTGAGCTAACTCCAGTTTATGGGAAAATTATGTTTCACCAGAGGTATGAATTGTACTTGATTCTACAGATCATGATCGCCTTCGCCTACCAGAAGTAACTTCTAGTGGTAAAGGTGGTTTTAACACAAGTCTACGCAAACGACGGGGGAAAGGATTTTGTTCTTCCACAAATATTGATTTATTTTAACCAAAAACAAATAAACAAAATAAAAGGGTAATGCTAGGAGAAAAGGTTTACCAAGAAACTGTTAACTACAGAATACCTTCTAGCGAACCAAGAAGTCCAAGAGTGCTATGCAAAGCGTTGTGTCCTGTCCAAGAGTGCATTGGGCGCAGTGTATAAGGAAAAAAACCACTGTTTAACACACTTATTTTGCAAATTAATATTTAAAAAAGTTTGATCTTTAGGAATAACAACTACTAGGTGGATAAACAAATAAAATTAGAGGCTAAAACACCTAGAACTAAGATAAATTGTCCCCAGTGGAGTCGCCAATTTGTTGGAAACAATTGTGAATTATGGATAGAACACACTTCCCTAGACAAGTGATAATCTAGAACAACAGATTAAAGACTATACGACTTCTTCTCTTGACTAAGAACAGACACACATAATAGATTAGAAGCTTACTTGTAATGAAAGTGCTTCTAAATGGTTCCTTCTGTCGCTTTCGTTGTAGCTTCAGATTCAAGCAGTTTGTGCAAAATGCTTCCTACAAGAAAGAACACTAAAACAGCAGAAGATAACAATAATATAGATGTATATTCAAGTTAGTTAGCTAAATCAGTAAATAATAAACCATATACATCAACTAAGATCTTACAATATGGAAAATCAAAGCCAATACAAATGCATATAGGGAAACGTAAGTTGTATTCTTTATTGATGATAGAAGGAGAGGTTATAACCTAGTGACTAATTTGAAGTGACCATTCCAGCAACATTCCTAGCCCCATCACAGTATAAATCTCTCCAACAACTGTTACACAAATCTAACTCTCAATTGAAATATCCACCAACATTTCTCTACTCAAATTCTTCCTTGCCAAGCACTCAGATCTATGCTCAATTTATAGAGGAGTTGAAGGTTGTCTTGCACTAAATGACTTTCCAATAATAGGAAAGACATGTTGCCAATCTTGTAGGTGTCAAATGGACACTTGGATTCGAATATTGACACATGTGAACTCTTCTAGAAGGCACTCGCCAAGTGGAGATTCCAGAACAATGAGAATTTCTCTTCCAATGTGACCATTGCACACATAGATGTCGGGAAGTTCTTTGTAGAGCAGCCTTGCATAGGGCTACCTACATATGCAACGCACTTAGTCCCCTTAGAGGCAGCGTTGGTGAGCTCTCATATGCTATATAATAAACTCCAAACCTTGTAAACCTTTTCTCAATGAAAGTCATGCTTGATTTGTATTGTTCTTGTCTTGTTCTTGTCATGCTTGGAAACCAATGTGACCAACGCACTTATGAGTGTCGAGAAGTGCTTTGTAGAGAAGCCTTGAATGGGGATAACTACATATGCAATGCACTTAGTCCCTTTAGAGGTAGTGTTGATGAGCTCTCATATGATATATTATAAACTTCAAATCTTGGAAACCTTTGCAAATGAAGGTCATGAATGATTTGTCTTGTTCTTTGTCTTAGGCATGTATCAATTTGAAATGATAGGGGATGATAGACCCTTAGTCATTGGTCCTGGAGATGATGCCCAGTTAACTAGGTCATTGGGAATGATGCCCAAATTGACCTATAACAATGTATTTTATCTATAAATAATGAGGGTGATTCATCTATAGTTACAGATAGATTTTTCAACAAATGTAGTGTGGAAGCTATATTTTTATGGAGCCTTTCCTAGATAAGGTTCATGATAAAATGTCATGGTATTATATCCTTTAAAGGATACCATTATTCTCTCTTTTAAACAAGAATTCAAGGTTACAAATAATGTAATTGAGTATGAATCATTAATATTGGGAATAGATGTTACAAAGATACTTAATATTTTAAATCTTGTTGTTTTTGAAGATTTAAAGTTGGTGATTAGACAGGTAAAAAATAATTTTCAAACAAATCATCCAAAGATTCACTCTTATAGGAATGAATTTTGTGATATGGTAAGAAAATTATTTTGAGATTTCAGTATTAATTCAATCCCAAGAGAACAAAACCAGGTAGAATATTCCTTGGTGGTATCAGCAAGTCTTTTCAAAACTCCAATTAACCCTCAATTACATTATGAAGTTGAAATAAGGCATATGCCTTCAATCTCTAATAGTTTTAAGAATTGGCAGGTATTTGACGATGATCAACAAATGAAAGGGTTCCTAGAAATGGTAGATGAGTTATCTGCTTCTCATTGATCAAGAATAAGAGCAAGATGATGAAATTGAAAAAACATATTCTAAACCTAAATGTGAAAATGTGATAGAAAATGACAAGATTATATAGTTTAAAAATAAAATTATTCCAAAGGGATTGGTTCCTTTAGAAATATTGTTTTATCACAATGATATACTCGTCAAAGAAATTGTAAAAAAAAACTCATAGTAGAAAAAATAATGTAATATTGGGACTAAATAAGAACTAAATTTTATTAAATTAGCTAATTCTCTACATTAGGAGGTGAATAAAAATTATGTGAATGTTTTCCAACAATATAAAGATGTATTTTTATGGAAGTATAAGGACAGAAAAACTTACGATATAACAATAATTCTACATAATATTCCTTTAAAACTAGGTTCTAAACCATTCAGGAAAAATATCATATTGGTGAATCCACTTTTATTACCAATGATTGAAAAGGATTTGAGGAAACTGTTAAGATAGTAGTTCCTATGAGATATTTTGAGTGGATATAAAATTTGGTTTATGTGAGAAATAAAAATAGTGAGATTGGACTATGTGTAGAGTTCAGGAACCTCAATAAATTGTCTCTAAAATACAATTATCCACTTCCCAAAAGGGACCACATATTGTATATGGTAATTGTATCGAAGAATGTAACTAGTGTCAGTATTCAAAATTGTATTTGAGTCATGATGTAATATATTTTTCAAAAGAAATAAAAATAAATTTTATTATTATAGAAATTGACTTATTAAAGCATGGGTTTCATTCTTGGGTCAATTTGTTTTAGTTAATATACTCCATTAGAGGCTCATAGGGTTTCTTTCAAGTGTCCTTGTCCATATCATAGTGTAAAAAACCCTTCTTAGGATTAATTTTTCAAGAAATAAATTTATTTTAATGTAAAATAGGCCAATTAGTCCTCCTCCACCAAGTCGACCTCAAAATAGATAGGTCGGCCTAACTGAGGGGGAGAATATCCTATATAAATGAGGGAAAATGACCTCATTTGGAGCACTCACTCATCAAGTTTGATTTTTAGTTTTTGGAAGTAAAAGTGAAAAATTAAAGGAATAAAGTGGAAAGGACTAGCAAAGGAGAAGGAGGTTTTTATCAAGTAGATCAAGTTGAAATTATCTCTCCCTCTCTCTCTCTCTCTCTCTCACACACACACACACACACACACACACATGTGAATCTGATGAGTTGCTTGAAGGGCTAAAGTTGTAGTAATTTAGTTGGGTTGAAATTCTAGACTTGTTGGGGGCCTAAATTTTTGTTTATTGTTAGGCTAAAGCTACTGGACAAGAAGAGACTATTGAAATTTGTTAAATATTATTGGAAGAATGACTTAGTTGATTAGGAAGGTAATTTTGTCTAGGGTCTTGGTCTATCTCAACTTGAATATTCTAGTGAAAGAGTTTGATTGGGTTTTCCCATATAGAGGGTGTTATGCAGAATTGTGATCTACAGATAAACCAAATTCCCTAAGTGTGGTGCTAGTCACTTAGAACAACAAGGGAAAGAATTACTATCACTTTCTCTAAAACAAATATATATATAGAATGGTGAAAGATCCTACTTGTAATTCAATTTCTTCTCCTTCTCCTTATGTTGTTGTTTCTGTCGCTTTCAATCCTCTTATCACCGTAGTAATTTCTAAAGATTCTGGGATTTTGGATTTTTTTAGTTTTAAGAAAACTAGCGGTAACCACAAACCTAATTTAGAAATCTAGGATCTAGCCTTCCTAAATTTCAGAGAGGGCTCTCTCTTTATGATTCAGCTTTGTTTTTGTTTGATATTTTAGGCTAGTTATTATAGTTCAATTGGTTTTGATTTTAAGATGTTTGGTGGAAAATAATATTACTTGAAGACAAATGAAAGAGGGATCTACTAATCCATTGGGATACAGAGTCAAAGTCTAGCAAGCAGAACTAGAAGGCAAGGCCAAGAGGATGCTAATGTATTCAGGGCAAGGTAGATAACCCTCAGAGAATTGGATATATTATTTTGATGAGATGGCTTGATTTCGGGATAAAGGGCAGTGAAGGATCCTTTGATTTGGAAAAAGAAGAAGGACGCAGGGGTCAAACGGGACTAGGAGAAATTAAGAATTCCTAAATCTGGAAATCAGTAGAAAAAATTTAAATGATTAAGTAGTTAAGACAGGGAGTTCTAACACTAGTCCTGAATTAATACTCCTACTTAATCATTAAGATTGAACAACATGTATGAAATGTATGGAACTTAGAAAGTAAACAATGACAAGATAGATGTACTTTACTCATCAAATTATCACATGAATCCTGAATTATGAAGACCAATTGGAAATTTTCTAGACTGTTGCTTTGAAATCAACACATGTGAGCCTCCAACGTGTCAACAAAATTTCTATAATGATCTTAGCAATTTTATTCCACACCTAATACTTCAAATGTAGAAGTATTTATACAAAATGTTTATTACAAAATATCCTAGAGAAATATAGGAAAAGCTCTAGGAAATAAAAATATCTTTACACATTAAGAGGGACAACTGCTTAACAACTTAGCAAGATGTCCTCTTATCTAGAAAAAATAGTGATATCTTATCTAACACAAACTGTTTGTTTGAGTAGCTGTCTATGCTTGCTGGCACTTTGAAAATATATTTTTGGAAGATGAATTCTTGGATACTCTTTCCAATTATACTCTTTGATCTTGTACTTTATCTAGGATACTCTTTCACACCGCTCGTTAACCATTTCACTGTTGTAAAAAATCAAATTACAGTAGTCAAATCAGCTAGCTGTTATTTTTATTTTTGATACACTTTTACTTTGGCCTTTCACCCTGATACTCTTTAAGCTAATACTTTGACATTGAATTGCTGTAAAAAGATATTTTTTAACAGTAAAATTTCAAAATCAGATACTGTTTTATTTTTTTCTCTTTCATATTGATTTGTTCATCTGCACTGTCTTTCACTGTTTGCCTTATTGCTATAATAAAACTATGAAGGTACGCCATTGTTCAGCCTCTTTAATATTTATACTTCTAAATTTTCTTTAATTCTCATATGCTTCTGTGTACTTAGAAAAATTTGGTTTAATAAAAAATAAGTGTTTTATTTCATTCTTAAGGAAGAATAAATCTTCAATGTATTTGAGAACCACCTTCCCTGTTGGAGATCCCTGTGGTAATTGCTTACTGATATGCTCTTTGGCATGATCTCTGATCTTCTTATCATATTCTTTCTATTCCATTAATTTTTTATTGAATACATGTATGTCTGGAATGCCTCCTTGTCTGAGCATAGTATATTTAGCTAAAATCTTGGTGATGGAAAAATTCATAGCATCACATTTTTCTTTCAAGTTATTCATCAAAGTTTTATTTGTCAATACCTTTTTTATCTAAAATATACCTTTTTTTCTATCCTATATCTTTAATTCCTCTAGCTCAGTCATGTTCTTACTGTTTAAGAAGGTAATTAGCCTTTGGGCCTATGATGGTTTGTTTGCTAATTCTTATGTAGTATTTTGTATTTCATTTTGAGCTGATAGGAGGAGGTCCCTTTGTTCATAAATTATCCGAATTGATGGCCATTGAAGATGAATAGCCTCAATGATGTTGGTCCATAAATGATTTCTTATGAATGAAATTTGAGTGGTACAACTCAAATCCTTTTGAAGATTTTTTACCTGCTCTTCAACTCTTTTAGCTTTTTGTTCATAATTATTTTCATTAATCAATGTTGTTTTATTAGATGCTTCCATAATCTAAACCTTATTATTCAAACTGTTGATTTCATTGGTTTTCAAGGTCATTTCTTCCATTGCTTTAACAATTTTCCCTACATCATTGGTATGCTACACCTGTGATGTTGAGGATTCTGTTTCGGAAGTAGTAACTGATTGTACTGACACTGCAGTTGCCAGTGGCTCTTTGGGTGCTAATTTCTCTCCCAATGTAGTAGGAACAACAGCTGTAAAAATAGGAATAACTGTGGGAATGTTGGAAGCTTCTGTTTCCTTTTCTTTCATCGGTAAATCCAATTGGCTTTCCATGTCCTTGATTTGAGCAGTAAGCTTTATAATCAACCGCATCATGTCTTATTTCTCTTTCTTCTCCTGAAGTATTTATTTTGCTTGTGGATGTTCACTTTGAGGAAGTTTTAGTTGTTTCCTCAAAGTAGTAACATCATAATTATTTTGCTTTACCAATGCTTGAGAAACCTATAAATTTGATGGATCTACCCCTATCTGAAGGACTAGATCTTCTAAGGATTTAATCCTTAAATCTTTTGCATGTAAAGAAGCTTTTTCCAGATTCATTTGATTTTGCATATTAAAAATAGTGTTTTTCATTTGCGTAGCACTCCTGGTTTTATCCACTACTTTTGAATAGAGCATTTCTGATGTATGTCTATGAATTTATATTTGATCCAGCTCATGGATGCTCTCTCCATCAACTTCCAATTCTATTTTTTGATAATCTAAAATTTTCTTAGGATCTGCAATTTTTGGCTGAAGGAAGGACATTATCATCTTATTAGTAGAATAATCAAAACATGTTAATAATATTTCCTTGTTATCTGGCTTTTCTTTGAGAAATTGAGAGTAAATTTCTCTTTTTATCTCCTCATTTATCTCCTTAATTTGCTGATATCTTTGTTTTATATCAGAATCTTTTTCCTCTGATGTTTTGGAAGAAGAGGGAATTTCTAAATCAACATGATTCTCAATCATTTGATTGCCCTGCTTATCTGCTGCAACCTATTCTTTTCCAATTTCTATCAAAACTTCATCAACTATTACTATGGCCTCTTCATTTGCTGACTTCTCTTTATTCATTCCTGATTATTTTTACCATTTATCTCAATACTATTTTTTTTTCAGCAGTAGTAATTTTAGCCATTATTTTGTAAATCAATTTGAACTTATTCTCAGTAGTAGTTTCAACTGAATAACCTTCATCATCTATTGATATTTAGTTTGACATTTCTAACTGCTTGGTAGCTATCATAGCCTATGAATTATCTGCCTTTTTCATTGTTTCTGTATTAGCAGTATGGTCTACTAATTTTTTTTCCACCCATTCTATTTGATTGGAAAATTTCTCAATATTAGGCTTTGAATCATGTATAAAAGGTTGAACCTTGCATTTGGCCCTTATAGCACTGAGGATACCCTGGGGGTAATAATTCCACTGAAAAAATTCTTGAAATTGGTATTCTAATAATTTTCTAGATATTTCTTTCTCAGCCTCCCTATTGTTTACTATGAAAGGGCCAATTTGGTTCTTCAACTTAAACTGAGTCTTTTTCTTTGAAGCCACGGAATTTATAGCATCTGCATTTAAAACCTGCCTTAAATATTCCAATGAAAAAACCCTAATGGTTAAAAATTTAGGTAACTTATAAGGGGAAAAATTGGTTCCAAATATTCTTATTTATGTGTGTCCCTCATATAAATACTAGTCTCCTACTTTGCATTGTTCATACAGCTGTAATATTCTTTTCATTTCTTCACTCACTCTGGGCTACTTTGACTTGTAAAGTAAATTCATCGTTGGTATGATGAATAAGTCTGTAAAATCTTTATAACTGAATTCATTTCCTTACTTTATGAGCAAGGATGTCCAAAATATTACTGATAGAGGCTGCTCCTCTACATTTGTATTTTGTAAAGCAATGGGAAAATGCTCATCTTGAAAAAATAGAAATAAATGGAATTGATATGATGAATATCTAAAAACTCCTTCATTAGACAATGTTGTCAACTGGTGATGGATGCTATCAGCAATGAGTATAGAAAAATTAAAGATCATGGCAGGGGGCTGCCTAGGAGACAATGTAGATAGAAAACCAATGATGGATGCATCTATGAATTCATCATTAAAGTATCCTAGTATAAATAATAACATGGAAATCACCTGTCTAGAAGCTTCAGGGAACTTTGAAGTGGAATAAGGAGGATTAACCTTTGGGATGTCTACATATGCAGGCATGAAATTCTGAAAGAACATAAATCTCTTAGGAAAATCCATCCCTAAATATAATAGGGTTAATGATTCAATAAACAATGGAACTAATCTAGGATCAAATTTCATTTGAAGCATCTCATTTATGTATTCTGCTGTAATGGAAAACAAAATCTCCCTATTTGCATTGAAAATGGATCTTTGATCAGGAACATAATGTTGCTGACACACTCTGACAAGGTCTTGGGCTGGATAAGTAAGAGAAACTACATATTTGGGAAAATTGGACTCACAAATAGGTATGTCATCTTGATTTTTATACAAAAACTTACTGTGACACCAGTTATGAATCTCTAGTAGATTAAATTCCACTATTGGGTCTGCAATATTGTAATCTAAATCAGTTAAAGGAATCCTTTCTTCAGTGGAAATTGGAGGTTGAAGGGGATTATAGTGGAAGCAGTATTGGCAGTGATTATTGGGGTAGGTTTATTTATTTGTGAGGATTCAGGCTTGGAAGGCTTGGATGTCATAGCTTTAGTAGCTTTGGGACCCCTAGTTTTAGGTGTAGTCTGCCTCTTTGTCATTTTTGGGATAACTAAGCAAGAATATACTATTTGCAGTAGTTAATTTGTAGAAACAGAGGAATTTTAAGCAAATCTGGGACAATTTAAGAAACTAGGAATCTTAACAAGAGTTCAGGATGGAAAACGAAGGTTTTCTGGATGGATAAGACTGAAAAAATGGATTTTTTGGCTTTCTGAGTGCTTTTAAACCTTTTTGAACCATGGAATTTGTCTTTCAATGGTCTAGAATTTAGATTTTGGATTTAAAACTGAGCTTTCCACAAATGGAAATTTTTGAGATAAATTTGCGAGGGTTTGCCCTCTTTTTCAAGGTTTTGGTCACACTAGGATTAGCAATTCAATTCTTCGGATCTTAATTCATTTGATTTGTGGTTCAAATCATGAAATTTGCAGGTCAAATTCAGAAGAATACCTGATTTACAGGTGTATTGATAGCTGAATAGGGTTTCTGGTGATATCTTCGGCTTTAAACTAGATTTTTGACGCAGAGGAAGGCTTCAATTGCTCGAATATGAAAAAAATGGCTAAATCCATCTTGGGGGCAAGAAATTAGTCACACAAGGGCTTAGGGTTCTTTACACAATCGGGCAGAGTTTTCTTACCAGTCGGAAATGTAAATAATGCATAAAACAATGGTTTATCGAAGTCTAACCTTTCAATATAAACCATCATATTAGCATTTATTACAGGTCTATTCAAAGGTGGGAGGTGGATTTGTTTTCGAATGCAAAAACAACCAGTGGGTTTCACGTTGGATTTTCATGGTAAGTGGTTTCAAGACTTTTGAAGGTGATCGAATGATAATAGGACACGTTGCATTGGATAGTTTTGAAATATAACTTATTTCGCTTAATTTTGAACAAGCATTGCACGATCAATTTCAGAACGCGAAACTGAACACGCATCATTGGATTTGTTTTAATCAAGTGAATGGTCAGGATTAAGTTAAGAGTTGCAGTGGAAATATGTTTGGGACCGAGAAGTTCATATGAGTCGGGTAATGATATATGTACATATAAAACTTTGCATAGACGTGTTATAACCAAAGTTTTACAAATGGGAAGATTATATGGATGCAGGGTCTTAGTAATGGGTTATATATATATAGACTAAGATTATATATATAAGGTTAATGCATGAGGTGGATTAGCAAGCATCAACCGGGGTATAGCATGAGGCTATTTTGATTTAAACATATATAAAACATGTTTAAATTTTTTTGTATTTTATTTTTATTATATATTAATAGACTGATGTAAGTGTCTTTTTACTATATGGGGCGGGAATATTATATATGGTTAGTTTTAGACCAAAGAGGGTATTTTTTGGGTTTTTTAATTTAACACGTGGATATTTAACTTTGATAAAAAATATTGTAATAATGGGTTTTTGGGATAATTAAATAAAAGGAGCTATAATATGTGGGATAAGGTTTATTTATAAGGATTTAATAAGTAAAGTAGAAGTTAATATGATAGGGAAAATGGAATGCTCAATAAATGCATTTGTATAACTAAGTAAAGTGAAAACTTTAAATCAAGTTTAACATTTTATGAATTCACCACTTTTACTTAGCATAGAGTGCTTTATGAGGGTTTATATGCTTTGTATAATGGAGGGAGTTAATCAAAAGGGAATGTGATTATTCATTAAGTAAAAAAGGAGTCCTTACTTATGAAATTGAATAATGATGTGTGCATGAAGGGTAAATGATGAAAATTAGGGATTAACATAGTAATTCAACACTTTTAACTTAATAGTCATTGAGCCTTGGGTCCGGTCCCAACAGAAGTCAGTGAAATGCTCTGAACCTCTTTGACTGGAAGTTTAGAATGCATAATAACTATAGGGGAAGTGAAATTAGTAATTTTTCCTCGTGAAAAGTATTTACATGATTCTCCCACTTCTTTCTCCCTACCCAATCTTTTACTCTAACATTTTTTTCTTCCATTTTACAGGTGCATTTGAGCTAGCAACCTTGAACATTTTATTCTTTTTAAAGCAGTAAAAACTATCTAAATCTACCTTATATCATCCTAGGGCTCAGATTAAACTGATGAGCACCTCTTTATTCTCTACCTATCTACTAATTAGTCAGGATTAAACTGTCTGACTAGTTTTTATTTACTATTCTACAACATTAAATTGAAAAATGACAAGTCAAGATTGAATAGTTCAACTCATCATGGATTATGCCATTTATTGACACTCTGCCATATTCATCAGTAAAAAGTAGTGGCATTTTGACTTGCACACTTTCATGTTTTATTTCTTTTTTTCTTTTGGGGTATATTATTTTTTCTAAGTCCTTTGATCTTTCTTTTAGGACTTTTACCCTCTTTTTGATTTTCTATTTTTTTATTTTTTACAAAATATGGGAAAACAACTTGCAGAAAGAAAGGTATGTACATATTTTTACAAGACTATCATAAGTCAATTCAAAATTATGAATCCTATACTTATATGACCATAACAACGGCTTCACATGGGGATGGCATTTCCTTCCATTTTGACCATGATGATCCTATAATTGTCTTCTGACTTCTGCAAAAACTCATATTTATGATATTTTACTCTTAAAAGCTTAGGGCCTTTACTCCAGCCTTAAAATTTTGAGAAGAAAATATCCATTCCAATCTACACACTTGCAATGGATATTTATAATGATGTAAAAGGAAATTAGGACTGATAATTAGTTAACTCAGATGAAAAGTAGTGTTTAAGCATTCTACCATTAACTGGTCCATCTTGCACATCATTTCCATCTAAATATCTGATGAAGAAATCATTGTTATCGTTGTATCCATAAATTTCATAGGGTCCTTTCCATAGAAAGTCAAACTTTCCATGCTTACCTTTTTCTTCTCTCCTGGAATCCCATTTTAACACTTTATCTCCTATGGAAAATTCATCTTATTTTGTTCTTTTGTCAAAGATTTTCTTTATTTTTTCTTGAATGACTTGAGATTTTTCATATACTTATTCCCTAATCTGTTACATATGAATAGTCTGATTTATCCTTCTTTTTATATCATTGATTTCTACTTGTGATTCTTGGATAATTTTCATAACTGGAACACCTAAAGATGATGGGAAAACTGCATCCATCCCATATACAATATGGTAAGGAGATGTTCCAATTGACTTCTTGGTAGTAAGTCTATATGCCCATAAGACATAGACTAACATTTTATTCCAAGTTTTCTTATTTTCTTCAAGTAGTTTTTTGATGATATTCACAAGGCTTTTGTTTGAAGACTCCGCTAGGCCATTACCTCGAGGGTAATAAGTAGTAGAGTGGCCTAGATTTATATGGTAATTATGACAAAAGGAAATCATTTTCTTAGATTCAAATGCAGCTGCATTATCAGTAATAATTTTCCGTGGGCATCCAAATCTACATAAAATATTGTTTTCTAGGAAAGATATAATGACTGAGTCAGTGGCTTGTTTGGTTGGAATGGCTTCAATCCACTTGGTGAGATAATCTGTGGCAGTCAATATTCATTTGTGTTGGCCAGAGGATGGAGGGTGGATTTCTCCAATGAAGTCTAACCCCTATTGTTGAAAAGGTATCTCAGTATAAATAGGTTTGAGTGGTAAAGGTAACAACTTCCTTTTTCCTTCAAAGATCTCACATTTGTGACATGAAGTAACAAATTTTTTCACATCAACAAATAAGGTAGGCCAACAAAAACCAACCCTAAGAATCTTATCTACTGTGCTTTTCCAGTATAAGTGTCCTCGAAAATCACCTGCATGAAAATCCTCAAGAATTTTGTCAGCTTCTGATTTCAGTAAACAATTGAGTAAAATCCCACTTTGTTCTTTCCAGTAAAGCATTTTATCTGGAATGCAATATCTCATTGTTTTCATTTTGATGAATCTAGCTTTAGTTCTAGTTAATCCAGGAGGAGCTTGTAAATTTGTAAGTACAAAGATAATATTTAAGTACCATGGTGAGTCTAGATAGGCTTCACTGATCGATAGAGTCGCCATCTCTTCCTAGTCATCAACCTAGGCAATAAAATTTATATCTAAAGAATTAAAATTGGATTCAGCCATTAACCTGGCTAAACCTTGTCCTTTTATAAGCTTATTTGGTTTAATCTCTATGTCATATTCAAGGATAGTGGCAATCCACTTTCCTCTTCTTCCATCTGGCCCATCCTGTGTAAGAATATCTTTTACTACAGTATTAGGGACATAGGCAATAATGTGGGAGTAAAGAATGTACACTCTAAAATATTTTATGGCTTTAACCAAGGCTAAAGCTTGTTTCTCCATGATTTTATATCTTAAAGGTGCATCTCTATGGGTTTTACTAAAAAATGCTATGGGCTGTTCAAAACCTTGGTCATTTTTCTGCGGTAGAACTGTAGCTATGGTATGTTCTGAGGAAAATGAAAAGATTATGAAATCTTTCTTGAAGTCTAGGCTGATTAGGACTGGTGTTTTTGTTAAATCATGTTTAATAGATTCGAATGAATGTTTTTCTTCAACTGTCCATTTTAACACATAGTGATTTTTTAACATGTTATTCAATTCCTTGTTGATTTCTACTAGATTAGAAATAAATCTTCTTAAAAAGTTAATTTTACATAAAAAAGCTTGTAATTCCTTAATGTTCCTAGGTGGTTGAATTTGAAATATGGCTTCTATCCTCACTGGATCTATCCTAATACCTTCCTTGGAAATTATGTGTCCTAATAATTTACCTTCTTCAAGTCCAAAAAGACTCTTCTGGGATTGAAGGATATATCATATTTTCTACATTTAATGAATACATGTATGAAATGATCCAAATGTTCATTATCAAATTTAGAAAACACAGTAATATCATCTAAGTAAATAACCAAAAATTCATGGATTTCTTTCGCAAAGGCTATGTCCACAACCCTTTGAAAAGTAGCTCCGGCATTCATTAACCCAAAAGGCATTTTGACATACATGAAAGTGCCCCAAGGAGAAGTAAAAGTTGTTTTAGGTTGGTCTTCCTCTTGAACAAGTATCTGGTTATATCCTGAGAAATCATCTAATAAAGATATCCTAGAAGATCCAACTACCATTTGTAAAATATGATCCATCTTAGGTAAAGGGTAGTTATCTTTCAAAGACACTTTATTGATATTTCTAAAATCAACACATAATCTTATTTCTCCTGTTTTCTTCCTAGTAGGTACTAAGTTAGAAACCCAACCAGAATATCTGATTGGTGCAATGATTTGGGCATCATACATGCGTTTAACTTCTTTTTCAATCAATGGTAACAAGACAGGATTAATCCTCCTCAATTTTTGTCTAAATGGTTTCTGATTATCTTTTATAGGAATCTTGTGTTGAATGTTGTTAGTGTCATATGATTTTAAATCTTCATAACTCCATGAAAAAACATCACGATATTCCTTTAAAAGTTCAATATATTTTTCTTTTTCTTGAGGGGGTAAATTTTTTGACAATTTAATCATTTTTGGCTCTGTGTCTGTACCAATATTACATTCTTCAATGTCAGACTTGACTGGTTCCGTTTTAGGCTTTTTGGGCACATAATTGGAATCAAACAAGTCTTCCAAAGGAGTTAATCCCTTAGGTAAAAAATTATCCTTCAAATCTAGCATTTCAATTTCATCTTCAATTACTTCCTCTATATCTACCTTCTCTAAGTTATCTATATCAAATTAAGTAAATACAGTGGGTTTAGTAAGTTTATGTGCATCTAAATTATCTATATTACAATTAACATCTAAATATGTTGCATTCTTAATCTAAATTACAATCTATGTCTATCATACAATTTTGAAATTCATCCTCACTATTCAAAAAATGATAAATCTGTTCATCTTCAGAGAAAATATGCCAATATTTGACATTATCTAGGACAATGGGTTTGTATTTAACTTCAGCAGTATATCTATGTTTTGGTTGAAAAGGTAAATTACATGTGCTAACAAAATTTTCTAGGGAATGTGATTGCAAATTTTGATTTCTAGGAATAATAGCAAATTTAAACTCTAGAAAATCATCAACCAAGTTAATTGTTGCATCTCTATATCTGGCTAATCTAGGATTATGAACAAAATATTCAGCATTTACTTGTTTAATAACTAATTCCGAATCTCCCATGATTAAAATTCTCTTACCTCCTAAATTTCAGATGATTTGGAGGCCTAAGATAAGTTCCTCATACTCTGCCATGTTGTTGGTGCATTTAAAGTTGAGTATAAAGGCATGTCCTTCCGAATGAATGGTCTCAATGTTTGTGATCCACACTCCAGCTCCTGCTCCTGACTTACTGGCTGAACCATCAAAGTATAAGTGCCAAAGGGATTGGTCAAATATATTATCATTGTTTGGTTTAGGCTTTATGTCAATTAACTCAGTTTGGATCTCATTATTATCTAAGTTACATAAAATGAAGGAATCTAGATCACTTGGTGTTGATTAAATTAGATAATTGATTGATCTCTCAGCACTTCTAACCATGTATTTCATTAGAGTTTCTCTATAAAGTTTCTTAGGTTGTCCAAACACTATTATGGTGGCATAGCTCATGTCTAATTGTAGAGATCCCTACAACTTAGCTCTCGATGAGCGAGAAAGAAGCATACCATACTTAGGTGGGATATCAGCTAATACAATATACATGACCATAATTTTACCGATATATTGAACGAAATTGACACACAAGTATTTTATCAATCCTATGCATTTGACCTAGCTTGAATCAACAGAGAATAAGTATTTGTAAGGCCTTGTTATTTCTAAATTCAGAGTTTCGATAATAGCTTTTGGCATTAAGTTGTGAGAAGCTCCTGAATCTAACATTGCATTATGTAGAATTTTATCGTGAATAGTAAGACTTATATAGAAGGGAGAAACTGATCCGTCGAAATTTTTACCATTAACATCTGGGCCAAAATTAATTCAGGTTGATCATCATTTAGATTAATAGAATCTTCACCAACATTCATATTTAAAGTCTTAGTAATTGCTGTTTTATACATACCATTTTTTACCAATTCTATCGAATGAATTGGTATATTTAACTTCGCTATTTTAGTTTGAATGTTAAATGCTGGTTCAGATTTACTAATCTGAATTAGTTCATCTTTTGTGAAAGTTATCTGAGTGGGTTTTTCAGGTGTTTCGGCAGATGTACTCTTATCTTGAGTTGTCTTTTTGTTTTCTGTTTGAGTTTCCTGACTCTTATTGTCTTTAGTTCTTTTTTCAAGGACAGATTCAAGGGCAGCAAGAGTTTTTTCAGACTTTGAGCTTTCAAGGTTTATTGTTAACAATTTTATGATTTTTAGAATCAGCAGGATTCTTTTTGGGACTAGGAATTGTTGATTTTGTTGAATTAGGGGGTCTAGTATTGTTAGCCTTTTGGTCATTACTAGAGGATTGGGCCACTTCTTCAGGGATGTCAACAATTTTCGAACTTGGTCCTTTCTTGGGACTAGGAGGATTGGAATTTTGCTTGTTTTCCCTTGGGATAATTTGCAAAATTTTGGTTTTTGGTGCTTCTACATTATTTTTGGTTTGATTTTGAGAAGTGTTTTTTTTAGAATTCTCAGTGTTTTTTCTGTTTCTAAGGTTATACTGACTGTGAATTTTGTTAATGGCGAAGTCATAACCTTGTTTAAAATCAAAGGATTCACTAGATTCTATTTTGAGTTGTTGAAGCTCAAAAAGTTCTTGATCCTCCTGTGTGAGGAAAATAGTGTTTTCTTCATCTATCCCCATTACTATATTGATGTCATCCTCATATTCTTCATCATTGTGAGAACTCTCAACACAGTTCTCTTGGAATGGGGGCCTAATGCTTTGATCTGGGGAAGGTTCTTTACCTTTTCCAGGATTGTTGTTTTTTCTGTAGTTGGGATTTCTGATTTGGGATTGATTATCCCATTGTGGTTTTTTCTCAATGTTGTCTAGTCTCTCAACTAATCTTTCTAAAGTTTTAGAAAAACTATCAAATTTACCATCTAAGTTTGAATTCTCTTCTTTGATTGTGACTCTCCTTTCATTCCTAATTCTGTCTTTTTTGGCTAGGATATTAATTTCTACACCAACAACATCTAATTGCATCTATTCTAATGTTTCAACATTTATTTCTCTTAATTGGTATGCCATTTCTGGATCAAATCCATCAGGAAATTTAAGAAGTACTGAATAGGGTGTAGGTTTAAGATCAACAGGGATGGCATTATAAACACTACTACATCTGGTGCAGTAATCCTGAACAGACTCATTTAGAGCTCTTTTTAAAGAATCAAACTCAGATAAAATTTGCAAAGGGTTATTTTTCTTTTCCCATTTATTTAAGAAAGCTCTATGAAATGCAGCTAAATCTGCTATGCTACCAAAAACTAAATTCTTAAACCATTTCTTAACTTCCCCAGTTATACTTTGAGAAAACAACCTCTTCTGAACATCTGATTCATCTATTTCATAGATTTCACAATAATATGTTATTCTTGTAATATGTTGTCTAGCAATAAGTTGTGACAATCCATCAAATAAAGGTATATTTTTCTGATAATCTTGGGGCATATCATGGAGGTTTTGGGGAAAAACAAGGGGTGCATATCTAGTAGCCATAGCTTGAAGCTTAGATAAACTAGGGGGTACACTATAAATGACAGGAGATGTGCTGGTTATAGTAACTGATGTGTTGAAAGTTGTATTTGAAGAACTTGGAAAAGATGTTGGTATATATATGGAACTAGCTGGAAAAAATGTAGTGCTTATAAAACTGGTGGATGCAATGGACTGAGTGAATGATGGAAATACTATCCTAGGCTGCAAAGGCAACTCAGGAATAAATGGTTTTGTGGATGAACTTGCAATGGCTTGAGGATATGATGAAAATATAACCCTAGGCTGCAAAGGAAACTCAGGACTAAATGGTTCTGTGGGTGAACTGACAGTGGAGTCTGAAAATGAAGTGACAGCATACAGAGTTGAATCTGTTGCTGGAAAGATTGGTGTGTGTAATTGAGAAACTAGAGGCTTAAAGTGAGATAAAAATTGAGCTAATTTAATAGCTTCATGAACATCTTTAATTCGTGTAACATTAACCCTTTCTATTGGACTCTGAGTTTCATATTTGTCTGATTTTATTGATGCTGAAATAATTTTCTATTTCTCATTCACAAAAGAAGTAAAAAAAGGGTCTATGACAGCTTCCTTTAAATTAGTTTTAAATTTATTTCTAAATAATGAATTTTTAAACTTGAAATCAAAATCAATATCGGTTAAGCTCACTAATTCTTTGGGTAAGGAATTAGCTTTTCTTAAAGGCACTTCAGCTTCTAAATTAACAATTAGTTTTTTCTTTTTATTTTTTCCAATCTGTTCTAGGTTATCTACTATTACTGCAGGCTTAGGATCCAAGTTATACCTGGTATAGTAGGTTTTCCTAGAAGCTAGAATGACTATTTATGAATACCCACAACCCTTAAAACTAATCTTAAAGTAAAAAGATAAATTAAAGATCTTTCTTTAAGACTAATTTTAAAACAAGAGATTGGTTAGATCCCTAGTATGGTCGTCAGTATGTTATCACCCTAGTAATTTCTAAATATTGTGGGATTTTGGATTTTTTCAGTTTTAAGAAAACTAGGGGTAACCAAAAACCTACTTTGGAAATCTAGGATCTAGCCTTCCTAAATTTCAGAGAGGGCTCTCTCTTTATGATTTAACTTTGTTTTTGTTTGATATTTTAGGCTAGTTATTACAGTTCAATTATTTTTTATTTCAATATGTTTGGTGTAAAATAAGATTACTTGAAGACAAATTAAAGAGGGATCTACTAATCCACTGGGCTATGGAGTCAAAGTCTAGAAAGCAGAACTAGAAGGCAAGGCCAAGAAGATGCTAATGTATTATGGGAAAGGTAGATAACCCTCAGATAATTGGATAGATTATTTTGATGAGATGGCTTTCTTTCGGGATAAAGGGCAGTGAAGGATCCTTTGATCCAGAAAAAGAGGAAAGAGGCAAGGGTCAAACGAGACTAGGAGCAATTAAGAATTCCTAAATCTGGAAATCAGCAGAAAACATTTAAATGATTAAGTAGTTAAGACATGGAGTTCTAACACTAGTCCTGAAGTAATACTCCTACTTAATCATTAAGATTGAACAACATATATGAAATGAATGGAAATTGGAAAGTAAACAATGACAAGATAGATGTACTTTACTCGTCAAATTATCACATGAATCCTGAATTATGAAGTCCAATTGGCAATTGTCTAGACTGCTGCTTTGAAATCAACACATGTGAGCCTCCAATGTATCAGCAAAATTTCTATAATGATCTTAGAAATTTTATTCCACACTCAATAATTCAAATTTAGAAGTATTTATACAAAATGTTTGTTACAAAATATCCTAGAGAAATCTAGGAAAAAATCTAGGAAATAAAAATATCTTTACACATTAAGAGGGACAACTACTTAACAACTTAGCAAATTGTCCTCTTATCTAGAAAAAATAGTGATATCTTATCTAACACAAACTATTTGCTTGAGTAGTTGTCTATGCTTGCTGCTAGTTTGCCAATATCTTTTTGGAAGATGACTTCTTGGATACTCTTTCCACTTATACTCTTTGACCCTGTACTTTATCTCTGATACTATTTCATGCTGCTCATTAACCATTTCACTGCCGTAAAAAAGGAAATTACAGCAGTCAAATCAGCTAGCTATTATTTTTATTTATGATACAATTTGACTTTGGCCTTTCACCCTGATACTCTTTAAGCTAATAATTTGACATTCAACTACTGTAAAAAGATATTTTTTAACAGTAAAAATTCAAAATCAAATACTGTTTGATTTTTTTCTCTTTCAAACTGATTTTTTCATATGCACTGTCTTTCACTGTTTTCTTTGTTGCTATAATAAATTTTTGAAGGCCTGCTTACTGATCTGTTCTTTGGCATGATCTCTAATCTTCTTATCATATTCTTTCTGGTCCATTAATCCCTATGGTAATTGCTTACTGATCTTTTCTTTGGTAGGATCTCTAATATTCTTATCATATTCTTTCTGGTCCATTAATTTGTCATTGAATACATGTATGTCTAGAATGCCTGCTTGTTTGAGCATAGTATACTTAGCTAAAAACTTGGTGATGGAAAAATTCATAGCATCACATTTTTCATTCAAGTTATTCATCAAATTTTTCTTTGTAAATACCTTTTTGATTTGCAATATAGCTTCTGTTCTGTCCTATATCTTTAATTCCTCTAGCTCAGTCCTATTCTTACAGTTTAAGAAGGTAATTATCCTTTGTGCTTGTGTTGGTTTGTCTGCTAATTCTTTTGTAGTCTTTAGTATTTCATTTTGAGATGCCAGGAGGAGGTCCCTTTGTTCATAAATTATCTGAATTGATGGCCATTGAAGATGAATAGCCTCAATGATGTTGGTCCATAAATGATTTCTTATGAAAGAAATCTGAGTGGTAAAACTCAAATCCTTTTGAATATTTTTTACCTGCTCTTCAAGTCTTTTAGCTTTTTGTTCATAATTATTTTCATTAATCAATGTTGTTTTATTAGATGCTTCCATAATCTGAACCTTATTCTTCAAACTGTTGATTTCATTAGTTTTCAAGGTCATTTTGACGCAGGATACACCCTGCAAACCCAGAATCACACTTCAATTGATGCATATAAAATGCATCTCAGAAATTAGCTCTTAAAATCTCAAATCCTGGCAATTTCACAAACACTTTTACACACCAGTTTAGTCAGATTCTCCTTAAAACAATGGCACCCTCCATAAGATTGACTCATCAAGCGAAGGTTCTAACACTCATTCTAATCAAACTTTCGATTCAATCCTTTCTTTTTCGAAGGATCGATACATATACAGACTTCACAAATTGACATTCACTGAAGTCGATTTAAAAACCTCTATTTCTAATTAGAACTTACCAAATCGATCACTAGAAATACACTTTTTCTCCCATTTGTGGACCGCGCCTTCACTCATACAGAATCTCCATCTTCAATCGATTTCTAGAGTTAGGCCTCTGGTCCTTCAGCATTCTATTTCAATTAATACTGCTCTCTCCAGTTTTTGGAATTGAAATCTGCCTCGAACTCGCTTGTTTTAATTCCAACGCTCCTACAGCATACATTCATCTCAAGCTGTGACAATTGCTTATGCCCTTCAATAAAACCCAGATCTCATCGACCCTGAAGTTGCCAACGCATTTAAATCTCCAGCTAACGAATCCATATATAACCATTTAAAACAGCGCTAAACACTGTTCATAACAGTGTCATAAATATTGTTATATCAAAACATTCAATGCAACCCAGATCTATTTAACCAATGCTCAAATCAATTCACAATTAACTGAATTGTAATAAACCATAGGAATTTGGTGTTTCCCCCCCACGATTTGATGAGATATCAATCGTTGTTTTTAAGGTACTCCAACTCCGACAAACACTGATATAATGTCAATCACTGTTCTACGCGCTCCAAGCTTCCGATCCGATCCAAATAGGAATCAAAGATTTGCAAACTGAATGTTAATTGATATATCACAATGCCGATTTGAAATTTTATCCAATTTACACAATGCTGCTTTGAACTTTCACATCCGATGCAATTAAATCGAAAATCGGCGATCGCTGGGTTTCGGTGCCACTTCTTTGTGAGAAGTGTGATATCCATTGGATTCGATTTCCCATCAAATAAACTTAATAAACTTTCCGCATCCATTCCATTGTCATATAATGCGATTTTTAAACACATTCAATCCGATCTGATGGATTATCGGACCCGATATATCATACCAATCAACTGGATATAATTTAAATCCTCTCAAAGGTTCCATTAAATTATTTTCTTGCGCCCATTCTCTCTGTTAACAGATTTCTTCTTGCTCGCGGACTCAAGGATGCCAGGATCGCTTTAAACACGGGAATTTCTACAATATAATATAAAAATACACAAACCATCATCAATTCAAGCGATTTCAAACAGAATAACAGTGTTCGAACTCCACGACACACTATACAAAGAGACACAATATTTATTTTTTATTCATAATAAACAGAAAACAGAGTCTGGCATTGTTTCAATTACATAAGGAAAAATCCTCTGTCAAATAAAACACAGTTCACACACAACAACTTCTGAGCTTTCGCTCCACACAAAAACACCACACTTACTCTCTGCAAATTTGAGCTTTCGCTCCACACAAGAACACACCCTTTCTGCCAAGATATCTTCGCTTATTACAATTTCCTCTCCTTAATCCTTCCACTAATTCTGCTAACAAATCGTTAACATAATCTTCTATTTTTAAAACTCTAACAGAATTCCCTGTTTACTAGCTCTCGTGCACACTTGTTTAACAAATATTATCTCTAATTTAAAATAAGGCAATCTCATACTTATTTCAATAACAAACTGTTTGAGAAGTTTTATCCTTCTCAGTAATCCCGAATTCGACCAAACAGTTAATGAATTTTACTATGATTAGCCACAACATGTGACCATTCCATCACATTGCTGGCTAGGTCTATATGCTCCTGCATCAGACTCCCAAAGTTTAAATTAACCATGATCTCCTGATCATGCAATTTTGTTCCGTGTCCTCCTGGATCCCATACTTGGTTTGATAATTTATCCTTGGTTACTACTGTTGTTGTTTGTCCTTCAAGTCTCCCTCCTTTATGCTGTAATGCGTCACTATCTGTTGTTGTCCCTTTCACATATTTCGCTACTGCTTTGCTCACTCTAATTTGCAATTTTTCATTCCCTTCACCTATACCATTTCTTCCAGCCAATCTTCCTTTCTTCTTTTGTCCTGTATTTGTTTTACTGGAATGCCGGAGTATGAGTTTCCACAATTCATCCAATTCTTTGTCCATTTCACTTATTATGTGCTGAATACTTTTCTGCTGCAACTGATTGTGTTCTTTAATTAGAACATCATAATCTTTGTGCCAATAATATTCCATATACATTTCTGAAATGTACAAATGCCTTTTCCCAGGTTTTTTTTCTGGTTTCTCATTCATGACTTTATCATTCCTTGCTTCAAATTCCAGCATACCTTCCATTAATTCGATCCGTTCTTCTTGGTTCAGATCGACTTCACACTGCCCTTTTCCTGCATATAAATCTTCATCAAAATTAATCAACTCAATAAACACAAATGCTTTACCTGGCTTCCTCATCAAAAGATTCGTCTTATACAAATCTGCCATCTCATCTGGAAGTTCTCTCAAAAGTTCTGTACCATCTTTACTAACTCCATTGTCCGCAATATTTGTCTTTAATCCTCCTTCACTCTGGCTTGCTTCAATATCAATGATCTTCAATGACTTAGTGTATCCTTTGAATTCAAAAATTCTTTTTCCATCCTCCTTATTCTGCATATGACTATGAGTAGTCATTTCTTCAACAGTCTTCAATAACTGTTTGTCTTTCCTCAAGTCAATGTGACCTGCAAAAACAAAACAACCTTCAGTTTTCAAAATACAATACCTTCCATTCTCTTTTGATGCTTCAAGCACCAATCCTCTATCATAGATATTTTGGATCTCAGTGGATCCTTCTTGTTGTGACCCCATTTCTCTGAGTCTTTCTTTCTTCAACAAATCAATATGAATTTGTTCAAGTTCTGTGAACTCGTTCATCAGCTTGCCATTCAACCTCCGTTGCAATAACTTCCATTTCACCCTTTTCTTCAGTCTCCATCTGTATATTCGATCTTTACTTGTCTTTCTTCGTACTGCTAGACCAATTTTTGGTTCTTCATTCTACTGCTAACTTCTATACTTCTGCAATTTAATGCTTTCCTCAAATTCATTCTCATGTAGCTGATCATTCTTTCCAAATTTCTGGTTACTTCCATATTCAGCTTGCTGAGTTAATATTTCTGTCTCCTTTATGCCTCTGAGGACATAACTTCCTTGTTGCTCCTGATCTTTCATTTCTCCTTCAAATAATCGCTGCTCAATTTCTCTGATTTCAGCATCATATTTATTAATGCTGTCTTGGACACCTTTTCCTCCATTAGGTTCTGTAAGCTTTGTTTCTCCTTTAGGTTCCTTGAGTAATCTCTCCAAGAATTCTATCTCCTTATGAAATCTCTCCAGCAGATCATCACAATTTCCATTCTGAGCTTCATTCTTTTCTTGGCAATCCTCCTGAGTTGATTTGTTTTCTACATCCTCATATTGCAAGCATCTTTCATCAATTCCATTAAACAATTTCATTGGTTTACCTTCTTGTAGTCCCACTATGGAATTATCATTAGACTCCTCATCTGACTGTTTCACACCAAACAGGATTTCATCTATGAACTCCTTCTATTGCAATAGATCAACGCCTTCTTCCTCTAAAAGGGATTCACCATCATACTTCACTTCAAGAGCTTCATTCCTGTTTGTGACAATTTCATCTGACTGTCCATCATCCTCTACATATTCTGCAAACATACACAAACTATAAGAATCACAATCACAAGGCTTCATTGCCTCATCTGCTTCCTTTGTCAACATATCTTCGAATTGTTCTGAACTCTGCCAATAGTCCATGAGATCTTCAACTGACCTCTCATCATCCTCTTCCCCCAACATTTCACCTTGTTTTGGTCTGCAAATGGAAACTTCCAATTCTACCTCTGCTTCTCTGAGTTTCTATGATTCCTCTTGAGCACTCAATATCTGCTCAATCTTTCTCAATTCTTCTACTATCTCTGACTTCACTTGCTGATTTCTCCTTTCCCGTAGCCTTTGCCATTTTACTCTTTTCCTCATGGTCCAAACACTTTTCTGCAGCATCTTAATCAATATTCCAATCTAGAAATCTATCTCAGCTTTCTCTCGGTCAAACTCTTCTTGACTCATCCTCATGCCATTTGCTTTGGCATCTTCCCTTCTGCTGTGGCTTCTTTGTGAACTTCTGCTATGACTATCTGTAGTCATTTTCTACTCCTCTCTTTCCATGAGCTCCTCGCACCTCTGCAACAAGCCTCTGCACAGCAAGTCCTTCCTACTGCAATCTTACCTCACTAAGCTCTCCTCACTCAGTCTTTTGGTAAGCACGATCCCCTATCTGGAATCTTCTCTTGAGCAACACCTTTTCTCCCTCTAGGCTTCTGAAATCTCTCACTCTTTCTTTTGAGAACACCTCAATTATCCTCTTTGTCCAATCTCTTGTTGGATTCTTCAGGTTCACTGCCACTTCTATCTGGTTCTTCTCTCACAACTTCTCTTGATTTATATTGCTGCAGTCTTCACTCTTTCTTAAGCTGTCACCTGTGTTTTGAATGGATTTCCTCTCTGCTGCAATCTGGTACTAAACTTCATTCAGAAAACAAACATATTCAATTTCAACAGAGCCAAGCTCTGATACCAAAATGACGCAGGATACACCCTGCAAACCGAGAATCACACTTCAATTGATGCATATAAATGCATCTCAGAAATTAGCTCTTAAAATCTCAAATCCTGGCAATTTCACAAACACTTTTACACACCAGTTCAGTCAGATTCTCCTTAAAACAATGGCGCCCTCCATAAGATCGACTCATCAAGCTAAGGTTCTAACACTAATTCTAATCGAACTTTCGATTCAATCCTTTCTTTTTCGAAGGATCGATACATATACAGACTTCACAAATTGACATTCACTGAAGTCGATTTAAAAACCTCTGTTGCTAATTAGAACTTACCAAATCGATCACCAGAAATACACTTTTTCTCCCATTTGTGGACTGCTCCTTCACTCATATAGAATCTCCATCTTCAATCGATTTCTAGAGTTAGGCCTCTGGTCCTTCAGCATTATATTTCAATTAATACTGCTCTCTCCAGTTTTTGGAATTGAAATCTGCCTCGAACTCGCTTGTTTTAATTCCAACGCTCCTACAGCATACATTCATCTCAAGCTGTGAAAATTGCTTATGCCATTCAGTAAAACCCAGATCTCATCGACCCTGAAGTTGCCAACGCATTTAAATATCCAGCTAACGAATCCATATATAACCATTTAAAACAGCGCTAAACACTGTTCATAACAGTCTCATAAATATTGTTATATCAAAACATTTAGTGCAACCCAGATCTATTTAACCAATGCTCAAATCAATTCACAATTAACTGAATTGTAATAAACCATAGGAATTTGGTGTTTCCCCCCCACGATTTGATGAGATATCAATCGCTGTTTTTAAGGTACTCCAACTCTGAAAAACACTGATATAATGTCAATCACTGTTCTACGCGCTCCAAGCTTCCGATCCGTTCCAAATAAGAATCAGAGATTTGCAAACTGAATGTTAATTGATATATCACAACGCCGCTTTGAACTTTTATCCAATTTACACAACGCCGCTTTGAACTTTCACATCCGATGCAATTAAATCAGAAATCGGCGATCACTGGGTTTCGGTGCCACTTCTTTGTGAGAAGTATGATATCCATTGGATCCGATTTCCCATCAAATAAACTTAATAAACTTTCCGCATCCATTCCATTGTCATGTAATGCGATTTTTAAACACAGTCAATCCGATCCGATGGATTATCGGACCCGATATATCATACCAATCAACTAGATATAATTTAAATCCGCTCAAAGGTTCCATTAAATGATTTTCTTGCGCCCATTCTCTATGTTAACAGATTTCTTCTTGCTCGCGGACTCAAGGATGCCAGGATCGCTTTAAACACGGGAATTTCTACAATATAATATAAAAATACACAAACCATCATCAATTCAAGCGATTTCAAACAGAATAACAGTGTTCGAACTCCACGACACACTATACAAAGAGACACAATATTTATTTTTTATTCATAATAAACAGAAAACAGAGTCTGGCATTGTTTCAATTACATAAGGAAAAATCCTCTGTCAAATAAAACACAGTTCACACACAACAACTTCTGAGCTTTCGCTCCACACAAAAACACCACACTTACTCTCTGCAAATTTGAGCTTTCGCTCCACACAAGAACACACCCTTTCTGCCAAGATCTCTTCGCTTATTACAATTTCCTCTCCTTAATCCTTCCAGTAATTCTGCTAACAAATCTTTAACATAATCTTCTATTTTTAAAACTCTAACAGAATTCCCTGTTTACTAGCTCTCGTGCACACTTGTTTAACAAATCTTATCTCTAATTTAAAATAGGGAAATCTCATACTTATTTCAATAACAAACTATTTGAGAAGTTTTATCCTTCTTAGTAATCCTGAATTCGACCAAACAGTTAATGAATTTTACTGTGATTAGCCACAACATGTGACCATTCCATCACATTGCTGGCTAGGTCTAGATGCTCCTGCATCACATTTCTTCCATTGCTTTAACAATTTGCCCTACATCATTGGTATGCTACACCTGTGATGTTGAGGATTCTTTTTGGGAAGTAGTAACTGATTGTACTGACACTGCAGTTGCCAGTGGCTCTTTGGGTGCTAATTTCTCTCCCAATATAGAAGGAAAAACAACTGTAACAATAGGAATAACTGTGGGAATGGTGGAAGCTTCTATTTCCTTCACAGTTTCCTTTTCTTTCATCACTAATTCCAATTAGCTTTCCATGTCCTTGATTTTAGCAGTAAGATTTATAATCAACTGCATTATGTCTTCTTTCTCTTTCTGCTCTCGAAGTATTTCTTTTTCTTGTGGATGTTCACTTTGAGGAAGTTTTAATTGTTTCCTCAAAGCAGTAATTTCATCATCCTTTTGCTTTATCAATGCTTGAGAAACCTGTATATTTGATGGATCTACCCCTATCTAAAGGAATATATCTTCCAAGGATTTAATCCTTAGATCTTTTGCATGTAAATAAGCTTTCTCCAACTTCATCTGATTTTGCATATTAAAAATAGTGTTTTTCATTTGTGTAGCACTTCTGGTTTTATCCACTACTTTTGAATAGAGCATTTCTGATGTATGTCTATGAAATTCTATTTGATCCAACTCATGGATGCTCTCTGCAACAACTTCCAATTTTGTCTTTTGATAATCTGAAATTGTCTTAGGATCTCAATTTTTGGTTGAAGGAAGGACATGAGCATTTTATTACTAGAATAATCAAAAGTTGTTAATAATCTTTCCTTGTTACCTAGATTTTCTTTGAGAAATTGAGAGTAAATTTCTCTTTTGATCTCCTCATTTTTCTCCTTAATTTTCTTATATCTTTGTTTTATATCAGAATATTTTTCCTCTGCTGTTTTGGAAGAAGAGGGAATTTCTAAATCAACGTGCTTCTCAATCATTTGTTTTCCCTGCTTATCTGCTACAACCTGTTCTTTTCCAATTCCTGTCAAACCTTCATCAACTATTACTGTGGCCTCTTGATTTGCTGACTGGTCTTTATTCATTTCCTGATCATTTGTATCATTTATTTCAATAATATTTTCTTTTTCAGCACTAGTAATTTTATCCCTTTTGTTGTAAATCAATTTGAACTTATTCTTAGTAATAGTTTCAGCTGAATAACCTTCATCATCTCCTAATATTTTGTTTGACATTTCCAACTGCTTAGTAGCTATCATAGCCTGTGAATTATCTGCCTTTTTCACCGTTTCTGTATTAGCAGTATGGTCTACTAATGTGTTTTCCACCCATTCTATTTTATTGGAAAATTTCTCAATATTAGGCTTTGAATCATGTATAAAAGGTTGAAGCTTGCATTTGACCCTTATAGCACTGAGGATACCCTGGGGGTCATAATTCCACTGAAAAATTTCTTGAAATGGATATTTTGATAATCCTTTGGATATTTCTTTCTCAGCTTCCCTACTATTTACTGTGAAAGGGCCAATCTAGTTCTTCAACTTAAACTAAGTCTTTTTCTTTGAAGCCATGAATTTTATAGCATCTGCATTTAAAACCCGCCTTAAATATTCCAATGAAAAAACCCTGATGGTTAAAAATTTAGGTAAATTATAAGGGGACAAATTGGTTCCAAATATTCTTATCTTTGTGTGTCCCTCATATAAGTACTAGTCTCCTACTATGCATTGTTCAGACAACTGTAATATTCTTTTCATTTCTTCACTCACTCTGGGCTGCTCTAACTTGTAAAGTAAATTCATGGCTGGTCTGATGAATAAGTCTGTAAAATCTTTATAACTGAATTCATTTCCTTCCAATATGAGCAAGGATGTCCAAAATATTACTGATAGAGGTTGGTCCTCTACATTTGTCTTTTGTAAAGCAATGGTAAAATGCTTATCTTGAAAATAGAGAAATAAATGGAATAGATATGATGAATATCTAAAAACTCCTTCATTAGACAATGTTGTCAACTAGCGATGGATGCTATCAGCAATGAGTCTAGCAAAATAAAATATCATGGCGGGGGGCTGGCCAGGAGATAATGTAGATAGAAAACCAATGATGGATGCATCTTTGAATTCATCATTAAAGTATCCTAGTATAAATGATAACATGGAAATCACCTATCTAGAAGCTTCAGGGAACTTTGAAGTTGAATAAGGAGGATTAACCTTTGGGATGTCTACATATGTAGGCATTAAATTCTGAAAGACCATAAATCTCTTAGGAAAATCCATCCCTAAATATAACTGGGTCAATGATTCAATAGAAAATGGAACTACTCTGGGATCAAATTTCATTTGAAGCATCTCATTTATGGAATATGCTGTAGTGGAAAACAAAATCTCCCTATCTACATTGACAATGGATCTTTGATGAAGAACATAATGATGTTGACACACTCTGACAAGGTCTTGGACTGGATAAGTAACAGGAACTACATATTTGGGCAAATTGGACTCCCAAATAGGTATGTCATTTTGATTTTTATACAAAAACTTACTGTGACACCAGTTATGAATCTCTAGTAGATTAAATTCCACTATTGGGTCTGCAATATTGTAATCTAAATTAGTTAAAGGAATGCTTTCTTCAGTGTAAATTGGAGGTTGAAGGGGATTAATAGTGGCAACAATATTGGCAGTGATTACGGGGGTAGGTTTATTTATTTTTTAGGATTCAAGCTTGGAAGGCTTGGCTATCATAGCTTTAGTAGCTTTGGGACCACCAGTTTTAGGTGTAGTCTGCTTCTTTGTCATTTTTGGGATAAATAAGCAAGATTATATTTACAAAAGGTATGGGGGTTCTAAAGTTTAACTTAGATTAAACTTTAGAAAAACTCGAGCAATATTTTTTTGATTTAAACATATATAAAACATGTTTAAAGTTTTTTGTATTTTATTTTTATTATATAGTAATAGACTGATGTAAGTGTCTTTTTACTATATGGGGTGGGAATATTTATATATGGTTAGTTTTATACCAAAGGGGGTATTTTTTGGGTTTTTAAATTTAACACGTGGATATTTAACTTTGGTCAAAAATCTTATAATAATGGGTTTTGGGGATAATTAAATAAAAGGAGCTATAATACTTAGGATAAGGTTTATTTATAAGGATTTAATAAGTAGATTAGAAGTTAACATGATAGGGAAAATGGAATACTCAATAAATATATTTGTATAACTAAGTAAAGTGAAAACTTTAAAGCAAGTTTAACATTTTATAAATTCACCACTTTTACTTAGCATAGAGTTCTTTATGAGGGTTTATATGTTTTGTATAGTGGAGGGAGTTAGTCAAAAGGGAATTTGATTATTCATTAAGTAAAAAAGGATTCCTTACTTATGAAACTGAATAATGATGAGTGCATGAAGGGTAAATGATCAAATTTAGGGATTAAGATGGGAATTCAACACTTTTAACTTAACAGCCATTGAGCCTTGGGTCCAGTCCCAACAGAAGTCAAAGAAATGCTTTGAGCCTCTTTGAATGGAAGTTTAGAATGAAAAATAACTATAGGGGAAGGGAAATTAGTAATTTTTCCTAGTGAAAAGTATTTACATGATTCTCCCACTTCTTTCTACCTACCCAATATTTTACTCTAGCATTTTTTTCTTCCATTTTATAGGTGCATTTGAGCTAGCAACCTTGAACATTTTGTTCTTTTGAAAGCAGTAAAAACTATCTAAATATACCTTATATCATCCGAGGGCTCAGATTAAACTGATGAGCACCTCTTTATTCTCTACCTATCTACTAATTAGTCAGGATTAAACAGTCTGACTAATTTTTATTTACTATTCTACAACATTAAATTGAAAAATTACAAGTCAAGATTTAATACCTCAACTCATCATGGATTATGGCATTTATTGACACTCTTCCATAATCATCAGTAAAAACTAGTGGCATTTGGACTTGCACACTTTCATGTTTTATTTCTTTATTTCTTTTGGGGTATATTATTTTTTCTAAGTCCTTTGATATTCTTTCAGGACATTTACCCTCTTTTTGATTTTCTATTTTTTTTTTTTTTTTTTACAAAATATGGGAAAACAACTTGCATAAATAAAGGTATGTACATATTTTTACAAGACTATCATAAGTCAATTCCAAATTATGAATCCTATACTGATAGGACCCTAACAAATCCAACTCAAAATGCCATATCAATTCCTGCAAAAAAAAACAGAGAACAACAAATAACATGCAATATACAAATATCTACTTATCTTACTCAATCAAATCTATTAGATATGAAATACATATATCATTAAAGAATACATTACATAAGAAATAGAGACATATGTATGGGAAAATTAACATCAATCTTTATTAAAGAGTAGAAGGGGGAGGTTACAACCAAATGATTGATTTATTGCCAACCAGCTCCAGCTTCATTCCAACCTCATCACATCCAGCATTATACCAGCAGCATATTAGTACTTTCATTCTCTTAAATGAGAATCCAACAACATAACTTAACCAAATTTATTCCTTCCCTAACACTTGAATGAGTGATCATTTATAGGGAAAGTGATGGTAGTTTCTCAATGAATGAATTTCTAATAGTAGGCAAGACATGTTCCAAAGTTCAGAGGTATTAGATGGACACTTGGATTTGAATTTTGACACATATGGATTCTTCTATAGGGCACTGGCCATGTGGATATTCTCGGATGAATGAGAATTCCACTCCCAGGTGACCAACACACTCTTGAATTTTGGGAAGTGCACTGCAGTACACCCTTTAATGGAGGATTTGGCACTGAAACACAGTTAGTCCCTTTAGAAGTTGTGTTGGTGAGTCAATAATTGATATACCATATACTTAAAACCTTGGAAATATCACAATAGAAGCCATGAACGAATTTTTCTTCTCTTAGGGCATATAGCAAATGAAATATAAGGGGATTATAGACCCTATTTCATTGGTACTAGGGATGATGTCCAGTTTTTACACTTCAATGTGGATGATGCCCAAATTGACCTATAACAACTGCCCCCTAAAGCATGATGTCAAAATAATAAATAATAGTTGGATGAGATGATTTACGGTGCGATGAGCTAGAACTGAAGTGGAGAAGTGACTTGCATCAATCTTACAATACATTACATTATGTTATTTTCATCTTGATCATGAATTTTTGAGGGAGGAATTCCCGTGCTCAATACATAAAATATCTAATAACATGTACATAGTTCAGAAATTCATATACATTGGAATGTTTCCCAATATAGACATACCTACAAATATAGGCCCATGTTCGAATGAAGATCTGTATGTAAAGTCACCGTATAAATGATTTGTAAAACAATCCTAAAATCATAGCTAGGATGGATGAAACTAGATTTTGGGTCTTTTTATCTCTTTCACTCGATCATTCGGGTACAATTCTAGCGATGTGAATATATGATTTGTAGTCGAACATGGTAAGACAACGTTTGATTAACAACCAATGATGTGAGTTGTTAAGAAACGCAAGAGAACCACCATTGATGTTAATGGCTCTCAAGGTACTGCAATACAGTTTGTAAGGTGTGAGTAGATAATTTTATGTCGAACACCAAACAAAACCTTTCGTTCACAGTTCTGGAAGAAAAAAAATTGTCGATATTGTAACAAGCCTCAGGGTACTAGAATATGGTGTTTCTAGGTAAACTTCTTGGATGATGACCTAATCTCAATAGGAAGGCACTTTATCGTGAAATGAGAGTTATTGATTTCAGATACAAATTGTGACTTGATATAGCAATGTTCAGGGATGATTGTCATGAAAATGAAGGTTTATGAGTATTGCATAGGGATGAGTATTCACTGGATGACTTATCTTGAACATATCGACGACACTACGATGAGTTGGCAGCATTGACCCAAAACCGAAGTGAAGGTATGACGAACCATAGGTATGAATGAACCATCAAGAAGATTACCCAACCCAAAAATCATGAAGATGGAGTGAAAGTGTCATGTTCAAGAGAAACATGCTACCATAAAGTGTTCTGTACGTTTTCCTAAATTTTCCCCGATCATTTGTTGACCAATACCTCTTTATTTTATAACAATCTTGAGGATGATAACATATGCTTGATCTATAATTCAAACCATTGGGCGAATGCCTCGCTATTTAATAATTTAATGAGTCTAGAAATAAATGAAACTCGATTCTTTCCATGATCGACAAGCTCGTTTTTATTTTATGTTTTAATGAGGCTAACGATAGTGACAACCCAATTATTTTTCAAATTAGAGAGTTTTAAAAGGAGGAAAAAAGAAAACTCTGTGGGTCCTTTTTCATAAATTTGTCGCTCAGGTCCGAAAAAGTGTAAAATGATAACTGAGAGAACCTCCTAGCCATGCTCGACTAAATTTTTCCTTTTTCGTAAATAATCTATCTCAGTCTGGAAAAGGGTAAACTTATACAAAGTAGATTTCATTTCATTTACTTTTACGAGCTCAAAAAGACAAGTGCTCGAAAATATTTTCACATTATCGAAGTCTTAAAAGAGCTAAAAGAATACTTTAGGGGTTCCTTTTTCACCGTTATCAAAGCTATAAAAAGAGATAAACGTGTGCTCCAAGTCATTTTTTATTTTTATCAAAGCTCAAAAAATAAGGATAAAAGTATTCTTTGTGGTCAAATCATTCTTGAATAAGTGTGCACGACGAATCTATTATATTAGTTGTAAAACTTATTCAGAAAAACATCAAACAGATTAAAAATACCTGTTTCATAGCAAAATATGAATAAAAACCATAGCCACAACATTAAATATGATTTTTAAATAATCAAATGAATAATTAAAAGAGATTTTACCATTCATTTTTACCATTTGAAATTTACCATTTGAATTTTGGAGCTCTGATCAATTTTTTCCGTCAAAATTTAACAGTTTATTGCAACATATTCTGCGGATGATTTTCCTTGCCATTCAATCCAGGTTGGATCTATGAACCTTGGTCCTTCTATTTCCTTCAATAGCATTTATGTTTCATTTCATTGAAAAATTTTATGGTTATGATCCAGTTAGGATAAATTTATTTCACTCAGAGTGAAACAGACCCTTGAAAGTCGAAAGGTGCATTACAGTGCACTGTAATTGAAGGTCAGGTGCATATGAAATGCACTATCCCTTGACCTGGGGTATGTTGGGAGCAATTTCCATTTCTATTTCTTGCTATGTGCCCAAATTTTTCCTAGGTTTTTACATGAAATGGCTCCTTATGAGTCTTATGATTGTGTTTAAGGTATTCATTGGAACAAAATGATGATTACATGGAGGGAAAGAGAACATGAGTAATATAACATGATTTCCCTAAACAATCTGAGTATGGTAAGAGCCCTTAGAGACTGCGGGTTGCTAAAGTACTTCATACTGTCGCGTATGAGACAACAAAGGGAACTATTGGAATTCCTTATTCGTTCATGGGATCTAGCAATACATTCATTTCACATTGGGGACAAAGTTGTCCCAATATTAGTGGAGGATATTTATTTTCTCACAAGATTATCGGGAAGAGGTCTGCCCATTTCTCTTTTAAGATCTGATCTTGGAGGAGAGACAATTAGATATTATACATTGTAGTATTGAAATCCAGGGACTGAACCTAGTAAGGATGGGAAAATAAACATCTATGATGTACGTGACTTACCTTTGAGGACCATCCTATTTACTATCGCAAAACTTTCTGGTACTGCTACACTACATGTGGCAAACAAATCTTACATGCATTATGCACTAGAGTGCTTGGAACCAACAATTTTTAACTGGGATGAAGATGTCCTCTTTCAGATGAAAGAAAAAATGACCAAGGCAAAGGGAGGGACAAAGAAGAATTTCAACTATGGTTTGATCCTGATTTCTTTTTCCTTAGAGAAGATTCCATTGATGTAGCCCCAACATGTTACACTGGGTATATCTGGCCCTAGAGATCTAAGGATGCATAGATGTGTGGAACTGATGGCTAGACATGTTGGTCAATCGACCATCGTATTCTCTACTGCATTCTTCTCCTGGTTCAGACGACATATGGTCGCCATTTATGATTATGGATATATAGGAGTAGACTTCCAAGGAGATCCAAATTTGGCTCTACTAGACGGCGCTCAATAGGGTGCAATTGGTAAGAATTTTTTGACCATGTTTTTTGATATTTATAAGGTTTATACATGTTTTTTTATTTTTATGTTTCCCAAGACTAAACTAAATTTTTGATGTAATGCTGATGTAGGTCTAGTTTGACTAGTGGGTCAGCCAAAGAAGAGAGTAGATGAGCCGGCAAAGAGGGTTGTCGGGAGAGCAATCCTTCTGGATATCGATATGGCCGAGACTCTTGCTGAGCTACAACAACACATAGAAGGATTTATTCTCAAGATTCTAGATTGCTGGATTGAAGAGTTACCCATGATACTGTAGCGCCATACTATTGGCGTGCCTAACTGTTGGATGTGGTTATTGTGTAGGATAACTAGATTAGTAGCATGTTATCATGAGCATCAATAGTTTACTTTTGAAATTTTGCATAAATTTTGAGGTCAAATGACCAATGTGTCTTAGGCACAAATTTTGTAAAAACCTATAACTATATCTCTATTTGTTTTCAGAGTTTTATTATGTTTATTTCATAGTATTATTCAATTATGTGATGTGAATTGAAAATATTTCTTTACATGTGTTGCAAATGTCTATTTATAACATAATTCACCAAGGAATTAGTTAATGTGTTCAAGTTTCTAGAAATGTATTGATATTGAATGAAATAAAAATTTCTTTCCAAAAGTCGAACTCTTAGGAACATATAATGCAGTGTTGGATTTCTAATAGTATAAACACTAGTAAGTTGCAGTACCAAAAGTTGTGAGTCTAACCTAATGATGATGCAGTTAATACCAAATTAAATGGCATCAGATAGAAGTCCAATCAATGCACTATAATCAAAGATATTGTTTGTAGATCGACCAATACAAATCCCTTGAAAACTCATTGACTCTTCGTTCAGAGTGAAAATGGCCCACGATGCAGAGGAGAGATTCTGTGTACTACGACTAGCACCATCAACATACCCAATGAATGGTTTCAAATATTTATACATATGCGATTAAATGTAAAGTGGATTACTAACTTCAAGAAAACTCTAGAAAAACAAACTAAGACAGTAAATGAAAATCAACAAAATATATACAATATAATACAACATTTTACTACGCTCATGTTTAAGCATAGTAAAATTTCGGATACAACCCATTTCAGGGCTGCACCAATGGAATTCCATCATAATCGACCAACTCTTAGGCACCCTTAGTAAGAAATATTTTGACAATATAGGGGCCATGCCATAACGGCTCAAATTTTCCTGTACCTATTACATCAGTTTCCCGATCATAAAGAGGGACTAGAACACCCTCTAAGAAGAAGCGAGGCTGGACATGCTTGTCGTATTGCACCTTTATACGTCTCTTATGCGCTTCGTTGGAAAATGCGGCTTCACGACATGTTTCATCAAGATGGATGAGGTTAAAAAGACATGCTTCTTCAGAAGAGGTGTTAGGTAACAAGTGAATTGCAAGTTTTAATGAAAACATTTCACATTAGATAGGCAAGATATCTTCCACACCATACACCAATTGAAAGGGGGTAAATCCGGTTGCATTTCTTATCGAGGTTCGATATGCCCACAAGGCCAAGTATAGGATCAAATTCCAATTTTGTTTATGAACTCGTATCATTCTTTGAAGCATTCGTTTAATAATCTTGTTAATAGCCTCAACTTGTCCATTGGATTGTGGATATTAAGGAGTAGAACTATCATGTGATAGTCCTAATTTGGAAGTTAATTCATTCATCACGTGATTGTGGAAATGCTTCCACTATAGCTTGTGGAAAACCAAACCGTGAGATGACATGATTGAAAAAGAATAATGCATTTTTTTTTCATGTGTTCTTGAATGTAGGCATCACTTCAGCCTAGTTGGTAAAGAAGTCTACTGCGACAATAATATAACCATGCCCCTCGGACGAATGAGGGTTACAGGTCATGAATTAAATGCCCCATTTTGAAAATCATCCTACAGTGATAACAGAATGCATCGGCGTTGACAGTTTGAAAATTTTATTATCAAATATTTGGCACGCATGACAACTTCTAACCATGAGGATGCAGTTGCGAAATATGGCAGGAAAAATTTAACTGGTGTGGAGTATCTTCTACGTGGTAGTGTATCCAGACAAGGGTCCACCACAATCCTTAGCATGATAATCATTTAAAACCTTTTTGGCCTCCTCATGAGTGAGGAACCTCCTTAAAATGGTATCGACACCATGACGATAAAGTGTATTGGCAACGATCATATAATCTTTGGCTTGGTATCAAATACGTCGTTGTTTAGAGCAAGAGGTATCAAGCCGAAAAGTCTAGTTCTGGAGATAAATGATAAAATTCTCATAAAAAGGATCATATGATCCAATTAGAAATAGAGACTCTTCAAGAATTGAATGCTCCGATGTAGTGGCAGTAATATCAGAGGAAAGGTTGTAGAGAAGCTCAACTAAAACTAAAGACTTCTTTGACTTGGATTTGATCAATTCTAAATAAAATTCCTATAAAATGACAATCCATTTTGAATAATCCCCCCCCCTCCTATTAATTGACATGAAAAAATTTAATTCATGGGGTTGCAATCTGAAATGAAAATGGTCTTCCGGAATAGGATATAAATGGAAAAATCTTTGGACAGCTTGAATGAATGCCAAGGTGAGCTTTTCAATGTATGAATACTTCACCTCCGTATCATTTAGATTATGAATAAAATAATATATCGGATGTTATATCCCATCTTCTTCTTGGACCAATACCATAGCAATGGTCGTATCAATCGTGACGATATATAAGAAATAATCACTCTGATAAATTGGGGGGATATATTAACGATGCCTGGACAAGTGTATCCTTGCAATCATCAAAAGAAGCTTGTACAACCTTATCCCAATGGAAGTAAATCCCCATTTTCAAGAGTAAAGTAAATCCTTCGGCCATTTCGGTGTAGCTGGGTATGAACCTCCGTAGGAAGTTAGCCTTTCCTTGCAGTTTCCTTAACTAAAGAAAATCTGATGGCATGGGAAAATCAAGAATGGCCTAGACCTTTAGTGGGTCGATTCAAATTCCTTATTTTGACATGAAAAATCTTAGAAAACGACCAAAACGAACATAGAACACACATTTATGTGGATTGAGGTGTATTTTGTAGTGTCGACAACATAGAAAGATATATCTCAAATTCATTGGGTGATTAGTCTGGTTTCGTGAATGCACGAGTAAATTGTCTAGATAAGGTTGAAAATTTTGCTTGATGTCATTGAAAGCATAGTCCATTTCTCTCTAAAATGTTGCCCCAACGTTATTTAAACCAAATGGGAGTTTTCGTTAAGCGAATGTGCCCAAGGGATAGATGAATGTTGTCTTATACTGGTCCTCTAGGGGGATATTGATTTGATTGTAGCCAGAAAATCCATCCATGAAAAAAACTATTTCACATCTAGAACAATCGTCAATAATCTGGTCAATAAGGGGAGTAGGATAGTTCTCTTTTCGACAAGAAATATTGACATCCCGATAATCGACACACACTCTGATTGTCCCTTGTTTTTTCATGACAGGAACAATGTTGGAAACCTAATCAGTAAGAATAACAGGTTAAATGAAACCAACACACAAAAGTTTTTGAACTTCTGCTTTAATGGTAGCAACCTTCTTTCGATGAACAGGATGAATGCATTGACATACCGGTTTGAAATCAAGATAAATTTTAATGCTGTGTTCAATGATACTAGTATGGAATTTCCTCGTAAGACCAAGATAATATATCATGGAATTCACGAAAGAGCGAGCGATAAGTTTAGAGTTATGATGGAGAACAAGACATGCCGACATGAATGTTTTCTATGATGCCGGGTTTGGTCAAAATATCGATAGAAACGGTTTATTCAATATTTGATAAGTTTCACTCATATTCGATTTCATTAATGGGAAAAAAATTCGAAAATAATGTTTTGATCGATGGGTGATATAGTTCAATAGTATTATCTTCTTTGTAATCATGAAGACAGGAATGATGATAATGATATTCCCATGGTTCTCCTTCTAGCATCATGGATTCCACAATATTCTCATCTGTCAAGAAAGTGGATGAAAAAGGATAATATGGAGTACCAAAATATAATGAATGATGAAATCAAACGACCACTGATGATGATTTCAGTGTCACCACCCAAGCCACGTAGATTGATTGATATGCCAGTTCAATTAGGTTGGGAAGAATAAATTCATCCAATGTAACAACTTCAGAATCACACGTAATCTTCCTTAAGCTAAATGGAGTGGAAGATATCATGTAGCAAGTCTCTATGTTTGCAATTTATGTCGACATCATAGGTGGAAGTAATGCAAAGGTTCCCATGAGGGAAGAATCCTTTAAGAGTCCTACACCAATGTTTTGAAGTTGTTAGGTCCCTATATTACTATTATAGTCCCTTATTGTTGTTAGTGTAACCCCCTTATTTTTATTATTATACCCCTATAACCCCCATATTGTTATTATTGTGCCATTAAATTATTATTGTTAGGTCGGCTAGGATTACATTATGGCCCCACTAATATTGCATTGTGGCCCCATGGACTCCTATATATAGAAAGGAGGTTTTGTAATTTAGAACATCCAAGAATTGTTCATTCATGTAATGTATTGGAGGTTCCCCCTCAAAGTGGCTTATTTATAAGGCATTGATATCTCTTTTCTTCTCTTTTTGGAGCTGGTTTCACAACATTTGGTATCAGAGCTTTGAGATTCTAGGGTTTTGCTGCTCTAAACAGGTCATCGTGGAATTTTCACTATGACATTCTTTCTACGAATGTTTAGAATCTGAACGTTTTAGAGTGTGAAGCCAAAATCCTGAGGAACATCGTTGCAAACTTTCAGAGCTTGGTTCGCAATATTTTCAAAGATATGATATGTGCAAGTTAGGTCATTTTGCAAGCTCCTGAATTTAGCCTAAACAGGTCATCATGGTATTTTCGTGATAACTTGTTTTATATGAAGGTTCAGAAGCTGAAATTTTTAGAGTGTGAAGGAACAATCTTGAGGAACATTTTCAAAAAAATTCAGATATTGGTTCACAATATTTTCGGAGATATGATCTGTGGAAGTTAGGGCGTTTTAAGGCTTCTGAATTTCATCTCAAAGAGGTGATCGTGGGAAAATATTCATAGCTCTCTCTCTGAGCATCAGATTAGAATGCTATAAAAATTGGTTGCAATTACACAGACTGTAGTTTTCGATCTATCAATTTTAGAGCCCAAGGAGAAAATAGTGACATGTGGCAAGTCGTACAAATTCGCTCTATTAAACCAGTCCAAAATTGGGTCATTATGGGAGATTAGACATAACTTTGCCTTGAACAATCCAAATCAGATCAGACTTGTGGAATTTGAAAGAAGCTTCAGAGGGATAATACAGGGCTGAATTTTTAGATATTGAGGGTCTGCAATTATGGATATAATTCAATTTCAATATTGAGCTCCTCAAAATCAAGTAAAAGGTGTGTATTTTTTTTTTCCCAAATTTCATAAGTCTTGTTTGAAGAATCAAGTTGAATTGATTCTAAGGGCATATTGTAGAATATATATCAGTATTGGATTCTAAAGTGGCCCCTAAAAATAATTCAACACCCATTAAGCCTTTATAAAGCTCTACTATGACTCATGAAGACGAAGAATGGCAACATGACATATCAAAATTACAAGAGCAAGTGCAACAAATTTTTCTCTCGCAAAGAGAAACAAAAAATGACATGGAAGTTTTGAGGAAAGGCATGGAAACTAAGATGGATGGTTTGAATAAAGGCGTGGAATATAATATGGATGGTTTTAAGAATGGCATGGAATCTAAGATAGATGGCATGGAAGTTGGCATGGAATCTAAGATGGATGACATGGAAGCTAAGATCGAGGAGAAAATGGAGAACATGAAGAATGATCTAAAAGAAGACATGGAAGGTTTGACAAAGTTGGTACAAGAAAAGTTGGTGAAAAGATAGTAGAGGAAACTCATGATGAGAACCAAATAAATGTTAATCGTGATTTCATAAAATCTAATGTTGGCGGGAAGAACCACCATATTCCAAAACTGGATATGATGAAGTTTGATGGAAAGGATCCTATAACATGGATACTACAGATGGAGAAATATTTTTATCTCCATAATGTGCAAAATGCACAAAAGGTACGCATTGCAAATTTACATTTAGAACAAAATACATTTGTATGGTATCGATGGCTTTGCTCTCGTAAAAAAATTTTCACGTGGTCAATTTTTACGGAGGAAATGATAACACATTATGAGGATACAAAGAGCAACACCTTCTTTAGCCAATTGATAAATCTCAAACAAAAGTGATTAATGGGGGAGCACATTCACGACTTCCAAAAACTAAATATAAGGGTAACTGATATTCCAGAGGAACATAGGATTGATCTCTTCATAGTTACTTTAAAGTATAATATCCAACATGAAGTTCATGTTTTGGAACCTAATTCATTGGAGAAGTCATTCAGGTTGGCAAGAAAAATTGAATGTAAAATTATGGCGGCAAGGAAGCCTACCACTCACTTGTATAAAGAGGGAAGTGTTGCTACTCCTAGATTTCTACAACCTACAAGGTTGATACCACAGCAATTGGAAGAAAAAAGAGAAAAAGGGCTTTGCTACAGTTGTGATAGAAAATACACTAAAGGTCGTAAGTGTGTTGAGAAGAAATTATTTTACATAGATTGTGAAGAGGAAGAAGAAAATGAACAAGAAGAAGGTATACACCAGGAACCAACCCAAGAAGAGGAAGAAATGAGTCCGATCATATCATGTAATGCATTGGAAAGAATTACCACTCCTCAAACTCTCAATATAGAAGGACATATCAAGAAGTAAAAGGTAGTAGTGTTGATTGATTCAGGTAGTACCCATAATTTTATTCATTGTAAGGTAGCCAAGGAATCAAATTGTTTCCTATACCCAGCACCATAACGTCAAGTGATGGTTGCAAGTGGAGGAACTATAAATTGCTCTAGAAAATGCCATAATATCAAGCTAGCCATGGGGGAATATGTATTGAATAGTCCAATTCTTTCCATTCCTATGGGAGGTGTTGATGTTGTACTAGGAGTACAATGGTTACAATCTTTGGGGACGGTAGCTTTTAATTTTCAAGAACATTTCTTGAATTTTTTTTTCAGAAGGAAAGGAATTCGAATTATGGGGTATTGCAAGGAAGCCGGGAAAGATAATAAGCTCTAATGTCATGAAAAAACTTCTAAATAAAGAACAACGAGGTATAATTTCACAATTATTCTCACTAGAAGTTCCAACATCAAAATCATCTATTTCTGCAGATCTCCAAAAAGTCGTGGACAATCATTCCAAGGTTTTTGAAACTCCAGAAGGAATCCCACCTATTCATGTTTATGATCATGCTATTAATTTGATTCCAGGAAGTGTTCCTCCAAACATCAGGCCTTATAGATATCCTTATGTCCAAAAGATCGAAATTGAATGTATGATTGTAGAAATGTTAGAGGCGGATATAATTCAACCTGGTAAATGTTCTTTCTTTGCTCCTATAGTATTGGTACACAAGAAGGATGGGTCACGACGCATGTGTCTGGATTATAGTGAGCTCAATAAGCTCACCATTAAAGATAAATTTCCCATTCCTGTGATTGATGAATTATTGGATGAATTACATGGAGCAATTTATTTTACCAAATTGGATCATCTTCGTTCAGGGTATCATTAAATTAAAATGAAGATTGAAGATATTCCGAAAATAGTATTTTGAACTCATGAGGGTCATTATGAATTTTTGGTCATGCCTTTTGGCCTTACCAATGCACCTTCTACATTTCAAGGGTTGATGAATTCCATTTTCAAACCCTTCCTTAGAAAATTTGTGCTAGTATTTTTTGATGATATACAAATCTACAACAAGTCTTGGAAGGATCATGTTGAACATGTTGACAGGGTGCTCAAACTATTGCAGGAGAAACAATTATATGCAAAAACATCCAAATGTTTCTTTGGAGTACAAGAAGTGGAATATTTGGGTCATATTGTATCTCATGAGGGTGTTAAGGTAGACCCTAACAAAATTAAAGCCATTAAGGAATGGAAAGTCCCCACAACCATAAAGCAGTTGCGAGGATTTCTCGGGTTAACAGGGTATTATCGCAAGTTTGTTAAGAATTATGGGAGAATAGGAACACCTCTAACAACATTATTGAAGAAAGATGCATTTTCATGGACTCCTGAAGCAACTAAGGCCTTTGAACATCTTAAAGAGGCAATGTGCCTGGCACCGGTCTTAGCTACGCCAGACTTCACAAAAACCTTTATTGTGGAATGTGATGCCTCAGGAAATGGAATTGGTGCAGTTTTAATGCAGGAAGGAAGACCCATTGCTTTTGAAAGTCGTCCAATCAAAGGAAAGTATTTACAGAGACCTATTTATGAGAAGGAAATGTTAGCAATACTACATGCACTAAAGAAATGGCGAACTTACCTAATGGGAAGACACTTCAAGGTAAAAACTGATCATGATAGTCTTAAACACTTTTTGGAACAAAGACTATCGTCAGAAGAGCAGCAAAAATGGGTCACAAAGATGTTGGGCTATGACTTTGAAATAATCTACAAAAAAGGAAAGCTTAATGTTGTTGCAGATGCACTCTCAAGAAAGAATGAAGAGGTGGAAGCATTGCTTTGTGCCATTTCTATTATCCAACCAGATTGGATAACCGAAGTAAGAGATGAATGGAAGAAGGAAAAAGATGTATGGACACTCATTCAAAAGTTGCAGCAAGATCTTAGTACATATGATACATTTAGTTGGAAAAATGATTCCTTATGGTACAAAGATCACTTATATCTTTGTAAGAATTCCCAACTAAAACAAAAGATTCTTTTTGAATTGCACACTTCTCCTTTAGGAGGACACTCAGGATTTTTAAAAACTTACCATAGGGTGAAGAAAGAATTTTTTTGGGATGGCCTTAAATCTGATATTCAAAATTTTGTGGCAAATTTTTTGGTTTTCCAGCAGAATAAAGTTGAGACAATTAAGACCTCGGGTCTTCTACAACCTTTATCCATTCCAAGTCAACGTTGGGAGGAGATTTCAATGGATTTTATCAGAGGTTTACCTAATTCTGAAGGCAAGAGTGTCATCATGGTGGTAGTTGATAGACTTACCAAGTATGCACACTTTTGTGCATTATCTCATTCATTTAAAACAAGTACATTTTCTACTACATTTATGGACACAATTCAAAAGTTACATGGAAACCCAAGGGTTATTGTGAGCGACAGAGATCCCATTTTTACTGGAAATTTTTGGACGGAGTTGTTTTCTTGTTTGGGTACTCAATTAGCTCATAGCTCATCTTATCATCCTCAATCTGATGGTGAAACTGAGATAGAAAATAAATGTTTGGAAGGATATCTTTGTTGTTTTGTATCTTATAAAAAAACACAATGGGTCAAGTGGTTACCTCTAGCTGAATGGTGGTATAACACTTCCTTACATACTGCAGCAAAAATGACCCCATTTATGGCACTTTATGGATATCATCCACCATCCATCACATCATCTTTAAAATAAAATTCGAAGGTTCAAGCAGTGGAAGATCACATCGAGCATCAACAAGAAGTTCTCCAACTCTTAAAGGACAACCTTGAATTGGCACAAAATCGAATGAAACAACAGGCAGATCAACATCGCAGTGAGAGAAGTTTTGATGTAGGAGAGAATGAAACAACTGGGTATTTTTATGGCTACAACCATACAAAAAAATGTCTGTCAAGTAAGCTAAGAAGGATAATAAATTATCTCCAAAGTACTATGGTCCTTACAATGTGTTGCAAAAGATTGGTACTATGGCATACAAATTGGAGCTTCCTGCTTCTTCACGAGTGCATCCAATTTTCCATGTTTCATGCTTAAATAAGGTCATAGGTGAAAATATTCCAGTTCAAAAAATATTACCAGAACTTGATGAGGAAGGAAAAATCATATTGGAACCTCAAGCGATCATGGAAATAAGAACTCGACAGCTACGGAATCGATCAATTTCGGAGTATCTCATCGAGTGGAAGAACTTACCCACTGAAGATTGTACATGGGAGGATGAGAATTTTATACAGAAGCACCCAGAGCTACTCAAGCATTGAGGAAAACACTTTTTTGAAGGAGAGGGGCATGTTAGGTCCCTATATTACTAGTATAGTCCCTTATTGTATTTAGTGTAACACCCTTATTGTTATTATTGTACCCCTGTAACCCCCATATTGTTATTATTGTGCCCTTAAATTATTATTGTTAGGTTGTATAGGATTACATTATGGCCCCATGGACTCCTATATATAAAAATGAGGTTTTGTAATTTATAACATCCAATAATTGTTCATTCATGTAATGTATTAGAGGTTTCCCCCTCGAAGTGGCTTATTTCTAAGGCGTTGATATCTCTTTTCTTCTCTTTTTGTAGTTGGTTTCACAAAAAAAGTTCTAATTTGGGTGTGTGAACTAAGGGAATACTTCCAATTACCTAGGAACTAGAGGCAAAGAAGGATAGTTGATTCATGACTATTATAACATAGTTATGTGGAAAGGTGATCATTCTAAAATGGATAGAGACGATCGCAATCATAGCATATACCCATGGCCTTCCGAGTAAAATTTTGTAGTAAAGGGGTCCTTCAACGACCTCAACTTCAACATTTATGTTTTTCCCCCTAGTCCGACATGCAAGTTATTGATGATACCGCAAAGCTTATATGTATGACTGTCAAAATCTTTCAACGTCATAGGTGATTGAGATAAGCATGATGAGCCAAGTGATTTCCAACAGTTTAGAGATATAATGAAAGTAGATGCTCCCTAATCAATAATAGTATGATGAAAGAGGTGATTGAGAACATTTACTTGGATGGAGAATGCCAATTTTTCTAGTAATTGCAGCACATAGCTCGTATGATTAAAGACTACAATATTGGAATCTGTTGGATCAATTCCACGAATTGCCGACAATAAAGCATGTTTCTGGGAAGGACAATTTTGAAGTACCTCAAACACTGACATACATAAGGGGATTGAGCGAAATATTCAACTATATTATAATTTTGAGGAGCTCGGGCTTGATAATTGAATTTCGATTTATGGATGACTCCCTTCGGTGACTTGATTGTTAAATCAGGAATAACAGTTGGCGGAATAGATTTCGTAGATATATTTTTGAACGAGGTAGCAGGTTGATCAGTAGCCTGATTACCATAATATTTATTACGCATTGACACCAAAACATCAGTTTTTGGCTTCATGACAGATAACATAAGCACTTAGGAACTAGAAGTTGGATCCGTAAAAACGAAATTTGTGTCTGGATTCAGAAATGGATATGTCAACATAGCAGATGAATGTGAGGTATTAATTAAATTTGAGACTTCGGCACGGTGAGGATAGTCTCGAAAAAAATGCTCCTCATTATAGATTATGCAAGGGTAACAAGGATTTTGATTTCTAGTTTGTTGATCAGATGATCGTTCCTGCAGGGTAGAAGTTTTCTTTTTCTTTGATTTACCCTTTTTATTACTTCGGGGTTTCTTCTCACCTTTTCCTTTTTCAGATGACACGACATGAATTTCGGAAGAAGGTGTAGGATCATATGTAGTAGACTGATGTGTGATTTTAGTACTAATCCTACTATCGCTGACATGAGAGTCCTTAGATGGAGGAGGAACATTAAAATTAGATCGCATCATGTTGGGAATTTTCTCATAGAGCGTGCAATACTGAGTATAAATAAAATCTAAGTACTGGGCACAAGAAATTACCTATTTTTCAGTGGTGACACCACCCTTAGACATATCCTCAGTTATAGATGGTAACAGGGACTTAATGAAGCACTCAACAAGGAGTTGATCAGGAACAAATGTCTTGACCATTCTACGACGATGACAACACTCATGAATATGATCAGAAATGTGAGTAGCATTAGTCTATTTGAAATTGGTCAAGAGTTCCATTCCAGTTTAATATCTTATGTGTAGCTCGAACTGGGTCAAAAATACAGTAGCTAGGGCAGTGAAATTATCAAATGAAGCTCTAGGTAACTCAATGTACCATTTCGTGGCCGGACCAATGAGCATACGCTAGAAAAGACATAGTCGAACGAAGTCATAATTTAAGGAGTTAGATGAACACCACAAATGGTAAGTCACAAAATGTGTCTAAGAGTCTTTTCTAGAGTTTCCATTGATCTTAGGAATATCTGAGGGTAATTTCTGAGGTATCACCGGCCACCAAGGAGCATAGTTGATTGGATCATTTGTAAGACAGTTTAAATCATGTAATTATAAAGCTACAATAAAGGGAAACTGTCAATTTAAGTTGGGTTGAGCATAGCCAGGTTATGATGGAATTTCTTGGGCAATAGGCCTTTGAGCACTAGCATAAGGAATTTTTTGCTAGTAACCCAGATAGGGGTTGTTTTGATAAGAAAACACTTGAGGATTCTGTTGAAAAAAACCTGGGTATGCTACTTGTTGAAATGAGGGTTTTTGCATTTGTGCTTGTGGCTGCTAAGATTTCTATCAACCAAGATTATAACCAAAAATTGAATAGCTTGCATCTGGTTGTGAATTGGTATAACTCGATTCTGCCTACGACATCCCATAATAGGGTAATCTAGCTTGTGAATAAATAATTCTGGATACAAGAGGTTTTTGTAAACCAACCGAAGGAGTTGGAGTCTAAGGGCCCAATACTTGAGGGTATTTGGTTGAAGGACCCACCTGAGATGGTTGAGAAACAACACTTTGAGCCTATAATAGGGGTAAGTATGTATTAACAAGTAGAGTAGATGTGGGTGCAATAGGTTGAACTAGTTGATATGATTGCACAACCATTAGCAATTGGATGGATAGAGTGGGCTTCCACTAACAAACAATAATTCTAACATTAGGATGAAAAAATAATGATGGAGTACTATCAAAATGGGTGACCATAGGTTTCCCCCCAGCATGAGGATCATAATAATATGGAAAGTATTGTTCTCCAAATCCTGAGAGTCCAGTTGAAATTGTACTGGATGGAATATACCCAGATGGACCAGCTTGATATTTCCCTGATGATGTATATAAAGGATCAAGTTGTTCACTACTCATTAGAGATGTACCAAATACGATACCAGATGATGACATTGGTGAAGTCCATGTGTTTGAGGATGCACCAGAGAAGGTTCCAAATAAATATTTGTAATTAGGTGGGACAGAAGGGCCACCAGATATATGTGACTCTCGTGAAGTTGTGAAAATAGACGGGGTACAAAGACCAGGTGATGTCGCAACTGTATAGGTGGTAAAGCCGAATATTTTGTCTCGGGCATGGTTATACGACCAAATGTATACCCCAAGGATCTACAGGAACTCAAATAGACACTGGATCAAAGAAAGAAGTGTGAGGTGATTGAGGAAAAGTCTCATAAAGATAAAATTCTGATCCAAAATGAGTTGGAGTTGAAGGTGTTTTGTCTTGTGGTATTTATTCAATCGAAATCACACGAGGTGGAAGGATTTCACCGTCAGGCCCAAACTATATTTCAGGTGGTTGACTACACGATATGGGAGACTCAATGGCTACAATATGTTTTGGGGTGACCGATACATGAACAACATTCAGTTTTTCAACTTTGGGATTAATATGTTATGGTAAAAGAACTACGGGATCTGGATCAACTTTTATTTGAACAACATCGGGTTTGGGAGGTATGGTCTCACTGATTGGATAGATTGTGATCACAGGTGGCTGTGAGGAATCTGTCTCGACAACAATAGATGACTAAATATTTTTGGAAACAACTTGAGACGACTCTGGTATATGTGAGGATGATGTCACACCAGAGGTACTGATAGTACTAGTTTCGGTAGACTTAGGTCACTTTTTCCAACCAGAAATGGCTTTCGGTGGTAAAGGTGGTTTCAGTGCTATTCTATGCAAATGACAGGGAAAGGGATGTTCTTCTTCCTGACTAATTTATTTTACGTCAAAAAAAAAATAAACACAATAAAATGGTAATTATAGGAAAAATTTTTACCAAGTAATTGTGAACTGTAGAATACCTCCCAGCGAACCAAGAATTATGGGCAAGAAATATCCCCCAATGTTGTGTTCGGTGTATCACAAGTTACAAGGTGGCTGACTCGGTTACCTATGAATGGATAGAAACCTAAAGTTTTCCTCCCAAATATACCTAAAGGCACGTGAAGGCCCAAATCTGTATTAGCGCTATATAATGAAAAACTGCACAGTGAGAGCACCCCCTTATACTTTTTGTACTAGAACACCACCCTATATACCCGAAGGTACCTGAACGAGCTCCAATATACTTACATACATGGAGTGAGGTATCACACTCGAAATGTGTCGTAGACAAGTTAGCGAAAACTTCTATGTTTAACGATGCTGTAACATGTCTCTAGACTAGACCTTCTAAATGTTATCATTAATGTTCCAATGCTTTCTTAGGTAATTTATGTAAATTTTATGTTGATCTTGTTTAAAATTTTGTCTTTAAGATTCACCATGTGATGTGATGGAAATTCCTAAAAATGCAAACTAAATGATAAGAAAAATTTTCAATTTATATTTTTCAATAAAAATCCTAGCTACTAAGGGAAAGATAAATCAATTTTTGAGAAAAAAACAAAGAGCACAAACTAAAATGCAGCTTTTCTAACTTGTTCCTATGCAACACACACAATTCACTATATGCACATACATGTTTTTATTTTTAGTTCCTTTAATGTGAATTCAATAAAGGAAACTATACGCATCATGTTATCACTCATTAGTATTAACACCTTCATTGATAGGGTTTTACATGTCATTCACCTATGTTCCATGTTGTTTCAAAGTCAGATTGATGAAATCTAAGAAAAAATACATGTGGTAAGGTTTACCCTAAGTATAAACCCACCTTGAACCTTGTCATATCAGTCAAGTGCACCTCATATCATTTATTTTTCACTCCCGTGATTTAAAATTAAAAAAATAATCCACTTGTTAGTTTTCCACCATTTCATAGTGAATTGTATGGAAAAACAATATATTTTGCTATGAAACTACCTGACAGTTCTCTAGAAAATTTGTTAGCAGTTTAACTGTTTTCACCACGAAACTGGGTTTTTATGCAAATATTGACAGAGCAGTGTGAAATGTCAATTTTTTGATGGCTAAAGACAAAGGTGAGGTCATGCAAGTTAGTTATCATAATTCCCAAGCATGCAGGGTATTATTTTCTCTATTTATTGCCTATTGTGGTCACATGCGTCATCATTTTCCGTTGAGTTTTCAAATTACCTTTTAAACCTTGACCCTAAGCTTCTATTTGTCATTCATCATGAAAATTATTTCATGTAAAGAATCTCAGTGTCACTATTTGAGAGGTGGTTCACCAAGAAAAATGGGCTGCTTTCTATTTTTTTTTTTTGTAGGTGTCACAAGCAAGGATGCAGTGAGAGTATAAAAGATCAATGGCATCAAAGAAGAAAACAAACAAAGGAGGTTACTGTGTGAGGTACGAACCTATGGATTTGAAAATTTTAAATGAATATCCCAGTGTTATGGAGGCCTTCAATAAGGCTGGTTGCCTACATTTTTTTCAAAAGATGCAAGGTCTTCATGTCTAGCTGTCCGAAGACTTTGTAGCAAATTTTGTAGGGAAAAACTCAAATGTTGGTGTTTTGAACCTCACAGTGTCACCTGATGCTATCTCTCAAGCTAAAAAAATACCCAGAGGTTGTGAGGAATGGTTCAAAGGTACAAAATTCATAATGCAAAGATGTGAATAATTTCTCAAACAGGAGCACAGAGGAGATGACATGAAAAATGGAATATCCAGGGTTTATATGAAAGAAAATTATGAAAAACTATTTTTGGTGGTCCAAAAATACTTTACCTACGGAGGGAGGTCCCACATGGTTTATTCTTATCATTTCATACTCCTTTTGCATTTCATTGGTAAGAAACCACTTGACCTACCTTTATTTTTATTTAGAAGTTTTGGGAAGGTGTCAGATAAGGTCCAGGCCAAGGATGAAGGTAGTGAAACATCATTCTTTCACCATGGTTTGATCAAATTGTTAGTATTGGAGGAGTTAAAAAGGTTAAACAGGTATTGGGCCTATTTTCTTTTCATGATTAGATATGAAGTAGACTCAGTGACACCAAAGAAGGTTTCAAAACCAAAGAGTACTTTACCCTCATCTGTAATAGAAGATATTAATGAAGAAGGAAGACATCCTCTTATGGAACCAATGAACATTGAAGTTGAACCTCTGTAAGAGACTAATATCCCTCAGCCATCACTTGCAAGACAAAAACATAGAATTTGTAAACAGAGCAGTAGGAGGGTAATAAGAAGCCAAACATTTGCCAAGGGAAACCTAGAAGACATCATCCAGGAAATAGATATCGAATAATCCCCAATTGTAGAGGCATAATACAATGAAGGAGATAGAAGAAAAATGCAGAAAGTTAAGTTTGTCAAGAAGTTGGATTTTGCAAGAGAGGATGTTGGTTTCATTTTCCAACCAAGGAAGCCATTCACCAGGTCACAACTTGCAAAGGATTCCATGGAAATAAAAGAGCAGAAAATATTAGTGAAGGTAAGTAGCCAGAGAACATCATAGACCTATCTCTAGTAGAAGAAGAGGTTTTTGTACAAAGAAAAGGAAAATAACATGTTGAAGAAAAGACTGAAGTGAAAATTCTGCAAGAACAATTAAGAGAGGCCATGGAAGAAGTAGTTTAAGTCAAGTTGGAATTAAAGGAATCCAAGGTGGACAGACAGGTAATGGAAGATTTTGACAAAGAGATGAAGGAACAACTGGATAAGTATGATAAGACTTTGTAAAATGCCAAGAAGATGCTGAAGAGAATTCTTCCTCTAAGGAAGGTGGTAAAAAAAACAAGGAAAATTAATTTTTAGTTACAGTATGAGAGAAAAAATCTCAAAGGGAAGGTCAAAGAGTTGGAAGACCAAATGGAAATGATCCAAGAAGAATTGAAGGAAAGAGGGATGAATATTATATTGGTAGATGAACATGAGGTAAAACCTGTTGTTGCTGAAGATGAAGTATACAAGGATTAAGGAGTTGATCTAAAACAATTTTGTTTAATTTTACATCTTGTAGGTAACACCAATTTTGGGTTAGAAGATGAGTTTTTCAAGAAAATTACCAAATCTACATTTCCAGCCAGATCGGACAGTTTTGTAGCGCGAGGTCCAAGCTTGAGGGCTAAATTTTTCTACGAAATTTCTGAAGATTACTTTTTATTTAAAAAATCATTTTGATGGAGATCCAATGAGGTAAATTGATGGTATTTAGTTATTTTGATCTTATAAACACTTTTTGATTAGCGGAGGGGGAAGAATATAAGGAAAAAAGGTAGAAGTGGGCACACTACAAAATTTCAATACGAAACTGCCTAACGACACTCTATTTTTTCAAAAAAATATTTTTTAGAGTTTTGAAGGTTTCAATGGCATATGGAAGGACAACTAGCCACTTGGAGACATTCAATAATACAATGGACCATCCCAATAGAGATCCATTACTTGTCATATGTGTAACTCATCCAAATCAGCATGAAGACAAAGTTCTAGATAATCTTTATCTTTTCCTAAAAATTAGGACAATTGTTTCTTAAATCTTGGGGTTAAATTAATGTCTTAGTAATAAATAATGCCACTCGAGCATCTCATATTCATCCATGTAATTGTACCACTACTAGAGAAGAAAATGAAATAAATGTAAAGTATATTTCTATTAGGAGAGTAAGTCTTTAATGACTAGGTGTCTTTTTATGTTCCTGAAATGTATTTTTTAGTTATGATTAGGTGTCAAAGTCATGGTTTGATTATCTATCCAGCTGGGCAGATCCTACGTAAGCAAAAAGGGTTTATTTATAGATAGAAAATCGAATGAGAAGGGGTTGCAAAATTATTTTGACACTACTACTATTGTAATTCTTTCATATCAGTAATAGATAGACAGTGACTATTTTTTGCTTCACCTGAGATTCTTGAGATGTTTCAATGAGTTTATGTGTTTCCATTATATCTTTCTTCCAGTATCTTGATGTTAAGTTACTCATCATTCATGTTATGCATGCTATGAATTCCTTTTAGCATTGAGTTATTAATTATCTCTATGTGCTAATGTTGTCCTTTCATTGAAACATAAAAAGCCTTACTTTGCATAAGTGGATATACTTGTCATTGAATTCCTTTTACTGACTCCATAAACCCAATTGTAGTAAAATATTTCCCATTTTTCACCTACAATAAAATACACTAAGACACTCACATATTTAGCCATAATATGTTTTAAGAGATAATCAAGAAAATCATTAGCTAAATTGTGAGATCCCTCTCAGGTTGAAGAGGCTAATCCTCAGTCAAAAGTTGGTTTGAAAGAGTTACTCCAAGTTGTCTAGTGGAGCAGCTCATCAGTACCAATTTAGAGATACCACATCAATCAATAAAACAAGTGTTTTCTTCTTTGATAAATGAGGAATGAAACAACAATTTACTTTTAGAAAAAAATTTTATCTAATGTAGAAATAAAATACTTTGAATTTTATTTTCCAATGATAAAGAAAAACACTAAAGAGACATTGTACAAATTTACTTTTCAAAGGAGGAAGAGTCAGGAAATTTTACTGGTATCTAAGAGGTGTCAAACATATGAGAAAACAACAAAAAAATGGATGAGAATGATAGAAATAAAAATTTTAGATGGAATTTGGTTGCTTGAGTGGCCAATGTTGTCTCTAAGGGGATACAATGCATTTTAGAGTACCCCTGAGTGGGAGATAATGCACGAAAATGTATTTTGTTTTGACCAACAATGCGTTGGGCATAGAAGGTATTGAAAAACCAAGCAACAAAATGCACTTGTAATGAAATTATTTCATTAAAATTTCTACTAACAAAAAGTAGATGCTACTGATGAGGATAAACAGAGGAAAAAACACTAGGAATTATAGGATACTCCCCAGTGGAGTCGCCAATTTTTTATGTGGAATTTTGATCTACAGTTAAACTAGATTCCCTAAGTGTTGTTCTAGTCACTTAGAACAACAGAGGAAAGAATTGCTATCACTTTCTCTAAAACTAGCAGATATATAGAATGGTGAAAGAGTCTACTTGTAATTCAATTGCATCTCCTTCTCCTTCTTTTCTTGATGTCGTTGCTTTCAATCCAACTCAAAATGCCAAATCTATTCCTGCAAACGCAAATAGAAAATAAGACGCAACATGAAATATACAGATATATACTTATATTACTCAATCAAATTGATTAGATATGAAATACATATATCATTCAAGAATACATTGCCTAATAAATAGAGACATATGTATGGGAAAACTAACAACAATCTTTATTAAAGAGTAGAAAGGGTATGTTAGAACTAATGGATTGATTTGTTGCCAACCAACTCCAGTTTGATTCCAGCCTCATCACATCCAACATCATACCAGTAGCATATCAGTACTTTCATTCTCTCAAATGAGAATCCAACAACATAAATTTACCAAATTTCTTCCTTCCCTATCACTAGAATGAGTGCTCAATTTATAGGGAAACTGATAGTATTTTCTCAATGAATGAATTTCTAATAATAGGCAAGACATGTTACCAAGTTCAAAGGTGTTAGATGGACACTTGGATTCGAATTTTCACACATATGGACTCTTCTAGAAGGCACTGGCCATGTCAATATTCTCAGAGAAATGATAATTCCGCTCACAGGTGACCAACACACTCTTGAATGTCGGGAAGTGCACTACAATGCACCCTTTAATGGATAATTTGGCACTGCAACGTTGTTAATCCCTTTATAGGTTGTGTTGATGAGTCAACAAGTGATATACCATATACTTAAAACCTTGGAAATCTCACAATAAAAGCCATGAATGAAGTTTTCTTCTCTTAGGGCATATAGCAACTAAAATATAAGGGGATGATAGATCCTATTTCATTGGTACTGGGGATGATGTCTAATTAAGAAGGTCATGGGGGGTGATGCAAAAATTGACCTATAACAGAGGGGTTTTATCCATGGCAAAGTAACTACATCTGGTGTCTTAATCTTCATGTTTTTCTTATGATAATTTCTTGATGAAACAAAGATAAAAGAAGAACATAAGAAATTTAATAAGAACAAAAATATATCAAAAGTAATTATCAACATAAGAATTTCTTTTTTTCCATTTTGATTTTCTAACATGGTATTAGAGCTAAGGTGAAGAAGGAAAAATGTATGCTGAAGATATATTGAAAGGAGAGATATAAGAAAAGGGTTTCACGGAAATTTCATAAGGAGTAGAAGATAGAAATATGACAAAATAAAGGGAGAAAATAAACTAGAAGGAGACTCCAACTACAGGCCATGGAAAAAGAGGATAGATCTTATCCTCGCTAAGCACAAAGTGTTGGACCTTGTTCAAGGAAAATTTAAGAAGCCTAAAGATGAAGCTAATAAAGAAAAGTTCAGAGAAATCAAAATCTTGGCCATGAATATAATTATAGATGGTGTAAAGGACAACCTTATTCCATATATATCCAACATATAATATGCTTAATAAATGTATGAATATCTCTCCAAATTATTCACCATCAAGAAAATTAGTCAAATAGCAAGCCTCAAGATTTAACTAAGTACAATACAGATGAGAAGAGACGATACAGTATCATCATACTTTGTAATAATATCTAGAATATGAGATGAAGTCAAATAAATAGATTAATTCGTACCAGAAAAGGAGCTCATAACTGACTCCCTTCTAGGACTACCAAAATCTTGGAGTGATTTTGCATCAGGAATTAGTGGTTGGAAGGATACTCCAACATTCAAAAAAATGTGAAATGCATGCTGTCAAGAACAAGCCATAATATCAATAGTAAACAACAAGAAAGAGGATGAAGAATAAAACACCTCTAATTCCTATTATGCTCATCACAAGATGATAAGGGAACCTTCAAGAAGTTGAAAGTACCAAAGAAGAAATTTTTCCTATCCGAGATTGAATGTTACAATTTTCATAACATGGGTAATTACAAAAATCAATGTCCAAAGAATCCAAGGAATAAAAAGAGAGATAGGGATCAGGAAAATATTACCAATGAATCTCCATCTAAGAAGAAAAATACTAAAAAATAAAAATTCAAGGACATATAATACTAAGTCCTCTCTCTTAAATATCCTTATTTAGTCTTGTATTTTTTTCCTTTAAGTTTTGATTTCTAAACTTTGTAGTTCTATATGTCTTGTTATAACATTTTTGAATTATTTTGATAAGTTGTAGGTATCTCTCAGAAAGGTTGGATTAAGAGGGGACCTTCACCATTTTAACAAAGGATAAGTATCATGTTCCTTGTTTCCTCTTTTATGTTTGGTTTCCCTCTCGTATCAAGATTTGTTTGTATTATATGCTAATAACCTTTTCTTTGTATTTTCCTAGGTAAGAAAATATGGTAGAATACACAAAGGTTATGGAGGTGACTTGAAGCTTGGAGGAAGTTCTGTTTCAAAGGAAGGCTCTCAAGACTTGATATCTAACAAGATTTGTTATAGAAAAATTCAAGGTATGTATTAGACTATACATTTTGTTACAAATTTCTATTCATGTACAAGGTTCAATCATTATTTGGTTTACATTATTGACATCATTATGTCTAGGATTCTGAGTCTTAAGAGATTCTTGTTAGGTTAATTAATCATTAGATTGAATCTACCCTCGTTATACTAAAATTTTGATCATTATTGTGAAACCCTAACCTTTAGGGTTCACTATAAAGCCACAACCTCTTGTTATTAAGGGTATTTTTTTGTTAAATAATAAAACCCTAATTTACTTAGGGGTTGTTGATAAAGTTTAGATATCTTATTATTTTGGTATGTAGGATTTTGATATTTTTTTAGAAAAATCCTAGTCTTTTATGGCTTTTTTTATGTTTAAATGAAACCCTATATTTTTAGGGTTTTGTGATTTAGGGTTCGTGAACAAAAGCCTTTATAGTAATATCTTAGGAATGAAATCCTAGGTGAATATTCATCCATATGATCGAAACCCTAGTCTAAATAAAATTGTTGTATACCTAACTTTCATGTATCAATGTTTGTGTATTCGGTTTACCTAGTAGATATCGATATGAAATGCATCATATATATGTATATTCAATTATTCTAACATAATTATTGAAGCTCATAGTTTTCAAAATCTAGGTTTTGTAACAAAACCCTAGTAGAGATTGATATTCTAGGATATGATGATCGTGTTTTCAATATGATTTAGCCTTGATGATAAAATATAGGGTTTGAAACAAACCATAGTAGAAGTATGACATGTAAAAACATAATTTTGAAACCTTATCTCATGGAAAATTTTAGGGGCTAATATTTGCACGGGGGATAATTTTCCATGATTTTTCCAAAAAAAAATATTCGCCAATTTCCTTTTTTTTATAGAAATGATTCACCCAAATTTTACAATATAAATTTATTGTAAGTTAAAAATTGCCAACATTATATAGAGAGCATATACAGAATCATTATAAATTTCAGTAATTTTACAAATACATCAATACTGATTTTATATTTTTCATATTAGGTACTAGTGAGATTCGCCAAATTTTTAAACTTCAAAATAAATTTCCAACCTTAAAATTTTCCCCGCCTTATATTTATAGTAAGATTGTTATTTCAATGAATTTTTGATATCTAAGGCTTTGTGTAATGAAGATGGAGTCTAGGTTTTATGACAAAACTCTAGCAAGAAGTTGAAGTCTAGAATATAAAAGATATGACCCTTGTTGATTATGAACCTATATAGGCTTATGTATTTGATATCTAAAACCATGAATGAGTTGATGTTTCCATTTTAATAACATAGATAACTTCTTGCTTCTATATATATTTTTTATTTGTATTTGTTATTAAATTTTTGCAGGTTCATGATCTTAAAGATGTTGAAGATGGTCGTAAGTGAAGATGACTTGATAATATTGGTAAGCATGATGAAGGAATCTATATGAATAATGATGATAAATATGACCTTGATTCCATAATAACAAAATAAATCCTTGAAAGAACAAATTTTATCTGATATTGTGAAGTTGTTGATCTTCCTAAGTTGAGAGGGGGCCTAGATAGAAGAAAGGGTATATATATCTAGTTGAGAGGGAGGGCATATTATGACACTAAATAACCTGAAGTAAGAATGAAACCAAATGAATGAAAGTACTATAGATGAATTTTTTTATTCATGAAGTTGAAAAAAAAATACTTGAGAAGTATTGAGGTTGTATTTAGTGTTCTTGAAGGAGTGAAAAAAGAAAGCTTCCGACAACATGATCTCTCCATAAAAGGTTGAGCATTTGAATTAGGCTTGCATTGATGGATATATCTGAGTTATTTGATTAAGAGATATGAAGCATCTTGTCGAGAGAAGCTTGGGAGGAAATCTCATTTTCCTATGTGTTGATGTCTATATTCGAAAGTAGGGAAGGTGAAATTGGTCATGGAGCTCTAACCTTGGATACACACCTAGATCCCTGGGTTGGTGGTAGAGCTTAAAAGTGTGACAGTACCTACAGTGGATAAATCTTGAGTCCACCTTAGTCTCACCCGATTAGAGTACCCTGGTAAGGTATCTAATCTATAGAAATGTGTGTGTTGTGACTCTTCATAGAGCATATCATTTTGAGATCATCCATGTACCTTTGTATATATAATTATGAATACCTCCCTAATTAAGAGGGATTGTTAACATATGCAGTTAGTGCTAGTCTTCATAATTGTATTTGAGTCATGATGTAATGTATTTTTCAAAAGAAATAAATATAAATTTTATTATTATAGAAATTTACATATTAAAGCATGGGTTTCATTTGTCAATAAATAAAATTATTTTAATGTAAAATAGGTCAACTAGGACTCCTCCACCATGTTGGCCTAAAACAACACAAGTCGGCCTAACTGGGGGGAAGAATATGCTATATAAAGGAAGCAACATGATCTCATTTGGAACACTCACTCATCAAGTTCGATATGCATTTTATGGGGGCAGTAAAATTGTGAAATTCAAGGAAGAAAGTGGAAGTAACTAGAGAATGAGAAGGAGGTTGTTATCAAGCAAAAGAAGTGAAAAAACTCTCTCTCTCTCGCTGCAAAGCTGTTGAGCTATTGTAAGGTCTGAAGTTGTAGTAATGTAGCTGGGTCAAAATTTTGGATTTTCTACGAGCCAAAATTTTGGGTTTTTGTTGTGATGAAGTTGTTAAGTGACTACTAAAATTTGTTTAATCGTATTGTAAGAATGACTTGGTGGAGGAGGAAGGTATTTTGGTTGAGGGTCTTAGTCTATCTCAGCTTGAATTTGTTTGTGGAAAATTTTGATTGGGCTTTCCCCTATAGCGGGGTTTTAGCCATGGAAGAGTGCCTACATTTGGTGTCTTGATATTTATGTTTTTATTTTGATGATTTATTGATGAAAAAAATATAAAAGAAGAGCATAATAAAGTTAACAAGAACACAAACATATCAAAAGTAATTATCAAAATAAGAAAATATTTTTTCCTTTCTCTTTTTTTAACAAATCGTAGTAGCAAGGATCTCAAATATTAATGGATATTCAGGAAATAATCAAATATTATTACAAACTAAATACCAAAGTAAAATAAAATAAAATTAATACACCATGGCATATAATCATGTATTCGAAAATTCCCTTTGGTTTAATGAATGTAAGGGGAACTTTCTAAAGGGCCATGGATATTAGATTTGTTGGGGAGAAAGATAAGTTCATTGTAATTGATTTATATGATATATTTTTTTTAAATTCAAGATGTAGAGCATTTGAAGCCTCTTCATCAAACATTTCAAAAATATATAAAATTTGGCGTTTATCTCAATCCTAAGAAGCCTCTGTTTTCCATGAAGGATGGAAAAATATTATTTCAAAAGGACTCGGAATTCACATAGGAGGAGTATCAACAATTAAAATTATTAGCCTGCCTCAAAATTGAAAAGAGATTCATTAATTCTTAGGTAAAATCAAATTATTAAGAATATTCATTCCTAATTATGCAGAGATAGTCAAAGATGTGACTGATATTCTTAAAAAATATCATGATGTTAGGTGATCACCTCAAGCATGGGCTTATTTTTACTAAATCATGAAGGAATTAGTGAAGCTCATGTTTTAGCTAGTTTAGGTTACAACAAACCATTCATCATATTTTATTTTTCTTCAAATTATACCATTGCAGTGATTTTAATATAGAAGAATGAAGATAATTATGAAAAACCTATAACTTTATTTAGAAAAAAATTGAGAGATGTTAAGCTTAAGTATGATATTTTGGAGAAACTAGACTATGCATTAGTTAAAGCCTCAAAATCATTTAATAGATATGGTTTGAATTAAAAAATAACTGCATGTGTTCCTGAAAGTACTGTCAAAATTATTTTAACCCAGTTATACAATGATGGAAAAATGGGGAAGTGGATTGCAAATATTCAAGAATTCTGAAATCCAAATTTAATCCTACAAATTCAATTGAAGGAAAAAGACTAGCTAAAATGTTATCAAAATCAATTTGTAGAATATTATGAATACTTTTTTTCCTAATAACTTCATATTTTAGATAATCTTATAGAGAAGAATCCACAAGAACCTTATCTGGCATAACTGAATAGAAATAATCCACAAGTACCTTCACATAGGGTGAAAGAAAAAATTTCTTCATCAATGTGGTATGAGGATATTTATTTTATTTGCAAAATTTGGAATGTCCACGAGAATTAAATAAGGTAAAAATGAGATCTATTAAGCTTCAAGCTATCAATTTTTTCAATGTAAATGAAGGATCTGTTAGGTGTGCTTTTGTTATGTCTAATTGAGGAAGAAATAATTAGAGTTGTTAATGAATTTCATAAGGAACAAAGTTACCAACTTAACGAGAACTGTAGCGAGTTCTAATTTTTTTAGAGGCCGCAAAAAATCATGATTTTCACGCCAATTTTGAAAAGTCTTGATGCAACAACAACCTCCTTTTCTTAGCATATTTTTGACACTTTAAATTTCTTATGTATTAAGTATGGACTTGTCTCAAGTGTTAGTGATTTTCATGCCTATTTTGAAAATTGTTGATGCGACATCAAAACATCTTTTTGTGCGGATTATTTTTCAAACTTTAAATTTTCTTATTTACCAAGTATGGATACATTTTTTTAAAGGTTATCTTTGATGCAGCATCAAATTTTTATTTGGGGGGGCGAGGAGGGTGGTGCATATTTTTCACATGTCTTAAGTATGCATTTTTTTAAAATATTGGTTATTTAATCATTTTTAATATTGTATTCTTCTTCTTCTTTTTCTTCCCGAGTTGTTTGTTTTTTAAGGGTTTTTCAAGTTTGAGTTTTTTGTTTTTCTTTAAAATGTTTTTTTAATAAAATTTTCATTTTTTTGCGAAGTTTTAAAAAAAAATTGGATTTTGGATTTTTTTAAATATGTATCGTTGATTAATAATTCAATACACATAAAATAATTTTCACTAAAAAAAAATAAGTTTAAACACTTAACAAATAATACACATTTTGCTAATGGATATAATTTAAAAAAAACACATTTCAAGACCCTTTTTCTAAAAATCACATGTCAAATAAAATATTTTTATGGAAAAAAATGAATGGAAAAATTTGTAAAACTAGCAAATTTTATGACTTTTTTATGAATTTTATGAGAACTATTGAAATTTTAAGGTTTTGCAAAGTCGTGATATTTTATTTTTAATGTCATTGCTAAAAATATTATAATTTTAATAAAAACAAATTTTTGATAGCATCAACACTTTTTTATTTTGGACTATTTTTTCAAGTTTATTGCACAAGAGTTTTAGTTTTTAATCTCATTAAAAAAAAATAGAATTCTAACCCAAAAATTATATATATGAGTGTTGATGCAACATCAACATTCTTCATTTTTGGTGTGTTTTTTCATGTTTATTGCATAAAAATATTACTTTATAATGTAGTTGATAAAAAAATTTATAATGTTAACTTGAATAAAAATAAATAAATAAAATAAGTTGGCACATCATCAACACTTTTCATTTGTGGGGTGTTTTTTCATGTTTTTTGTGTAAAAATAGGGGTTTTTTGGGTGAGAGTTCTCGTTTTAAGGTTACAATTCTTGTTAAATTGGTAACTTTGTTAGAGTATGTGGAGTGCACTATGCTTGGAGAGAAACAACCCACAAGATATTAAGAGAAGATTTTTATTGGCCCAAGTTGTTTGTAGAAGTGAATGCTATAATGTCAAATGTTTTCCCAAAAAAAGAATAAAAAAACTCCCTCCTTTTCTATTGATTCTAGTGTTAGTAGAAGAATCCTTTACATGATGGAGAGTTAATTTTACAGCTGAAATATATCCACCGTCTAGTAGCCACCATAAATGGATCTTCACAACCACAAATTAATTCACCCGATGGGTGGAAGTAATCCCCACCAGCGCTGTAACAGATGCAGTTGTTATCAATTTTTTAGAAAAGAATATTTTATATAGATTTGGTTTCCCAAGGAAAATTATTATAGAAAATTCGTATGACTTCAAATCAATGACCATCATCAATTTCTACTAAATGTATAATATTATTCCTTATTCATTCAATAATTTATTATCCTCAAGGCAATGGGCTAGTAGAAACTTCAAAGAAGAGTTTAATTAGAATGATTAGAAAGGTTTTGTGAAATAATAAGAGAAATTGTGATGCAAATATTACATATTCACTTTGGGTAAATAAGGCGTCAACTAAAAAAGCTACAAGTAAAACTCTATTTCAGCTATTATATGGAATTGATGCCATTTTTCCTACTCAACTTGATATTTCTATAATGAAGATCTTGTAGGACTCATATGAAGGACATAATGATTTAACAAGAAGAATAAATCAAATTACAGAATCACATCAAGATAGAAAAAGGGTAAAGAAGAAATTACAATATTATTAAGACAAAATCAAAAAATGATTTGATAGAAGTTCCAAAGAAAGAGAGTTCATCCCTAGTCATATATTGTTTGGATGGGATGCTCAGTGAGAAGGAAAAGGAAATCATGGTAAATTTGGTTGTTTTTGGTTTTTCCCCTTTAAGATCATATAAGTAAAAGGAAACAATAATTTGACTCTTCAAGGTATTGATGTAGAGCTGCTTGCATTACTTGTAAATGGGCAGTAGCTAAAGCATTCCATTCAAACATGAGAACCTTAGAGGTTATAATTTATTGTTAACGTTGTAAATATTAGTGTGGATTGGACTTACAATAATAAGTGTAACAAATTTTTTCACACAAAATATGAATACATAACCTGAGATGAAGGTATTGTTCTGCAGTTCTCAATGTCTCGTAGGAAGACATTGTCCCCATGTGGAGCAAACGTTGTAGCACAAAACAATTATGACTTTTTGGATTGAAGTAGTTTAAATTTCCATCTCGTATGGGTTTAAAATTTTTAATTTCAAAATCTAATGAATTCTATTGATTCCATAGTATGGTTAAACAATGAGCAACCCAGATAATGCATCACCAACAATCAAATATCGATGTTCCATAATCATTTCGATACCCCCCAACGTTAATGAATAGCACCAGCGATGGGGAGTGGGGGGGGGGGCAAATATCATTGGCTGTGTAGTCAGTTTACTAAAAGTATGATAGGGGTCAAGGAGATTGTGATGCCCCCTTCCGCCTTCCCCACTCTCTCTACCGATATTGCAGGCTGAATACTTCAGTTAGAGATTGGTCATGGCCCTTACTATTGCAACAATAATGTTGCAACTCCCAAGGGTCTCAACTTTAATTATTAACTTGAGGTTCATAAAAACATAATAGGGGTCAATATTGTATATGTAGTAGGCACTATCTATTTCTCTTATTTATTTTTATTCAAGTTAAAGAATTAGAATGAAGGTAGATGCATAGAGATCGAGGTGAGTAATATATGCTAAAGGAAAAATACAATTGCAGAAAATGACTTACAAAAAGGAAAATGGTACTCAAACATATGCTTGTTGTAATGAGAGAAATAAAACTTGCACACTTCTACACTGTCTGGAAAAACATACTTGTCATTAGAGGAAATTTCAGCTTGAAAGTGACCTCCTAAGAAAAAATAATAAAATAATAGTTAAAATAATAAAATAAGAATTATGAATTTTGGAGGGAAAATAAGAAAACTACTTTTTTAAATTTTATTTCTTGCTTATCTCCCTATGGGTTTACTCAAATTTCAAGTGTAGACACTCGTTGGATGCAGAATTAAATTCCGCATCCAACGAGTACCCATTAGGCATACTTTTGAGAATACCGACATTGATGCAAATTACATAGACATTAAAAAAATGTTGAATACGATTTTTTAATGTATCTGCAATTTTTATCAATCTAGGTCTTCTCAAACGTATGTATAATGGGTACTCTTTGGACGTGGGATTTAATTCTGCATCCAACGAGTGTCTAGAATTTAAAGTTGAGTAAACTATAGGGAGGTAAACCAAAAATACAATTAAAAAAATAGTTTTTTTTCTTTTCCCTCAAAAATATTTACATGTACCACTTTTAAAATTTAAAGGATTTTGATTGGTTTACATATTATTGCATATAAATTACATGAAATTTTCATGGGCACTTTTTAGGCTGAAATTTCCTATAATGACACTTCTAATGCTATATACAAGGAATGGAAAATCCCACTACTTAAATGAAATATTCTAAATTAAAAACACTAATTTGCAAGAAAAATAGTTTTCTAAATATATATATTTTTTAAAAGCATCTATGAGGTCTATATACTTCCAAGTTTCATTATTAGTGTTCTAGGAGTGCTTTAATATGCTAAATAATTCAAATCATGAACTTATTGTGAAGCCCAGTCAGAATGAAGGGATGATTACAGGCTACAACGTCAGTATTTGTTTTGTTACAAGAAAATCTGAAAAAAAGCATGTGAACCAGGAAGAATGTGTGTCTAAGAGGCAATGAAGCTATGAAAATTTTAGAAAATGGTAATATCAACCTCATCAAAGCTTTAATACAACTTGGTGCAAATTTATCCTAGTAAAACCAAACTCTGTTTGTTTTCTATAGTTGCAAAATTGGTTACACAACTAAAGAAAACATTGAAGAGTAGAATGTCTAAGAACAAGAGGAATAAATTGAATGAAGATGTGAAATGGCATTAACTAGTGTTACTACTATAATCAAATGCACAAAAAAACTACAAAGTAGAGATTTTCCTAAAATATTCTATTTAACCATGCATACGAGCTATGAAAATGTATGTTTCAAAAAAACTGGAAAAATGAATAAAAAATTAACACCAATAATAGCACAAGAGGGATTTGGAGCTCCTAGGGTTGGCCTAACCCAAGGATTCTTAGAGTCCTTACAGGAAGGTAAAACTAAGAGTGAAAATAGAATGCTACTTTCATTAACTGATAAATAGTTTTCTCATTTTAGAATTGCAAACTTGATTGGAAATACAAATATAGTCTTTCCTCTTATTCTTGACACTCCTCTGTATCTCCCTAATATGCTATATTATTCATAAAATTATTTGGGAGTAGCCCCCTTGAGAGGAGGACTACATTTCCCTCCAAAAAGTCCTAGAAAACAACTTTTTCTCCTAATCCACCTCAAATCAATAGGAAGCAACACTAAACTCCCTCATCCAACTGAGTTGAGGCTCTCCTATAGTAGGCAACAAGTCCCAAGAATATATCCAACTCTATATCTTTTGAAATTTTTGCAATATATATTCAAATCCTACATAATAAACATGCTAAGTAACATAAAATATGAAAAACTTCGTTAACTCTTCTAAGAACCCATTAAACTAGGAAAATGTATTATTAAGTGCAAAGGGTGGGCTCAATATAGTTTTTATCTCATAAGGAGTGGATTGATGGGCCTTATAATTTACCTATTTTGGAGGCCCATCATACCCCCCTACTAGAATCTTTTCTCACCCTTGAGAAACTTACTCTTCTTCTCATCTCTACTCTTTTTCATTCATCTCCTTCATGACCTACTTGAGATCCCAAGTTTAGATAGTTGTGGTTACCCAGACTTGTTGGAATATTGCATTTTCCTCTATGGACTTCCATCCCTAGATTCTTCTTCCTAATCTCGATGTTCTTAGAGCCAAAATAGTAAGGGTGGATTCAACCTAAGCTCTATCCACTAACTCCAAGTCTTTGGATGATCCTTTTGTACAAGGTACTTCTTACTAGTGTGATATACAATTGATCAAGAGAGTGGTACTCTCTAATATTCATTTTATGGGGAAACCCTTGCCATATTCTTTAACAAGCATATGATGTATCCTCCCCTAGGTATTTTGAAAGTTTCTTTGAAATAAATGATGGCTCCACTTGTATATTTTTCCAATTGTCCACTATATTGGGGTCCTTCGCAAGGATGGCATGAGTTTTGGTGAGTACGAAGGGGTTTTGATGATTGGTCTTGATCCATAGCGGTTTTTTTAGTTCCCCATCCAATGTTTTCTTCACTTCCTTTTCCCTATTGTCCTCATGTATCAACCAGGATTCAAGTGATAAAATTTGTGAACCCCCTAAATATGGGTTTGGATCCCATACAAACATGTTGGTAAGCACAATTTTTTGAATGTAGAATTCAATAACCTTAGTGTTACACAGTAATTTGTCACCGTCCCTACCTTTCCCCATCCCGCACATTGGAGGGCCCATTTTGTGACCTGTGAGCAATGTCATGCCTTGAAACCATTATCATTGCATTCCTCTAAACATGAGCTTCAATTGCCCTGAAGACATCTCCTTGCAAAAAACCATAAAAAAATCCCTTTTTGCATTAGCGTGGGTATCCAGTTCAGCACTCGCGCCAATGAGGAAAATCCTACAAAGAGGCCGCGCCAACTGGCGCTCTGTCCCAGAGTCGCAGTCGCGCCAGCCAATTTAAGGAGTGTTTTTTAAATAAGAATGGCGGAAGTTTCGTTTCAACAGACTCAGAAACTGTTATCTATCTTGAGTTGGGAGGTTTGGCTCCAGGAGTTCCATGAAAGGGAAGTGGTTTGCCACCTCTCATGGAAGCTTCCTTGAATATAGGGCCAATCCCACAATTATAGGGATCCCAACTCCCCTTCCTCCATCTATAAAAGCTAGCTCATTGCCATTGCAAGCTAGTCTTGAAGTGCCCAAGTTTTGAATCTTCAAGCTCTCAAATTCCCAAGAGCTTTCATGCTGCAAAAGCCTTCTTGATTCCCTAAGGCCAAATCCAAGCAAGGAGACTATTGCCAAGTATCCGAAGAGAGAGGCTTATCCCATCCCTGACAGGATTTATCGAGACATGTTGTGCTGACGACCTGCTAAAGGAGAATTTGGCGTCGAAGCTTTGGTTGTATTCTTCTTTTGACTAATGTTAAGCGACTATTGGTTATGGTTCCACTCTTGTTCTTGATCATGTTCATGAGTTATATCCTCTTCGACTGATATATAGTTGTATGCACTGGATTTTATGCTTGCGTTTGTGTTGTTTCTTGCATGTGCAGGTGTCCGATCACGGGGATCGTGAGGATTGTGATCTGCCAAGGCAAATGAACGGGAACACCACCTCTTCTACAGACGACAGCGTTGGATTCCGGGTAAGCCTTCCTCACAAGTTGGTTTATTTACAATTAGGAACCTGCACTGTAGCGTGTTTGATTGTTGCTAGACCCGATCTGGGCTAGTAGGGATCGCCTCTATCCGCAGAGGGGATTTACCTCCTCAACACTTAGATTTTTCCTCCATGCTACGTTCTAGGAAAAAATCAATGAATTGTTTAGTCTCTTGCAATTGGATTGTCCCATTTTCTGCTATCTAGTTTATTTGAAACCTGCAGCACTATTCCTTCAAGAATAATGAGTAATCCCTTGAAGGTGTCCTACAACTAACAAAATCCAAGGAGAGGTATGCCATAGTTCCCAACAATGCTTCCAATGATGTAAGTTGGCCATCTCTTACCTTTAAAAACTCTTTTCTTGCTACATTTAGCCCCATAGCTACTGGTTTTTTGTGTTAAGTTTCTTTCCTATATTTTCCTCACCTATATTTAAGAAGGACACGTCTTCCCTAATTTTTCTCATTTCATCCTCTATATTTCCAATGTCAATAAATCCTTTGTCTTCTATTATTCTTCTCCATTTTGGTGTCTCTACCTTGGCCTTATCCACTCCAAGGATTAAATGGGGAACCAGGTGTGTAGTGATCATTCTCCTTGATTTTATTTTAGCAAGGGGATTACCCTTCAGTGGCTAGGAGAAAAAGGAAGGTGGATTCCTTGGGGTAGGTCTTTTTGCAACCTTTTCTATCCCTCATGTCTCTTCTGGATGTTATTGTAGCTTTATAGGTTGCTCCTATATCTGGACAATATGCCTCTGTAGTTAGCATTGGGCCACTAATTTGTATTATTATTATCACTTCTTAACATCCATTTCATCCATTTCTAATGTTCTTTTATCACATTATTTATCATAATTTATTATATAATTCCATTTCATAATTATTTATGCTCTTTTGGATAAATAATATTTATTTTCCTTTATTTTAATAAATTAATGATTATTATGCATGATTTTGCCAATGATGGTTTATTAATGACTTCGTTATAACATCACTCACTATTTTAGCCTCCAAGATCTCTTCCATATTTCAGATTTGATCTTCAGTTGATAATTAAATATTCCAACTCAGAAATTTGTTGGAATAACAAGAGATAGTTTTGCATTGAACGTTTAAGGCAAACGAATAAGAATCCTGAAAATCCGAAACATGGGTTTAATTATTTTTCTAACAATAATTTTTCCAAATTTTGGTCTTTATTGAGAGAAACATAGGGTTCTTAGAAGGACATATTTGTATATTTTTTGTTGTGGCCGTTTTCCAAAATTGCCCCAATTGTAATTGCTAGATTTTACTTGTGCCAGCTGAATCATGATGGAAATATCTTTCAGATCTCATCTTGCTTATTGTTATTTTGTAATCATTTTATTTCCCCTTTTTTGTTTGTATATTTAAAAGGGCACAAATCAGAGAGAGGGGGAGGATAGAACGCAGGAGAGAATGCATAGGAGATAACGCATAGAGGGTTGGCTACACAAGGAATGGAGCTGTGTAACATAACATTATTTTAATGAAATATCAATTTCCTGTTACTTCTATGAGTTTGTAAGTATATCGCAGCCCTGGTCAGAGAGTTGGGCCCACTCGCCGATCAAGTGCTACGTATTTCCTGTATATTGTTAATTCTATTTTCTTTTTTGTATAATTTTCAATTGTTGTGACAATAGACGTATTTTTTGATACTCTTATTGTTGTGAATGCATTGTAAGCTTTAAGATTTATTACTCTCATCTCTTTATTTGTTGTTACAATGATTTTTTCTTTGTTTAAATTATCGAATCCATGATTAATATAGAATTGTGTTATTGTCATCTACATATATTGTGCGCGTTAGCCTTGCAATAACCAATGCACCCAGATTGATAATTAATGTGCGAAAGGGTTTGAATATTAATTCACACTTGGACACCAAAAGTTGGAATAGTTTCTCTATGATCTTAGTTAGTACTAACATTTTTCTTTGTTGTGCCTCTCGATCTGGTGATTCTTGCATTTCTCCCCCCTATAGCTTCTCCCTTTCTGGACTACGTATTTCTTCGATGGTAATGGGGTTAGCAGAGGGTGGTTTTGGTTTCCCACGGAATCTAATTATGGTACTTTTACTCCTTATATACACAATTAATTGGAAATTTTATTTTTCCTTTGGCTTGGTATGAGTGTTAAGGCCTGCCAATATTTCTATAATCTCATTTTCCTTTTCTTCTAGGGTGCATGTCCTTTCATTCTTTGTAGGGTTGGTCACTTGGCCCCCTTTAATTTTCTTGGTTGAGACCTTCTGTGGTTTACTATGTTCTCCTTAGGCTTATAAAAATGTTTTCCTATCCATGTCAATAAAATCAACCCAAGGGATGGGATGTTGTAGGTAATATAATGCGTTAATGACTATTAACATGATCAATATCTGATGGGCCAAGTATGTTTTCTTCACCTATTTTAATTTGGTGCTAATTTCCTTCAGGGGTTTTAGGAGGAAGAAGGGAATACTATGGTCAATCTTCATTCACATGAAATATACTTAATATAAAAATTTGAATTGATAGGCATATACTATGCTCAATCTGCATTGACATGAAATATACTTAATAATTTGGTAAGCTACCACATCTTAAGGGCTAAGAAGACTCTCTCTCCTTATTCCATTTCTATCTTCATCAGGTTTCTCAATAGGTAAGAAAAATCATCTCTTAGAAGTAATGGATTACTATCTTTCTTCCTTATTCCAATGAAACCCCTTAGGGTGAGTTGTAACTTTGTTAATGGAATCCTCATTGATATAGATCAATTTCCCCTTGAATAGAGTGACAATTTATTATCCCTCAATATTTTTTAAATTCATAGCAACCTCCATGGCTACCTCATCCTCAAAACCTATAAGTATTTCGAAGAATCACAACCACTAATAATTTTCTGGTATGGTGACAATCTCAAGGTTTTGGTGGATTTTATTGCTATCAATAGACTCCCTCCTATTAAAATTTACCCCCATTTTATCTAACAGAGTGCTTTCAACCATGTTTGGGTTTTTATTTTATGGGTTATCTCAGAAATTTTTTCAGACTTATCATTTTTTCTATGTATGCAGAAGCAAAGAGAATTTTCTTTGTGCCTCTATAGGATACATAGTTTCCTAAGACAAAAAGGTACTCTATTTTTTTCTTAATATGTAAAATCAACACAATATTATCTATTTTTACTATCAGAATAGGCATAAATTTCCTGAGGATAAAAAATCATGAACCACCCTATTTCCCTTATTTCACAGCTCAGACACAAAAATTCCTAAAAATTAGCTTGGTGTTTGATTTTATTTTTATAAAAAAATATGTATGAAACCTTTTCCAACTTAAAAACAAGGTTATGGAAAGAATTCAAATGTTATTTTTTAGATAACCAACCTCTATAACATTATAATAT